>JAWZYU010000020.1:2867500-3467500 GCA_038380435.1 Ryuthela nishihirai | reverse complement strand
AAATTATTGGTCAGATGAATTGTAATATTCATTCTTTTGTTCATATTTTGCCTCAAATATTCTTTTGGTGTAACGAAGGCAATTAAACCAAATTTAAAATTCTTCCCATACACATTGTCCACACCAAGGGCCATCTGCTTTTTCTCTTCATGAAGAGGTGGTCCACTCAGCAACAGCTATAGTTAAGGAGTGCAGGGTTGATCACCCCACACAAACATTAAACAATATTTGAAACTCACATCAAGTGTCCAATGATACAAATTATAAATTAAACAGGATCTGACCTGTTTAATTCAGCACACAAAGTCCCTCACTGATGAGAAACACTGTGCAGACAACTATAAATTCCCTCTTCCTCACACCACAAAAAACATCATGGAAGAGAAGCATCAAAGTAGTGAAGAACATCCCGCTGGACCCTGGAATTCCAAACTAAGCTGGACCACATGGAGGGCAAGCTCAGTTTGGATTGCCAGCTCACTAATCCTCACTGGACATTAAATGAGCTAGCCAATGTGCTGATGCTAAAGCCCCAACCTGTGAGGATGACACACAGTCAGAGGATATTGAAAAATTACACCAGCCAATGTACCAATCACATCCATCATTGGGGGGTTGATATTGTCATATGATATATTGATACAAGATGATCAGATGATCAGTTGAAGCCAGATTTTGGTCTTAGAACTTAGCTTGATTGACAGAATAGTTGGTTGAGAGTATCATGGGGTGGCCAGATGCTACTCTGGTCTACCCTGAGCATAACAAAGTATTATCAGATGATTAGAAAGTCACAGGCTAGATATAGAGACAGGTGCAGCTGGAGAAAGCCAGAGAGAGATGGTAAGCCATACAGAAATAAAGGGACATAGAGCTTGAGACTGGGATATTGTAGCAGACTCTGAGATATTCTGAGGCATGGATAAAAGCCTTGGCTACCGATTGCTGCAAGCCGAGTCTACATGATGCAAGCAAATACAGTGTTCCTCTCTTAGACCCTAAAAAGAGGAGGATGACACCTAGTGGATTAGGTGATACATATTTAACACTCCCATGTAGCTCAGCCAACCATGCTAGGAGACATTCAGGAGTAATGGAACCAAAGGAGATGGATGACTCTTGATCAGGAGGAGCTAGCCTTTAGCCCCATCAGTTGCTGGCACCAAAGTCTCTACACATGAATGAAAGACAATGGTATCTCCAAAGCCAGTGACCCCAACACCTTGACATCCACCAATAACTGCCTGCCAAATTCAGATGACTACTCTCTGCTTCTCCACTCCAGCCACATTGAAAGCAACCTTATTATTTGCCACATGGGAAGAGGTGCAGGAGCACCATACATCCTGCAGCCATCACAAAATGACTGTTGTTGAAAGGATCAGGAAGGAAATTATGAACATGATATGACAACTCTTTCCTCTGGTTAACAATTATTGATGTGTTAATCAAAGCCTTTAGTTAATCAAATGCAAAGTTACATTACTGACTAGGTTCTAGTTGATTTAATACTATGAGCAGGGGAACAGTATCATACTCAATAGTTAGCATAATGACAGCAGATTGTCCTAAATTGTAAATGGCATATTAAATTTAATTGTTGTGCTTTTACACAACCAGAGTGAGTATTGAGTTCATTTACAAAGGGCTTGAGTTAATGTAGCTCCTCTTCACTAACTGATGTGATTGTTGTCAGTTAGTGAAAAGAAGAAAACAAAATGTGACAAAATTATCTACCAGTACCTCCAACCCAGGGGTAGTCAACATTTAGAAAGCAGAGCTAGAGTGTGGTGTCAACCACTTAAATAATGGACCTCTCACATAGTACATCCACTGAACAAGCTGCTAGAAGGGAATTATGATGTGGAGAATGTTCACATGGCATAGACTGACTCCACTAATATGTCCGAAGGGTCAAATAAATGCTATAGTATCTTTAAACATCACATCCAGTCACTTGCATCTTGCAATGCTCCAATTCTTCCCTGATGGGGTGGACATATTCAGGATGAAAATGCAACAGACCATCGTGTAATAGCAGTCTATGAATGGTTTGAGGAACATGATGGAGAATTTGGTCATTCTCCTCAAACACTTGCCACCTGATCTTAACCCCACTGAAAATTCAGTAATATATTATCAAAGGATAATGTCCTGTAGACAAGAAACACTAGAAATAATCAGCTGAAATACCTTTGCCTTCAGCACTTTTTTGTGATATTTATTACTGAATTATTTACATAATGCTCTGAGTGTGAGTGACAAATATTACTTCCATCATAATGAGACAGCTTGACTGCCCAATTCCTGACAAAGATGGTGCCAAGTGGCAAATCAACAAAAATGTGGGAATGATTATACTTCAAAATGTTGAAGAAAACGATTAATCTCTGGTGTTCTAGTGGTTATGATACCTATCAAACTTCTGGGAGATGTGGGTTTGAATCACACTCAGGAAAACCAATTCTTTTCAGCTAATTATTTCCCATTGAAAGTTTGTGTGATGTAATGGAGCATGGCTCTCATTCCAGTGGCCTTGCCTCTGAAAGTACTATATGCTGCATTGCAAGAGGAATGGCTTCAATCGCATTAGACACCTGAAAACTTACTGAATCTATACCACATAAAATACGAGCTGTTCTGAAGGTATATGGTGATCCTAGTGATATTCAAGTATGTTTTCTTACCTTTTAGCCATTGCAGTAAATTTTGTCATAATCTCAGAACACTAGAAAAAGATGCTAAAATAGCTGCAAATTAACACTGATAACAGTGCAAATGTTAATGCACACATCCACATTCTGGAATATATGGTGTTAAACACTGAACTCTACAAAGAGGGAATGGTTCATATCTCCTTTTCAAGTTAGAAAACCCAAACACCAATTAGATTTTTTTTTTGAATACATAACAAATGTGCATTATCATATAGTGTTCTTCAAAATAAGATTCTGACATGTGTTGTAATACTCCACACTGGAATTTCTTAGTTACATCATTTATATTAACTATAAAACAATTAAAAGTACACAAATATCTAAAATGAAATGCACATGTTTTGCCCTTTATTTGTTTTTTCAGACTTTATAAATCTGTGATCTGTTATAATTATGCATTAATGAGATCATGTTTAGTTGTGAAAAACGGAATGTAATTTCCATCTATGACCGTAAATTGTTGATTTTTTGCTCCGAAAATTTAGAATAGTTATATACACTGGTTTCCATAAATTAAGGAAAATTCCTATATTAAGTCAATGGAAAGTTAAAATCAAAGCTATATAACTCCTAAAATAAGTCTCTTTGGTTATGAAAAATGTGATTGCAGATAAAGATCTCAATCAAATAAATCAATATCTCGATTTTCAACAATATTCGTTCAGTATTTAATGAGTTATGGAAGTTTGAATATTGAGCAATAACAATCATCATCATCCTCAAGCAGCCATGGGCTATGGAGGTCCAACCAGACAGTGCAATTTAGTTCTCCAAGCAAGTTTGTCCTGTGCTA
This sequence comes from Ryuthela nishihirai, assembly GCA_038380435.1. Taxonomy (NCBI): domain Eukaryota; kingdom Metazoa; phylum Arthropoda; class Arachnida; order Araneae; family Heptathelidae; genus Ryuthela; species Ryuthela nishihirai. Next base: position 3,463,990 of record JAWZYU010000020.1, on the reverse strand, counting down.
CATCTGTTGCATCTGGCCACTGCACACAAATTCTAATAAGTTCCTGTTTGGCATTGTCTGCCCACAACATCCTAGGTCTCCCCCTCTTTCTGAGGCCTTTAGGCACACTGTTCATAACCCTATTCGCCAATCTATAATTATCCATACGGGCAACATGGCCAAACCAGCAGAGTCCCTGTCTGCACAATATGCTGCTTAAAGGAGGACTCCTATGCCTAACCTCATCATTAATTACAAAGTTGAACCACCTAATCCCCAAGATACTGCATAAGCATCTAGTTTCCTGTTATCTTGTTTGCAAAGTGTCCAAGTTTCATTACCATAACTAACCCAAGAAAGAACCAAACTATTATACAGTCTAATTTTAGCCTTTAGGTGTATGCGCCAATTTCTCCACACTCTCCATAAATACTTAAAAATCCCAGCAGTAATCCCTATTCGTCTGTTAATCTCATGTCGGACATCACCAATATCAGTTTCATAGCTCCCAAGATAATTAAACTGTGACACCTGCTCAAGACTGCAACATTCAGATTAACAGAATCACAGACTGCCTGACCAATTTTCATCACTTTAGTTTTCTCTCTGTTTATAACCAAATCTACTCTACTACCAGTTTCATCAACAACTCGAATGAAAGAGTTCATCTCATCAACATCATTTGTCAAAAGGGCTAAATCATCAGCATAATCTAAGTTAGAAATTTTCGTATCTCCAGCCCATTTAAGGCCAAAATCTTTCTCCTTGAAGTGAATTTCGCATAACATAATCAATAACCAAACTAAAGAGAAAAGGATACAAAATGCACACTTGTCAAACACCAGAAGTAATGCTAAACCAATTGGTACAAGCCTTACCAACTCTCACACATGACAGTGTTATTATAGAGAGCTTTCATTATGTTAACTAACTTGTCTGGTATACCATATGATTTCACAATCAACCACAAATTATGATGATCAACAGAGTCGAAAGCCTTTCAGAAATCAACAAAGCTAGCAACCAAAGGTTTCTGAAACTCTAAACATTTCTCAAGAATCTGCCTAAGTGAAAATATCTGATCTACACATCCCCTACCACTTCTAAATCCACATTGCTCACCATGCAATTGGCTGTCAACCAGATTCTTAATTCTATTAAGCACAATCATGGAAAGAACTTTCCCTGGAATGGAGAGTAGGCTGATACCCCTATAGTTATCACAAGAACTGCAATCACCTTTTTTGAAAATAGGGATAACAATAGTTCTGGTAAAATCCTCAGGAACCATGCCTTTATCATAAAAGACATTCAAATTTTTAGTCATCCAAGTGGTAACCGAAACATTCCCAGCTCTAAGCATTTCAGTAGTAATTTCATCTACCCCTTGGGATTTATGAAGTTTAAGTTTAGAAATAGCCAAAATAACTTCAGACTGTGTTATAGGGCCAACATTAAAGCCACCAATGCATCTATCATCACTGCAAACAATGGGAGTAGAACTAACCACATTGTTTAGAGCATCACTGAAATGCTCAGCCCACCTAGCCATGACAGAATCCTGACATTCTATAACCTCACCTTGTTTATCCTTCAATCCCTGTATACCTATCCATTTTCTATGTTCATTTTCTACCACACAAAAGATTAACTATATGGTACAGCTCTCTTCTGTTGTGCTGTCTAACTGCTTTCTCAACTTTGTCAGCCAAGCCATCAAGCCAAAGATTCTTATCAGCAGCTAACTGATCCTTTACATGTTTATTAAGCTCTCTGTAATGCTTTCTATTAGGACTAGTATGGTATTGATTAAGGACATTTTTGCAGTTCTTTCTTTCTAAAATAAGTTCAAGTGCCTTATCACTCAAATAATTCTTCCTCCTCTGCTCCTTTTTTCCTAAAAGAGTACTGTTAGTTTCCAAAAAAAAAGCCTGTTTAAAATGGTTCCATTCTTCTTCTACTTCAGTAGTAAGCAAACCATGACTGTCATAATGACTAAGTAACCTATCACAGTAAGCTTTAGTTATAACTGGGTCTTTCAAGAGTTTCAGTATTAAAGGTAAATTTTTTAACTTGAGAACAACACTTTTTAAGTTTAAGTTGCAAGACATTTTAACAAGGTAATGGTCAGATCCAATTTCAGCTCCCCTATATGCCCTGGTATTCCTAACAGAACTAGCCCATTTGCTATTAATTAATACATAATCAATCATATTCTTATGCAGCCCATCAGGTGAAACCCATGTGTACTTATGTATGTCGTGGTGTTTGTAATAAGTGTTAGTTATTCTGAAACCATTGAGTTTACTTACCTGTAGGAGACATTGCCCATTGCCATTGCAGCTACCAATACCAAAAGGGCCTATCACCTCTCCCCAAAGGTCAGAATCAGTACCAACTTTGGCATTGAAGTCACCTAGAACAAAGGTAATATCTCCTTTCTTGGCATAATTCAAAATATCCTGCAGTTGTCCATAAAATCTATGCTTAATGATGAACCATACTTACTGAGTACCAATCCACTATGAAGCTGATTTATGTAACAGGATGATGGGTGTAATGGAAAAATTGTCTTTTGCAGGGTGGGATCTGAACCCACAGCCTCCTGATGACATTCGATGAAGGTTGGTTTATTTTACCTCTGAGTGGCACTTTTTTGCAGACCATGGGCTAAATGGCCAGGTCACAAGGACCCTGAAGGCTCAGACAAGGTTGGGGGAGGGGACCCACTGGAACAGCTGTTGGGAGATAGATGGTATCCTCCCATCAAGGCCATCCAGTGTATTCTGTAATGTGCACAGGGTATGACTCTCCTGCACACGGGGCAACGGCTTAACATTTCATCTGATGGACGGCAGTCTTTCCAATTCCATCAGTATTCCCTACTGACCATGGGCAGGATGGGAAATTTAGTGGAGATAAATCTCAATGCTGACCAAGCTGGGACTCGAACCTGGGAACTGCAGATTATGAGCCTGGCACACTACCGACTGAGCCACCCCATCAATAAAGGAAATGTGTTCAGATTCCTCCCGGCTCAAGGCAATTTTTTCCTCTACACCCATTATCATTCTATTACATAACACAGCTTGATAGTGGATAAATATTCAGTAAATCAATGATGAGCTGTGAATTCATTTGTCTAATACAGGTACTACTGATTATACCAGAGGTGATAGATTCCAATTTGCTCACAAAAATATATATATATATCAGCCAAGAGGCTCTTGTAGCATGTGTATCATGTGCACATATCTGGGATGGCTCTGAAGAAATAGTCCCCAAATGCACTCAAAAGATAGTGATAGATTAGATGGTGTGTAACATAACATCAGCAGGGGAGGAGAGATTGATCAGCAGCTGGTAGATCAGTGACAGAACACCTGAAATGTTATCAGTAGGTTGTTGGTTCAGATCCCACCCATTTCAAGAAAATTTTTCCTCTACACCCATCTTCATCTTGTTACATAAAACAGCTTGATAGTGGACAGATACTTAGTAAATCAATGATGAGCTGTGAATTCATTTGTCTAGACAAACCAAGTAACTACACAAACAAGTTAGATTATAATGTTGGTAAGCACAGACATCACAATTAACAATTTACAAAAAAAGATTAAAAAAAACAATAAATTGTTTTATTGACTTTAAAGTTAAGAGGTAACTTTATGGATATTATTTATTGATTAAATGATAAAAAAAAATACTTACCCATCCTCTGATATCAGCTAAAGCAGACTCACACCTTTGAATCTGAAACCAGATAAGACCACAAACAATACCCAGTCCTATGGTTTGAACCCAATTTAACTTAGAAAGCATACGAGAACGTGCTTCCATAAAGTTCCTTTGAGTGAGTACTGACACTTGTGTCCAGAAGGATGTTGGCCATTTCTCTTCCTCTTCCAAGTCTACTTCACTACTGAATGTTGAACTTGCTGCCTCAGACCACGATGATCTGCCAGAATCATCATCTCTAGATTCTAAAATAAAGTTATAATTAAAAATTTAGCTGTACTATTTCAGTTTTAAAAATGTCAAAAGGCTTATAATTACAGTTATGAGAGCAAAATAAAATACATGAATATTAGTAGATGTTTGCTAGGCAGCATGCTTTGATATATCTATAAAAGGAGAGCACATAATTGCATAAGGGACATTTATACTGGTTTCCAAAAATTAAGGAAAATCCCTATGTTAAAAGTCAATGGGAAGCTAACATCAAAGCTCTATAACTTCCAAAATAAGTTTTTTTTTTGTTTCGAAAAATATGATTGCAGATAAAGATCTCAATCAAATAAATCAATATCTCGATTTTCAACAATATTCGTTCAGTATTTAATGAGTTATGGAAGTTTGAATATTTAACAGTAGCAATGCCAGTCTTAAGAAACTTATACAAAACTGAAGAATAGTAAAAGAATTCTTTACAAAAAATTCTAAAATACAAACTTATTTTATTAAATACTTTGATACAATACTTATTAATAAGTTTTAAATAACTTCTGACGTCAATTTTTGTGGCTGGCATTGTTATCGCTAAATATTCAAACTTCCGTTACTCATTAAATACTGAATGAATATTGTTGAAAATCGAGATATTGATTTATTTGATTGAGATCTTATCTGCCATCACATTTTTCAAAGCAAAAAAACTTATTTAAAAAGTCATAGAGCTTTGACCTTAGCTTCCCATTGACTTAACATAGGGATTTTCCTCAATTTATGGAAACCAGTGCTGTTGTTAATAAAATAAATTTTAATATACTTAAAATAAATTTTAATTACATTATTAAAAAAGGAAAATTAATTTTGTTTCCTTCATTAAAACGATTATTCCACGATTAAAGAAGCTGAGTGTGAAACCTTCAATCTTTCTTTCACTTGTATATTTTTTTTTTATTTAGCACAAACACTATTTACATATGTGGAAAGTTCAACAAAAGTTAAGTATGGATCAATAAAATGGGCATATCTCAAAATACATTCCAAAAAATTTAATCAAAAATACACAAGAAGATACAAAGAAAGTGTTGTGATAAGTATGAAAATTTGGAACAATTGGATTTACAAGAATACTAAAAAAATAACGATTAAAGAGTGTGAAAATGGGTGATTGATTTGGGTACAAAATTAATAATCAATAAGGAATATTCCTCCCTCCAGAACTAATATAGCCCTGACAACATCGATCATACCCTCAATAGCACAATCCAGAGAATGAGAAGGCAAATGATGTTTTCTGAGCAATAAGAAAGTCCTGAGGATCTGGTGGATTTGGGGATGGGGTTGAAGAGTGACCAATCCATTCTATTACCTTCTCTCTCAAGATATTGCTTGATCAGTCTTGCTCTGTGTGGACAAGTATTATTGCCCATTAGGAAGAAGTCACCTAATGCACCAACATAGGACTTGATATAGGGATCAAGGATATCACCGCAGTATCTCAGAGCATTCACAGTACCTCTCATCAAACACAATATGGTCAGTATGGCCATCCTGTAGAAACCCAACCCACAATCAGACTTCAACCACTAAATGTTTTTCTCTCAACAGTGTTATAGGGCTGGTTGTGTGTTCTCATTTCTCTCTCTATCAGTATATGAGTGCTGTCATATTGTAGAGAAAATCTCGAGTCCGTCAACAAAATATGACTCCGTTGTTATCAGATCCAGGCTTTATTATAATTGACACCATTTCAAATGAACCTGTCTGTGTCTGCAAGTTAAATGGATGCAAACAAGTTGAAGGAAGTAGAATCCAGTCTTGTGGAGCCTTCTGGTCACAGTTGAGACAAATACCTCCCAGAAGCATCTGATGACTGCTCTTATTCTGAAGCACTGCACAGGGGAGTGGCAAAGATTTTGGCCAAGCTAATCACTAAAGAAAAGTATATTTTGCTCTCACTCATGGAGTAAATGTTGTGCTTGCAGCATATTTTTAATCTCATGTTATAATACACAATAATGTAATAAATAACACCAGTAACTAATAAAAATTACAGTAGAGGTACACAGTACGGTAATTAAAGTAAAGTAATTTAATTCTCTATGACACTGTTAAATGTTTTTAAGCACTTCAACACATGGACAAATCGTATATGACCCACTCCCTACAAGTTTAACTAAATTAGCACACTTGAAAACTGACCCTTATTTACCGGCAAACTTAGCCAAAGCCTGCAAACCCCCATTATACCCGAATATACTCCAGTTATTCGTCAAAATTAAACTACACAAACCACTAAAACCCTTCAGACCACTAGTGGCCAAACGAAATTCTCCCACATATAACCTAGAAAAAGCACTCTTTCAGTTCTTCACCCCATATTTTCCACCTACACCCAGTACCATACAGTCAGGCGCAGACCTAATTAACAAACTTAAAACCATAACTCTTACCCCCGACTGCACCCTACATTCATTTGACGTCGTCGCACTATACTCTAACACACTGGTACTCGACGCAACTATGCAACTTAGAGCCAAATGGCTTGAAGCGGCCAGATTCACGCCACCTGAATACTTCGGTACTCAGGAGGCCCTCAACCTGGCCGCTAAAAGCAACTGGTTTCAAGCCGACGACAAAATATTCATCCAAAACCAAGGTGTCCCAATGGGCTCCCCACTCTCTGGATTGTTGGCAGGAACTGTCCTACGTCATGTCAAATCCACAGTTCTCCAAGCACATCAAATCCACCCACTACTATATGCCCGATATACTGACGATATTTTAATCATCTGGCAACACTCCAAAGATGAATTAACAAAATTACTTTCTGAATTTAATGGTCCTCAAAACCATTAAATTTACACATGAAGAGGAACAAAATGGACACCAACCGTTCTTAGACATCAATTAACACCGTACCCCCACTAAACTATACACATCTGTATACAGAAAACTTATCTGCATCATCATCATCATCCTCAAGCAGCCATGGGCTACGGAGGTCCAACCAGACCATGCAATTTAGTTCTCCAAGCAAGTCTGTCCTGAGCTACATCTACTGCATCTGGCCACTGCACACCAATTCTAACACAGTTCTGTTTGACATTGTCTGCCAACCACATCCTAGATCTCCCCCTCTTTCTGAGGCCTTTAGGCACACTGTTCATAACCCTATTCGCCAATCTATAATTATTCATACGGGCAACATGGCCAAACCAACAGACTCTCTCTCTGCACAATATGCTGCTTAAAGGAGGTTGCAGACTCCTTTGCCTAACCTCATCATTAGTTACAAAGTTGAACTACCTAATGCCCAAGATACTGTGTAAGCACCTGGAATCAAAAGCATTTAGTTTCCTGTTATCTTGTTTACAAAGTGTCCAAGTTTCACTACCATAACTAACCCTAGAGTGAACCAAACTATTATACAGTCTAATTTTAGTCTTTAGGTGTATACGCCTATTTTTCCACTCTCCATAGATTCTTAAAAGTCCTGGCAGCAATCCCTATTCGTCTGCTAATCTCATGCCGCACATCACCATTATCTGTTACATAGCTCCCAAACACACTCTCCTCAACAACACTTTTTAAGTTTAAGTTGCAAGACACTTTTAACAAGGTAATGGTCAGATCCAATTCAGCTCCCCTATATGACCTGGTATTCCTAACAGAACTAGCCCATTTGCTGTTAATTAATATATAATCAAATATATTCTTATGCAGCCCATCAGCTGAAACCCATTATGAATGTCACGATTAAAAACATTATGTATGTCACGAGGTTTGTAATAAGTGTTAGTTATTCCGAAAGCATTGAGTTTATCTTACCTGTAGGAGACGTTGCACAATGCCATTGCAGCTACCAATACCAAAAGGGCCAATCACCCCTCCCAAAAGGTCAGAGTCAGTACCAACTTTGGCATTGAAGTCACCTAGAAAATGGTAATATCTCCTTTCTTGACAGAATTCAAAATATCCTGAAGTTGTATGTCAAACCTATCCTTCTCATCAGCATCCTCAGTGGAGGCATAAGAGCAGATAACATTGAAGTCTTTAATGCTTGTTTGAAATTTTGCTGCAAGAAACCTTTCATTAATGCACTCGTATCCTAGAAGAGCATCACTAGTGTGTCTGCTGAGAAGCAGACCCACGCCTTGGTGATGCTTATTGTCATTCCTCCCTGAAAAGGGAAATTTAAGATTATTTTTAAGAATCTGACCTTTATCTGTCCATCTGGTCTCTTGCAAACCAATAATATCTAAATTATAATGGTGGAATTCTTGTATGAGGACATCAAGAGAAAAAGCTCTGTGCAGAGTCCTCACATTCCAACTACCTATGGAGAGAAAATGGTTAGTGGGGTGTTTAAAGGAACTATGTTTATTGAGAAAGGGAATGCCGACAATATCAAACAGCCCCCTAATTGCAGACATGGGGTAAAGACCCGTTCCCCCACCACTAAAGGCTGAAGCCATCTACAATGGAAGACTTCCTCCAATGTAGAATTTGACGATGCCAATCGAAGCAAAGAGTTCAGGTGCCTGCGATGACCTCTGCTCAGGATTATCCACCAGCTGATAAACATATCCTGTGAATCTATTCACTTGGGGCTGTCAACCCACAAATAAACAGAAAACACAGCAGAAGATTTTCCCTCCACAGAAGCCCACCAGTGCAGCAAAATCAGGATCCATAATCAAGCTCAGAGCCATAATTCCATTCAAGTTGGTATATATGGTCAGCAACAGGACCCTGTGTGGTTGACCACTCCTCAGCAGGGTAGGAAAAAAAAGAAAAGTAGCCATAGTTGTCCAGATTAGTAGGCACACTAATCTGGCAGCCCTCCCTTCCATTCTCCCTTCCATTTCACAAGAGAGTATCTCTTTTGAAAGGCACTAATGGTCTGCATCACGAGAAGGTGGGGTTGGACATTAGGTGCTAGGCCTAGCTGTTTCTATGCATCATCACAGGGGATTGGTGCATAGCTCTCCTTGCACCTCCTCCATCACAGGGGATTGGTGCATAGCTCTCATTGGTACACATCTGTATACAGTACACTATTTTAACGTTTTTAATGTCTAGTGTTTCCGCCTTGTTTTTTAACTTGCACTAATATATGTTTGTTTGTGGAGTTTGTGGGATGCAAACTTAAAAATAAACCTGAAACAAGATTATACTGAACGTTAACTAATGGAGCTGCTTCCTGAGCTTATGTTGTGCCACATCAACAAGTTGTTAGCTGAAAATTCAAGCATCGATACCATTTTAATATGTCATCTATCAAAATCAATGTAGTTTTCTGGACTGGCATCTAGAGTATTATACATCAGTGGTTAATACTTGTGAATCGACAACATGTGTGCCATACATCTGTGATGAAGATAGCACCAAAGAGATCATGTCAAGTCACTCAACCAGCTGTAGCCAGCAGAACTTTCTATGATAAATGGTAAAGTTATGACAATTACTTTGAACCTTTAACGTGTTAAAGATTACTTTAAGCTTTGTCATAAGAACTGTAACAACTCTTACCTCAACTATTTTCAAGACAGTCAGTGTGTAAATGTGATTGCTCTTAAGCTCACTCCCTTAAAAACAGCATAAATCGTGCATTAAATTTGGTTTTAACAGAAAACCTATGTTCATACCTAACATAATAACTAGCATCTCCGCCCACCCAAACAACTACAAATTATCAACCTTATATTCACACTTTACCAGAGCCTATAAATACTGCAATATGCAAGAAACACTCAACAACAAAATAAAATACATTTTTGAACTCACTGAATACACCATGAACAAAATTCACAAACAAATCAAATGCACACAATCCCAAAACCCTCCAACACCTGTAAATAAAGAAACGCAAAAATACACAATAGCCCTATCATACATATATAATAATTTCACATACTCTGTTAAAAATAACCTAAAATCTTTCCATTATAAAGTCCCAATTAAAATGTCTCACACTATATCCAAACTCATTCGAAATGATCGCAACCATATACCCAGCTCTGTAGGAGTTTATTACATTCAACTCAATGACCCCACAGGTAAAATCTTCCCCAAAGACAAATACATAGGTAAAACTTTATGCCCATTTAATGCCTGACTTAAAGAGAAAAAATACGACATCTCAAATAAACTACAAAAAACCGCACTACCTCAAGCAATCACCGAAAACAATCTGCCCACTGATTTTCACTCTGCTAAAATTATAGTATCCCTGCCTACCAATTCCTACCAACTAGCCATCACAGAAAATATCCTCATTAATGTAAAACTGACCAAATTCTGCAACACAGATTGTCCCCCTCCCCCTTCCCCCAGTGTGGCATCTGATACTTAGGGGATACAACATACACCTCAGAAATTCCATGCACCACTAAACACTCTCATCATCGATCCCTATTTGCCACCTGCAATAATACACACCCACCTAACCCTTTAGAACACCTCCATAATACCTCCTAAAATACTCTCCCCCCCCCCCCCCACACACACACAAAAAAAACTCCCTATAGTAATACCAATAAGAAAACCATTATTCAGACCCTCAATAACATAATTATCTTAACCCCAATTTTCAGTTTACAAAATTTATTAATTCACTAAAAGTACCCCACTCATTATAAAGATGAATTACTACCCAGAAACAGTGATGCTTCCCTCGACATACGCATATCTTGGCGATTTCCCATAATCCCACACTCTCCCAACCTCCATTACATGCAGATCGCATTACCGCCACCCACACCTCCACGGACCACTTCGATCCTCGGAGCTGAACCACTGACATGTCAATTTATGTCACCCCACCTCTCCCCCGCGCTCACCAACCAACTGCCTCTCCTGCATTAAGTCCCTCACTTTCCACCTGATGAAGCGCCGATAGGAACAGTGCGAAACGCGCGTCGTGGATCTAAAACTTTTTAAGCACCCTATGCTATCAAAATGTATAAATAATTTTGTCATTCACCAATGCGGGTAGACCATTGGCAGCAGTCATCATTATCTTAATCTCCACTGAGACGTCACTTGCCGGCAAGAACGTCAAATTTTAAATTTCTCACCGAAAGCATTCCAAGAAGCTCCTGTTACTTCCCATACTCTACGGCATGGTATGTAAATCTCTCTATAATAATTATTGATACTTGATAGCATAGTCCATGTGTTGAAGTGCTTAAAAACATTTAACAGTGTCACACAAATTAAATTACTTTACCAGTAAACTAATGTTCCTAATCATGCAATTAATTAAATTATTTAGTGTTTGTGGGTTTTCACATGGAAAAAGATATTGCACAGACGTAGTCACAAGAAATGAGAAATCTTGAGTGTAGGATTCCACACTTTACCTATTCAGTCTTTCTGTCACCTTATCTTTTTTGGTGTATTTTTTTTATAACACAGCAGACAGATTCATATGAAATTTCATGACTGTATGATTGTATACTTTACTCAGGTAAAACCCTTGAGCAAATGGTGCATATTCCACATCAGCATGGTTGGAAAATTAATAATCAATAAAAATTATCACTGTCACTAGCCAGCGAGGCAAGCAGAATAATGGATTTATGATAATTACATTTATATTAAAGTTTTATAACTCTTTTATGACAAAAGATTTATTCATACAGTCATGAATTATCATTTCCTATGAATCCTTTGGCTGCATTATAAAAACAGCCACCAAAAAATAAAAGGTCACAGAGGGAATGAATTAGTAAAGTGTGAAATAAAAAAAGCTCATATATTCATTATGGCCAAAGTTCTGCAGTTTGATCTATTTTGGAATTTAAAAAATATTTGGTAGCGAGATTATGAGCATTTTTTGATACCATACTTTCTGATTTTTTTAATGCATTCCCTTTGTGATCTTATATTTTAAGATGGACTCTTTTTCTAATGTGGCCATTGGAGTCATATGAAGTGCAAATTCATAATGGTACGTTTGAATATTTATCATAAAATATTTATATATATATAATATATGTTTGAATAATATCATAATAAAATATAGTATAATATACGTTTGAATAATATCATAAAATATTTATAAAAATTCATTACTCTGCTTGCTCATGCTGGCTAGTAATGGTTGCCATTTTCATCGCTCATTTTTTTTTAACAATAGTGATGTGGAATATGCACTGTTTGTGTTAATACATTTGTTTACATTAAAATTCTATAAATATTTAACCTTATAGTCATGAACTCTTGTTTTCTATCAATCTGTTGGCAGCATTATAAAAAAAAGCCACCTAAAAATATAAGGTCACAGAGGGTGTGAGAATCAGTTAAAATGTGGAATCAAAAAATCGCTCATATCATTATTTACTGCATGTTTTCATAAAGGTCTATAAATAGTAGCTAAGCATAAACTGGAAGAAGAGCTGTGTACCAATCCCCAGTGATGATGCACAGTACTGGCCAGTTCTGCACCTAATGTCTGAACCAGCCTTTTCGTGGTTCAGGCCATTAATACCTTTCAAAAGAGATTATCTTCTGGAAAGGAAGGGGAGGGCTGCCAGGTCAGTGTGGCCTATTGATTTGGTCATATATGGCTACTTTCTCCTTTTTTTCTGCCCTGCTGACTGATCAACTTTACAGGTTTCTGGTGCTGACCATTTATACCCACTGGACAAGCTTATGGCTTTGAGCTTGACTGCAGATTCTGAACTTGCTGCACTGGTAGGCCTCTGGCAGAAAATCTGTCACTATGTTTTCTGTTTGTCTGTGGGTTGCCAGCCTTAACCCTTCCAAGGCCCAACCCGTATGTATACATTTGGAGAATCTGAATTGCGAGAGCCGATGATGTATGCATACGCTCTTAATACAACACACCAAACTTTTTTTTTTAAATAGAAATATCAAATTTTAAAAAATTTAATATATATAACCAAAAAACTTATATTTTAGAGGTGTTAAAAATACAATACCTTTTTAATTTAGGATAGAAACCTGTTTTTCAGGCTGGGTCCTGGAAGTGTTAAGTGAACAGAAGCACAGGATACCTTATATCAGCTGGTGAATAATCCTGATTAGAGGCCACTGCAAGGACCTGAACCCTCATTTAGCTACTTGGGCATTGCCAATCCTACACTGCAGAAATGTGTCTCAAGCAAGTCACTTTTTATCTAGATTCAGGTTCTTAAAAAGGTCCACTGTAAAGGTAGTGACTAAAGTTCCTACCAGCATGGATGGCTTCAGACTTTGGCGATGGGGAAACAGGTTTTTGCCCCATACCTACTATTAGGGGGCTGTTTGATATTGTTGGCCCTACCTCTCTCAATAAAACTAGTTCCTTTAAAAATCCTACTAATCATTTTATCTCTGCAGGTATGTGGACTGTGAAGAAGATGCATACAGATTATCTTTAGATGTCCTCACACTGGAATTCCAGCATTATAACCTATACACACTGCCACTGAATTAAAAACCTTTATTCAATACTGAGTTGGACCTCCTTTAGCCCGAATTACAGCACACATGCAGTTTGGTATAGATTCCACAAGATGATGGAGTGCCTTTACATCTCCAGCAAACCAGGTATTCACCAGACAATCCTTTAATTGGCTCAGATTTGATGGAAGAGGACTTTGCTCCCAGATCAGTTTTTCTAACATGTCCCATACATTCTCAATGGAGTTCAGATCTGGGTTTTGTGGTGGTCAGGGAAAATGGTGCAAGTTGCGTCATGCTCGCTGAACCATTGCTGAACACATCTTGTGCAATGGACACTGTGTCATCCATGAAACAGCTATCACCTGCTGGATAAAAAGTCAACATTGCAGGATGGACTTGATCAGCAACAATGTTGAGATAATCTTTGGAGGACACCTGACCTCCCAGCAATATCAGGGGATCCATTCCATACCAACAGAAAGTGCCCCACACCATGACACCGCCTCCAGAACCTTGAGTTTTGTTTACAAGGCAAGCTGGGTCCATTGCTTCATGGGGCTCCACCAAACTCTCTACTTACTGTCAGTACAGAACAATGTGTATAGCGACTTGTCGGACATAACTTTTTCCAGTCTTCCAGTGCCCAATAATGGTGTTCCGACACCACTTGTAGACAAACTTTCCGGTTCTTCACAGAAATCAGTTGTTTCCGTATAGACTGCTATTATGTTCCTATTAATGACTGTTCCTAATATGACTGCTAATACCTATCCTCTTTTGTTCTTTGTGCATAGTTGGCTGAGATACGGGTTGGGAACAGACTTCATTGAATGCTTCAGTCAATTGCTGCACACAGGAAGTCTTATTTCTCCATACAAGCCTTCTCAGACAATGCCAATCTCGTTCCTTACAGATTGTCGTCATGCCACACTTACACCTCTTAGACAAGCAATGTGGGTTATTTTTCTACTGATTAAAAAAAACCAAGATATCACACCTTTTGAGAAACCTGTCAGCTTTGCTGTTTTTAAAAACTGTCGCTCCAGCCAAACAGCACCCACAATAAGCCCTTTATCAAACCCCAAAAGATCCTTTGTTTTCCCATTGTGATCAACACTACTGATGATTACTGATGAGCAGCAGTTTTAAATAGTTGCCTAGATCACATGGTGATGCATGTGACCATGTATTTTGCATATACACTGCACAAATGATGTTTATGTACATCTGCATAAAGTTTTCTAATTCAGTGGCCAGTGTGTGTAGATATTCTGGGCTTGCAAGAGACCAGATGGACAGGTAAAGGCCAAATACTTAAAAATAATTTTAAAATTTTCCTTTCAACAAGAGAGGATGGAAAGCATCTCCAAGGCATCGATATGCTTCTTCGCAGACAAGCCAGTGATGTTCTTCTAAGATATAACTGCATCAACGAAAGAGTTCTTACACCTATTTTTGGTATTAACCTATAAATTACCACTTTGAAGTCAATTTAAATTATAGAGGAAAAGTTGTCTTCAGCCGGGTGGACATTTTTTTCCTCAAGAAACCGGCAAAAGACAATTTTTCCTCTATAATTTAAATTGATTTAAAAGTGGTAATTCATAGGTTAATATCAAGTATGCCAAGTTTATTAATTATTTATAGCTATTTTTGGAACTAAAATTAAAGACACTGAATGTTATCTGTTGCTATATGCCCCCACAGAGGACTCTGGTGAGAATAAGAAAGATGGGTTTTACAGATAACTTCAGGATATTTTGAATTCTGTCAAGAAAGGAGATATTTCTCTTGTGCTAGGTGACTTCAATACTACAGTTGGTACTGATTCTGAACTTTGGGCAGGGATGTTAGGTCCCTTTGGCATTGTGATGGTCCACCCATTCACTTTTACTTTTCCTTAAACAGTGTTTCTTTATTTACGTGTTTTGCAACTGATGCTTAAGAATTGTTGTGATAAGGTTATGAGAATTACTTTTAACTGAAACTCTTGGATGGTTCACCCATTCACTTTTACTTTTTCTTAACCAGTTTCACTTTATTTATGCTATAATTATTTTGGGCATTTAATTTCAGTTGAATCATCATTTTTACTTCACCCATACTGCAAGAGGAGTTGTGCATGCGTAACTCCAATTCTTGATTGACAGCCACTAATGCACATGGAAGGACACCCCCCCTTTTGTGTCATAGCTAGTGTAAGCATTGTTTTATGCAAATGTGCTTTCCCAGCGTGCAACACACACATCAGTTGCACGCCATGAGTAATGTAAGTGACGTTAGGTCATGTAGATAGTAGTTTGGAAACAGTAGTTATTAAAAGAGAGAGGTTAAGTCACTAGATTTTTGGAAATAAATTTTTATTTCTTTTATAATTTTGATTTTCTAATTTTTTCTCTTAAGCAGAATTTGATATTTTGACTAGAATTAACTTTAATAAGTAACAATCTTTTGATTTAAATTCTTTTCTTAATGTTACTAAGTAACACTAATTATACTAAGGATTCTCATTTAACTTTATTGGCAAGATTAATTGCCTGGTGCCTGAGCTATCTGGTAGTTTAACATATGTTTTGGATCAGTTACAAGGTCCATAGTAAAGAAAGTAACATACTGAACATTTTGGAGTGTTACACTCTGAAAGATCTAGATATAGCCAAATCATACCATGATAGGCCACTTAATCATTATGAAAATTGTGGTTTGCTTACTACTGAAGTTCAAAAAGAAAGGGATCAGTTTAAACAGGCCTTTTCTTGAAACCAACAGTACTCTTTCGGGTAAAAAGGAAAAGAAGACACATAATTATTTGAGTGATAAGGCTATGAACTTGTTTCTGAATGAAGGAAGTGCAGTAATATGAATAAACACCCTACTACTCTTAATGGACAGCATTATAGAGAGTTTAATAAGCATATAAAGGATCAGTTAACAACTGGTAAGAATCTTTGGTTTGATAGCTTGGCTGATAAAGAAGAGGAAGCAGTTAACCGTACAATAGCAGGGGGTTGTACTAGATAGTTAATCTTTTGTGTGGGAAGAACAGACAGGTACATAGGGATTAAAGGATAAATATGGCAAGGTGGTTGAAGGTGAGGATTCTGTGTTGGCAAGGTGGACTGAGCATTTCAGAGATGTTCTAAACAATGTGATTATTTCTACTCCCATTGTTTTTAATGACGATAGATGCATTTCTGGCTTTAATGTTGGCCCAATATCACATTCTGAAGTCACTTTGACTATTTCTAAATTAAAACTATGTAAATCCCTAGGGGTGGATGAAATTTCTAATGAAATGCTCAGAGCTGGGATTGTTTCTGTTACCACATGATTAACTGAAATTTTGAATATCTTAGGAACAATGCCTTTATCATAAAATAATTTTACTAGAGCTATTATTATTCCTATTTTTTAAAAAAGGTGATGGCAGTTCTTGTGATAACTATAGAGGAATAAGTTTATTTTCTGTTCCAGTTAAAAGTTCTTTGCATTATTATACTTAATAGAACTAAGAATTTGGTTGATGGACAACTATATGATGAAAAGTACAGATTCGGAAGTGGTAAGGGATGTATACAGGGTGTTTCAAAACTCTCTGTACAAATTTCAATGGGAAATAGGGAATACCAAGACAACCCTTTTTCATCTATGAATGTATGTCAGCTATGTAACCCTTCAGTGCTAGAGGGCGCTGTTTGGCAGTGCTGCAACTGGCTAGAGGAACGAAGTGGGAATGGAGAATGGACTTGTGTTTACCATCGACATTCATAAATCAGACACATTACGTGCAACATGGAGTGTTTCACGACTGCTGAGATGGCTGACATGCATTTGGCATATATTGAGCTGCGAATGGAAACGAAAGAGCTGCTGTGAGGTTGTACCAACAGCACTTCTCAAACAAATGTGTCCCAAACCACCAAACATTTGTGCATTTGCACCAGCAACTGTGAGAAAGTGGAATAAATCAGACACATTACGTGCAACATGGAGTGTTTCATGACTGCTGAGATGGCTGACATGCATTTGGCATATATGGAGCTGCCAATGGAAACGAAAGAGCTGCTGTGAGGTTGTACCAACAGCACTTCTCAAACAAATGTGTCCCAAACCACCAAACATTTGTGCATTTGCACCAGCAACTGTGAGAAAGTGGAACATTCCATGCAAACATGAATGATACTGGTCGGGAGAGAACATGCGCACTCCTGACATGGAAGAAGAGATCCTACTGTATGTATTGAGGACAATCCAGGCACAAGCATGCAAGCTGTTACACATAGTCTTGGTGTTAACAACACCTTTATATGGAGAGAATTGCATGAGCAGCAGTTACATCCATTTCATCACCAGAGAGTCCAGACATTGCAACCTCAGGATTACCTTCTTTGTGTAGAATTTGTGTGCTGGTTTCTGCAGCAGACTGCGGTGCAGCCTGATTTTCCAGCTTATGTGCTCTTCTCAGATGAGGCCTCTTTCACATGTGAGGGTGTGTTTAATGTGCACAAATCTCATGTTTGGGCTCACAAAAATCCACATGCCACAATGGC
The DNA here is from genome assembly GCA_038380435.1 of Ryuthela nishihirai. NCBI lineage: Eukaryota > Metazoa > Arthropoda > Arachnida > Araneae > Heptathelidae > Ryuthela > Ryuthela nishihirai. Next base: position 3,446,096 of record JAWZYU010000020.1, on the reverse strand, counting down.
TGGTGGCCACCACTGTTTGAAGGGGTATTGTCCATGACATTTTGATTGGGCCATACCTGCTGCCTCCCCAACTCAAAGAGCAGATTTATTGGGTATTTCTTGAAGAAAAGTTGCTGGGACTGCTGGAAAATGTTCCTGTGGCTACTTGCAGATGAATGTGGTTTCAACATGACAGGACACCAGTAAACTTCAGCAATGATGTGCAGGATTATCTAAACGCCACTTTTGGGGGCCGATGGATAGGCCAGGGTGGACCTGTCGCTTGGCCACCAAAATCACCCAATTTAACATATCGATTTCTTCCTCTGGGGGGCACATGAAGTACCTCATATACCAGACTCCCATTGACTCAGATGAAGACCTCGTCACAAGAATCACTGTTGCCATTGCAACTGTTCACAAAATTCCGGAAATCTTTCAACATGTACAGCAATCAATGCTTCGACACTGTCATGCATGCAATACAGTTGCTGATTGCAACTTTGAGCACCTTCTTTAACCCTTCCAGTGTCCAGGTTGTCTGTATACATTCAGAGAATCTGAATTGAGAGGCCAAGGACATATGTATCCATTTTTAGTATAACAAAAAAACGAATTTTTAAAAATAAAAATTGCTGTTGTAAACTTTTTATATAGATATCTTATAAAAATATATAAATTCAGGCTTCAAAAATAATATTTTGTTTTTTAATTTGATGCATATTTTATTAAACTATAATATAAATAATTTTATAAAGCCATCTGATTGCCATTTCTTAGAAGCACTAAATGGTATTGCTGATTTGTTTGTTAATGTTCCTTATTTGCTGAAGAAACCTTCCGATTTAAGCTCACAAGTTTGATTTGAGCTATTATCAACAAAGTTTTCCTTAAATGTTCGAAAATCTCCTAAAAATTAACAAAAAAAAACTTCTATTTTAAAAACAATAGATTTTGGAAGAAATTACAAAGTACGTACCGCCATTTTTTCCCCATTTCACACTCGTTTCTGTCATAAACCTATTTCAGTATTCCCAAGTTATTTTTTATAATTTTTCCCAGCATTCTCTGCATCTTTTCCACTCTAAAAATCGAAACTGGAAGTAAAAACATCCTTCTTAGAAATTCTGGTTGCAGCTGCATTTAATTAGTTATGCTTCACAGAATGAAACAAGACACAGATGGCTCACACATGCTATCTGCTTTCCGTGTGCTATAAGTGCTTTTTACAGTTTTGGTCCAGCATATTGGATACCCTTTTTAGAGTTAGTATTTACTTTTTTATATTTAAGCCTTAGTTTTCATTTCAGTAGATTTATTTTCAGAAATTAGTGATCTTTTGGCCGATTGATAAGTATTGATTTTTTTCATAGTTATGCTACATCGTATGACCAACCTACAACTTGATGCTGTGGATATTTTAACATCGCATTAGGCTATATGTTAATTTTTATTTTATTATTTATTACTTTTCCAGTAAAACTTTGATCCGGTATCATTTTCTGAAAATAAATAAGATCTTGGATATGGAAGCAAATTCATTCCTGTAGATTTATTTTTATTAATTAGTGATCTTTCGATCAGCTGATATATCGATCTTTCCGAATTATGCTAGATTGTAGGCCTGTTAAAAGTTGCTGCAGATATTTTAACATCCCATTAGGTTATATGTAATTTTTCTTTTATTATTTCTTGTTTTTTGTAAAAAAAAAAAGTTTGGAACATTTTCTGAAAATGAATGTCTTGGAAATGAAAGCAAAATAGACTTCCTTGCTACAGAAATCAGTCTTGTGGGAGGGCAATTTCGGGAAGGTGTCCCATCTACTAAACTCACTGTGAAAGTTCACCCCCTCCCTCCCATCTAGAAATATTTTTTTAATTACGAGTGTTTATGTTTATATTGAATGATTTTTAAAGACCCCCCCCCGCCCCCTCAGTATTTTGGCTGTGCCACACAGACGATATAAGCTGTTTTTCTTTTGCTTTGGTGCACAAACCTTTCTACACTAAGCCAAGATTGCCAAATTTCAACACCCAAAGAAAAAGGTCATAATATTTAGTAAAAAAAGCAGACAAGAATGTTTTTTTCTATTTCATAACCAGTTCAGAAAATTCTGTGAATGTGAGAAGTCCAAGTCACTTTGTATAACACTGGCCGTGTTTAAAATATACAATACTGAAAAGAATCATTAAAAGAAATAAAAATCATATTTCAGGTTGAATATTATGTTATTCGGGAGAAAATTTCCTTTCAATAAATATATAATTTAACTATTTTTATTCATCAGGTTTTTCCAAAATGAAGCCTTAATTGCAAACTGTGATCTTATCAGATTGAAAAAGGCTTATTAAAATCAATATGCTTGCAAATTTGTTTATATTATTTATTTTCATAAAATTCTTAATTAAACTCTGTTTAATTTGATATATAGCATGACCTATTTCCGTTGATTGGTTATTTTTTCTAAAAATTTCTAAAGTTGACTTCTTTATTTGACTCAGCACAATTGGCTAAAAGCCTGGAATTTTCTCAAAGTATGCTGCTACTGAGACAAAAATTACAAAACGAGAGAAATATTTACTTAAAACCAAAAACAGTTTTTTTGTTATTCAGAAATATATAGTCATTCTATTCATGTGCATTGTAATTATTTCTGTCTTAGTTTATTAAATAAATTTTTATTTGCATTGCCAGATGCAAATAAAAATTTGCATCTGGCAGATTTTTATTACATGACCCTAAAAATGTCCTATTAAAATAAAACACATCGTCTTTTTTGTTAAATACTTTATTTTCAGAAAATCCAGAATTAAATGCTGATTAATTTGGCATTCAACATGCAATAATTCCTTTTATTAGTTATTTGGCAAACAAAGTTCTAAAATTAAAGTTTTTTTCTGGCTGAGTATAGGGAGAAAATAGCTTGGCTTCTGGAAGGATACTTGATTTTCAGGCTGGACACTGGAAGGGTTAAATAAACATGTTGTTCACACTTGTTTCCATTCATTTGTGTACCAGCTCCACCAATATTTCTGTCAGCGCCCCCCAACACCGAAGGGTTATATCAGTGGATATACATTCATAGACAGAAAAGGTTTGTTTTGATGTTCCCTATCTCCCATTGGAATTTGTACAGAGAGTTTTGAAACACCCTGTAGATAAAATATTTTTACTTACGCAGATACTTGAGAAATATTTAGAGTTTTAGAAACCTTCGGTTACTAGCTTTGTTGATTTCAAAATCATAATTTGTGGTTGATCGTGAGATTGTATGAAATACTTCACAAGCTAGTTAGCATAATGAAAGCTCTCTATAATAAGAGAGTCATCACCAGTCCATTCCTATAAAAGGAGAGTATTGCTAATGCAAACCAACGCAGTGTATATGCACATGTTTAAATCATTGTTTCAAAATTATAGGATAGGCTAAGTACTACCTCTACCTCCTTCAATGTTCAGTTCTTGCAGGACAAGCTGTATGAATGATAAATCCAAATGCAAAATTAGAACATTTAGACAAAAATCGTAATTCCCAAACATAGCCCCGTTTAGGATTAAGGAGCATAATGGTAACATACAACTATAATTGCTATTAAGCGTTAAGCTTCCTTTTCAAAATATTAAATAGTATTAAAAATTCAGCAAGACTGGAATACCTTCTAGGCCATATCTTCTTCTGAATAGTAGTTTTCAAACTTGAAGGGGACAGCGATGTCATTAATCACATGACAGAATGTTATCTGTCAATCACTGTTTTACTTACCTAAAGTTGTTAGTTTCACTAGTCAGGGAGATCACGAACACCAATTATATTGCATTTATTAAATTTTTCACTTTTACTTTTGATATGTAAAATATCCACTAAATTCAACATAATTTTTAACTAAACATTTTTATGCAATTTACAAAACTATATCTTAAAAGTTAAAATAAATATCTTACCAACTTTACTGTAAACAGCTGGAAGTTTTTTATCTGGGTCAATCATGACCCTCAGTTCTACTGGTTGTGTGTGATCACAGGTCCCCTGAGAAATATTCCACACAAGTGAATGTGCACATGACTCATGAGATAATGCAGACTCACAGCTGTCTTCATGCCTAATGTGAAAAACAGTATAACTAACATTCAATAGCTTACAATTCTGATATACAATTTAGTGTAAATTTCATAAAACTTTTAACATTCTAAAATGTAAATTACCAAAGTATGTAGTATAAAAATAAAAAATGCTTCAATTTAAATATTAAAACTGTGTGAATTTTTAGAATATTTAAAAAAAATAAATAAATAGTACAGCTGATGCAGACATACTTTGTTTATTTAATGTTAACCCTTTGCACTCCATAGGTGCTGCTAAGGTGACATACTAATACTGTTTAACAATCATATTAAAAAAACATCTGGAGTGCAAAGGGTTAATATCTTATTGCGACTGATCTACAAATTCACTCTTGAGCACATTCTTGGAAAATTAGCATAATTTTTTCCTGCATAAAATCAAAGGAATCCCAAATTTTATTTTAAAAATGTTTTCACACTGCAATTGTAAAAAATTTCTCAGTTCATCAGACAGAAGAAAAAATATCTCACATCCATATTAAAATATTCATTTTATCAGGCAATACCACACATTATAAATAACTATAAAAGATGCATTCTAGACTACCAAATTTCTCTAATTTTTAATATGGTTCCCAGGTATTCTTTGCCAAAATACTTTTAATTACAATAAAGTTAGTAGAAATACTGCTTCCTTTAATGCCATTTTGGCTGCTACATTAAGACATATTTTTATAAATATCTATGCTTCTGTAAGTTACTCAATGACTTACACTCTGCCTGGCCAAATTATTATGCATGAAGTACTCTGAGCATAGCAATATACACCAAGAGCCAAAACATTATGACCACTTGTCTAATGTGATGTTGGTCCTCCAAGTATCGCCAAAACAGCTCTTACCCAGCGAGGCATGTATGCCACAAGATTTCTAAAGATGTCTTGTGGTATCTGGTACCATGTTACCAGTGAGGCTACCATCTGTCTCCCAACAGCTGTTCCAGTGGGTCCCCTCCCCCAACCTTCTCTGAGCCTTCGGGGTCCATGTGACCTGGCCATTTAGCCCATGGTGTGCAAAAAGGTGCCGCTCAGAGGTAAAACAACCCAACAACCAACCATGTTACCAGCAGATCCTTTAACTCTTGTAAGTTATGTGGTTGAGCCACCACAGATCGGATATGCTGTTCCAACACAAACCTCAGATGCTGGATTGGATTGATGTCTGGGGAATTTGGAGGCAAGGGCAACACTTGGAAGTCTTCCTCATGTTCCACGAACCATTCTTGAACAATCCAGGCAGTGTGGCATGGAGCATTATCTTGCTGAAAGAAGGCACTACTAGAGGGGGAATACCATTGCCATGAAAGGATGTACCTGGTCTGCAATGATGCTTAGGTAGGTGGTAGACATCATAGTTTCCTGCACATGAATGAATGGACCCAGGTTTTCCAGAAGAACATTGTCCAAAGCATTACATTTCCTCTACCAGCTTGTTTTTGTCCCACGGTGCATCCTGGTGCCAACACTTCCCCATGTAAATGATGCACAAGTATCTGGTTGTCCACATGGTACAACAGGAAATGAGAATCATCGGATCAGACGACCTACTTCCAATCATACAAAGTTCAGTTTTGATGCTTGAGTGCACACTGTAGGCATTTTCGATGGTGAACTGAGGATAGCATGGGCACTCGGAGTGGCCTGCAGCTACACAGCAGCCCATTTTCAGAGGGTTTGATGTACTGTGTGTTGTGACACATTACTCCCATCACCAGCTTTCAAATTACGGGAGAATTGTGGCACAGTATCCGTTGTGTTGTCTCGTACCATATGAGATAGCCTTCACTCACCTCTAGCATCAATAAGCCATGGTCAGCCCACACCTTGGTGGCAGTTTGTGGTTTTTCATTCCTTGGACCACTTTTCATACGTATTAACCAAGGCTGACCATGAGCAACCCACAAGCCTTGGAGTCTAAGAAATGCTCTGGCCCAGTCGTCTGGTCATTACAATTTGTCAAACTCAATTAAGTCTGTTGCCTTTCCCATATGAAGACTGAAGAACAAGGATAATACTGATTAACAGAGCTCAGTATCAGGTATTATTTACATGTTTCATGACCTTCACATGTGCCATCGTTTACCTGCAGTTGCTTCAATTTGCATAAAGAAGAGCTGGTCATAATGTTTTGGCTCTTCGGTGTATGCAAAATTTCTTAATCACATAAGTATTCTACATCACTACTAAGTCCTATAAAAGCTCTAAAGGCATAATGGAAAGGAAAGTCATGTGACATGAGTTAGTAAAGTTGCTACAGTGCATCAGTTGAGAGTGATGACTACTGGCAATACTGCAAAATGCATTTCAATGAATACTATGTGCAAAGAATTGAAAACTTTGAATTTTCTGAACTGTACCAATATATGAAAGCCTTTCATCCTCCCCCCTCCCCCTTCCCCCGAAAAAAAAGTTTAAAAGACTTCAATGGTGTATGGAGCGGCAAAACTAGTCACTACCTGGAGGATGGAAATGTATCACATGATCAGATGAAGCACAATTATATACTGGTTTCAAAAGATGGCTGACATAGAGTGTGGCAACAACCTTATGGAACAATGGACTCATCATGTGTAATTGCTACTGTTGAAGGTGCTGGAGGCAGTGTGATAGTGCAGAAAGCATTTACTTGGCACGGATTGTAGCATTGGTAGTTACAGTAACAATGGGGAATGTCTCCTACAGATAACTAAACTCAAACATTTCAGAATACCTTAAGTGTCACTATAAACATGGGGATTATTTATAAATACAGATATATTATTTATATGCAGAGTCACATCACTTTCTGTATGTAAAGACATTTTGGACAATCAGGTGCTGCCAATGATGCATCATTTTCACTCCAGTGGAGATGGCAATTCCAGAATGATAACACACCAATTCATATAGAAGCGGTTTGAAGAATATGAAATGGACTTTTATCACCTCCTATGGACTGCTGAATCGGCTGATTTTAATTTAATTGAAAACTATGGAACAATTTGGAACTCTATTTGAATGCACAGACCACTTCCCTTTTCACTTTGAGATGTTCAGGCCATTTTGTAGGAAGAGTGGATCAAAATCCCTCCTGCTGTATTTTGAAAGCATGTGGAAAGCATACCATGTCAAGCATGGGCTATCATTTCTGTTTGCAAAGGTCCAATAAAATATTAGTTAGGTGTTCATATCAGTTTGGCTGAGTAGTGTGTTTGCTTTCCCATATATATTAATTGAAACTGAAAATGTAATTGCATTTCTGCAGGTAGTTGTGTTTCAGCTGTTTTACTTTCAAGCAAATCCATTTTTTCCATAATGATGTACATGTCCAAGTCACAAGGACCCAACAGTTCATGTAATGGTTCACCCATTCCCCTTTTCTTTTCCTTAGCCAGTTTTACTTTATTTACATTATAATTATCATTTTGTGGCATTTCTTTAGTTGAATCATAATTTTTCTCCACCCAATTCGCAAAAAATGCAACTCCGATTTTTGATTGACAATCGCTAATGCATGTGGAAGGACACACCCCCTCTTGCATCATAGCTAGGATGAGTGCACAATGATAAATTTATGCAAATTACTTTCCCAGTGTGCAACATATAGTGACATTAGGTCACATAGTCAAGTAGTCAAATGACAGAATGAGGAGAGTATGTTAGGCTCAGTGGAGTGATTTTGTTTGAGTGAGCTGTTAGTTGTGCAGATATTTTTGTAAAAGGAAGTTTCACTTTGGTGAGCCTAGTTTTTTTTTGAAATAAACTTTGTTTTATGAAATAGTTTTTGACATTTCTAATTTTTTCTCTTGATCAGAGTTTTGAGATTTGGGATAGAATTAACTTTAATGATTGACAATCTATTGATTCAAATTCTTTTCTACTAAGTAACATTATCATATTAAGAACTATCATTTAACTATATTGGCAAGATTAATTGCCTGGCGCAGGAGCTATCCGGTAATTTAACATACATTTTGGATCAATTACAAGGTCCATAGTAAAGAAAGTAACATACATTTTTGAAGTGTTACACTCATACATGAGTAGAGAAAGACAATCTACCAGACAGGAGATAGAAAAAAAGCTTCCATTTTTTTTCAGTGGTGCACAAATAAGTGTCATATTGTTTCAAAATTATAGAGTAGGTTAAATGCCACCTCTACCCCTCTCCCTCAGTTCTTGCAGAGCCAGCCAGCTCTGTGAATGACAAATCCAATTACATGTCTTTAACAGGAATGATAGTTATTTTCGCATTAGTAGTTACAATAATAATGAGAAATGTCTCCTACAGATAACTAAACTCAATCATTTCAAAATACCTAACAGTCACTGCAAACACAATGGTGATTGTCAGTATCTGTCACACAATCCTGAAGAAAAATTGAGATACTTCCTCAAGAGCACAGCTACTGAAAAGAACTAAAGTGTGTGATTCACATTTCTGTTCACTAACTCACTAACAGAAGTTGTCTCAAATGTTTAATGTTTAATAAGTGCAGGTATTTTTTAAAACATGCTCATCTAGAGAACCTAGTTGTGAAAAATTAACAAACATCTTTTTATTAATTTCATCAACAGCTATAATAAAAGAGTTCTCCAGAACATCGTTTATCAAATCATCAACATAATCTAAGTCATATAATTCCAGATGCTTCTCAAACTTTTTGATCATGCAGCTCACCTAAATCTGATTTAAAATTTTTAGGTCATTCCAACCCAATAACAAAAATATTACTTAAGAATTGCTAACAATACATACACTATATGATCAAAAGTATCTGGATACTCGCTCATCCACTAAACCTGGCAATAGGAAAGTAATTAATATCATGTTGGTCCACCCTTTGCTGCTATCACAGCCTCCACTCTGCAGGAAAGCTTTTCAGTGGGTTTTGGTATGTTGCTGAGGGAATTGCCTGCCATTCTGCCACAAGAGCATTAGGTAAGGCTGGTCATTGATGTCAGGCGGTTCGGCCTGGCTTGCTGTCAGTGTACCAATTCATCCCAAAGGTATTCCATGGGGTTGAGATCAGGGCTCTGTGCAGGCCAGTCAAGTTCTCCCACACCCTCTCATCCAAGCATTCCTGCACAGTCCTCACCAAACTATTGCCATAAAGTTTGGAGCACAGAATTGTCCAGAATGTCATTATAGGTTGTGGCACAGAGTCCCGTTCACTGGAATTAGGGGGTGTGATGGTCCAGTCATTCACTTTTGCTTTTCCTTAACCAGTTTTACTTTATTTACATTACATTTATCATTTTGGGGATTATTTCATTTAGACTAATCACAATTCTTTTTTCCGATCTGTAAAAGGAGTTGCGCATGCACAACTCCGACCTTTTGATTGCCAGCCACTAATGCGTGCATGTAGGATGCAACTCCACTAACGTCACAGCTAGTACGATCATCAGATTATGCCAATGTTTTCCCGCTGTGCAACAGACATGTGCCGGATTGTATGTGGCATGTACAACTAAGTGACATTTGGTCACAGAGTCAGTATTGTTAGGAGTTGAAGTAGAGAATTGGAGTATGTTGAGGAAGGAGTATTGAGAATGTTTAGAATGTGTAGAGTATGGAGTAGTAGTAGGAGGAGAAGTCAGTAAGAATGTGTTGTGTTGATAGAAAGAGTTCTTAGCAGAGATTTAGGTAGATGTGAGTTGTTAATTACTCCAACTTTTTGTATTCATCAACTGAATTGGAGTCTTTGATTTTTTGGAAATAAACTTTGTTTGTTTTAGAAATATGAATTTTTGCTATTTTTCTCTTGAGTAACATTAATTGATTTTTGATTAGATTTAAACTTTAATTAAACTTGACAATCCTTTTTGATAAATCAATAAATATCTTGCGAAAAACATTCTCGCCGACATACGGGATTTGAACCCGAATCTCTCCAGAAACATGCTAGAGTATTCTCCCAGTTGAACTAATGCCAGCTCATCTTTTTTCCACTAATTTTAAAACTAAACTCTATCACCTAGATTTTCGGGCCAATCATTGGTGCCATCTATGATCTCGGGTGGCAGCAAGTAATGCTGTGATTATCATCTATGTTTAAATCCTTTTTTACCTTTATATTGCAAAGAGTGAGATGGAAATAAATAATAGTCTCATCATGCTATTTAGCGTTATTAATGATTTAAACATAGATGATAATCACAGCGTTACCTGCTGCTCTTTTGGTGTTGATAAAACAAAAAATATTCTGCGGAAAACATTTTCGCTGACATACGGGATTTGAACCCGCATCTCTCCAGAAACATGCCAGAGTATTTTCCCAATTGAACTAATGAAAAAAAAAACATTAGTTCAACTGGGAGAATTCTCTGGCATGTTTCTGGAGAGATGCGGGTTCAAATCCTGTATGTCGGCAAAAACAACTCCAGATAAATAATAACTGAAGTGAACTTCAGATTTACTGGTCTTCCAACATTACCAGCTCCCCTTAATGAAAAGGATGCGATTGCACTTTTTTAAAACAATGAATTAGTTGGATTGGGTTGTTTTACCTCTGAGCAGCACTAATGGCCAGGTCACATGGACCCCAAAGGCTCAGAGAAGGTAGGGGGAGGGGACCCACTGGAACAGCTGTTGGGAGACAGATGGTAGCCTCCTTCAAGGGCATCCAGCGTGTTCTTTCATGTGCACAGGGTATGGCTCTCCCAAACACGGGGCCATGGCTTAACATCCCATCCGATGGACGGCAGTCTTTCCAAGCCCATCGGTGTCCCCCTATTGACCATGAGCAGGGAGTTTTGCGGAGATAAATCTCAACGCTGACCCAGCTGGGACTCGAACCTAGGAACTATAGATTACGAGCCTGGCACACTACCGCCCCCTACCCCGCCTCACAATGAATTAGTGTAAGGTGTAATATTTTAGATGGAAAACTTCACCACTAAAGATGATACTGAAAGGTACAATCTGTGCTTGGTTTTTATTATCAATAATAATGAAAATGCAGTTTCCACAGATATATGTTGATGCAAACGAGATTATGATGACCAAGGCAGCTTTCGCAATTGGCCTATATTCTTGTTGTTGTCATTTGGAAAAGATCACAAGTTCTCTTTCATTCAATTCCATTCCTATGAAGAATCTGATCTTATTTCAATTAGTTCTTCTTCAGCCGACCACAAAATACAGTCATATTTTAAAGAAGTAGTAAATAGTGTTCTTATCCACATATGCTTTGCAATTTTTATCACCATATACAATTTCATATATTTTTATAGTTTTGGCAATTAATAAATTACAAAAATCATCTTTCTAAGTAGCTTTATCAGTCAGGTGGGTGTGTTTTGCAAAAAATTGCTTTGTTATTGCTGTTCTGCTGCTTTTCTTTCAAAGTACTAAGTGGTGCATTTTGATATTCAGGGTGTATGGTATTTAAATGCCAAATCATTTTTCGTGGCCTCAAACAGGAGTAGGAGAATTGTTTCAAGAAAATTACACATATTTGTAGTCTTTCTTGATTATATAATAATGAGGAAGTAAAGCATATTTTAAACAATTAGGATTATATTTTTGAGTTTTTTCACACTACATATATTTTATTTTTTGATAGGGCTTTTCCTTTCTTACCCCCAGATGATAATGATGTAAATAGCCCTGGTGAAGTTGAAACTGATGTTGGCAACACTTCTATCGATTCTTTTACTTTCTCTCATTTTTGTACTTAATCTTGTTTACACAATACCATTGCTATCTCAACAACACAGTAGTATCGCATTGGTATATCATATGAGAAACAGGACAAGTCTGATGGAGCTTCAAGGTATCTCCATTCTTTGTAGACAAGAGTGTCTTCCCTTTAACAAAATTGAATTAATAAATTCAATTCTATGAGTTGTTTTTATTATACATTTTAAATGTTAAAAACTTACGTAGCCAAAATACTACAAATGCTAAGTTGTTTAAAACTTGCATAATGTCATTCCTCTGAATTAAGGAGTTACTTACTTTAATTATTATCCCAGTATTAAATAAATAAAAATAAATAAATACCCCCTCAAGCAGTTGCTTGCCACAGAGGTCTTGACAGGAGCCTGTTAATTTATATGCCACAGTAGAAGGTCTGTGAAGATGGAGGGACCTCAGCAGAGTAACATAAAATGACATTTGTAAATGTTCCTCAGAGAGTTTTTAAAAAACATCTAATTTTAACCTTGTCAATGATCATTGGAGATATGTAGTAAAATGAAATATTTGGTATGTATTTATTTTAGTATATTTATCAATCACACTGAAATAATTTGCTTGTAATACTTTTTGCTAACGCAATAAATCAACTTTCACTTTTTTTGTTTTTGTTATAAACCAGTTTAATTTCTTGCGTGTAGTAATAATGAAAAATAGTTAATTAGCTCGTGACTCCCTGACTTAAGATTCACAACTCCCCGGAGGCCACGGCTCACAGTTAGAGAAGCAAAGCTCCAGATCAACCACATCCAACTTAATCTTACTGAAGAGCTACTAGGACTCATAGTTCCATCTGCTGGTCAGCAGCTTTCCCAAGTCCACAGGTGTTCCCTTTTTTGCCTAATGCATGGTGGGGGTTAATGGAGATATATCTCAATGCTGACACAGGTTGGGTTGTTTTACCTCTGAACGGCACTTTTTTGCACACCATGGGCTAAATGGCCAGGTCACATGGACCCCGAAGGCTCAGAGAAGGTTGGGGGAGGGGACCCACTGGAACAGCTGTTGGGAGACAGATGGTAGCCTCCCGTCAAGGCCATCCAGCGTGTTCTTTAACGTGCACAGGGTATGGCTCTCCCGCACACGGGGCCACGGCTTAACGTCCCATCCGACGGACGGCGGCCTTTCCAAGCCCATCGGTGTCCCCTACTGACCGTGGGCAGGGCGGGGAATTTTTGCGGAGATAAATCTCAACGCTGACCCAGCTGGGACTCGAACCTGGCTGACACAGGAGTCAAACTGGAGAATATCAAATTATCAGTATCTGACTCGCTATTGACTGAGACAATTCCTACCTTAAATCATGAAAACAAACTGTCTCTTGATTGAAATGTGGCAAGGACAAAACATTGTAGGTAAGAACGTCACTAGGATGAACTGAAAGGAATGAAATGAGATTGCATATTTATAGGAAGACCCCGATAACTTATCAGACATACCTTCAACCTGTGTTTTTTTTTTCCAACTGTAATGCTGCCTTCTTTCCAGTTTACATTTGTGGTTTGCAAAATAACGTTTGATTATCATGAGTCTTTTTTTGTAAGGACTTCCCACAGGGCAGTTATTACTGGGTTGTGGTAAAATGCCTCGTCACTTGCTCTGTTAGCTAGCGACAGATTTCAGAATCTTTTCTGGCCATCATATCCTTCTTTTGTCACCCATGATTTTCATCTATATTTGTCTCTTTTGTCAGATGTTTTATGGTCATTTTTTAATGCCATCCCGTGGCTGAGTGGTTAGCACGGTTGGCTACTGATCTAAGGGACCTGGGTTCGAGCCCTGGGTAAGGCATGGATATATGTGCTGTTTTTCTGCTGAGGTCCTGCCATCCTCTTCAGATCTTCTACTGTGGCATATAAACTGACAGGCACCTGTCAGACCTCTGTGACAAGCAGCTGCTTGAGGGGGTATTATTTTTATGGTCATTTTACCATTCCTAAAATTTTCTGATAATAGGCATCATGGGCCAGTCATCCCTTGAACCATTATTGCTACAGTAATATGTGTTAAATATGAAACAACTATCCTTTCCCTTTGAAATGATGGGAGATGACTGCATATTATTCCCAGATCGCTGTTTTGTAGTGCTTTCCTGAACGCAGAAAATCACAAGTTCTATGAACAGGGCAATTACAAAGTACCCTTACAACTTCGAACATATAAACAACTTTGTCATATGAAAGGAAAACAAATGACATGGTAAGGGAAATACATCAATTTTGTTTTTCATCAGTTTACAATTGTTACCCTGTTCATGAGAAATGGTGCTGTAAGAAAATCAGAAATGTCAGATTGTACAGTGTATTCTGGTTGAGGAAACTAAGTCAACAATGCAAATGCTGCTCACCTCACATTACTTATTGTAAGTGAGAAATTATCTAAATCAACCATTCCTACATCTACTTTAAGTGGACTCCTCGTTCAGTCTATCTAGTCCACTCGATTTCTTTTTGTAGGGTTTTTACCAAAGATGTTGTTTTTCAATTGCTATTACCATGATTCCTGAATGAACTGAAGGATGTGATTACTACAATCAGGGACATAGCAAAAGACTATGTTTGGGGGGGGGGGGGAGAACGAAAATTTCCCAAATCGAAAATCAAATTTTGTCAACTGAGAAAAGAGATGTACCCAGAATTTTGCTCCATTGGGAGGGGGACAGCTACTGAAAGTTTCACCAAGTGCCTCCATTTTTCAACATCACCATGATTTATACAAAACAATTCCCTAATTTTAAATCTCACCTTAATTTTACCAAGTCACTTCGAATTTGGGCAACTCCCTACATTATGCCCAGTTATCTCGATTTTGCCAACTGTCCTTATTTTCACAAGACCAATCCCTATTTTCACAACTTACCAAGTTGTTCAAATTTGGAATTTTGCCAACTGCTCTATGTTTTCCCAACTACTCTTGATTTTTCCAACTCCATTTTTTAAAAACCAATCCCAATTTTCACAACTCACCTGCATTTTACCAAGTGGCTTCGAATTTTGTCAACTGCCCAGAATTTGCCTAGTCACTTCAAATTTTGCCAACTCTCCTTAATTGCATGAAACCAACCCCAATTTTTACAACTTGCCTGTATTTTACCAAGTGGTTTCAAATTTTGTCAACAAAAATCTTAATGGAATTTCTTCTGCTTACTATAAATTATGATCAAAAATAAAATGCATATTTTAAATTTTAAGGGTGCAAAATATAATCCACCAAAAGTGATAAAATTTGTGACTAATAAAACTTAGTATTTTAACATATGATAATTCATATATATTTAAAGTCATATGATATGGTAGTGATAACCATTCTTCATAAATTATTAAATTTAACAAATGTAAAACTAGAAATACCGGGTGTTTAATCCTTGCCACATTTGTCTGTGACACTGAGTGCATTCCATAGATTGTGAGTTTTCATCAAATGGTGATGATGCTTCAATAACTACAGATGAACAATAAAAGTCCTCTTGAAGTTCTTTCGGATAATCAGGGTTTTTCCTACAAGAAAAGATATTTTCATTTTCAAAATTATATGTTAAAACAAAAATGCAGTTTGAAAACATTTTCGAATTGCATCTGCTCTAATACCACAGTGATTGAGGTATGGGTTTTCAATTTTTACAATACCATTTATCATTCTGAAACAACTGGTTTCTACACTTGTCAGTGGAAAACACCATAGAAAAATGATGTGCATTAGAAGTTTCCTAACAGAATTCATTGTTGAAGTATTATTCAATTTTTGGCTCAATGTTTTAAAGAGCTTCAGTAGCAAATTTCCATACTAACCTGTGTAACTAAACAGCAACAGTGCAATATATGCGATTCTTTGCTGCAGTGAAAAATTGTTTTGATCTAATGAAACTTCAGTTTATCTTTGTGTTAGGCATAGCTTTCCTGAATTCATCAATTGCTTTATAATCTCTACAAAAAAAACCTAATAAAAACAAAGTTCAATTCTCCTATAGTCATTATTCTTTGCAGCATATTTTCCACATTATATTATCCAGAATTCTTGTTGCTGTCACATAATTTTTCTGGACGTCATTTTTCCAAAATATTAATCAACGGTTCAAGTTTGAAATAGAAAGGACCTATAGTGAATCATGTTTATAGACTCATTATCTTGGCAGGTTGCCAGTAAATACCACTTATTAATAGGATAATCCCTATCTATCAAGTTTGATGCACACATACTCTGAACATTTTGGAACAATTTTTCCAAGAAACTATTATGTTAATAACGAAATACAAGCTTCCAGTATTCGAGCAAAACCTGTCAAAACATTTGTCGAGACTGGGTTGTTTTACCTCTGAGCAAATTGTCTGGACTGAGTTGTTTAACCTCTGAGCAGCACATTTTTGACCACAATGAGCTAATTGGCCAGGTCATAAGGATCCCTAGAGCTCAGAAGGTTGGGAGAAGAGACCCACTGGGCAGCTGTTAGGAGACAGAGGTAACCTCATGTCAAGGTCAACAGTGTGTTCTTTAATGTGCACAGGTACAGCTCTTCCCATATGATGCTGCAACTCAACATCCCATCCAATGGACAGTGGCTTTTCCAAGCCCATCGGTGTCTCCTACTGAACGAGGGATGGCAAGGAGTTTTAAGGAGATAAATCTCAATGTTTGTCCAGGTGCACGTTGTGTTTGATTATTTCATAATTTTTGATATTTTCATGTTTCTCTTTTTAGTTTTTTTTTTTTATGTTTTGCTGCAATTTCATTGCCACATATCTATTTAAACTTTTTTCCTGGTCCCTTTGTAAATGATTGATCAATGACCCTAATGAAAAATTGTTAGTAGACTTCTTACAATCCTTTTGATTCATATCCTATCTGAATAATATTCAATTTTCTATGCTATTAAATTAATTGCTCTTCCACCAACAGAATTTATAGCAGAAATATTATTTTGATCATAACCTATAAGATAGTATATAGATATATTGACTTTTTCACTGATAATAGAAGTTGTCAAATGTTCATGTGAAAATAATGTTCATTTGATACACATAATACATCAGGAAATTCAAATGTCCTTAGGAGAACAAGAAGATGAATTTATTTCTTGATGACAGAAGTTACAAAATAAAACATAACTTCCTGAACATATAAAAGGATGGCATAAACTAATTAGAACACAACTTAATGTATATATATTCATAATAGTTGATAAATTATCACAATTTCGGACATATTAATATATCCATCACCAGATTGAAGTTGATGTTTAGAATTAATAAATTGATGTTTAGGTTAATTAAGAAATTATATCTTTTAAATTGCTAAACAGTATGATGGACGCAGGAGTTGAAGTGTCATATGGCAAATGTGATATATCATTTAGCAGATACATGCATTTAATGTTAATTGTTACTATGCTATTGTTATCATTAAAATGATCTAATATATTTGAATGAGTAGTAATTAGAGTTATATAGCTTGATTTAATCATCTTATTGATTTTTTTTAATAAAACATTAAAATGTGGAAATTGTTTAATAAAATTTTCCATGCTGCAGCAATATTAGAGAGGTCAGTATTGCAACAATATTTGCTATTAATATAGACTATTAAGTTTTCAGTATATTTTAGTTTAAATACTGTATTTGGTGAAGTAATGATGAAAACTTTATCAAAATAATAGAGTCCAAATCTCTGTCCTTCTTAATTAAATTTAATGCATTGGTAGTAGATTTAATGGGAACTTTATATTAGCATTTTTTCATTATATTATTTAAGAGATACTCTATTTTAGGATGATATTGTCTGGGATTAGTATATTTTAGTTGATTTTTATTCATCTTTCTATTTTTGGAATCACTGTTGTTGGTTTTTAGTTTTATTTCATTTTTATTTTGTTGACTATATGAACAGGATATCCAGCATTTTGAGAAACATTGACATATATATAGTATTAATTTCTTTCTTTAGAGAATAATAATTGTTGCAGTATCTATATGCTCTGTATAATAATGTTTGTATTGAAGAACATATATATTTTATTGGTATAAAAGAATTAAATGATATTAAATTACTGATAGAGATAGGTTTCTGAGATACTTCAGTTATTAATCTGTCTTTGTTTCTATATATCAGAATATCAAGAAATACTAATTTTTTATTCTTTTCAAATTCACATGTAAATTTTATTGTTGGATGTATTTTTTTTAAATCATTAATAAAATTGTAAAAGGCAGAGTCAGAATATGGCCAGATAATGAAAATATCATCAGTATATCTCTTCCAAATTATAGGTTTCAAAATTCTATTATGATGTATTTTTCTGTCGTTCAGTATCTCTCATCACAATATCAGAAAAATAATACAGATAGAGATGATCCCATGGGAATTCCAAAAATCTGTTGATAATATTTATTGTTAATTATAAAGTAGTTGGTGTCTTTAATTGTGTTTAAAGCATTGATAATTGCAAAAAATCATAAATGTTAAATTGATTATATTCATATAATGTATTTCTTACTAACATAATGGTTTCAAACAGGTGTATTTGGTTATAAATTTACTACATTTAACAAGTCTTGAATGTTCATCAACTGATAAGACTTCAATGCTTTCCAAAAAATCTAAAGGTGATTTACATATAAATTCAGTAGTGCAAACAATGGTGATAAGAAAATCCAGTAATTTCTTCCCTAGAAAGTAAGCAGTAGATTTCCGCTTTGTTAGAGAGGATATGCTGATTGATTAAGTTCATGAGTTTTAAATTTTATAAACAGTTTAGGAATGCTGTAGTATTGTAATGCCCCATCGTTCACTTTTGCTTTACCTTAACCAGTCTTGTTTAATTTACATTATATTTATCATTTTGGGGATTTTTATTTCCTTTCTGGCATCACAGCGCTTGTTTCCAAGAGTTAGGAGTTGCGCATGCGCAACTCCAATCTTCCGACTGTCACCTGCTAAAGCACGTGCACAAGGACACGCCCCCTCTTGCATCATAGCTTGCATCGCTCGTCATTTTATGTAAATGTCTTTCCCGGCGTGCAACATGACACACGTCCGGCTCTTGTTAAAAGCACTTAGAGCAGTTAGTGCAGAAGCACTAAGTAGAGTGCACGTAGCACGAGACAGTGCAGAGGCACTTAGAGAGAGTTGTAGCACATAGAGTTTATGTATCTTCATTGAAGTTTTGGTGAGTTGATTTTTTTGGAAATAAATTTGTTTGTTATTTAAACCTTTTGAGTCTTTACTAATTTTAAGTGAATTTAAGTTTTGATAATATTTAATCTTAAACTTGACAATCATTTTTGGAATCTTACTCATTAATACTCGCTGGTATTTTGAACCCTAATTTAACTTATTCTATTTTTTGGCAATTTGTTAATTATTGCCTGGCGCCCATCTCAGCTATCCAGAGCATAAAACTAATTGGATCAGAAAAAGGGTTCAAACTTAAAAGTATTTTGCATTTCTTTTGGAGCGTTACAGTATAATGGTGTGATGTATGCCTTTTTTAATTCCTTTGATAAATATTAATTTAAATTTCCTAATGTGTTATGTATACCTAATGAACATTATTTTCACATGAATATTTGACAACTTGTTTTCAGTGAAAAAGTGTATATATCTATACATGAATATTGGACATTGAGTCAAAATACTTATTCCTATAAGATAGTAGTAACCCAGTAGTAAATAATCACAGGATAAGTCCTGTAGACATGGAACTCATGAAATGATGAGCTGAAAAAAATTTTTGGTTTTGCCATGAGTGGGATTCGAACCGTCCGGTTCGAATCCCACTCATGTCGCATGGTCGAATTTTATGGTGTAGTGGTTAGCATAACAGGCATGTTCTCCAGGAAACATGCCTGTTATGCTAACCACTACACCATAAATGGTAAACATTTCTCAGCTTATGTGACCTTATAAACCTTCCAGATTTTATTTATTTGATTCGCACTAGTGGCGCCATCTATACAGGAAGTGGACAACTCTGTTGCCTCATTAGAGGTGGAATTAATATTTGTCACTCACGCTCAGGGTGTTAAATCAATAAATCAGTAGTAAATAATCACAGGATAAGTCCTGTAGACATGGAACTCATGTTCATGTAACCAAGTTTAGAAAACATTCCATCCTATTCCTGGAAAGCAACATTTATAACCTTCTTAAAATTGTTAATAACGAGTTTATGGGAAAATATCACTGAAGATTAATTGAATAGCTCTCTCATTCTAATAATATTTCTTTATCATATTTTAAGTTATTCAAGCTGAAACATTTACCAGCAGACACTGCATACTAAAATCTTTTCATCAACGCTGATGAAAATTAAAATAATCATCACATTAACTTCTAAAATTGCATTTATTTCAGTAAACAATTTCTAATAACAGTTATTGTTGCAATTTTAATTAACTTCTAAGGTAGGTAAAGTTTTATGACACCCCACCACCTATTTTAAGGATGTAAACAAATAATTTCTTACTGGGAAATCATTCACATTTCTGCATGACAGTTGTATATACATCTGCAGGGAACCATCTTGCAGAACCTATTTGCACAGATCTTTGTATTCACATTCAGAGAGTGCGCTTATGCAACCTACATGCTAACAATGTGGTTAGTTCTACTCCCATTGTTTGTAATGACAATAGATGAATTACTGACTTTATGGCCCTATATCACAGTCTGAAGTTATTTCAGCTATTTCTAAACTTAAACTGCATAAATCTCCAAGAGTAGATGAAATTACTTAGAGCTGGGAATGTTACGGTTACCACATGGATGAATGAAATTTTGAATATCTTTTATGATAAAAGCATGGTTCTTAAGGATTTTACAAGAGCTACTGAGGAGTGGTCAACTACAAAGGGTCCTGGTGCTGACCTTATAAACTTAATGGACTGGATTTTTTTGCAGTCTGGTTGGACCTCCGTAGACCATGGCTGCTTGAGGATGACGACAATTCCTATTTTTAAAAAAAAGGTGTTCGCAGTTCTTGTGATAACTATAGGGGTATTAGCCTACTTTCTGTTCCAGGTAAAGTTCTTTGCATGATTTTTCTTAATAGAATTAAGAATCTGCTTGACAGAGAATTGCATGTAGAGCAGTGTGGATTCAGGAGGGGCAGGGGGATGTGTAAATCAGATTTTTTCACTTAGGCAGATTCTTGAGAAATGTTTAGTTTCAGAAACTTTTGATTACTTGCTTTGTTGATTTCAAAATGGCTTTTGACTCTGTTGATCAGCATAATTTGTGGTTGATCGTGAGATCGTATGGCATACCAGACAAGTTTTAACATAATTAAAGCTCTTTATAATAACACTGAGTTGTGTGTGAGAGTTGGTTTATAGCAAATGATTTAGCATTGCTTCTGGTGTTCAACAAGGGTGTATTTTGTTTCTTTTTCTCTTTAGTTCGGTTATTGATTATGTTATGCAAAATTCACTGCAAGGGAAAGATTTTGGCCTTAAATGGTCTAGAGATCTGAAAATTTCTGATTTAGATTATGTTGATGATTGCACTTTTGGCAAATCATATTAATGAGATGAACTCTTTCATTTGAGCTGTTGATGAGATTGGTAGCAGAATATGTTTCGTGATAAACAGAGAGAAAATTAAGTCATGAAATTTGGTCAGGGAGGCCGTGGTTCATTTGATCTGAATAGTTACACTCTTTAGCAGGTGTCTAAGTTTAATTATCTTGGGAGCTATGTAAAAGATAGTGGTGATGTGTGGCATGAGATTACCAGATGAATAGGGATTGTTGCCAGGACTTTTAATAATCCATGGAGAGTGTGGAGAAATAAGCATATAACTTGGAAAATGTGCTAAAGACTAAAATTAGATTGTATAATAGTTTGGTTCTTTCCAGAGTTACTTATGGTAATGAAACTTGCACCCTTTGTAAGCAAGGTAACAAGAAACTTGAGAAAATTTTAAAGTTACATGATTTTAGCTACATTTAAGACTTAAATTCTTCAGGTTTGATTTGGTTTGTTTTACCTCTGAGCATCACTTTTTTGTACACCATGGACTAAATGGCCAGGTCACAAGGACCCTGAAGGCTCAGAGAAGGTTGGGGGGAGGAGACCCACTGGAAAAGCTGTTGGGAGACAGATGAAAGCCTTCCGTCAAGGCCATCCAGTGTGTTCTTTAATGTGCACAGGGCGTGGCTCTCCCACACATGGGGCCACAGCTTAATGTCCCATCTGATGGTTGGCAGCCTTTCCAAGCCCCATCGGTGTCCCTACTGACTGTGGGCAGGGAGTTTTGCGGAGATAAATCTCAACTCTGACCAAGCTGGGACTCAAACCTGGGAACTGCAGATTATGAACCTGGTGCACTACCAGGAGATTTCCAACCTATTGGGAAAGATTTGGGTCAGCATGAAAATGTTTGAGGACTGAGTGCTTAATTATTATGAAAAGCATGTTTTACTTAATAGTGATGAAGAATATCTGAAACATGCTATACCTAAAACTAGTAAGTTATCCTTGATAAAAAAAAAATGCACATAGGTAACAGAGTTATTCATGTGATAGAACAGTTTATTTCTAATACAATAGAGGAAAGTGTAAAAGAAATGGATCAACAGTAGAGTATCTAGCAATACCTAGGCATCCCATTGCAATGTTTGGGTTTGAAAATTGACCAACAGAGAAATATATACTGCTCTTTGGATGATCTCCTTTAAAAGATTTTTGGTAAATACAAGGAGTATGCTATGGTATCTTGTTACCTCATTTTCAGAAAGAACAAAATATTTTCAATGTCATCTGTCCATCTGTAGACAATTTTTTTATCTCCCTAAAAGCAAAGAAGTTGAATGTCTGTATACATTCAACTTCTTTGCTTTTAGAGATAAATAAATAAAAAAATGTGTTGGAAAAAATTCATCGCCGCCACGGCGGGAATCGAACCCGCATCGCTCCAGATTCATGCCAGAGCGCGCTAACCATTGCACCACGCGTCAGACAACGAATATTTTCAGAATATGACCTTATATCCCACCGTGGCGGCGATGAATTTTTTTCAGAATCTATTAATTATTGTTTCTTAACAGGGAATACTGTGCATTCACTTTGGATTTCAAAATGTGTTGGATATGTATTGATGAAATATTACGATTCTCACTTTCCAAATCTCCTAAAAGTTTAAATTGCACCCTCTAACGGTGGTAAAATTTTAAAATTGCAAACTTTCATTTGCATATTGCAAATGATGTATTGATGCTAGAAATTTGAAATTTTGGTGGTGGAATAGTAAAGTCCTGAGATTTTCATTGGCAATGATGAGTTTTTCCCTTATCCCTGGAGGGTGGATAAAACAAACTGTTTGTTTTTAGAGAAACATTACAAAATATTCTTGGGTTCCATAGGTATTGATGAAATATTAGGTTTTGCACTTTCTGAATCTCCCAAAAGTTAAAATTTTGTCTTCTAATGAGGAAGGGCGATTCTAAAAATTTAAAGAAATGTTGCATCATGCATTTATACTAGAAATTTTAATGGTAAAAGTCATGAAGTTTGCATCTGAAACAATGTGTTGCCCCCTTACACTCAAATGTATGGGTGAGAAATGCCCTTCTCTGTAAAGAAGAACATGTATGTGAGCTTTATTTTTGGGAACAGGATAAAAATTGTCAAGTTGCCTAAACCACTTTTTCTATCCACCAATTTAAAGTAAATTTTAAAGAATGATTCATCACAATTTTTTAATTGAAATTATTTTATTTACTGCATGTCATATGTAGTATATATATATAGCACTGAATGGACGAATTATTATATACACCTGCCTAATAACCTGTCGCTTCACCTTTTGCCCTCATAACAGCAGCCATATATCTTGGTAAGGACTCAATGAGGTGTTGAAAACATGGAGGTGGTATTGCCACCCATGAAGCAAGGATCACCTATTGTAGAGCATCCACAATTTCTGGTTGAGGTTGGTGGGCTTGAACAGATCTTTCCAATTCATCCCACAATTTCTCAATGGGGTTGAGGTCTGGCAAGTGAGGGGGGAGGGGAGCATTTGAGTGTGGAAAACTCACTTGAATGTCCTGGAGCCAATTGGTCATCACTTGGGAAGTCTGTGGTGTGGCATTGTCCTGTTGCAATATGCTATCATGGTGTGGAAAGAGAATCTTTAAGAACAGGTGTAGATGGTCAGCAAGGATGTTCATATACCTTGTGTCAATGACAAAGTAACCTCAAACTGTTACACTGCCTCCACCTGCCTGTATGACCCCAACTTGGCAAGCTGGGTCCATCATTTTGTGTGATTTACACCACACATGCACCTTCCCATTGGCATGATAGAGTTAAAACCATGATTTGTCAGACTAGATGACTTCCAGTCTCCTGCACTCCAGTTGCAATAGGTCTTTGCAAACTGCAGCCTAATCTTTTGGTACCTTGCAGTCAACAAGGGAAAACAATGTGAACATCAACTGCCATAGCTTATTTTTACCATGGTACGACAGATAGTCTTTGTGCATAAGCCCTCATTCAATTCTGATGTTATCTGCTTCATGATAACCATGTGATTCCTTGTAGTGATGTGGGACAGTTTGCACTCACCTTGAGAGTCAAGTGCATGTTTACATCCATATTTCTCCCACTGCTTGGAAGTTTTGCTGTATTTCACAGTCTTGGTATACATGTGTGACAGTCTGACATGGAAATCCCAACAGTTCAGTAGTTGTGGTGATTGAACAGCTAGCCTTCTTTGCACCTACTATCTTGGCCACAATCAAACTCACTTATGTCAATACCTTTACCCACGATTACTTCCCCATAACTGATTTCTAATGCCTAGAGACCTGCTCTATTTATAGGCATTGCCAGTGTCCCATTTGACTGGATGTGATATTTCTGCTTTGCATATTGTTATTAGGGTATATATAATAATCTGTCCACTCAGTGTAATTGATAATAAATCTGATAATAATAATAAACATTTCATATCATTGAGAATGATACTGTTTGAAATCTTGCACCAAAATATCTGTGTCCGGCTCCATGATGGACATCTTGAACTATATGTATGGTATGTGATAGAAACTGATTCATTGCTTTTTTCCCCCAAAAGACTACAGAGCAACAGGTGGACCACTACTGACCAGTTTGTGCAGCACAGACTTAGATTATATTGTTAAAATTCCTGTGCAAGGACACCAATAATCCCTATTTAATGTTACTCACATTCCAGGTATCTGTGCAAAGATACTGTTAAAATCATTCCGAATGAACACAGTGAGGATAATAAGTTAAAGATTTATTTTAAAATTATCACTGTTAGAAGATTTATGTCTCCTGTGTTGCAACAAGAGAAGCAAACATGATTCTATGTGATAGTTCATTTTGCATATCGTGCAGTTAAAGGCTTAGGTATATTTACCACTATGGAAGGATAATCCTTGGCTGGTGGCTGGTACACTCACCATAGTTGCTGCCGAGGCTTATGCTCAGTTGCTACAGTGCTCTAGTTATTGGCAGTTCACCAGTCCAATACCATTGATGGGTGGTTGTTGGCACTGTCCGATGATGCTCGGAATGTTCATCTGTTTAGCACATAGTGGTGGTGGGGGGGGGGGGGTTCTCTACGCATGCTGCAGGATGACATGCTATGGGGCAAGGTTGCAGTGGAGATGTTCTTGGAGCTTTAACTGTTTGATGAGTGGTACAGGATCATCTTCTGCTGGTTTACACATTTGACATTATTCTTGAGCACAATGCATTTCATTGGTCTGCTTTGCCAATATCTTCAGGTGGTATCTATTCCTTGGCAGATGGGCTTGATATAATGTGGTCCCTCTAGTGGTGTTCTTATAACTTAAACCGGAAATTGTGTAATATTTGTGTGATAATAAATAATGTAGAAGAAACAGCCCTGGCTAAAAGTAAACCTAAACCAACACAATACCTATGTTACAGAGACGATATTTTAATATTCTGAGACCACAACTAAGAGGAATTTTTAGACATCTTCAATAACATCTTACCCATTATAAAGTTTATATGTGTCAATGAAACCAACCAGCAATTGCCACATTTAGACATAATAATAACATATAATAATCTAAAATGCAATACAGTGGTGTACAGAAAACCCACTTTTGTCCAAATCTAATATCGACTAAATCTTCAACCAAGTATAATATCAGCTAAATCTAACCATCCCATTTCGCATAAAGCAGCAGCTTTCAATGCGTATTTTTAGAGCACATCACTATGCATCATCTAAAGCTTTGCTAAGAAATGAAATTAACTATATTTACAAAATAGGCCAAGAAGTCGGCTATGAGAAATCATTCACAACAAAAATTCATAAGCAGGTCAAATACAAACTTAAACACAGCACTCAACCAACAGAAGCACAACAAATCAGTTAAACCTAATTACACTATAGCTTTCCCATACATACCAGGCTTCTCACATTCACTAAATAACATCTTAAAGAAATACAATATGAAAGCTTCTAGCTCTATAACAAATATAATAAAGATGTATTTAACAACAGAGAAAAAACTAAACGCATGGGCAGAATATATAACATAAAAATTGATGACCTACACCAATTACTACAAAGCAAAAATAACTATGTAGGGAAAACATATCAACAGATTGACAATCACATTACCAAACACAAAACAGACATTAAGAAAAAAATAGGCCATACAGCTTTAATGCAAACAATAATTCAAAACAATCTAACAACTAAACTTGATTATAAAATACTAGCATCTCCACCCACAAAATTCCAACTACATAGAAAATTTAATTATAAACCTTAAAAAGAACTATGCAACACCGATCTGACCCCTCTCCCACCCACCTGGAACTTGCTATTACACAATTTCCGGTTTAAGCTATAAGAGCACCGCTAGAGGGACATTATACCAACCCCATTTGCTAAGGAGTTGATAGCATCTGAAGATGTCAGCAAAGCAGACTGACGAAATGCATTATGCTCAAAAATAATCTCAAATGTATAAACTAGCAGAAGATCCTATACCACTCATCAAACAGTTAAAGCTATAAGAACATTCCCACCATGTGCTAAAGAAATGAACATTCTGGATATTACACAGTGCCAATGACCAACCAGCAATGCTATTGGACTGGCAAACTACCAACAATTAGAGCACAGCAGCAACTGAGCCTAAGCCTTGGCAACAACTACGGCAAGTGTACCAGCCACCAGGCAACGATTATCCTCCCGTAGTAGTAAATATACCTAAGCCTTTAACTGCATGATATGTAAAATGAACTATCACCATAGAATTGTTTTTGCATCTCTTGCTGCAACACAGGAGACATAAATCTCCTAACAGTGATAATTGTGAAATAAATCGTTTATTTAAGATAATGTTAATAGTATTTTCTAAAACAACAGGTTTATTGGAAAAGGTAGGACAATAATGGAGCAAAAAATCTGTTTCTTTACCACTAAAGGCTTAAAACACCATTGCCAGTTGGAACTTGGCGCATTGCCTGTACAAGTTGACTTTTTTAACCCTTAAAGTGTCAGGTTTCTGAAACTTGTCTCACTCTGGTGGCCAATTTAATTTTGAAGTGTTTTCAGAAAATAAAATGCACAACTTAAGTACTACATCCTGAAGTAAATAATTAAGGGAAATACTCATGTCTTATACCAAAAGAAAGAGTATTTAATTGTGATTAATAAAATGACAAAAATTCTAAGAAAAATAAAATAATAAAGTTTTTAAGCAATTTTAAAATATTGCAAAAACTGTATTTTTATTTTTAATTCAGTAAAATTTTTAAAAGATGTATTTTTTTTGCATTTTTTCGAAATTATTTTATTATTCTAATATAAATAAGTCAGTAATATTTCCATTAATGCTTAAATCTTTCATTTATTTGGTGTTTTCTAATTTTTTTTAGTAATTTATGCAAATAATGCATAATGCATATGCTTAGATTTTTGGCATTTGGCAAACTAAGCCTAAGGAGAGTGATGTCATAAAATAATTCCTTTCAATTTAAAAACAAGGTAATTTAAATAAGAACTGAGGAATATATATATAAAAAAAACAAAGAACTGTGAAAAAAATTTGAATAAAATTATTTCAAAGCATTCAAGTTTCATTCAAGCACTGAAATTGAGAATGAATCTTTTTAAAATAAAGCTGCATAATTACTATGGAAATGTTTATTTTTTTAAATTGCGGCAAAAATTTTGGTTAAAAATTGTAATATCCTAATGTTAATTAGTGTATTTGGTTAAAATATCATCAAAATTATTGTTAAAATAAGTTCTACTTTTTAAACATTACATAATCCTATGATTCTTCTGATATCGGCCATTAGAGATTACCAAAATAAAAAGTCCCCTCAAGTAGCTGCTTGCCACAGAGATCTGATGAGAGCCTGTCAGTAGAGTAGTACACCAGAGTAGAAGGTCTGAGAGAATGAGTGGACCTCAACTGAAAAACATCACAAACATGCCTTTACCCAGGAGTCGAACCCAGGTCCCTTAGATCAGTAGCCAAGTGCACTAACCAAGCGGCCATGGGATGGCTTTTTAGCTACTTCATTTTTGATCATTTCAAATTATTCTTTATAATCGCAGTATACATTTGAAAAGCAGTAAAAAATAATTCCCAAAACACCAGAGTAACACCGAATGCTTTCAGTCAATATTTATTGACTGAAAGCATTCGGTAGAAATTACAGGATAATGCAACTTTCAGTAGTAATAAAATCAATAACTTACATTAAAAGTTTAGAAAGCATTACAACTCTGCTACAGCTATAAAATAGGTCAACATACTGGAAATCAAAAACTGATCGATAATCTACTAGAGTAGGGGTTCTAAACGTGGGGTACGCGGTAAAATTTTTTGAGGTACACCATGAGAGCTGAAAAGTCACTAGATATATGTTATTATAATTATAGTTTTATCTATCTATACAAGGGGTATGCCAGTTACATGCACATTTACAGGGGGTATGTGGAGCAAAAAGGTTGAGAACCACTGTACTAAAAGTAAGGCAGAATAAAAGCATAAACTAAATCATCGCTACTTGATACTATTACAGTGATTCAACACATGCATACAATCAATTAACACAGGCTCAAGTACGATTTTTTTTTTCATAATTTTTTCAAGCAGAATCAACAGGGAAAAAATAGATATCATAGACTGAAATGTTATTTTCAAGATTTGATTAGAAACAATTAAAAAAATGCCAATTTCTGTTCGGAAAAAAAATGTATGATCTTGCACTACAAAACGGTCGAGACTGGTGGATTAAGGGTTAAGAACTAGAAACAAAAGAGGACTGTTGGTGATATCTTAGAAGAGTTCAGAAACTTGTAATGGTCTTATGCACTAGCTGACATGATATCATGTGCATTTATTAATTCCAACCTGGCAAGCCATGAATAAAAAAGAAAACAGCATTAGATTTTTCTTCAACAGAGGCCTACTAGTGCAACAAGTTCAGAATCTGTAATCAGCTCAGACCATTAGAAAGTTCATTGGGTATAGCCAATGATCACCAAGACAATGTGAAGTTGATGATTCGTCAGCAGTGCAAAAAAATGTGGCCGTAGATAACCAGATCAATAGGCCAAACTGATCTGTCAGCCACTCCTTATATTCCCTCTCATCCAGAAGAGGATATCACATTTGAAAAGCACAAGCAACCTTGCAACACAAGAAGGCAGGGGTTGGACTTAAGGTGCTACACCTGATCAATCCTTTCCATCACTATATGGAATTGATACACAGCTCATTTCCAGTGTATGTTTTTACCCAACTGCTTATAGGCCACATCTTGTTTTCCTAGCAATTAATATATTTTGTTGTCAATCCAAAGGCTTGAGAAAACAGGGAAACAATATTACACCAAACTTTATTAAAAGGTTCCTGCAGTGATTAAATGTGATAGCTGTTTTTCAGGAGAGATGGAAAATTACATTATGCAGTCTGGTTGGGCCTTCATAACTTATGGATATAGTTTATTAATGGTATAACTCATGATTGTAGTTAATAATTAATAACCGTTTGCTTTTTTACATTGTATATACAAATAAGTAATAGATGAAGCATTCATATTTACCTTTGTTCTTGAGCAGCAGCAATAATTTTTTCTTGGACATCTGAGCTTTTTTTCACTTGCTCCACTACAAAATAAAGGCAAAATAGAAACTAAATAAAAATAATACTTTTCTGTGTTTTTAACTAGTAGATAGGCAAATTTTATGTTAATATACAGTTCTTCTTATTTTACGAAAATAATATTTTTATTCAAATCCAATCTGCATACGAAAAAATTATATATCATTCTTTCTCTTTAGTAAACAAATGAAAATTCAAAGAACATAAATAATCACAGCCATATTTTGACAAAGTAGTTATAAAAAAATAAATATCCTCTCAAGCAGCTGCTTGCCACAGAGGTCTGACAGGAGCCTATCAGTTTATATGCCACAGTAGAAGATCTGAGAGGATGGCAGGACCTCAGCAGAAAACAACACGAACATCCATGCCTTACCCGTGGCTTGAACCCAAGTCCCTTAGATCAGTAACCAAGAGTGCTAACTACATGCCATTGAGTTTGAATATAATATTACTGTAACAGAAAATATCACAGAAAAGCTTCCTACACGTAATCACCTTCATCTAAGGAGGTAGAATCTATATTTCATTGCAATTCAGTACCATCATTTCCTTTGTTTTCCATCGTCCATTCTTTGCCTCAAAAGTTATTATAAGTGGCATTACATGTCTCAAACCAGACAGGATACATTTAGGTGTGCTCATGACCACGTAAACATGGGAACCAATTGTGCAGAGGAATCCTCTTTCCTGGTCCTTAATGGGCCAAGGAGTAGAGTCTGGTGATTTATCTACTAATTGTTGGAATGCAGCACAATTAAACAGTGATGATGACTTAGCAAAGCTGACATCGAACTAATAGGGCAGTCATCACATTATGTTCCCTCCCATCCAGAAAGAGATATTTCTTTAAGAAGCATGAATAACCCTGCAACATAAGAAGGTGAGGCCAGACCAGCTTTGCACCTGGTCAGTTCTTTCCATCATCATATGGAATGGATACACAGCTATCCTTCCTGTGTAGGCTTACCTAACAATTTATAGGACACATCTTGTTCTGCTAGTAATTGATATATTTTGATCTCAATGAAAAGGTTTGAAAAAACAGTAGACAATATCAAACATTACTTTATTAAAATGAACCTTATTATAGTAACCGAATGCAATAGCTCTGCATGATCTGCAATCAACTGCACCTATGAACACCAAAATGAACAATAAATATGTAAAGAGGTAAGCATCATGAACTTGATTGGCTCTTCTTCGATTTCTTTTGATTTGTCCAGGAGTATTATAAGAATCATCATTATCATCCTCCAGCAGCCATGGTCTATGGAGGTCAAACCAGATTGTTCAATTTACTTCTCCAAAGATATCTGTCCTGAGCTACATCTGCATCTGGCCACTGTACAGCAATTCTAACAAGTTCCTGTTTGACATTTTCTGCCCAGCATATTCTAGGTCTCCCCCTCTTTTTGAGGCCTTTAAAGCACACTGTTCATATAACTCTATTCACTAATCTATAGTTATGCATATGGGCAACATCAACAAACCAACTGAATATCTTCTCTGCACAATATACTGCTCAAAGGAGGTTGCTGACTCCTTTGCCTAACCTCATCATTACTTACAAAGTTCAACCACCTAATGCCCGTGACACTGCAATAAGCATCTAGAATACATCAAGATCAAATCATAATCTTGTTTACAGAGTCCAAGTTTCCCTACCTCAACTAACCCTAGAAAAAACCAAACTATTATTTAGTCTTTAAGTATATATGCTTATTTCTCCACACTCTTCATAGATTCTTAAAAGTCCCAACAGCAATCCCTATTCGTCTGTTAATCTCATGCCAGACATCACCAATATCAGTTACATAGCTCCCAAGGTAATTAAATTGTGACACCTGCTCAAGAGTGGAACCATTCAGATTAACTGAACCATAGCCTGCCCGACCAATTGTCATCACTTTAGTTTTCTCTCTGTTTATCACCAAACCTACTCTACTACCAGTTTCATCAACAGCTTTAATGAAAGAGTTCATCTCATCACATTTTAATTCATCCTGACATGCAAGTCAAATTTTTCTTTTAGCACAGGCCTGTGAAAAATAATATACAGATTGTATCTTAAAAGTGAGACTCAAGCAACAACCCTTTATGTGTATATATATATTGTTTTGTTTTTTTCAGCTGGCAGAATAGAACAATACATGATGATATTATAAATGATAAAATCACACATATATTTATCAGAAAAGAAATGTATTTTTTGCAATTTAATTTCTTTTTAGTACTTATGTAATAGTATTTATGTTAAAATTTATTTAAAATGCATTCATATCTATGTTTTGCTTATTATTGTATTGTACATTGTTTCTGAATATGTCTTATCTTACATCGTTTGTTTTAAAGTAATTTATAATAGTACATTAATTATATAAAAATATGAAAAAAACTAACCTTCAAGCAGCTACTTCACTACATAGATCTGATAGGAAGTTTTCAGGGAAATGATTATTATGTACAGTGTTATATATTTATCCTGTGATATGATAGAATGACAGGAAAAATATGTTTTTGACTTGGCTCAAATATTGATAAAGTTGATAAAATGTTAAATGTACATGAATAACTAACTACAACATTAATTTTGGATGTGAGGTGGAAAAATCAGTATTATCTGTGATTCAGTTAAGGATGCAGTCATCCATATCCAAGTTAGGTCAAGGTTAAATTTCTTAGACAAACATGAAAAGTGGCATTATTTCTTTTTGAGGGGGGAGGGGTCCAAAAAAGGATAAAAGGAGGAATGAGTTCCATTTTTGAAAGTTGTTCACAGCTCCCACTCCTCCAGAAAATAAATTAATGAACAGTGTGGATTCAGAAGTGGTAGGGGATATGTAGATAAAATATTTAGAGACTTAGACAGATTCTTGAGAAATGTAGAGTTTAAGAAACCTGTGGTTATTAACTTTGCAGATTTCAAAATGGCATTTGACTCTTTGTCAAAATCTGTGGCTGGTTATCAGATCATATGGCATACCTCACAAATTAGTTAGCATTATGATATCTCTCTATAATAACACAGTTGTGTGTGAGAGTTGGTATGCTAAAAACATGCAGAACCAATTGTTATAATACAGTCAGTATTATAACAATTGGTTCTGCATTCCTGCTGGGGTTACATAAGGGTACATTTTATATCCTTTTCTCTTTGGTTACAGCTGTCATATGGCCAGTGGTTAGTGCACTTGGCTAGTGATCAAAGGGACCTCGGTTTGAACCCCAAGTAAGGCATGGATGTATGTCATTTTTCTGCTGAGGTCCCTTCATCCTCTCAGACCTTCTACTATGGCATATAAACTGACAAGCTCCTGTCAGACTGCTGTGGCAAGCAGCTGCTTGAGGGGGTATTTATTTATTATTATTGATTAAGTTATGCAGAATTTCCTGCAAGGGGAAGATTTTGGCTTATATTGCCTAGAGATTTAAAAATATCCAATTTAGATTATGCTGATGATTAAGCTCTTTTGGCAAATGATGCTGATGAGATGAACTCTTTCATTAGAGCTGTAGATGAGACTGGGAATAGGTTTGATGATAAACTGAGACAAAATTAAAGTGATAAAAATTGGTCAAGCAGGTTGTGATTTAGTTAATCTGAATGGTTGCACCCATTAGAAAGTGTCTAATTTTAATTATCTTGAGAGTTATGTTACAGATCCTAGTGATATGGGGGACTTTTAAGAATTATGTAAAATGTGGAAAAATAGTCATATACACCTAAACTCTCAATTCGGACAATAGTTTTTTTTTTTTCTAGACTTTAACACTTTGTAAACAAGATAACAGGAAACTTGATGCTTTTGATTCTAGATGCTTATGCAGTATTTTGGGCATTAGGTGGTTGAACTTTTTAAGTAATGATGAGGTTAGGCAGAGGAGTCGACAACCTCCTTTGAGCAGTATATTGTGCAGAGAGAGATTCAATTGGTTTGGTGATGTTGCCTGTATGCATAACTATAGATTAGTGAATAGGGTTATGAACAGTGTGCCTAAAGGCCTCAGAAAGATGGGGAGACCTGGGATGTGGCAGCTTGATGATGATGATGGTAATAATATGCAAAAATTATTAAACCTATGTATTTTTCATGCATTGTTTAAAAAAGGTTTTAAAGTTCTATAAAGCAGAGGGGGAAATATTGTAATTGAAAATTAGTCTATTGCCCCACCCCCAACTATTTTACATTATTTTTGGTTTGACTGAGTTTCTTGGCCCTCCCCCTTATTTTTTCTTAGATCTAGGCTATGCTGTAGCTCAGGATAGATGTATTTCAAGAAGTAAATTACACGGTCTGGTTAAAACTGTGTAGCCCATGGCTACTTCAGAATTATGTATATATATATATAAAAAATACTTGTCGTTTGTTGTAATTAATTGCCTGATGACGGAATTTTTTTATTTGGAGCATAAAATAAGATAATCTCCTACAAACTTTTAACATGCAAATAGTTTGAAAGATACTTTAAAAATTTATTGGTCAATGACAGAGAATTTTAAGTTATTTTTAAATAAGATAAAAGATTTTTTGATCCACACTGAAGGATCATTACAAAAAGAAAGCGTGAAGGAACTAGAATATAATATGGCAAGATTGTCATTGGGGGTCTGTAAATTGTAGCTAGGAAGTCACTGGAAGGAGAACTATGCACCAATCCCCTGTGATGATGCATAGAATGGCCAGGCCTAGCACCTAATGTCCGACCCTGCCTTCTCATGGTGCAGGCCATTAGTACCTTTTAAAAGAGATACTCTCTTGTGAAAGTGAACAGAAGGGGAGGGCTGACAGATTAGTGTGGCCTACTGATCTGGACAACTATGGCTACATTTCTTTTTTTACCCTGCTGAGGAATGGTCAACCATGCAGGGTCCTGGTGCTGACCATATAAACTTACTGGACTAGACTGAAATAAGGCTCTGAGCTTAATTTTGGATCATGATTTTCCTGCTCTAGCATCTGTAACATAACTTTAGTAGGTGGGCTAAGGTTAAAAAAAACTTATCTTTAAATCTGGAAGACCAAGTTATAGCTAAAGCTTACCATGAGAGATTACTTAGTCATTATTACAGTCACTGTTTGCTTACTACTGAAGTTGAAGAAGAATAGGACCATTTTAAACAGGTTTTTCTTGAAACTAACAGTACTCTTTTAGGAAAAAAGAGGCAGAGGAGGCAGAAGCTTATTTCAGAAAGAAAGAACTGCAGAAATGTCCTTAATCAATACCCTACTAGTCCTGACAGGAAGCATTACAAAGAGCTTAATAAATGTGCAAAGGATCAGTTAGCTGCTGACAAGAATCTTTGGCTTGATGGCTTAGCTGACAAAGCTGAGGAAACAGTTAGACAACACAACAGCAGAGAGCTGTACCAGATAGTTAATGTTTTGTGTGGTAGAAAACGAACAGGTATCCAGGGATTGAGAAATAAACAATATAAGGTTATAGAAGGTGAGGATTCTGTCATGGCTAGATGGGCTGAGCATTTCAGTGATGTATTAAACAAAGTGGTTAGTTCTATTCCCATTGTTTGTAATGATGATAGATGCATTACTGTCTTTAAAGTTGGACCTATAACACAATCTGAAGTTATTTTGATTATTTCTAAACCTACTCTACTACCAGTCTCATCAACAGCTCAAATGAAATCTAACTATATCTAACTATTTCTAAACATAAATCCCCAGGGGTAGATGAAATTACTGCGGAAATGCTTAGAGCTGGGAATGTTTCAGTTTCCACTTGGATGATTGAAATTTTGAATATCTTTTATGATAAAGACATGGTTCCAAAGGATTTTACCACAGCTATTATTATCCCTATTTTCAAAAAAGGTGATCCCAGTTCTTGTGTTAACTAAAGGGATATCAGCCCACTTTCTGTTCCAGGTAAAGTTCTTTGCATGATTATACTTAATAGAATTAAGAATCTGGTTGACAGGCAATTGCGTGATGAGCAATGTGGATTCAGAAATGGTAGGGGATGTGTGGATCACATATATTCACTTAGGCAGATTCTTCAGAAATATTTAGAATTTCAGAAACCTTTGTTGATTTCAAAAAGGCTTTCGACTCTGCTGATCATCACAATTTGTGGTTGATTATGAAATCGTATGGTATACCACAACAAGTTAGTTAATATAATGAAAGCTCTTTATATAACACTGAGTCATGTGTGAGTTGGTAAGGCTTGTAGCAATTGGTTTAGCATTACTTCTGGCATTCAACAAGGGTGCATTCTGTTTTTTCTTTAGTTTGGTTATTGATTATGTTATACGAAATTCACTGCAAGGGAAAGATTTTGGCCTTTAATAGGCTGGAGATACGATGTTGATGAGATGAACTCTTTCATTTGAGCTGTTGATGAGACTGGTAGTAGAGTAGGTTTGATTATAAACAGAGAGAAAACTAAAGTGATGAAAATTGGCCAGACAGGCTGTGATTCAGTTAATCTAAATGGTTGCAGTCTTGAGCAGGTGTCACAGTTTAATTATCTTGGGAGCTACCTAACAGATACTGGTGATGTGCAGCATGAGCTTAAAAGACAAATATGGATTGCTGCTGGGACTTTTAAGAATCTATGGAGAGTGTGGGGAAATAGGCATATACACCTAAAGACTAAAATTAGACTATAATAGTTTGGTTCTTTCTAGAGTAGTGAAAATGTTATATGGTAGTTCTATGGTAGTGAAAATTGGACACTTTGTAAACAAGATAACAGGAAACTATTTTCTTTTGATTCTAGATGCTTACACAGTATCTTGGGCATTAGGTGGTTCAACTTTGTAGCTAATGATGAGGTTAGGCAAAGGAGTCAGCAATCTCCTTTAAACAGCATATTGTGCAGAGAGGGACTCCGTTAGTTTGGCCATGTTGCCCATATGGATAATTATAGATTGGCAAATAGGGTTATGAACAGTGTGCCTAAAGGCCTCAGAAAGAAGAGGAGACCTATGATGTGGTGGGCAGATAATGTCAAACAGGACCTTGTTAGAATTGGTATCCAGTGGTCAGATGCAGCAGATGTAGCTCAGGACAGATATGCTTGAAGAACTAAATTGTGTGGTCTGGTTGGACCTCCTTAGCCCATGGCTGCTTGAGGATGATGTCAATGGGAGAATTCTGTCCTGGCAAGATGGGATGAGCATTTCTAGGAATATCTTAAATAGGTGATTTGATCTGCTGTAATTTCCAATGATGAAAAATGTATTTTGGTTTTAATGTTGGGCTCTTTATCACAAATTAACTTGGTGATCTCATAAAGCCACAGAAACAGTTAGAGGAAGATGAAATTTTATTAGTACTGAAATGTTGAGTGCTGGGAATAGTTCTGTTGTTCTATGGCTAACTGAAGTGTTGAATATTTTTATGATTGGACTCTTTTCCAATTATTTTTCATGAGGTTTCAAGTTTCCAATATACAGCTTAAAGTTAAGAAAAATTTGTCAAAATTCAAACAATGCATGTTTTTTATTTTGAGTTTTCTTTACTAAGCTATTTCATTCAATTTAAAATACTGAGTTACAAAAATAATAGAAATTTAATAGAAATAAAATTGCTTTTGAAGGCTATTCAATTTCTTTATCATTAAGTAAACTTCATGGTTATCCATAAAATACATTCTGTATTAGGTTAGGCAAAGGAGTTGGCAACCACCTTTAAGCAGCATATTGTGCAAAGAGAGACTCAGATGGTTTGACCATGTTGC
Organism: Ryuthela nishihirai; assembly: GCA_038380435.1. Taxonomy (NCBI): domain Eukaryota; kingdom Metazoa; phylum Arthropoda; class Arachnida; order Araneae; family Heptathelidae; genus Ryuthela; species Ryuthela nishihirai. Next base: position 3,408,475 of record JAWZYU010000020.1, on the reverse strand, counting down.
CTGTATGCATAATAACAGATTAGCAAACAGGGCTATGAACAGATTGCCTAAGACACATAAAGAGAGGGAGACCTAGGATGCAGTGGGCAGACAATGCCAAATGAGACCTTGTTGGAATTGGTGTGTGGTGGCTGAATGCAACAGAGGTAGCTCAGAATAGATACACTGAAGAGCCAAAACATTATGATCAGTGCATCTTTATGCAAATTGAAGCAACTGCATGTAAACAATGGCGCATGTGAAGATCATGAAAGGGTATAAATAACACCTGATACTGAGCTCTGTTAAAATTAGTGTTATTCTTGTTTTTCAAATGGGAAAGGAATGAACTTAAGTGAGTTTGACAAAGACCAAATTGTAATGGCCAGACAACTGGGTCAGAGCATTTCCAAGATGGCATGGCTAGTGGGTATTCACGGTCAGCTGTGGTTAGTATTTTCAAAAAGTGGTCCGAGGAGGGGAAAATCACAAGTTGCCAGCAAAGTGTGGGCCGACCACTGCTCATCAATGCTAGAGGTGAACAAAGGCTATCCTGTATGGTATGACCCTACAGAAGAGATACTGTGGCACAACTTGCCTGTAATTTGAATGCTGGTGACAGGAGTAATGTGTCACAAAACACAGTACATCGAACCCTGCTGAAAATGGGGCTGCGTAGCTGCAGGCCACTCCAAGTGCCCATGCTAACCTCAGTTCACCATTGAAAGTGCCTACAATGGGCACACAAGCATTAAAACTGAACCTTGAATGATTGGAAGAAGGTCGTCTGGTCCAATGAATCTCGTTTCCTGTTGCACCATATAGACAGCTGGCAGGGGCAGATTGGAAGCAAGAAATAGTCTGGGCAAATGCATGAAAATCAGCCCATACGGTCAAGTTCGATCCTGAACTAAATTTCGCCCTAGGCAAAAATTGCTCTAGGATTGCCCCTGAGCCCCCCCCCCCTCCCCCAAGAATCACCTGCTATTCATTTTAACCTTTTTTACCAGGGGGAAAAAAACAGTGCTAATATTTTCATTTTGTCATCTGTCCGTCTGTAGAAAATCAATGTTTTGGTTTTAGAAATAAATAGAAAATTTTTTGAAGTAGGATAGGTATTGATGAGATATTAGGATTCTTGTTTAACAAATGTCTTAATAATTTCACTGTGCCCTCTAGTGGTGGAAAACACAAAAAAATGTAAAAAATTTCAATGAACAATTATAGACAATCCATTTATACTAAAAATTTGAGAAATATACAAAACTTCAGACTATGCCTTAATGAATGCCTTAACATGCACTTCAACCAGATGCTGATTTACACAGGTGCGAAACTAGGGCCTCTTCCGTAGGATATAATTTTTATCTTTACCATTTATTAAAAACAATATTATTTAAAATTTAAAATTTAGATCATTAAATTTGTATTTGCTAGTCAAGAATTGAGAAAAAGACTTCTTTAATTTTGTAAGCAAATGTTTTGCATATTGTTTCAATTTAAATTATATACTTCTATTTGTACATTGACACATTCTTTTGTATTTTATGTGTGCTTTTTCACATTTGAAAAAGCTGTTGCTGAAGAAGCAGCGAAACTGGTCATGTGCCTCCCATGCATATGACAGCCATCAAAGGAAGAGGAGAACCGGAAGCTGACTTGACCACAACACCGACGCATTGAAATCAACTCTAAGTGCTTCTTACATCCCTCTGCAAAAAATCCTTTCGACACTAACAACATCAACTGCTGTCATATACATGTACTTTTACCTACAGCATTATAGTGAATCTTTATGAACTTCAGACTATTTTGAATTCTGTCATGAAAGGAGATATTACTCTTATTCTAGGTGACTTCAATGCCAAAGTTGGTATTGACTCTGATCTTTGGAGAGGAGTGACAGGCCCTTTTGGTATGGGTAGCTGTAATGGCAATGGACATCTCCTACAGGTAAGTTAATGGTTTGAGAATAACTAACATTTATTATAAACACCACAAGCCTTCTTGTAAAAGCCATATTTTACAAGACGAATGGTCCCACATTCCATTATCATATGTGCATGACTTGAATAAGTCCATCCCATGTCAAATTGTGCCTTCTGAATGCCCGAGGTGTGCCTACAGCTTAATAATAAAATGTTCTCAATAAACAGTATGTGTTTCCATTATTTAGATAAAACCCTGTAGCTGCATTACTGGCTTTAATGTTGGTCGTATAACACAGTCTGAAGTTACTTTGACATTTCTAAACTCAAACTACATAAAATCTCAGGAATAGATGAAATTACTACTGAATTTACTGGCTTTAATGTTGGTCGTATAACACAGTCTGAAGTTACTTTGACGTTTCTAAACTCAAACTACATAAAATCTCAGGAATAGGTGAAATTACTACTGAAATGCTTAGAGCATATGGATGACTGAAATTTTGAATATCTTTTATGATAAAGGCATTGTTTCTAAGGATTTCACCAGAGCTATTATTATCCCTATTTTTAAAAAAGGTGATCCCAGTTCTTCGGACAACTATATAGGTATCAGCCTACTTTCTGTTCCAGGTAAAGTTCTTTCCATGATTGTGCTTATTAGAATTAAGAATCTGGTTGACAGGCAATTGCATGATGAGCAATGTTGATTCAGAAGTGGTAGGGGATGTGTGGATCAGATATTTTCACTTAGGCAGATTCTTGAGAAATGTTCAGAGTTTCAGAAACCTTTGGTTGCTAGCTTTGTTGATTTCAAAAAGGCTTTCGACTCTGTTGATCGTCATAATTTGTGGTTGATTGTGAAATCATATGGTATACCAGACAAGTTAGTTAACATAATGAAAGCTCTCTATAATAACACTGTCATGTGTGAGAGTTGGTAAGGCTTGTAGCAATTCATTCAGCATTGCTTCTGGTGTTTGACAAGGGTGCATTTTGTCTCCATTTCTCTTCAGTTTGGTTATTGATCATGTTATGCAAAATTCACTGCAAGGGAAAGATTTTGACCTTAAATGATCTGGAGATCTGAAAATTTCTGATTTAGATTATGCTGATGATTTAAGCTCTTTTGGCAAATGATGTTGATGAGGTGAACTCTTTCATTCAAACTATTGGTGAGACTGGTAGTAGAGTAGGTTTGGTTATAAACAGAGAGAAAACTAAAGTGATGAAAATTGGTCAGGCAGGCTGTGATTCAGTTAATCTGAATGGTTGCAGTCTTGAGCAGGTGTCACAGTTTAATTATCTTGGGAGCTATGTAACAGATAATGGTGATGTGCGGCATGAGATTAACAGACGAACAGGGATTGCTGCCGGGACTTTTAAGAATCTATGGAGAGTGTGGAGAAATAAGCGTATACACCTAAAGACTAAAATTAGACTACATAACAGTTTGGTTCTTTCTAGGGTTAGTTATCGTAGTGAAACTTGGACGTTTTGTAAACAAGATGACAAGAAACTTGATGCTTTTGATTCTAGATGCTTATGCAATATCTTGGACATTAGGTAATTCAATTTTGTAAGCGATGACGAGGTCAGGCAAAGGAGTTGGCAACCTCCTTTAAGCAACATATCGTGTAGAGAGAGACTCCTTTGGTTTGGCCATGTTGCCTGTATGGATAATTATAGATTAGCAAATAGGGTTATGAACAGTGTGCCTAAAGGCCTGAGAAAAGAAGTGGGGAGACCTAGGATGCAGTGGGTAGACAATGTCAAACAGGACCTTGTTAGAATTGGTGTGCAATGGCAAGATGAAGCAGACATAGCTCAAGACAGATATGCTTGGAGAACTAAATTGCACAGTCTGGTTGGACTATCATAATAACCCATGGCTGCTTGAGGAGGAGGATGACTGGAAAATTGCAAAGAAGTAGTCTATTAGTACTTAAAAAACGAAAAATTGCATTTATATTCCATAAACTTAAAAAGTTGTTTTTCTCACACCCCTCTGACAAGAGACAGATTATTGCTTGTCAGCAGAATCTCTCTTGGCTTTTGAATTATCTCGACACTTTACCAACGAAATTTCTACCATAAACAGATTCGTTAAAAGAACCGCCTTTTCGTATTTAGTTCCCTCTGTGATGCAAATTAAACCTACTTAACGAATTTGAAAATAAAAATATTTCATTAGTACCAATTCAACTAAAAAATAACTTTCCAATATCTCTTTAAAAAAAAGTTGCATTTCCCACACCTCTGTGTGAAAGGAGCCAACATACTGCGGGAAATGAAAAACACATGACCTTCACATTCTACAATCAAAATTTCAAATTCTAGAATAAATACATTGCTTGCAATATCCATTTAAAAGTTTGCAATTTTCAACTTTTTTCACCATTAGAGGGTGAATTTTAATTTTTTTTCAATTTGTAAAGTGTGCATCGTAATATATTTTCAATACTTACCCAACTCAAAAAAGAATTTTCAATTCATCTCTAAATGCAAAAAAAAGTTACCTTCCCCTGTCTGGGGGTAAGTGATCAACTCATTGTTGTCTATGCAAACCTTATAAACTTCACATTACACCATCAATATTTCGAAAATCTAGCATATGTACATCATTTGCAATATTCTACTTTTTTTCCACCATTAGGGGGGCTCAGTTTAAACTTTTGGGATATTTGGTAAGTTCTGATCCTGAAATTTAATCAATACCTATCCAACCAAAATATTTTTATCTCTAAAAACAAAAAGTGTTGGATGTCTAGAAGGATGGGCAAACAGGCAGATGACAAAGTGAAAATATTATTTTGCTTCTTTTTTTTGAAAATGAGAAAAAGCACCTTTTCAGACCCCACTTTCTCTTTAAATGACTGAATTCAAAAGCATTAAAAATTTGCTGCTAAACTTCCCCCCTTAGAGCAAATAATGCTTTTCTTCCTGATGGTCGAATGGCTAGTGCACTTCACTACCTAATAAAAAAAACCCAGAAACTGGATTGTTTTCAAAATTTTAAAAATTAATAAAATTTGTGAAATATTCTGGTAGGAAATGTAGAAAAAATAATTTTAGACTTCCATTTTAGTAAAATGGGTTATATTAAAAAAAAAAAGACAAAAGAAATGCATCTGCTTTGCTGTAGTTGTTGTAAATATTGTTTTCAGCTAATTTAAGGAATTTCAGGCATTCTAGAAACCCAGATTTTGATTTTTTTTAAATTCAGTGTAAAACCATATTTTGGTTTACATTGATTTGTAAACCAAAATATGGTTTTACACTATGCCTTTACACATATGAGATATGTCGAGTGAACCATGTGAAGCAAACAATGAAGGGGAGGGAAAGTGCAAATATCTGATTAGGATGCAGAAGTGGTAGAATCTGAAAATTTGTACCTACAGGTAATTTGGGACATGAATTTCAGCATAAGTATGGAATTCTAGATACGATTTTGCATACTGGTTCCCAGGGATTTATTTATTGTAGATTCTTGAAAAATTGATGTATTGAGGCTTTTATATTATATCAACCTTCAAATGGTGTAATCCGACGGCAGAGAATCAAAAAGTTCCATAGGCGGAGATTGATTTTCTGTATGCAAATACTTTTGCTATTTTTTGGCCTCCTTTTCAAGAACTTTCCAAAGGGAAACTGGGAAGGATCCACAATTGTTTTCCCTTATGACCAGCTAGAATAATTGAAAAAGTTTGGTCTGTCCATCATCCTATGCAAAAATGCACGACAATCTACTCACAAGCAATAAAGTCTTTACAGGAAATTTTGTTTGTATACAGGTGTATTTAGATTTTTTCCTGCAATTTAAAATTGTGTAACTCTAAAACAAGACTAATTCAAAAGCGAAGACAAAATGAACTCAAAAAGAGAAGTTTTGATTTGGCATATTTAAAAAAGTTTCAGCCAATAGACATTTTTGACTATACTGGATTTTCAATCGACAGAGTGCAAAAAAGTTTCTTTATAAAAAATATGTACATATTTCCAACATTGGTTTACATTAGACTGCTATGAGGAAAAATTAAGACAGTATAAAATGGTTTGCATCTATCAAAAATCTTGTGAATTTGCAGTAAATGACCAAATATAAAAAAACTAGTGTTCTATAATAAGTTTTCGTTCTTCCTACTGAATTTTTTGCTAAGACATTGTTTATAAGAAATACAGCAAGAATCAGAAATAAAGGGTGAAAAATATTTCATAAAAAAAATTTATTATTCCCTCAAGCAGTGATATCACAGACTGTCAGTTTATATGGCATAGTAGAAGGTATGTGAGGATTGTGGGACCTCAGCAGAAAGAAAACACAAGCACCCATGCCTTACCTGGGCTCAAACCCAGATCCCTTTGATCAGTGGCCAAGAACGCTAACCCTCAGCCATGGGATGACTAATACTTCATATGATAGCATAAATTCCAATCAATTTTGAGGGAAAAAAAGCATTCATACTGTTTTTGCAAAGACAAAATAGCACAAAAACAAATCTATTGAAGGAAATCAGAAAAGTCCGAGCAATTACCTTTATGCTACTTTGCAATTCTAGTTGACTCCAAGATGATTTCTCCTGTGACTGACTGACTGTTGACTGATGTTGACTGACTGTCATCGGTTCACAATGGGGGCATAAAAAAAAAACCCTAAGCTAAAATCATCACCTCCTCAGGTTTATATCTAACTCTTCCTACAGAGCTAACAGCTACTGACTGCAACTGAGCTTCTTTCCCATTTCAAGTGTCTTAAAGGTTCTCCCATCTCTCGTGCGCCATAAATTATCATTCACTGAAAGTCATCATCATGTCTGTCATCTACTACTGAAGTCTACCATTTATTGAAATCACCTTGTCATTCAAGATTAAGCTATTGACAAGCAAGTAAAGAAGTTTGTGAACACCTTCTGACAACAATTAGTGTTCTTCAAACGACACCATGCATGTTTAAATGATTTCTGAGGAGTAAAACATCTGGAATTTGAAAACAGTAAAAATTAACTGCTCAGTTCCTTCAATTGCAACCTAACTGTGGCTGCTGTATTTGTTCTTCTGTGTTTATTGCTACCCTCCGATTATTTTTTTTGTTCTTCACAGCTGCTTTTTGGCCATCACATCTTCATATCCCAGAACTTTCTTTACTAAGAGCGCTCTTCTTAATACTACTTGGAGACAAACTCTGGGCTGCTTTGTTTGTTGTTGAAAGAAAGCTTAAAATATGCATATGTGTTATCAAGATGAAAATAAAACTAGAAGACCACATGTCGCATCTGATGCATATGGGAATCTCGTTTACAAAGAGAATGAAGTTTTTCCTCTATCTACTTTTTCACTCCTTAAAAGTTTTAATTTGTGCTAACGGATGGTAGGAAAATGCAAATAGTATTTTATTAGTAATCATACAACAAAAGAAGAATTTGTATTTTATTTCTTAAATATAAAAAGTTGCATTTACCACATCCCTCTGAGAAAACTGGGTACATTATTATTGTTAGTGGAAAAGATAGCACCCACCTTGAAAAGATAGCACCAAAATTGCAAAAATTCAAAATTTTCAAAAAAAATTTATTTGCGAAAGTTGTTAGTAGTGTTGCTGTTTCTACATTTAGTGATCTGTAACAATATGAATTTAAATTACCTATATTTTTAAAAAAAATTGAATTATATTATTTCATTAGTACCCATCCAAGTAAATGAGTTTTCCAATTAACACTTTATTTTTTTTTTTTCAATAAAAACGGGTAACCTTCACATTCTACTACCAAAATTTCAAATTTCTAGCATAAATACATTGTTTGCAATATTCGTTTAAAATTTTCCATCATTAGAGAGCGCAATCATAGCTTTTGGGATATTCAGAAAGTGCAAATCATAATATTTCATCAACAGCTATCCAACCTAAAAAGAATTTTTAATTTATCTCTGTAAACAAATAGTGTGGTAAAACAGGCATGTACACCTAAAGACCAAAATTAGGCTGTATAATAGTTTGGTTCTTTCTAAGGTTAGTTATGGTAGTGAAACATGGACCCTTTGTAAGCAGGATAACAAGAAACTTGATGCCTTTGATTCTAGATGCTTACACATATTTTGGGCATTAGGTAGTTTGACTTTGTAAGTAATGTGAGGTTAGAAGAAGTCATCAACCTCCTTTGAGCAGCATACTGTGCAGAGAGAGACCATGTGGTTTGGCCATGTGGCCCAATATGCATAGCTGCAAATTAGCAAACAGGATTACGAAGATTATGCCTAAGGTTTCAGAGAAAGGGGGAGACCTAGGAAGCAATGGAAGACAATGTAAAACAGGACCTTTCTAGAACTGGCCTAGAGTGGCCAAATGCAGCAGCAGTAGCTCAGAACAGACGTCTGGAGAGGAAAATTACACAGTCTGGTTGGACCTCTGTAGCCCATAGTTGCATGAGGTTTTGAAAACGAGATAAAAAGGAAATAGTAATGTATTAATAAGCAAAAATTAATGAGAAGTTTTCATAAGCTGGAAACTGTTTTATGTCAAGCGGCCCAAATTTGACTGGTCCACCGAGATTTTGACCAGTGTCCCGGCAGCCCAATCTGCCTCTGATGGCTGGGTACACGTGTGTGGTTTACCTGGGGAATTGTTGGCACCAGGATGCACCATGGAACAAAAACAAGCTGGTGGAGGAAGTTTAATGCTTTGGGCAATGTTCTGCTGGGAAACCCTGAATCCAGTCATTTACGTGCAGGAAACTATCGTATCTACCACCTACCTAAACATCAATGCAGACCAGGTACATCCTTTCATGGCAACAGTATATCCCTTTAGTAGTGTCTTCTTTCAGCAGAATAATGTGCCATGCTACACTGCCCAGATTGTTTGAGAATGGTTCACTGAATATGAGGAAGACTTCCAGGTATTGTCCTGACCTCCAAATTCCCCATCAATCTAATCAAGCATCTGTTGTTTGTGCTGAAACAGCATATCGATCTGCAGTAACTCAACCAGGTAACTTAAAGAGTTAAAGGATCTGCTAGTAACGTGTACACCACACCACAAGACACCTTTATAAATCTTGTAGCGTCCATGACTCACCAGGGAGCTGTTTTGGTGGCATATGGAGGGCCAACATTGTATTAGGCAGGAGGTCATGTTTTGGCTCTTCAGTGTATGTCTAAATAGAAGTGCCAAACAATAATAATTTCAATCTAAAATGAAAGTCCAAACACAGAAAATTTTTGAATTTTGAAATCCACACTTAAGTAAAAATGCTATACTTTAAGCATGCCATTTTTAAAATTAGGGAAAGAGGTTCATAGGAAAGAATGTGAAAAGAGAGGCAGTCACCAGGGATGGATGACTCAGATTCTATGCAGTGAAGGCCACACTGGACCTCATCTGCCTAGGAAGGGAAGAAGGCCGGTGGATGCCCATGGTCTTGTGGGGGGGGGGGGGTTAGAACCTGGCTTGTGAGGAGTGATGTTGGTCAGGCTCCCCTGGGTCCCCACTGAAGCACTTGACATGGCTAGTAGTAGGCAAGATCAGAATGAGATAAAGAAATCAGGGAGTGAACATGTGAAGAAAGAAAATGAGAAAACAAGAGGAAGAAAAGGAAGTAGAGAGGAAAAAAAAATAAAAAAAAGAGGTAAAAGAGCAGACAACAAGAAAATAAGAAAAAAGTTTTTAAAAAAGTAAAATAAATAGAGAGGGGGGTAATAAATAAGTAGATAAATAGAAAATAATGGGGGGGGGGTAAGAAAAGGAGAGAGAGAGAGAGTAATAAGAAAAACAAGAATAAAATAAAATAATGCAAAAATAAAAAATGGGGGGTAAAATAATAGAATAAAGAAAAATGAAAAAAAAAATGAAAAAAATTAAAATACAAAGAGGGTGAGAGGAAAAGGAAAGGGGAAAAAGAAAAAAAGGGGGGGGCAGTAATATAACGAATGACAAAACCCAGATGCTCTGCAATTCAGAGGCTGCACTACATCTATATGGAAAAGTGCCATGTTTACTTCTATCCACTGCCAGGCTTGACAATACTATAAAAAGCACCACCTTCGGCAAAACCTGGTATCTGCTCTGCGTCCTGGGTCACTCCAGACAAGGATATTGAGGATCCACAGTCATATTTCCTACTGATCACCCAAACAATGTATTTCTGCTACCATCAGTAAGGACTTCTTTCGACATATGAGCATTATTCCTGGCCATCCATTCCTATGCATCTCATGTTTGAATATGCTCTTTGTTATGGTCTGATGTAACTCTCATCTCAATTCATAAGTCTCTGAAGTTGTTATGTTGCAATGTCACTTTTTATCTCATTTAAAAAAAACGAGATAATGTGTTCTGTTTGACGTTTGTCTATAGAAATTGAACTTTGTTTATAAAGATAACTTAAAAATTCCTTTTGTGTTTAATGGGTATTGATGAAATATATGATTTGCATTTATCATATTTCCCAAAAGCAATATTTCTGCCTCTAACAGTGATAAATGTTAAAAATTCAAAAATTCCAAATGATGTATTTATGCTAGAAAGTTTAAATTTTGGGGGTAGAATGTGATGATCATGAAGTTTTCATTGGCAACAATGAGTAGACCCTTATGCCCAGGATGGGTGGAAAATGCAACTGTTTTTGTTTTTTAAGGCCAAATTGGAAAACTTTTTTTTAGTTCGATTGATACTAATGAAATATAATTCACATTTTTCAAATACTTAGGTAGTTTCAATTTATATCATTAGAGATCACTAAACGTGGTAATGGAAAAACTTTTAATGAGTGTTTCAAGTGATCTGTTTATAATAAAAATTTGAACTTCTGGTGGTAGAGTGTCAAGAGATATTCCACTGACAGCAATAATCTGCCTCCTTTTCTTGGAGGGGTGTGAGAAAAGGAATTTTTTTAAACTTAAGGAATAAAAGATAAATAATTTTTATGTTGTATAATTACTTGCATTTCCCCCATCATGCCTTAGCTCAAATTAAAACTTATGCATTCTTTTAGTTATGTTGTAACTTATATTTGTCCATCAGTGTACTTATTAGATATTTTTTACTTAGGCGAAGTCTTGAGAAGTGTTTAGAACTTCAGAAACTTGTGGTTACTAGCTTTGTAGATTTAAAAGTCTTTTGACTCTACTGATCACCATAATTTGCGATTGATCGTGATATCGTTATGACATATCTGGCAAGTTAGCAAAATGAAAGCTCTCTATAATAATATTTGAGTCATTTAAGACTTGGCAAGGCACAGAGTACTTAATTTATACTACTACTGGAGTTTGACAAAATTAATTTTGTCTTCTTTTCTATTCAGTTAGCTTATTGATTATCTTGTGCAGAATTTAGTTTAAATGGTCCAGAGACTTGAACATTTTTGATACAGTTCTTTTCGATTTAATGATTTGGCTCATTTGGCATATGATGCTGATGAGATGAACTATTTCACTATAGCTGTTCATGAGTGTGATAGTAGAATAGTTTTGGTGAAAAACAGATATAAAACTAATGAAAACTAGCAGGCAAATCATGGTTTGGTTATTTTAGATGATTGCACCCAGGAGGATGTTTCTCAGTTTATCTTGGGAGCTGTGTAATGGATACTGATGATGTATTGCATGAGGTAAATCAAACAATATATATTGATGCTGGGATTTTAAGAATTTATGGGAAATGTGGAGAAATGGGCTCTACAAGAGTTTGGTCCTTTCTATAGTTATGGTAGGGAGACATGGACCCTTTATAAGCAAGACAACAGGAAACTTGATGTGTTGATGAATTTTAGAAGTATCTTCAGCATTAGGTAGTTTGACTTTGTATGTAATGATGATGTTAGGTGAAGGAGTCTAGTCTTTTTTGAGCAGAATTATTGTGCAGAGCATTAATGCAGTGCACTGCATTAATTGGGCCATTTTGACCATATGTATCCTATAGAACCATATGTAGACCATATGTATCCATATGTGGACCTATAGAATAAAAAATAGGGTTGGGTTGTTTTACCTCCAAGTGGCCTCTTTTTTGCACACAATGGGTTAAATGGCCAGGTCACAAGAACTCTGAAAGCTCAGAGAAGGTTGGAGGAAGGGACCACTGACAGCTGTTGGGAGACAGATGCTACTATCTGTCAAAGACATCCAGCACGTTCTTTAATGTGCACAGGGTATGGCTCTCCCACACATGGGACCATATGGCTTAATGTCCCATCCAACGGATGGCAGCTTTTTCCAAGCCCATCAATGGCCTCTACTGACTGTGGGTAGGGCAGAGAGTTTTTTATCTCAATGATGATTGATCAGAGAGTTTTTTTGAGGCAGGGGAGAGTTTTTTTTATCAATGATAAAATGATAAATCTCATGATAAATCTCAATGATGGCCCAGCTGGGGCTCAAAACTCAGAACTGCAGATTATGAGCCTGGTGCACTATTGACTGAGCCATCCCCATCCTAATAGTGAATAGAGTTATGAACATTTTATTAAAATAATAATATTAATATAACTATTATAATAAAAGCCACAGAGGGGGAAATCTAAGATGTGGAGGAAAGACAATAACAAACACTACCTCTTTAGAATTGGCCTATACTAGCCAAATTGCAGCAGCTGCAGCTCAGGACAAATGTATTTGGAGAACTAAATTGCACAGTCTGGTTGGACCTCCATAGCCCATGGTTACTTGAGGATTTTGTGTGCATGTTGCACGTAGAATGCAATTTACATTAAAAAAAATTGATATTGTACCATACTATTATTTAACAATAAAATTTTTAAATGAAAAAATAACAAGTATCTGAAAATAATTAATAAGACTTTTGATGTTATCCTCTGACACAATTTTTTCATTCTAGGGTTAATGAAGGTAAGCACAATATGAGACATACATGTAATGAGAAAATTTTGATAATTCAGTACATTTGTGTTAGTGCCAAAATTTTTTTGCTCATGACTCACTTCTGAATTGTAGACTACAGTTTGTGAAACATTGGCCTGAAGCAATATTCTGATTCATGATAGGTATGCTAAAATAAAATTTCTAATATGTATCTAGTCTTTTGCCTGCTTCAAGATTATTCATTCATGAATGAAGAAATATAATCAGCATTGAGCTGATTATATTTATTTCATATCACATATTACACATTGAGTGTTGATTATTATTATTATTACATTAATAATAATGCTCATAACCTTATTCGCAAATCTATAGTTATTCATGCAGGCAACATGGCAATGCTTGCTAACACTTTGCAAATATTTTAGAAAATTGATTTTGTTGTTGCAACTAGAATGATAAGTATAAAGGCTGTATATCTGAATGCTTAAAGCAGTGGAAGCTTGCAAATTTTGTTGGTTGTGATGTGCAAGACAGACTGAAGAAGATGGTACAAGGATGGAAAATTGCTCCAAGGTAAAAAAAAACATTCATTTTAAGATTTTGCAATTATTTCATTTTCAAAATTTTTAAAAATAACACTAATAAAATAAAATTACATCATCAATTCCAGAGTGAACTTACATCACAGTTCTAGAAAGAACTAACACCCTATTACTAAAGTTAATAAATGCAATGTGTTAATTAAATGCAGCTAAATCGAATTGTCACATATTCATCACAACAAAACTCATCACAACAAAAACGAGAAGTAAAAATCAAGTTTATGGAAAAAAAAATTCTGTAAACACCACTGGATTCAAACAAAAAAAACCTTAATTTTGGAATCAGACAGAAACTTACCACTCTAAGATCACCTGCAAATTATTTTTAATGAAGCTGATACAACTGATTTGAACCAGGATATTAGTATTCTGCTGTTGAAAAGTATTAAAATACATTACCCAAAAGAATTAGAGGATAATGCAATATCGAACATGAACAGATATATATAGTTTATGAGCTTGGATTTTTAACATGATTGTCAGTCAACAATAATATGAATCATTACAAAAAAAGTAAACAAGACGAAATTTAATATCAAATTTAATGCACTGTAAGTGAAAGGCATCAATTTATGATACAGGATGAGCAAAAAATCTGTTTGAAAAGTGATGAGCAAAACCAAATCAATGACCTCTAATAGGGTGTGTGTGGTCACCTCTAACTGCCAACTGTGTGGCATCAATAAAATAAGGTAATTAAGGATTTCTTGGAGGATCCTTAGCCACTCCTCCTCAAGGGCATGTTCCATCTCCTAAAGGACCATGGGAGATGTTTGACGGGCAGCAACACATCTTCCCACTAAAACCAAAGCATGTTCGATAGGTTTAAGGTCATGTGAGAATGCAGGCCTCAAAATTTTACCTCTATATTTATTTAACATATTACCAGGTAAGATCATATTATTTCTATAATATTTTTCGTTTGTTTAATTATTTAAATTATTTGTTGCTTTGTTGGTAGAAAGCATTCTAAAAACTTTAACTGTATTCTTTTAAGTGCTACATCAACTTCCTGATGTTTAAGCAACAAAATAAATTGGTAATAAAGTTCTATAACTAAACAAAGACCTATGATCGGTAAATAGGTATCATCATCCTTAAACAGCCATAGGCTATGAAGATCCAAACAGATTGTGCAATTTAATCTCCAAACATCTCTCCTGAGCTACACCTGTTGCATCTGCCACTGAACACCGATCCTAACAAGGTCCTGTTGGACAGTCTGCCCACTGCATCCTAGGTCTTCCCCTCTTTTTGAAATCTTTAGGCACACTGTTCATACCCTATTTGCTAATATATAATCATGCATACAGTCAACATTGCCAAACCAATGGCGTCTCTCTCTGCACAATATGCTGCTTAAAGGAGTTTGCCGACTCCTTTGCCTAACCTCATCATTAGTTACAAAGTTAAACCACCTAATGCCCAAGATCATGCAAATGCATCTAGAATCAAAAGCATCAAGTTCCTGTTATCTTGTTTACAAAGGGTTAAAGCTTCACTACCATAACTAACTCTAGAAAAAAAAACTATTATACAGTCTAATTTTAGTCTTTAGGTGTATAAGCCTATTTCCTTACACTCTCAATAGATTTTTAAAAGTCCGGGCAGCAATCCCTATTTGTCTGTTAATTCATCCTGCACATATCTGTTACATACTCCCAAGATAATTAAACAGAGACACTTGCACAAGAATAAAAATATTCAGTTTAACTGAACCACACAACCTGCATGACCAGTTTTCATGACTTCATTTTCATCCTGTTGGTTAGCACACTTGGCTACTGATCTAAGGGACCTGGGTTTGAGCCCCAGGTAAGGCATGGATGTGTGTGTCGTTTTTCTGCTAAGGTCCTGCCATCCTCACAGACCTTCTACTATGGCATATAAACTGACAGGCTCCTGTCAGACCTCTGTGGCAAGCAGCTGCTTGAGGGGGTATTTTTATCACCAAACATATCTGCTACCAGTCTCATCATTAGCCTCGAATGAAAGAGTTCATCTCATCAACATCATTTGCCAAAAGGGCTAAATCATCAGCATAATCTAAATCAGATATTTTCAGATCTCTAGACCATTTAATGACAAAATCTTTCCCTTGCAGTGAATTTCGCATAACATAATCAATAGCCAAACTAAAGCGAAAAGGAGACAAAATGCATCCTTGTTGAACACCAGAAGCAATGCTAAACCAGTTGCTAAAAGCCTTACAAACTCTCACACACAACTCAGTGTTATCATAGAGAGCTTTCATTATGTTAACTAACCTGTCTGGTATGCCATATGATCTCACATTCACCCAGAAAATTATGACAATCAATAGAGTCAAAAGACTTTTTGAAATCAACAAAGCTGGTAACCAAAGGTTTCTGAAACTCTAAAAATTTCTTAAGAATCTGCCTAATTGAAAAAATCTGATTTAAACATTCCCTGCCCCTTCTGAATCAACACTGCTCATCGTGTAATTCTCTGTCAACCAGATTCTTAATTCTATTAAGCACAATCATGCAAAGAACTTTACCTGGAACAGAAAGTAGGCTGATACCCATATAGTTATCACAAGATCACTTTTCATCTTTTTGAAAAATAGGGATAATAATAGCTCTGGTAAAATCCTTAGGAACAATGCCTTTATCTAACAGATATTCAAAATTTCAGTGATCCATGTAGTAACTGAAACATTCCCAGCTTTGTGCATTTCAAAAGTAATTTCATCAACCTTTGGGAATTTATGTAGTTTAGTTTAGAAATAGCCAAAATAACTTCAGACTGTGATATAGGGTTAACATTAAAGCCAGTATTGCATCTATCATCATTACACACAATGGGAGTAGAACTAACCACATTGTTCAGAACATCACTGAAATGCTCAGCCCACCTAGCCATGACAGAATCGTAACTCTTAATAACCTTACCTTGTTTATCCTTCAGTCCCTATATGCCTGTTCTTTATCTATCACACAAAACATTAACTATCTGGTACAGCTCTCTGCTGCCTATACACATTTATTAAGCTCCCTTACGACTACTAAGATGTTGATTAAGGACATTCCTGCCATTCTTTCTTTCTAAAATAAGCTCAAGTGTGTTATCATTCAAATAATTTGCCTCCTTTGCTCCTTTTTTCCTAAAAGAGTACTGTTTCAAGAAAAGCCTGCTTAAAACTGTCTCATTCTTCCTCAACTTCAGTAGTAAGCAAACCATGACTGTCATAATGACCAAGTAAATTATCATGGTAAGCTTTAGCTATAACTGGGTCTTTCAGAGCTTCAGAATTAAAGGTAAATTAAATAATGAAATAAACTTGACATATTTGGCATCTACTCAGTGTTCCAGAGCACCTGACATGTTATTAGGAGGTTGTGGGTTCATATCCCACCCGATTCAAGACAATTTTTCCTCTAAGAATTTGAATCGACTTCAAAATGGTAATTTATTAGTAGATACGAAATACGTTGAGTTCATTTCATTATTTATAATCAGTATACTTGTAAGAAACGCTTTCCATTTATATGGCATTGCTGCCACTTGTGGCAAAATTGCCGGAACACTCCCTACATATGATGTAATGTAAGTTGAAAAAGTTTATATCAGAGGAGATCTTGATTGGCAGCCAGTAGCTTAGAGGCCCAGAGCACCTGACATGTTATCAAGAGGTCATGGGTTCGTATCCCACCCAGCCAAAGACAATTTTTCCTGAAATTTTGAATCGACTTCAAAGTGGTAATTTATTAGCAAAGGTAAATTTTTTAACCTTAGGACAATACTTCTTAAGTTTAAGTTGCAAGACACTTTTTACAAGGTAATGGTCAGATTCAATTTCAGCTCCCCTATATGACCTGATATCCCTAACAGAACTAGCTCATTTGCTGTTAATCAATATATAATCAATCATATTCTTATGCAGCCCATCTAGTGAAACCCATGTGTACTTATGTATGTCACAGTGTTTGTAATAAGTGTTAGTTATTCTTAAACCATTGAGTTTACTTACCTGTAGGAGATGTTGCCCATTGTCATTGCAGCTACCAATACCAAAAGGGCCTATCACCCCTTCCCAAAGGTCAGAATCAGTACAAACTTTGGCATTGAAGTCACCTAGAACAAGGGTAATACTTCTGTCTTGACAGAATTCAAAATATCCTGAAGTTTTCTGTAAAACATTTTTGTCATCATCATTGGCAAATTGACATAATATGTCATCATCGCATTGACATAATAACATTCAAGTCTTTAATAGTTGTCTGAAATTTACCTGTGAGAAACCTTTCATTTGCATTTGTATGCTAGAAGAGCCTCATTAGCATATCTGCTCAGAAGCAAACCTACACCTTGGAGATGCTTTTTATCTTCTCTCCCCGAAAAACAGAAATTTAAGATTATTTTTAGAAATCTGACCTTTATCTATCCATCTGGTCTCTTGCAAGCCAAGAATATCTGAATTATAATGATATAATTATAATGATTTAAGCCAAAAATATCTAATATAACAGTGGAATTCTTGTGTAATGACATCAAGAGAATAAGCTCTGTGCATAATCCTCACATTCCAATTACCTATGGAGAGAAAATAGTTAGTGGGATTTTTAAAGAAACTATACAAGGTGATTCAAAACTCTTGGGCCAAACTTTAAGGGGTGACAGAACACATCTAAACAAGCACTTTTCATCATACAATGCATGGTCGGAACTCAAGCGGTGAAGCGCTAGGGGTTAGCAGTTGCTGTGTCAGGAAATGAAGAAACACAAGAATGACATAAGAGGTTTGAAACAATTGCAGAAATTATAGAACAGAAAGTACAGAATTTTATTGAACAAATTACAGAAACTGCTCAAAAGAGCAACTGCCAATCTTAATGCAGGCTTCACACCTTCGATGTAGTGATTGGCGTACATGGGTGAAAACACCAGGCATTTCTAGTACAGCGGCAATAGAAATCCTGGCAACGAGGTCCTCATTAGAATCAATAAGGCTATCATAGATGAGACTTTTCATATGGCCCCATAGGAAAAAGTTCAGACATGAGAAATTGGGCGATCATTGCGGCCAAGCGATGGGACCACTCCGACCAATCCATCGTCCTGGAAATGTTGCATCCAAGGTGTTCCACACATCCATGCTGAAATGGGGTGGCGCTCTGTCATGTTGGAACCACATACATGTTTGAATGTTTGCTGAAACAGGATTCAGTAATTCTGGCAAGACTTCTTGTAAAAATACTGGCAGAAGGTATGGGCCAATCAAATGGTCATGGAAGATTCCAGCCCAAACATTTATCAAGAAACATTGCTGGTACGAATGTGGACGTATGGTGTGCAGATTACTGGTGGCCCACACATGTGAATTGTGGGTATTAAAAATGCCCTCGCATGTAAAGGTGCATTTGTCAGTGAATAAGACATGTGCATCAAAGTCCGGTTGCACTGCAGTCTGCTGCAGGAACCACTGTGCAAAATCCACATGAGACCGATAATCTGCAGGTGTCAAGACGTGCACCCTCTGTGCATGGTAGGAGTGGAATCATTTGTCTCGTAGAACTCACCACACCGTCAAATGAGGCGCACTTAAGGCATGGGAAATTGCTCGCGTGCTACATTCGGGACAATCTCCAATCCTATGCAGAATTTCCTCTGTAACACATGGCATCCTCACACTCCTTGCACGCCGTATCCTGCAAGCCGCTGACAAAGGAGCCCGTTTCACACAGATACCGGTACAATTGCTGAAAGGTTTTACGATCAGGCTCGCGTTTGGTTGGAAAGCACTCCCGATCTAGTCTTTGGGCTCCCCTCGCATTCCCGTCTGCAGCTCTGTACGTGATATGCATGTCCACCTGCTCCTTATTCGTGAAACAATCTATCCGTTCTGCAATCCATGGTAGAAATGATGAGTGCAAAAACAAGCGTTTATAAGTGTTCACTGGAAAGGGCCCTCTAGCGCTTCAGCGCTTGAGTTCCAACCATGCATTGTATGACGAAAAGTGCTTGTTGGGTTGGGTTGTTTTACCTCTGAGCAGCACTTTTTTGCACACCATGGGCTAAATGGCCAGGTCACATGAACCCCGAAGGCTCAGAGAAAGTTGGGGGAGGGGACCCACTGGAACAGCTGTTGGGAGACAGATGGTAGCCTCCCATCAAGGCCATCCAGCGTGTTCTTTAACGTGCACAGGGTATGGCTCTCCCGCACACGGGGCCACGGCTTAACGTCCCATCCGACGAACGGCGGCCTTTCCAAGCCCATCGGTGTACCCTACTGACCGTGGGCAGGGCAGGAATTTTTGCAGAGATAAATCTCAACGCTGACCCAGCTGGGACTCGAACCTGGGAACTACAGATTACGAGCTTGGCGCGCTACCGACTGAGCCCACCCCGCCCCCGAAATGTGCTTGTTTAGGTGTGTTCTATCACCCCTTAAAGTTTGGCCCAAGAGTTTTGAATCACATTGCATTTATTGAGAGAGGGAATGCCAACAACATCAAACAGCCCCCTAATCACAGGATAGGGCAAAGACCCATCCCCCCACTACTAAAGACCAAAGCCATCTACACTGGAAGACTTCCTCCAAAGTATGCTTGACGATCCCTGTAGAAGCAAGAGCTCAGGTACTAGCGATGACCTCAGATCAAGGTGTGAATCTATTCACTTGGGGCTGTCAATCCACAAACAGAAAACACAGTGGCAGATTTTCCCTCAACAGAGGCCCACCAGTGAAATAAGTCCAGGATCCATCATCAAGCTCAAAGTCCTAATTCCATTCTGTAAGTTTATGTGGTCAGCACTAGGACTCTGTGTAGTTGACCACTCCTTAGCAGGGTACAAAAAAAATATCTACAGTAGTCAAGATTAGTAGGCTACACTGGTCTGGCAGCCCTCCCCTTCCATAACAGAGTATCTCTTTTGAAAGGTACTAACGGTCCACAGCACAAAAAGGAGGGGTCAGACATTAGGTGCTAGGCCGGCCTACCCTGTGCATCATTTACACATAAATTAAAATTTTCTATAAATATATTTTTCATTTTTGTAAGAGAAAATTTGAATATTTAAACACTCATAACATTACAACATACCAAGGTGTTTAAAATAATGTTAAAAGCACAGTGACAAGTTATTTAGTTTTTACACATAATCACTCTAATCCTACTTCAGCCAAGTGAAGAAAATCTTTAATAAAAATCGCTAGATTTACACAAAATAGGTGACAGTCAATTATATCACAGTTGAATACACTTTAAATTATTCTTAAAGTGGGAAGAGAGGAAAGATGTTTTTTACTGCTTTTCCAAGTTTGGTGGTGAAGTTCTTGGAGTTTGCAGGCTGATGCACTCATTTAGAGACACACTGTTGATGCTATTTGCAGTCTTTCACTTGTTGAGATACCAGTCGTGTTTACATACTCAAGTAAGTTGACACTGTTGTTTACATGTGCACTCAGTTATTCTGCAGCATTTATCACTCTTCTTATCCATCAACCATGGGTTACTTCTTACAGCTTTCTGACACACCAATCAAATAACTCAAATATTAGAACTCCCCCTTATTAAAAAAACATAAAACTTTGACATTCCAAAAACCCAAAACATCAAAAACATCCCCCTGTTAAAAGCACTGCTATGCGCATTTCACATACGCTTCTTCAGGCAGTGTACTCATTCAGATACATTACAGTCATATAAAAGGCAGTCTCTTTAGTGGATACCCAGCACATATCCAGTTAAGTGATTTAAAATTAATTTCCAAGCTGAGGGATCAGTTTGATATTGGTTACATAAATTATTCTGAGTTGATACTTAAATTTTACATATAATTTAATTGGTTTTTGTTCCAGGTGATGCAATTATTTTCGATTTTAATGTATATTTATGCAAATTAGCCTGCAGAATGGTTGGTTTAAAATAGTTTTGCCTAATTGATTGGTTAAGCCATTCATAAATTGATGCTCTGCCATTCATGCTACCATGTGTCGGTATGTTTTCCCAATGTATTTAATATTGTCAATTACTGTTTAATTTTCATCTTATATTTCTATTAAATAAACTCCCCCAGTAGGTATTCTTCAGTCCCTATCATTAACCACTAATGTTTAAGTGGTTAATGATAACAGAATGATAAGGCAGAGGGACTGCCTGATATAGGACTGTAATGTATCAGAGCAAGCACACTGTCTGAAAAAGCTTATGTAAAATGCACATAGCAGTGCTTTTAATGGGGAGACGTTTTCAACGTTTCAACTTTTTGGAATGTCGAAGTTTTGTTTTCAAATAAGGGGGAGTTCTAATTTTTGAATTATTTGATTGGTGTGTCAAGAAGCTGTAAGAAGTAACCCCGTGGTTGATGGATAAGAAGAGTGATAAATATTGCAGAATAACTGAATGCACATGTAACAATAGTGTCGACTTACTCAAGAGTATGTAAACAGGACTGGCATCTCAACAAGTGATAGACCACAAATATTACAGCATCATTGTATCTCTAAATGAGTGCGTCAGTCTGCAAACGCCAAGGACTTCACCACCAAACTTGGACAAAGTGGTAAAAAACATCTTTCCTTTCTTTCCATTTTAAGAATAATTTAAAGTGTATTCAACTGTGATATAATTGACTGTCACCTATCTCGTATAATGAGATTGAGGTTAATAGTTATTTTTAAAGGTTTCCTTCACTAGGTTGAAATAGGATTAGTGTACCTAGGTGTACATGGAGATCAAGAGTATTTTTAAAATATTAAAATATAATCATGGATTTTAAAACAATAATTGTCTAGTGAATTCCAAGTAAATACTACCAAGCTTTCTGTACATAGTGCCACTGTTCACAATGATGTGTGTGTAGGTTATTTTGTGGAAATGTGTTCACTAAGGTGTCTTTTTTGAGGATAGAAAAAGATGGAGTAATCTTATCAAGAAGTTGTGTCTAAATTTCAGAAGTTAATTCAATATTTATAACAAAAGAAAATATTTTTCACTATGATAGTAGAGGGAAAAATGCATTTATATGTGAAAAAAAAGATAAAAAAACTATCAAGCTGAAAAGAATTTTTTTAAATCTTACTAATAAAATCTGCAGGGTTATAATGTGAAGCAACCTCCATTCCTATATTATTGAAAAAGTTCACAACTTTCACGGCATCTCCAAAATAAGCAACCTTTAAAAAGAAAAAGAAAATTATATTTTGAACACTGAACAACAAAGACATTGAATCACAACATCAAAACATTCAGTTAAACAGGCATATTTGTTACTTAAGACCCCTAAAAAAATAGCTATGTCAAGTTACACATGGCACAGAAAAAAATTTGTGTATTCACTGTGGACTATCAATGAACGGTTTTATGTTATGTGATTCCCTGCTCAATTTCTTCTCTTTTGCATCCACCAAACACAGTTATTCTCGGAAAGTTCTTCAGTGTGCAAAAAACATCTGTTTACCATTAAGCCATGCTTTAAATCTGAATCATTTACACTATATTAGTATTATCTGTAGCATTGTTTTAGAGACTATTAACCATTGAAATTATTGACGTGGAATTGGAGATTCAATTCTGGAAAAATGTCAGAGTGAAAAACATGTGGTTCAATAACAGTTCTTACTATATTGAGCCATTTTTTAAAATTTATTTTTAAAAAAAGGTGGAGTGAGGTGGTAAGCATTGGAACAAAGTCACAATAAGTACCTGGGACATTTATTAAAACAACTTTTATTTCTACAGCTATCTGAGGAAATGATGAGTCTAAACAGAGTCTGTTCTGTTTGTCCTTACACAAAAATGTCAGCAATACACCCAGACATTCTGGGCTTATAACAGACAGATGGATAAGTAAAGGTAAGAGACTTAAAAATAATCTTAAATTTCTCTTTTCAGAATGTGATAATAGCTTAGCTTTGCTTCTCAGCAGGAATGGCAGTGACACTACTTTAGGAAATGAATGTACGAATTAAATTTTTTTACAGTTAAATTTAAAACAGGATTTTAATGTTATCTGTTGCTTTGAGGACTATAATGAGAAAGATATTTTATGGACTACTTCAGAATATTTTGAATTTCATCAAAAAGAAAATATTACTCTTGTGCTGGGTAGTTTTAACATCAAAGAGTTGGTACTAACTCTGACGTTTGTGTAGAAGGATAGATCACTTGACATTTGATAGTTGCAGTTAGTAATAGATAATGAATGTCTTCTGCAGGTAAGTGAACTTAATAGTTTAAGACTAACACTAGAAAGACCAGGATATTTATAAATACATATAGGTGTCACATAATGGATTGCAAAGGACTAAAATTAATTATGATCAATATAGTCATATACAGGGTGATTCAAAACTTATCGTTCAAATTTCGTGGGGAGGTAGGGAATACGTCAGGAAACCGATTTCACATAGGAAAGTATGTCCGCAAATGTCATCTACATGAACAAAATGGACAAGTAAAGTGAACACAAGGAAACAGTACAGTTAAGTGGTAACGAATGTGACTTTTATTCCAACAAGGTAAAGTACAGGTTCACAGAAGGTGCTCAAAATTGCGACCATTTACACGGACACAGGATTCACAGCGCCGTTGCATTGACCGCCAAACATTTTCAAAAACGCCTGGCATATCACGGACAATGCCTGCGGCGGCCACTATTCGTGCAACAAGGTCCATTTCACTGTCGACGAGGGTCTAGTACACGTGGTCTTTCATGGCCCCCCACAAAAAGAAATCCATGGGCGATAAATCAGGTGACCTGGGTGGCCAAGTGATCGGTCCACCTCTACCGATCCATCGAGCTCCGAATGTTCGGTTCAGGCAATCACGCGCAACAATTGTGCTATGGGCTGGAGCCCCGTCATGTTGATACCACATATCTCGGTGGATATGCGCAGGAACAGCGCCCAGAAAAGTCGGTAACACTGTCTCGAGAAATATTAGGTATTTCCAGCCGTCTAATCGGGGCGGTAGCAAGTAAGGTCCCAACAAACAGTCACCAATGATTCCAGCCCACACATTTACGGCAAAATGATGTTGCGCAGCGTGACTTCTCGTACCATGCGGGTTGTCGTAAGCCCACACATGTGAATTGTGTGTATTGAACACACCTTCACGAGTGAATGAAGCTTCATCTGTAAAAAGGACAGAAGCTGGAAAACTGGGGTCAGCGGCACCTTTCTGCATGAACCATTGTGCAAATTCCACACGCTTCGGATAATCGTCAGGATGCAGTAACTGCACCCTTTGCAGATGGTAAGGATGCATACGTTCCTCATGCAGTATCCGCCACACTGCTGACTGAGAGACCCCAAGCTGCTGAGCAATAGCTAGTGTGCTGGTATTCGGATTATCTTCGATGGACTGTAGGACTTGTTCTGCGACGTTGACAGTCCGCGTCAGTCGTCTTCTCCCCATATCCTGCATGTTGCTGTGCAGTGAACCACGTTCGCGCAGATTGCGATTCACACGTGCAAACATTTGATGCTGCGGTATTCTTCTGTTGGGGTATCGGTTTTCGTAAAGTTGCCTAGCTCGGCAGCCGCTTTCGCCAGCGAGATGCTTCAGCCATATGCGAGATGCATATCCGTTAGCTCTTGATGCGTAAAACGATTCATCTTATCACTAGTAAGTCAGCTCGTACACTGATGACAGCGGGAGTGGTCGGGCGAGCTGTACACTGGTTGGGTACACACAGCGCCCTCTACATACGCATGCGTACATTTGCGGACATTCTTTCCTACGTGAAATCGGTTTCCTGACGTATTCCCTACCTCCCCATGAAATTTGAACGTTAAGTTTGGAATCACCCTGTATATTAATCAATATAATTATATTAAAAAAAAATAAATAAAAATACTCCCTCAAGCAGCTGCTTGCCAGAGGTCTGACAGAAGCCTGTCAGTTTATATGCCATAATAGAAGGTCTGAGAGGATGGCATGACCTCAGCAGAAAACCAACAAAAATGTCCATGCCTTATCTGGGGCTCAAACCCAGGTCCCTTAGATCAGTAGCCAAGTGCGCCAACAACTCGGCCATGGGATGGCTATAATAATATATTGATTACATATAGGTATAATAATAATTAATCACATAATTCTAAATAGGCTTGATTCTTAAGAACATCATCATCATCCTCAAGCAGCCATGGGCTACGGAGGTCCAACCAGACCGCGCAGTTTAATTCTCCAAGCATATCTGTCCTGAGCTACATCTGCTGCATCCGGCCACTGCACATTAATTCTAACAAAGTCCTGTTTGACATTGTCTGCCCACCGCATCCTAGGTCTCCCCCTCCTTCTGAGGCCTCTAGGCACACTGTTCATAACCCTATTTGCCAATCTATAATTATCCATACGGGCAACACGGCCAAACCAGCGGAGTCTCTCTCTGCACAATATGCTGCTTAAAGGAGGTTGAAGACTCCTTTGCCTAACCTCATCATTAGTTACAAAGTTAAACCACCTAATACCCAAGATACTGCGTAAGCATCTAGAATCAAAAGCATCTAGTTTCCTGTTATCTTGTTTACAATATCTTGTATACGTCCAAGTTTCACTACCATAACTAACCCCAGAAAGAACCAAACTATTATACAGTCTAATTTTAGTCTTTAGGTGTATACGCCTATTTCTCCACAATCTCCATAGATTCTTAAAAGTCCCGGCAGCAATCCCTATTCGTCTGTTAATCTCATGCCGCACATCACCAGTATCTGTTACATAGCTCGCAATGTAATTAAACTGTGACACCTGCTCAAGACTGCAACCATTCAGATGAACTGAATCACAACCTGCCTGACCAATTTTCATCACTTTAGTTTTCTCTCTGTTTATAACCAAACCTACTCTACTACCAGTCTCATCAACAGCTCGAATGAAAGAGTTCATCTCATCAACATCATTTGCCAAAAGGGCTAAATCATCAGCATAATCTAAATCAGAAATTTTCATATCTCCAGCCCATTTAAGGCCAAAATCTTTCCCTTGAAGTGAATTTCGCATAACATAATCAACAACCAAACTAAAAAGGAGACAAAATGCACCCTTGTCGAACACCAGAAGTAATGCTAAACCACTTGCTACAAGCCTTACCAACTCTCACACACGACTCAGTGTTATTATAGAGAGCTTTCATTATGTTAACTAACTTGTCAGGTATACCATATGATCTCACAATCAACCACAAATTATGACGATCAACAGAGTCGAAAGCCTTTTTGAAATCAACAAAGCTAGCAACCAAAGGTTTCTGAAACTCTAAACATTTCTCAAGAATCTGCCTAAGTGAAAATATCTGATCTACACATCCCCTACCACTTCTGAATCCACATTGCTCATCACGCAATTGCCTGTCAACCAGATTCTTAATTCTATTAAGCAGAATCATGGAAAGAACTTTCCCTGGAACAGAGAGTAGGCTGATACCCCTATACTTATCACAAGAACTGCGATCACCTTTTTTGAAAATAGGGATAATAATAGCTCTGGTAAAATCTTTAGGAACGACGCCTTTATCATAAAAGTTATTCAAAATTTCAGTCATCCAAGTGGTAACCAAAACATTCCCAGCTCTGAACATTTCTGTAGTAATTTCATCTACCCCTGGGGATTTATGAAGTTTATGTTTAAAAATAGCGAAAATAACTTCAGATTGTGTTATAGGGCCAACATTAAAGCTGCCAATGCATCTATCATCAATACAAACAATGGAAGTAGAACTAACCACATTGTTTAGAACATCACTGAAATGCTCAGCCCACCTAGCCATGACAGAATCCTCACCTTCTATAACCTTACCTTGTTTATCCTGCAATCCTTGTATACCTGTCCGTTTTCTACCATATAAAACATTAACTATCTGGTACAGCTCTCTGCTGTTGTGCTGCCTAACTGCTTCCTCAGATTTGTCAGCCAAGCCATCAAGCCAAAGATTCTTATCAGTAGCTAACTGATCCTTTACATGTTTATTAAGCTCTCTGTAATCCTTTCTATTAGGACTAGTAGAGTACTGATTAAGGACATTCCTGCAATTCCTTCTTTCTGAAATAAGCTCAAGTGCCTTATCACTTAAATAATTCTGTCTCCTCTGCTCCTTTTTTCCTAAAAGAGTACTGTTAGTGTCCAAAAAAGCCTGTTTAAAATGATCCCATTCTTCCTCAACTTCAGTAGTAAGCATACCATGACTGTCATAATGACTAAGTAACCTATCATGGTAAGCTTTGGCTATAGCTGGATCTTTCAGAGCTTCAGTATTAAAAGTAAATTTTTTAACCTTAGCACAACACTTTTTAAGTTTAAGTTGCAAGACACTTTTAACAAGGTAATGGTCAGATCCAATTTCAGCTCCCCTATATGCCCTGGTATTCCTAACAGAACTAGCCCATTTGCTGTTAATTAATATGTAATCAATCATATTCTTATGCAGCCCATCAGGTGAAACCCATGTGTACTTATGTATGTCATGGTATTTTTAATATGTGTTAGTTATTCTGAAACCATTGAATTTACTTACCTGTAGGAGACGTTGCCCATTGCCATTGCAGCTACCAATACCAAAAGGGCCTATTACTCCTCCCCAAAGGTCAGAGTCAGCAGAAACTTTGGCATTGAAGTCACCTAGAACAAGGGTAATATCTCCTTTCTTGACAGAATTCAAAATATCCTGAAGTTGTCCGTAAAACCTATCCTTCTCATCCTCATCCTCAGTGGGGGCATAACAGCAGATAACATTCAAGTCTTTAATGCTTGTCTGAAATTTTGCTGTAAGAAACCTTTCATTAATGCACTCATATCCTAGAAGAGCATCACTAGCATGTCTGCTGAGCAGCAGACCCACGCCTTGGTGATGCTTTCCATCCTCCGTCCCTGTAAAGAGAAATTTAAAGTTATTTTAAAATATCTCACCTTTACCTGTCCATCTGGTCTCTTGCTAGCCTAGAATATCTAGGTTATAGCGCTGGAATTCCTGCATGAGGACATCAAGAGAATAATCTCTATGTAATGTCCTCACGTTCCACGTTCCTGCAGAGAGAAAATGATTAGTAGGATTTTTAAAGAAATTAGGTTTATTGAGATTGGTAGGGCCAACAATATCAAACAGCCCCCTGATCGCAGGCATGGAGCAAAGACCTGTTCCTCCTCCACTAAAGGCTGAAGTCACCAATGCTGGTAAGAACTTCAGGCACCACCTTTTCAAGTGGACTTTTTCAAGAGCCATAAGGCCTGCCTGAGACACATTACTCCAGTTTAGGCTTGATGATGCCCAACTAGCTAAGTAAGGTTCAGGTACCTGTGATGGCCTCTGATTAGGATTATCTACCAACTGATATAAGGTATCCCATGCCTCTGTTCACTTAGAGCTAGCAACCCAGAAGCAAACAGAAAACACAGCGGCAGACTCACTAAGTCGCATACTTGAGCTAAAATTGGCTCTTAACAATATTGTATTCAGTGTCTTGCAGTTGAAGCTCAGGAAATCTCTTGATTAGTTTAAAATAATTATCTCTAACATTGAAATAAAGTTGAATGATCTTCAAATAGCCAAAGCTTACTATGATAGGTTAATTAGTCATAATGGCAATTATGATGTGTTTACAATGTAGGTTGATGAGGCATGAAACTGTTTTAAACAGGCTAACAGTACTGATTCGAGTAAACTGAAGCATAGACAGAGCCATCAGAATGATAAGGTAATGTAGTTTGTTTTGTAGAAAGAAATCAAGGCTAAACTGAATCAGCATCTTTATTAGTCCTAATAGATAGCATTACAGAAAGTTTAATAAACAGCTTAAGGCTGATATGAATGATGAAGTTGAAAGCTGATATGAATCATTAGTTTGATAGCCTGGTTGAGAGAGCAGATAATTCTACACAGCACTCAGCCAGTAATTGTTTCTGTATCCGAAAAATCAGAAACGCATGCAGGGATTGTTGAGTTTTTATGACAATTATGAGAATAAATATGGCTCTGCTATTGAAGGTGAGGATTTTGTTGTGGCTGATGGGCTGGACATTTCAGAGATGCTCTGAACAATGTGGTTCGTTCCATTCCCATTGTTTGTAAACATTGAACATGTATGGAATAGCTTAGGGTGACGCATTGCAAATCACCAGCCACTTCCTTGGTCACTCCTTGACATAAAGTTAGCTCTCTAGGTTAGAATGGGATTTGTTGTCTCAGACCATTTTGAGCAACCTCATATTATAACAAAATTAGATACATTAATAGCTTTAATGTTGGGCCTATATCACAATTTTGAAGCTTCGTTATCTCAAATTTAAAACTACACAAATTCCCAGGAGTTGATGAAATTACTATTGCAATGACAAGAGTTGGGAATGTTTCTGTTGTCAAATGATGTGGGAATTTTTGAAAACTTTTTACAATAAAGGTGTTATTTCTAAGGATTTTATTAGATATAATATTATCCCTATATTCTAAAATGTTGGGTGCAGTTCTTGTGATATTTACACTGCCACCTCTTGTGATATTTACACTGCCACCAATCTACTTTCTGCTCCAGATAAAGTTGTTAGCATTATTTGACCTTATAGAATTGAAAATTTCTTTGATGGACAACTTCGAAATTAATAGTGAGGGTTTAGAAATGATCGACTGGTTGACAAAATTAAGGAAAGGCAGAGTTTTTTCATCAATATTTTAATATTAATAATATCCTAGAAAGGTAAAAATAAACTATTACAGGCAAATTTTGTTTATCCAATAGCAACTTTATCCCACCTCTGGTTAATGATTAGAGTGATTATCAAACCAGCAGGCATGTCCCTATGTATGTGTTTGTATGCTGTATGAGAAACCAAGAGAAACCCAAAAGAGCTTCTAAGTTATCTCTGTCTTTTGTATAGAAGGGTAACTTCTTCCTTTTTTCAAAAATATTTAAAAAAATCGATTTACACCACCACAATTCCTTACAGCATGTAAATTACCAATCCCTATAAACCATAGATTCCCAACGGGGGCGATACCGTCCCCCATGGGCCCAGGTACCCCAGTGGGCGCCCAGCCTTCCATGGGGGCGGTAGCGGATCCAGAGGCAAATGGGGGGCGTTGAAGGCAGTCAAGAGGGGCGGTCAAATAAATAAATAAATTTAATGGAATTTTCTGTGACAACCTTTTTATCTCTTCTATTCTGTGGTGTCTTCCTGGTGATTCTGGTCATCCACTACCTCATCCGTCATGTACAGCTTTTCAACTGCAGCTTGGACAATAAGTTCCCTGCTACCGCCTACTAATGTACTGGTACGTCTGAAGTCGACTGAGATGCTCTCAAAAGTTCCCTTCAAGATCACAGATTGGATATAAGCTTCAATATGTTTTCCCACTCCAAGTCACTTTGAGTATGCTTTATGGTACGTAGTTACAATACCATCCCACGTCAGAACATAAGGTATAATATTAACATTACACTTGTGAATTAGGCTCAACTCATTAGCCAGCAGATCATACTTCCTCTTCTTTTCAACCTATACTGTCTGCAGGTTATCATGAGATGTTATTAATACTTCAATAATTGTAATCTCATTCAATACTTTTTCATGCACTACTAATTAGGCTTATTATGTTGGACATGTGTGTCCGTCCTGATAGGCAAATCAACCTTGATGCAATAATAATATAATAATAATAAATTTATTATATTTAATATTTTTTTATAATTATTTTTAATATAATAAAATACTTTGAAAATACCTGTTTTCATGAATAAATATTTTATCTAGCTATGTAAATTATCTTATTGTTATCACGTTAATAAGCATTTTTAAATTAGCATTAGGTATACCTATATCTAATTTGTTTTAGTTTAGAATAGATTGACGGTGACAAGTCCTTGCAAGTTGGTAGGCAAACACGCGGTTCATGCAATTTAACATGTTTCGACAAGAATATGGGAGCTTGAAATGATTTGTTTATGGAGCAAGTGCGCCGGCATCGCAAACATACAAGTTAATGCGTGCACAAAATCAAATCTATAAAAGCGATAGCTCTAGGAATGTTTTATTATTTTTATGTGCTTCGCTGTGATAAATAGTCGTGAGTGATAATTTCAACCTATACTGTCTGCAGGTTATCATGAGATGTTATTCCTACTTCAATAATTGTAATCTCATTCAATACTTTTTCATGCACTACTAATCAGGCTTATTATGTTGGACATGTGTGTCCGTCCTGATAGGCAAATCAACCTTGATGCAATAATAATATAATAATAATAAATTTATTATATTTAATATTTTTTTATAATTATTTTTTAATATAATAAAATACTTTGAAAATACCTGTTTTCATGAATAAATATTTTATCTAGCTATGTAAATTATCTTATTGTTATCGCGTTAATAAGCATTTTTAAATTAGCATTAGGTATCATCATCATCATCATCATCATCCGCAAGCAGCCATGGGCTACGGAGGTCCAACCAAACCGTGCAATTTAGTTCTCCAAGCAAGTCTATCCTGAGCTACATCTACTGCATCTGGCCACTGCACACCAATTCTAACAAGGTCTTGTTTGACATTGTCTGCCCACCGCATCCTAGGTCTCCCTTTCCTTCTGAGGCCTTTAGGCACACTGTTCATAACCCTATTCGCCAATCTATAATTATTCATACGGGCAACATGGCCAAACCAACGGAGTCTCTCTCTGCACAATATGCTGCTTAAAGGAGGTTGCAAACTCCTTTGCCTAATCTCATCATTAGTTACAAAGTTGAACCACCTAATGCCCAAGATACTACGTAAGCATCTGGAATCAAAAGCATCTAGTTTCCTGTTATCTTGTTCACAAAGTGTCCAAGTTTCACTACCATAACTAACCCTAGAAAGAACCAAACTATTATACAGTCTAATTTTAGTCTTTAGGTGTATACGCCTATTTCTCCACACTCTCCATAGGTTCTTAAAAGTCCCGCAGCAATCCCTATTCGTCTGTTAATCTCATGCCGCACATCACCATTATCTGTTACATAGCTCCCAAGATAATTAAACTGTGACACCTGCTCAAGACTGCAACCCTTCAGATTAACTGAATCACAGCCTGCCTGACCAATTTTCATCACTTTAGTTTTCTCTCTGTTTATAACCAAACCTACTCTACTACCAGTCTCATCAACAGCTCGAATGAAAGAGTTCATCTCATCAACATCATTTGCCAAAAGGGCTAAATCATCAGCATAATCTAAATCAGAAATTTTCGTATCTCCAGCCCATTTAAGGCCAAAATCTTTCCCTTGAAGTGAATTTCGCATAACATAATCAATAACCAAGCTAAAAAGAAAAGGAGACAAAATGCACCCTTGTCGAACACCAGAAGTAATGCTAAACCAATTGCTACAAGCCTTACCAACTCTCACACACGACTCAGTGTTATTATAGAGAGCTTTCATAATGTTAACTAACTTGTCTGGTATACCATATGATCTCACAATCAACCACAAATTATGACGATCAACAGAGTCAAAAGCCTTTTTGAAATCAACAAAGCTAGCAACCAAAGGTTTCTGAAACTCTAAACATTTCTCAAGAATCTGCCTAAGTGAAAATATCTGATCCACACATCCCCTACCACTTCTGAATCCACATTGCTCATCACGCAATTGACTGTCAACCAGATTCTTAATTCTATTAAGCACAATCATGGAAAGAACTTTACCTGGAACAGAGAGTAGGCTGATACCCCTATAGTTATCACAAGAACTGCGATCACCTTTTTTGAAAATAGGGATAACAATAGCTCTGGTAAAATCCTTAGGAACCATGCCTTTATCATAAAAGATATTCAGAATTTCAGTCATCCAAGTGGTAACCGAAACATTCCCAGCTCTAAGCATTTCCGTAGTAATTTCATCTACCCCTGGGGATTTATGAAGTTTAAGTTTAGAAACAGCCAAAATAACTTCAGATTGTGTTATAGGACCAACATTAAAGCTACCAATGCATCTATCATCATTGCAAACAATGGGAGTAGAACTAACTACATT
Source organism: Ryuthela nishihirai (assembly GCA_038380435.1). Classification (NCBI taxonomy): domain Eukaryota; kingdom Metazoa; phylum Arthropoda; class Arachnida; order Araneae; family Heptathelidae; genus Ryuthela; species Ryuthela nishihirai. The sequence goes on along the minus strand of JAWZYU010000020.1, from coordinate 3,375,178 downwards.
GTTTAGAACATCACTGAAATGCTCAGCCCACCTAGCCATGACAGAATCCTCCCCTTCTATAACCTTACCTTGTTTATCCTTCAATCCTTGTATGCCTGTCCGTTTTCTACCACACAAAACATTAACTATCTGGTACAGCTCTCTGCTGTTGTGCTGTCTAACTGCTTCCTCGGCTTTGTCAGCCAAACCATCAAGCCAAAGATTCTTATCAGCAGCTAACTGATCCTTTACAAGTTTATTAAGGTCTCTGTAATGCTTTCTATTAGGACTAGTAGGGTATTGATTAAGGGCATTCCTGCAGTTCTTTCTTTCCGAAATAAGCTCAAGTGCCTTATCACTCAGATAATTTTACCTCTTCTGCTCCTTTTTTCCTAAAAGAGTACTGTTAGTGTCCAAAAAAGCCTGTTTAAAATGATCCCATTCTTCCTCAACTTCAGTAGTAAGCAAACCATGACTGTCATAATGACTAAGTAACCTATCATGGTAAGCTTTGGCTATAACTGGATCTTTCAGAGCTTCAGTATTAAAAGTAAATTTTTTAATCCTAGCACAACACTTTTTAAGTTTAAGTTGCAACACACTTTTAACAAGGTAATGGTCAGATCCAATTTCAGCTCCCCTATATGCCCTGGTATTCCTAACAGAACTAGCCCATTTGCTGTTAATTAATATGTAATCAATCATATTCTTATGCAGCCCATCAGGTGAAACCCATGTGTACTTATGTATGTCGCGGTGTTTGTAATAAGTGTTAGTTATTCTGAATCCATTGAGTTTACTTACCTGTAGGAGACATTGCCCATTGCCATTGCAGCTACCAATACCAAAAGGGCCTATTACTCCTCCCCAAAGGTCAGAGTCAGTACCAACTTTGGCATTGAAGTCACCAAGAACAAGGGTAATATCTCCTTTCTTGACACAATTCAAAATATCCTGAAGTTGTTCATAAAACCTATCCTTCTCATCCTCATCGGCATCCTCAGTGGGGGCATAACAGCAGATAACATTCAAGTCTTTAATGCTTGTCTGAAATTTTGCTGTAATTAACCTTTCATTAATGCACTCATATCCTAGAAGAGCATCGCTAGCGTGTCTGCTGAGAAGCAGACCCACGCCTTGGTGATGCTTATTGTCGTCCCTCCCTGAAAAGAGAAATTTAAGATTATTTCTAAGAATCTGACCTTTATCTGTCCATTTGGTCTCTTGCAAGCCAAGAATATCTAAATTGTAACGGTGGAATTCTTGTGTGAGGACATCAAGAGAAAAAGCTCTGTGCAGAGTCCTCACATTCCAACTACCTATGGAGAGAAAATGGTTAGTGGGATGTTTAAAGAAACTATGTTTATTGAGAGAGGGAATGCCGACAATATCAAACAGCCCCCTAATCGCAGACATGGGGCAAAGACCCATTCCCCCACTAATAAAGGCTGAAGCCATCTACACTGGAAGACTTCCTCCAATGTAGAATTTGACGATGCCAATAGAAGCAAAGAGTTCAGGTGCCTGCGATGACTTCTGCTCAGGATTATCCATCAGCTGATAAACATATCCTGTGAATCTATTCACTTGGGGCTGTCAACCCACAAACAAAAAGAAAACACAGCGGAAGATTTTCCCTCCACAGAAGCCCACCAGTGCAGCAAAATCAGGATCCATAATCAAGCTCAGAGCCATATATCTGTCCAGTCCAGTAGGTTTATATGGTCAGCACCAGGACCCTGTGTGGTTGACCACTCCTCAGCAGGGTAGAAAAAAAAAGAAAAGTAGCCATAGTTGTCCAGATCAGTAGGCCACACTAATCTGGCAGCCCTCCCCTTCCGTTCACTTCCACAAGAGAGTATCTCTTTTGAAAGTTACTAACGGTCCGCACCACGAGAAGGCGGGGTTGGACATTAGGTGCTAGGCCTGGCCGGTTCTATGCATCATCACAGGGGATTGGTGCATAGCTCTCCTTCCAGTGACTACCTAGCTACCATTTACAAACCGCATTAGGTATACCTATATCTAATTTGTTTTAGTTTAGAATAGATTGAAGCTGACAAGTCCTTGCAAGTTGGTAGGCAAACACGCGGTTCATGCAATTTAACATGTTTCGACAAGAATATGGGAGCTTGAAATGATTTGTTTACGGAGCAAGTGCGCCGGCATCGCAAACGTACAAGTTAATGCGTGCACAAAATCAAATCTATAAAAGCGATAGCTCTAGGAATGTTTTATTATTTTTATGTGCTTCGCCGTGATAAATAGTCGTGAGTGATAAGTGTTAGAAGTCATTATAAACATTATTTTTATGACTATCTATAAATCTGTTGAGAAGTTAATTTGTATTTGAAAATGTCTGAATCTACATCTAAAAAGAAATGCTGGCAGTACAGTATTGAGTATTTGAAATATGGATTTACGTACTCTCCTACAAACCAATCATTACCTATGTGTTTAATTTGCCGAAAAGTGTTTTCAAATGAAGCTAACCAACCTTCTAGGCTACAAGAGCATTTAAATAAAATGCATGCTGATAAGAAGAACAAAGATTTATCCTATTTTCAAGAACTGGAAAAGCAATATTTAAAACAGCCAACTATGTCAAACCTTTTTGCGTCATCTTCTAAACAAGATGATGATGGACTACGAGCCTCATATAATGTTTCATTGTTAATCGCAAAAGCAGGAAAACCACACACAATTGGCGAGGAATTAATTTTGCCAGCAGTCAAAGAGATATTAAAAACTGTTCTGCATCATAAGACACCATCAGATATCATCAAAAAAATTCCTCTCAGTAATAATTCAGTGCAAAGAAGAATAATGAAATGGCAAAAGACGTTGAAATATCATTATGATTACTTAAAGACTTGTAAATTTTCCATTCAACTCGATGAATCAACTCTACCAAATAACGAAGCTCTACTCTTATCATACGTACGATTTATAAAAGAAGAAAAAATTCATGATGAGTTATTATTTGCTAAAAATTTGGAATCTGATACAAAGGGAGAATCTATATTTAATACCATGCAAAAGTTTTTTCAGGAGAAAGAAATTCCTATTTGCAATATTTTGTCTGCTGCTACTGATGGTGCTCCAACAATGACAGGGCGTCATAAGGGTTTCATAGCGCATTTGAAACAAGCAGTACCAAATGTACTCACTGTACATTGTCGTCGTCAGCATTTGGTTGCAAAAAATTTGAATGAACGTCTGCATACATCGCTCCATTACGTTATTAAAGCAATCAATAAGATTAGAAGCAATTCATTGAATGACCGATTATTTGGTAAGCTTTGTAATGAAAATGATGAAGATTACAATCACTTGCTGCTGCACACAGAAGTACGTTGGCTCTCTAATGGTGTTTGTCTGAATCGTTTTTTCAATATATTTGACTCAGTACTGGACTTTCTTGAAGACAGAGACGAAAAATTGCGCGAAAACCTGATTACGTCAAAAACTGACATCGCTTATTTGACAGACCAGTTTAAAATATTTAATCAAGTTAATTTACAATTGCAAGGTGATGAGTTGAATTTAATTAAAACAAAAAACGTCATAGCTGCTTTTGCGGGAAAACTTCTTTTATTCAAACGAAATCTAGGTAGAGATGAATACAACCACTTTCCCACATTATCAGCAGTCTCTGCAAAACCGGAAGATTTACTTACTTACTGCCAACACTTGGAAGTTCTTCATGTTGATTTTACGGAGCGTTTCCAAGATATTTTAAACATGAATATACCAAGTTGGGTTTTAGATCCTTTCGCAAACACAGATACTGAAGAATCATCAAATTTGGAAGAGAAACTCTTAGAACTCACGACTAACAAAGCACTCAAAGTAAAATTCAAACATGGATACCAAGAGTTCTGGCTTCAAAAATCAATACCAGTTCTCTACCCTGGATTGTGGGCAATAGTACAGAAGTTTTAAATCGCATTTCCTTCGTCCTATATGGCTGAGCGTGGATTCAGTGCAGTAGCTAATTTACTGTCAAAGAAGAGGAACAGACTACACATCACTGAACGTGGCAATCTGTGATTGATGTTAACGAAATTGGAACCCGACATTAACAAATTGTTAACACTCCACCAGCCTCAACCATCTCATTAATATTTATTATTAATTTTGTGTTTATCTCATTATTTTTTATTTCTTATTGAGGTCCTGCCATCCTCTCAGACCTTCTACTGTGGCATATAAACTGACAGGCTCCTGTCAGACCTCTGTGGCAAGCAGCTGCTTGAGGGGGTATTTATTTATTTATTTTTATTATTGATTCTGTGTTTATTTTTAAAATTTTAATAAACAATTTTATTGTACATTTGGTTGTCGTTTTATTAATTTCTGCTTTATGATTTTTAATAGATAAATAAACAGATAAATTAGGTACAGATAATATGCAACAATATTTTAATATTTCATATAAAATTAACTATTATGGACTAGGGGGGGGGGACGTTGAAAATTTTGTTCTCTTCTAAAGGGGGGCGATGGTCCAGAAAAGGTTGGGAATCACTGCTATAAACCCAGAGTACGACTTCGCATCACTGTCTCTCAAGGTTTCTGCTGCCACAGGTAAAATAGAACAGTATCATGACATCTTAATGACAGTGGACTCTATAACAGGAGGCCAGTTATTTCATGTCCTACTATCCCCCAAGCACTGAAAAGTTTGTCTAAACTGGTGACACCAAAATGCTGCTTGGATCCCTGAACTGTTTATGGCCAACAATGCCTGAATAGGCTAATGTTTTGTTTTCTGATGAGTCTCGATTTACCTGAGAGCCAGATTCTAGAAGCTATTTTATCTGGAGAAAATGAATAATGCGATAGTATCCCTCCAATATCAGAGAAAGAGATACTTATAGTGGAGGTAGTGTGATAGTCTTGGTTGCATAAACATCAGTGGTTATGCCTTTCATTATGTCCTTTCATTTGTGTTTGATGGAGAGATCCTAGAAACCTATAATGAGACTTTTTAGGGGCAATTGGCACTGATTTCCTGTTTATGAACAGCAGTACCCATAATCATAGAGCTAACCTGGTGCAAGAGTACTTAGAAATAGAAAATATCAAACGAATGATCTGGCCAGCAAGGTCATCAGATTTATATACCATCAAACTTGTATGGGATGCCTTAAAGAGATGCATGGCAAACCATCAGTCACTTCTTTGGTCACTCTTGTGAGGTAAGGTTAGCTCTTGTGGATGAATGGGATTTTTTGCTTCAGGCCCTTCTGAAAAACCTTTTATTGAACATGGATCACCGGTATAAGGCCTGTTTAACCATCAGAGGAGATTATACTCTATATTGACTTCATATGTGCATATTTTGTAGCACATTTCCAATAAATGGATTCCAATACTGATATTAAGAATTACACAAAAAGTTATTACCCATTTTGTTAGTGTTACTTTAATTTTGTCAAGAAGTTATTTTTGCACTTAGATATTTGGGAGGCTTTTTTTTAGGAATACTATTTGGGAGATGTTTACATAGTATTTCTGGTTGTATTTTGAGTTGCAGTGCAAAATTTCAAGTTGAATGCTTAAAAGAAGGTCTCGCTGCATATTCAAAACCATGCTGTTATTAGCTTCATAGATTTCAGAAAGGTGCTTGGCTTTGTTGATCATCATGATTTGTAATTGATTGTGAGATTGTATGGCATATGTTATAAGTTAGTTACAATGATGATGGCTCTCTGTTACACTCAGTCACATACGAGAATTGGAAAATCTGCAGCAATTGCTTTAGCATTACAACTGAAGTGCTACAAGGCTGCATTTGATCACCTTTTCATTTGGTTACTGATTATGTTATGTAGAATTTCTTTCAATGGGAACTTGGAGCCTTAAATGTTCCAAAAATTACAGGATATCTAATTTAGATTATGCTACCATGGTCCTTGGGATAAATGATAGTGACGAGATGAACTCTTTCATTAGGGCTATTGATGAGACTGATAATATTATAGTGTTGATGATAAACAGAAAGAAAACTATAGTGATAAATTTGGTGAAGCAGGTGGTATTTTAGTTTTTTTGTATGGTTGCATTTTGAGCAAAATTGTCTTGGGAGATGTGCAACATAAGGTAAACAGGAAAATCAGCTTTAACTCTTTCAAACGTTTGTGGGGGTAGGTTATATGGCAGTTTTATCCTTTGCAAAATTTTAGTGTAGTAAAACTTTGATCCTTTGAAATCAAGAAAACAGGAAACATGATGCTTTTAATTCTAAATGGTTACAAAGTATCTTAGGCATTAGATGGTTTGATTTGGTAAATAATGATGATTGAATAACCACTTTTGAGCAACATATTGTGCAGAGAGACTGCATTGGTTTCATCATATTGCCTGTATGCATAATTACAAATTAATGAATAGGGCATGAACAGTGTGCTTAAAGGCTTCAGAAAAAAGAGGGAGACCTCAGATGTGGTGGGCAGACTATGTTAAACAGAACTATTTTATTATTGTCCTGCCATGATCAAGTACAATAACAGTAGAACAGTATAAACATGTATGATGAATTGCATTGTATAATCGTTGTATCCCCATAGCCCATATTTGCTTGAGGATTATGAATGTATATAGGTTATATGCAAATAGTTCAATAGAGAACTGGTATGCACAACTGTCGTGCATAGCATTATTTTCAAAATTAAAGAAATGCTAAGGTTATAAACATTGAGCTGTGGTACTCATCATGAGGCTCACTAATCATTCTTGGTAAAAATATCCTTATTTCAGTTCATCAACTGGTATGATTACATTGATTTTACCCCAAATCTTTCAAATTGTCCCAACATCATTAGTTGGTACGAGGTACTTAGGGATTACTAAATTTAATCTTATATGCTTTTGTCAAATAGCAGTTATCACAAAATATTGTGTTTGTCATGAAATATCATTCCAATTTTCTTTCATGAAGCTTTAGGCTAAAAAAAATCTTGGCAATAAATGTTCAAAGGTATAATTTTTTAGAGAATAATCATTTTACTACCTCATTTGAAAAACAGTTTAATGATAGGTGCTATTTTTGAGCCTTTAAAGTAAGCAGTCCACATTATGCAAATTAAGCTGGGATACCAGCACTATTCAATAATTAGAAAAGTAACATATTAATTCTGGCTAATACAGGATGCCCGTTTTCAAAGAAAATGAAGTTTTTCATTTTCCAAAATTCTCACCCTTTAACAGTAGCTACAAGCCTTACCAACTCTCACACACGTCTCAGTGTTATTATAGAGAGCTTTCATTATGTTAACTAACTTGTCTGGTATACCATATGATCTTACAATCAACCACAAATTATGATGATCAACAGTCAAAAGCCTTTTTGAAATCAACAAAGCTAGCAACCAAAGGTTTCTGAAACTCAGCATTTCTCAAGAATCTGCCTAAGTGAAAATATCTGATCTACACATCCCCTACCATGCAATTGCCTGTCAACCAGATTCTTAATTCTATTAAGCACAATCATGCAGAGAACTTTCCCTGGAACAGAGAGTACACTGATACCCCTATAGTTATCACAAGAACTGCAATCACCCTCTTTGAAAATAGGGATAATAGTAGCTCTGGTAAAATTCTTAAAAACCATGCCTTTATCATAAAAGATGTTCAAAATTTCAGTCACCAAGGGTAACAGAAACACTCCCAGCTATAAGCATTTCCGTAGTAATTTCATCTACCCCTGGGGATTTATGAAGATTAAGTTTAGAAATAGCCAAAATAACTTCAGATTGTGTTATAGGGTCAACATTAAAGCCAGTAATACATCTATCATCATTGCAAACAATGGGAGTAGAACTAACCACATTGTTTAGAACATCACTGAAATGCTCAGCCCACTTACCCATAACAAACTCTTCACCTTCTATAATCTTAAACCTTACCTTGTTTATCCTTCAATCCCTGTATACCTGTCCATTTTCTACCACACAAAACATTAACTATCTGGTACAGCTCTCTGCTGTTGTACTGTCTAACTGCTTCCTTGGCTTTGTCAACCATCAAGCCAAAGATTCTTATCAGCAGCTGGCATCCTGGGCATTAGGTGGTTCAACTTTTAACTAATGATGAGGTTAGGCAAAGGAGTCGGCAGCCTCCATTTAAGTGCATATTGTGCAGAGAGACTCCGTTGGTTTGGCCATGTTGCCCGTATGGATAATTATAGATTGGGGAATAGGGTTATGAACAGTGTGCCTAAAGGCTTCAGAAAGAGGGGGAGACCTAGGATGTGGTGGACAGACAATGTCAAACAGGACCTTATTAGAATTGGTGTGCAGTGGCCAGATGCAGCAGATGTAGCTCAGGACAGATATTCTTGGAGAATTAAACTGCATGGTCTGGTTGGAGCTCCGTAGCCCATGGCTGCTTGAGGATGATCATGATTAACAGTAGTAATTTGCACTTATGGGTGATTGGAAAATATAAGTGGTGATTTATTATTAGACTTGTGCAATGCAAAAATAATTTCTCATTTATTACTCAAAATTGAAAAGTTGCATTTTTTGATCATCTTGAGTTAAAGGTCAAGTCAGTTAGTTTTTGCATTTTTTATTTTTACTATATTAAAATATTTTTGAAAATTTTAAAAATATAAAGCTACAGGTGGAATTTTTACCAATTGATTTCATTAAAAAACATATATCAATTATAATTTTGTTAGTAAGTGACCTGGGTATCCATTCTTCATAAATACTTTCTATCATTAAAATTTCTAACAAAAGTATATTATTTACAATACAGTTAACCCCTGTTTAATGAGAGATGCATTCCAGTGAGGTCCATGTTAAATGAAGGTATTTTTTATTTGCTTGTTTATGCATACTTGATTTCTTTGATATTTTTCTTTTTATTGCAATAAATGTTTCATTTAACAAAAAATAATCATAATATAGTTTTTATTAAAAAATTACATAAATTTATAATAAAAGATGTCCATGTGAATATTTATTTGTCTGTGTATTTATAGCAGCCATAACCCATCAGGAAATCATGGGTAGATGCTTCAAATTTACATAGTATTTCTGGTTGCATTTTGAGTTGCAGTGCAAAATTTTAAATTGAAATTTTGAAAGAGGGGCTTGCTAGAAGCAAATTATTTACCATGTGCTATTCCTATGGGAAATGATATTTATTCTGAAATTTATTGTTTCCATTTACTGCTACCTAAAGTGACTGTAAGAGTCATTATATTTTTAAAAAAAATTAAATTTAAAATTAAGATTCAAATCTTTTATTGCCACATTCCCCACATCTTCAAAGGCATTATTATTCAAAGTCTAGGGACTTGATTTTTTAATCCAACATGGGGTCATACAGGGGAAACCATGTGCAAAATTTGGGACCATTTCATTAAGTACATCATGAACCACAGAGTATCAAAATCTGTAGAAATAAAAATGTCAATGGTTTCAGACAAATTGGGCTATGAGAGTGTGCATTTACATCAGCAACGGCCTGAGCAATGGTGGGCAATTCTTTGTGTCAAAAGTAATCTTTAGTACAGAAATTAAAAATATCTATTTTCCTATATCTGTCCCAAAAAGTAGAAAATAAACCTAAAGCATATCGATTGTGCAATCAGTCACCGAGGAAACCCATGTAAATACACCCCAAACTGTTACTCCACCTGCCTGTACGACTCCAACTTGGCAAGCTGGGGCCATTGCTTCATGAGGTTTATGCCTCATATGTACCCTCCCACTCCCATCATGGAGTTGAAACCGTGATTCATCAGACCAGATGACGTGTTTCCAGTCCTCTGCACTCCAGTTGCAATAGACCTTTACAAACTGCAGCCTAATCTTTTGGAGCCTTACAATCAACAAGGGAACACAATGTGGACATCGACTGTCATAGCCTATTTTTTCCATGGTATGATGGATAGTCTTTGTGCATAAGCTTGTGGATGTGCCCTCATTCAATTCCGACATTATCTGCTCCACAGTACCATTGCAATTCCATGTAACAATGTGGGACAGTCTGCACTGACCTCGAGAGTCAATTGTATATTTATATCCTAATTTCTCTCACTGGTTGTAAGTTTTGTCATATTTCATTTAGTCTTGGTATATACATGTGATGTCTGATGTGGAAACCCCAACAGTTCAGCAGTTGTGATGATTGAACAACCGACCTTCCTGGCAACTACTATCTGGCCACAGTAAAATTTATTTAGATCACTGCCTTTACTCATGATTACTTTTCCATTACTAATTTTCAATACATAGAGACCTGCTCTATTAACCCTTGTCGAGGGCGGGGGGTTTCTCTAAAAATACGACTCAAATTCTGAGCCTTATTATGAAGCAACTAATGAATGAAATAGTTTACATTACATACTAAAAGAAAGATTATTTAATTCTAAACAAAAAATATGAAAATTAAAAGGAAAAAAAAAAGGTAGGTGAGCATAAAAAATATGCAAGTTGATTTGTAGTAATTTTTGAAAACTAATTAATCAGCTTCTGACACTTAAAGGGTTAATAGGCATTGCCAGTTTTCAGCATCCCATGTGACTGGATGCAATAACTTCTGCTTTGCATATTGTTATTGGGATGTATATAATAATTTGTTCATTCAGTGTTTGTCACATGAAAAGCTTTGCATTGTTTGTATAATATTATGTTTCCATGATAAAGCAGATCATAAAGAAATGAATGATAAATTCTGCTAAAGAATTTGGAGAAAGTGGGACAGATTTAACCTAAATAAACATTTTGGGTCAATATAACATCAATAGCAATATATGCAGGGCTGCACACAGTAAAGGGGGGGGGGGGGGGGGGGGTAGAGTCACAAAAGTGGCAATTGCCCCATAACATATTGAAGGAATATAAATAATAATAAATTATCCCTCAAGCAGCTTCCTGTGACAGATGTTTGAAAGGAACCTGTCAGTATAATACACCACATAGGTCTGAGAGGAAAGCAAGACCTGGACAGAAAGTAGAAAACCATACCTTAGCCAGGGCTCAAACCGAAGTCCCTTTAAATCTGCAGATCTAAATGTTCAAAATTAGGGGGGGAGGGAATACTTGATGCATATATAATTAATACATGTGCCAGGAAATGGCAAAAAAATTATTCAGTTGACATTTCTGATATCAGGGGTAAAAGTGAAATTCAACAGTACAGTTTGCTTAAAATGCATGATATTTTGGGTATAAATGAAGATGCAAGAAGAAACTAACCATAACAGATGCCATTATTCCTGCCCAACAGTGTACTGAAGGTGAAACTGTACTGTGAGAACAGCAGTAATTCAATATCTGCAATTTGAGAATACTGACATCTTGTGTATCGTGAAAACAATAATAACCTCACCATTATTTCAATTTGCCACATTTGGCAGTCCAAAATGTAGTCATGAATATAGAGACAACTGTTCTGCATGACAGCACCCACACTGAACAGTTCATAAACTCAATATCCATTTCACAATGCCAATGCTTTCCCTGGTGATAGAAACTGTACTAAATTTTCCTTTGCTGCTTTCTCTAGCACAAGTTGCAGACTGCATACATCCAATTTAGATCCCTTCTCACCATTTTGTGTAACTCGATATAGATCTAAATAGGGACACTTTAATTATAACAACTTTCTCTCTCTGTACTTATACAAATTGAATATTTGAAACATTTATGTTGTATAACAAAATTCTGGCTATTTTAAAGATCTATTTAACTTGCCTGAATATAAATATTTTTATGTCTAGGGGCCTAGAATTTATCTGTGGTTCTGAGTACAAGTATATACAAAATGTGAACAAAACAGCAAGGCTAAGGAATAAATGCATTTGTAAATATCATTTATTATATTCACCTTATTCATGATTGTATAACTGTTATGTTTATTTTGTCATTTATAATTACTTCCATGATCTGATGAGCCTTTTATCTTTAATGACATGAAAAGATATGTATTTGATAACCAATAAACTCAAGGGTTTTTATCTCACTCTGCTAAAGATCATTTCATTAACTTAAAATTTGTTATATTAAAAAAAGAACACCACTCCAATCCAGTACTATTTCATGTAACTATTATTAAATTACCTGCCCATTGCAAAGGAGCAATAGTCTGTCAAACATGTAGAAAATCTGGCTCGATGGCTGATGAACTGTGACTACCAGTGATTTGTTCTCCTTTGCTGCAAACCTCTTCAGCGTCTCCATCAGAGAATGTGCAGTACATGAATCCAAACCAGATGTAGGCTCCTTTAATGATAACAATAAAATAGCATTAAAATTAAAGTACATAAAGCTTTGCACTGTTAACATTTCAAGCCATGAACATATCATTTTGAGTCAGTGTTTTGTGAATTGTAATTTAAAAAAAAATCTGTTCAAGATATTACTATTAAATTTTTGTAAATGGTATAATTCATGTATTAGGTATACATTACCTGTTACATTAGTAACATTTTTAATGGACCAAAGCTTGAGAGATCTGCAATAAAAGATCTTTCACTTGCCGCTACAAGGCAGCCACCAGCACCTGATTTTACAATGAGGAATTTATCATCCACAACAGAGAATAATTGATCACCAGCAGGCAGCTCAGCAGTTAAAGCACCTGACATGTCATCAGGAGGTCATGGGTTTAGATCCCATTCAGCTCAAGACAATATTTCTTCTATGCCCATGTTGACCTACAGCATAATAATGTTCAAAAGTTGTTACATGTTTTAGGTTTCTTTATTGGTTATTCAAGATGGCAAAAATGAAATTATTATCAACTTATTGTGAGTATCTTAATTCTGTATTGCAAGCAAGGCATTTATTTAAAGCAGTTGTTCTCATGTAGCATTTCCTACAGAAATAAAAAAAGTTTGAATTAATTAAACTTTACAAATTTACTTGACAAAATTATTACAAGAGAGTCTATTAAATTCTGGTGGTTTTCTTTATAATGTGCAAGCAGTTTTTTTGTAAGTCTTCAAATATGTACAGACATCTAATTATCATATGTAAACATGCAAACAACAGTTAAAATAATTAAAAGATATGTAATGAAATTTGTTAAGGAAGATTATAGATTATAAAATATCATTTATTTCATACTATTTGATGTCATAATATTCTAAAATAAAGATCTAGTAAGACACTTTATCCTAAAAGTCTTCAGAACCCAGATACATAGACATTTTCATTGTCTTACTATCCTAAAGGGCAAATATATTGACGAAATGGCCTTGAGAACTAGAAAAAAGAAGCCATAATATTTGCCATAACATCTGAATGTGAAGTAACACTTAAGAGACTTCTACTTGAGATCAAATTTTCAACCAACCATGTGAGATGCATGTTTGCATAGTCTAATTACAAGTTCAGTTCGGTTGTTCTTACCTCTGAGTGGCAATTTTTTTGCACAAAATGGGCTAAATGACCAGGCCACAAGGTCTATGAAAGCTCAGAGAAGGTTGGCAGGGTTCCTTCTCCCAACCTTCTCTGAGCTTTCATAGACCTTGTGGCCTGGTCATTTAGCCCATTTTGTGCAAAAAAATTGCCACTCAGAGGTAAGAACAACCCAACTGAACTTGTAATTAGACTATGCAAACATGCATCTCACATGGTTGGTTGAAAATTTGATCTCAAGTAGAAGTCTCTTAAGTGTTACTTCACATTCAGATGTTATGGCAAATATTATGGCTTCTTTTTTCTAGTTCTCAAGGCCATTTCGTCAATATATTTGCCCTTTAGGATAGTAAGACAATGAAAATGTCTATGTATCTGGGTTCTGAAGACTTTTAGGATAAAGTGTCTTACTAGATCTTTATTTTAGAATATTATGACATTAAATAGTATGAAATAAATATTTTATAATCTATAATCTTCCTTAACAAATTTCATTACATATCTTTTAATTATTTTAACTGTTGTTTGCACGTTTACATATGATAATTAGATGTCTGTACATATTTGAAGACTTACAAAAAAACTGCTTGCACATTATAAAGAAAACCCACCAGAATTTAATAGACTCTCTTGTAATAATTTTGTCAAGTACATTTGTAAAGTTTAATTAATTCAAACTTTTTTTAGGCAGAGCAGGGAGTTTATCAGACATAAATTTCAATACTGACCCCAGCCAGGGCTCAAACCTGTGAACTTCAGATTATGAGCCTGGCATGCTACAGACTGAGCCACCTCTGCCTCTTCTAATTACAAATATGTACAAGTTGTGAAGAGCAATCATTTACAGTTGCAAGTACTTAACATTGCAGTAATCATTTATGGTTGCAGTTTAGAAAAACGCAATGCTAAATAATCTAACTAGAACATGAAGAAAGGTAGATAAATATTAAGCTCAATGGAAATACGACCAATCAGTAGATTTATCAGCATTGCTCAGGTCTTAAATTCTCTAAAATACATAGTAGACGGCACATCTATCGTTGAAAAAACTCACTTGACATAAAACTCATTATGATCTACCGTGGTGAGGTTTTCCCTCCCTCTTTTGGCCAAAGGTGGGCAGGAGGAAAAGACATAATTTGAAGTTGCCCCTCTCTCATTATGCTCAATAATCTTTTACGTATTCCTCACTTGTTTTTTTTTTTTTGTGGGGGGGGGGGATTTGGAAGAAAGATTGGAAGACCAAACCCTTAAGTTACTTAAAGCCAAGGTGAGAGAAAACCAATATAAACTTTTTCTTTTTTGGGGGGATGGAAGGGGGAGGAAAAAAACGTGTGAGGGTTTGAAGTTAGCAGCAGAGAAACTCAACTCTGTTTTTAATGGTTTTTCTAACTATTAATATCAAGTCTATGGGAATTTTGATGAATCCAACTCAGTTCAAACCAGTTTTAGTTCATACCAGAGGGTTAGCATGCAGCCAATAATCTTCCCCTGTGGGAAGTGAGAAAGCTTTCCTTGGATGAAGAATGTTCATAGGAAGTTTGCTGTCGCTATCTGTTTAGAGGGCTTAGTGCATAAACATACAGACAAATATACAAACTTTCTTTTTTTATATGCATATAATACTTGCAATTTTATCTGCACTGCTCGAGTCTAAAGCTCTCTAAAGTACACTGCTGTTTATAATTTAAGTTGGACACAATTGCAAATCCTTTTCAAATTTAATGAAAGTTTCAGAGGATATTTAGTGTGAAATAATTCACATTTATCAGCAATTAAATTTGCATTTTTGATGCAAAAGCAATTTAGGAACGGGCACTTCTCATTTTGGATTAAGAACAGCTTTATCCTGCATTTTGGGGTTACAAATTTGTTAAAATGCAAAGTAAGAACCATTTCGAAGATGGTCAGAGGTGGTGAAACATTGGGCAGATGGAAGCAGGATAGTTACATAGAGAAGTGGCCAGATTCATGAATGTGTTGGAAAGTGTAATTTCAAGACTGGAGATGTTTTCAAGACATTCTCTTGAAGAATGAGCTAGGGTAAGCACAAAGCATTAACAGTTCAAGATGGTCATTTCCTATCCCTAAGTGCAAGCTCAACAGAATGATGTCAGTGTGCCAAATTGCATCGGAGCTGTCAGCTGTTACAGAAAGTATAGAATCCAGAGTAACAGTGTCCCGCTGACTTCATAAAAGGTTATATGCAAGAATACATTTGTGTGTATACCACTAGCCTCAACTCATCAGAGGGCATGACTGAAATGGATCTCAATTGAACCAATGGTCACTAGGGACAGGTTCTCTTTTCAGGTGAATCATGATGTAGTGTAAGTAGTGATTCTATGTGCTAATGCATCTGGAGATAAGCTTGAGACACTTTATCACTCCCTGAATATTGTGGAAAGGAACCATTTTGGTGGGAGTGGTTTGTTGGGAGGTATTACTAGCAATGGCTGCAGTGAATTGAATGTTTTCTCTAAAGGGACTGTACTAAGATACAGAGACCAGATTCTAAAGCTGTATGTGAGATATTTTAGAGCTGCCATTTGATCAAAATTCATTTTTATGGATAATGTTAGTCCACATAGAGCTCAGATAGTGGAGAATACCTTAAGAGTGAAGATATCCAGAGAACTGATTGACCAGTGATTTCCCAAACCAAATTCCCATTGGACATACGTAGGATGCTTTGAGAAGGCAATTTGCAAGTCATCAACCTGTTCCAAGGTCCCCTCATGAGCTGAGAAATACTCTTATAGAGGAGTGGGATTTGCTGCCCTCTGCATTATTGGTAACCTTATTAGAAGCATTAGAGCACATTGTATTGCTGTTAGGAGTATCATACTCCTTACTCCTATAAAATATCTACAGTGATCTCTATAATTTTTCATAATTGTAAAAATTAAAAGATAGATGTTTAAGTTACAGTGTTGATCAAAAATTATGAAAGTTTCTCTATAGCACTGTAATTAGTGGAAAAGTTGAGATAATTAGACATAATTATTATCTTGGGTGCTTATTTACCTTTTGGTTTTTTTTTTTATGGGTATTTGAGTCTATTGTCCTGTGGTGGGTACTAAAGTCCAGATAGGTGTTCACTTATATTTTTTATTTTTTTGTTCTCTGAGGGAATGCTGGTGCCAGGTTGACATCAATTTGGTGCATACATCAACCAATGTAGTTTTAGATCCCAACTTATGTCTCAACTTTTCTGGGAGTGCAAATATTATATTCTAATGCATACTTGCTACATGTTTCGCATTGTTGCTCCAATGCATTGTCAGGCAAAATAATTATTTTGCAGCAGGCACAGATGTTAGAATGCTGCACAGTTGGTGTGTTTATGTTTACAAACACCGACCGCAGCATGCTAACATCTGTGCCTGCTACAAAACAACTATTTCACCTGACAATGCATTGGAGCAACAATGCGAAACACATAGTGAGTATGCATTAGAATATAATATTCGCACTCCCAGAAAAGTTGAAACATAAGCTGTGAATCTAAAAATACATTGGTTGACGTGTACACCAAATTGATGTCAACCTGACACCAGCATTCCCTCAGAGAACAAAAAAAAAATAAAGAATATAAGTGATCACCTATCTGGACTGTACTATCCACCACAGGACAATAGACTCATCTACACATCGGACATCATCACAAAGGAAAAACCAAGACAATAATTCCATCTAATTGTCTCAAATTTTCTGCTAATTAATAATTATATAAAGAAAATTTCAAAATTGTAAAAATTTTCTGTTATATTCTTTGACTGGAAACTTAATTTTATAAGTTGGCAAATGTTCCAATATATTTTTCATTTCAAATGTATTTATTAATAAGTGTGATATTAATTATGCTCTAAAACTTTCCTTGAATTCTAAAAAGGATTTTTTTGAGATATTTGTTTTTTTTCAACTTTCCATAAATTATTAATAGCAGTGTATACAGTAGAGGGCTTTCCCCATGTCAGAAGCTTATTTTTATCTACTTCTTCAAGGGAAAGAAAGGAGTAAACATAATTTGAGGTACCGTTGATATATGCTTTACAGAACTTTATTTTTCAGAAAAGAAAAAAAAAATCAGCAAGCAAAACTGGTCTGGTACCTCATCTTTCATTCCTTTTCAAGATAAATAATACCTCATGAAAGATTCTACCTCCCTACACAACAATAAAATGCACTTTAAGTGCTATACCAGGTCTGATTCTGGGCATCAGTTATAGGGTAAGAAGGGCTTCTAATGGCAGGTGCAAGGCAAAGACCCCTGCAAATTGAAGATCATTTCTGTACATCACATCATCTTCTCAGTTATGCATAGCATCTTTAACAGGTGGACAAAAGTTTTTTGGTTACATTGAAAAATAATTCCAATAAAATTGTAAAAACTTTTAATATTTTTTTTTTGTAAATAATGGAAAGCGTTATGTAACAGTACTCACAAGCTGTATTCACTCTCTTCTTTTTCCCTCTGGATAAACCTCATTTCAACATATCTCCAATTATTCTCACAAAATTGTAGTCATATAATTTTAAAACCTCATATGAACCAACATTCAAGGATTTACTCAAGCCCTTATCCTCTCTCAGTTCGGCATTGCTGAGATAAAAATATCAAGTTAAAACTATTTGTGTGTCACCCACTACTCTAGGCACAAAATCTGCTTCCCCAGTGGATTCAGCTGCCTAGAACAAAGTTTTGGCCTTTTCACTCATAATCTTCAGCAACGTAAAAGGAACATTTCTACCAGCACCTAATCAAGCAGTAAGATTTGCTTTCTAGGGTAGCAGGACAGTTCTTTCAAGAGTTGTAATGTCCTGTCTCAAATGGAGTATCTTGTCACTTTGCTTCTGTCATACAAATTGAAGGGATACTGATCTGCACAATAATTTCTGCTAGACATAGATAGATACTACTCTTTTCCTCTAAAACAATTAATGATCTCATTCACAGATTAAGGAAATTAAATATTCCATTATTTTATTTGTACTTTAATAAAAGTAACAACAGAAAATTATTAATAATCTAAAGAGCAGCAAAATATATTCACAATTTTCCTTAATTCAAAATACTTACATCGAGTAACATTAGCGAAGGATTCTGTAGCAGCTCACAAGCTATATTAGCTCTCTTCTTTTCTCCTCCTGATAAACCTCGTTTCAGCATATCTCCAATTACTATGAAAGAATTTAACAAAAATTGAAAATTAATTGAATCAAAGATTTTTATTTTGCATCTGAAGAAACATTTTTGTGCAGGTAAAAATAATTACTTTGATGGTAGTGACTACACAAAAATTGAAGAGATGGAAGTGTGGTGCTATTAAGGATGTAACGGAAACTCTTAGAACAGCACTGATTTGGCAGATGCTTGGCAGGAGATTGTGCTACATTGATTTTGTGCTACAATGGGTGCAATATGGATGTTGCCTGCTGTGTCAGCTACTTAATCTATGGTTAGAATTTGCCTAATACAACTGTAGTTCAGGATAGATATGTTTGGACAACTAAATTACACAGTTTGGTTGAAACTCCATAGCTCATGGCTGCTTGAGAAAAATCTATACAGGGTGATTCAAAAGGTCTTAGACAAACTGTAAAGGTAGGTCAGGAATACAAAAACAAACAATTTTTACCTAAAAACATATAGCTGCAAATGCCACCAGTGTGTCCTAGAGGGCATTATTTGCCACAAATTGAGTTGGGCAGCATGAGTCATCATCATTCGAGTCGTTGACGCTGCAGGAGTAGGATGCATCGTTACGGTAATACTGAGATGGCAGATATGCACTTAGCTTATGGCACAGTGAATGGAAACGGGTGAGCAGCAAATTATCATGAACAGTTCCCAAACAGACATGTGGCCCATCATCAAATGTTTGCGTGTTTGCACCACAGATTGTGTGAAACTGGATCTTTCGAAGTAAACAGCCATTGTGGTCAGGACCAAATGACGTGCACACCTGTCATGGAAGAAGCGGTCTTACATGAAATTGAATGCACACCAAGTATAAGTACACAAGCTATTTCACATCACATTTGTGTACTTCAACCCAGCATGTGACAAGTATTACACGAGGAGTTGTTACACTCTTTTCACACGCAACAGATCCAGTCATTGGAAGGAGATGACCACCCATGTCTGGAATTCGCATGTTGGTTTTTTCCAAAAATGTGTCGCATAGCCGGAATTTCCAGCGTTGGTTCTCTTCACTGATGAAGCTACTTTCTCACATGAGGTTGTTATTAATGCTCATAATTTGCATGTGTGGGCACATGACAACCCATGAGCTACTTGCCCCCATGCTGCACAACACTGGTTCACCATAGAGTTTGGGAGGGCATTATGCTTATGCTTATGTGTTTGCATTATGATACTTTATGTTTGGAAGGGCATTGTTGGTGACTGCTATGGGGATAAAACCCCCATAGCCTCTGACGCTGACCTCGTCGCAAGAGTCGTTGAGGCAGCAGCACGTGTCCGCAAGAGGCCTGGCATTTTTGAACATGTTCGCCAATCCATGTATCGACGTTGTGAGCCATGTATTGCTGCAGACGGAAAGAACTTTGAGCACTTCCTCTGAAATTGTAAATGTCTAATAAACATGTTGTTATACCTTACTTGTATTCCTTTATTTTTGATTCTTCCTGTACCTCTAGCACACTCAGGTGACGTTTGCAGCTATATGTTCCTATTTAAAAATGGTAAACTGACAGGCTCCTGTCAGACCTCTGTGGCAAGCAGCTGCTTGAGGGGGTATTTTTTTTTGTTTTTGTATTCCTGACCTACCTTTAGTTTGTCTAAGACCTTTTGAATCACCCTGTATATGTATGTATGTAGGTAAGTAGATAGCTATGAACAAATGGGTCAGTGCAAATAAATGATTTCAAAAATGAAAATTTTATTATTACTGAAAATGCATTGGATGGAGGGAATAATCATTCAAAATCAAACAGTAGTACATCTATGTAATAACCAGGTTGAAGGGAATTTTTTTTTTGGCACTTTGATACAAGAGGTTTTTACAAGATATATACAGAATATTTGCACTTAAAAATTTTCATTGATTATAATTTATATCAACACTAACAATTTTATAAACAACAGCTTCCATGAAGTTCATTTTATGACAAGCACAATATAACTGTTGTACTTTATCATTCATATGACACTAAACAATATTAATAGTAGTAATGGGAAGTAATACTAAAACAATTATGGAAGTGCTGTGACAGCTTATGTGGAGCATCCCTGTGTTTCTGAGCTCTCCATATTAAATAAAAAATAAATACCCCCAGAAGCAGCTGCTTGCCACAGAGGTCTGACAGGAGCCTATCAGTTTATATGCCATAGTAGAAGGTCTGAGAGGATGGCAGGACCTCAGCAGAAAAACCACACACACACACCCATGCCTTACCCAGGGCTCGAACCAGGTCCCGAGATCACAAGCCAAGCGTGCTAACCACTCGGCCACGGGACGGCTCTCAATATTAATTATCTAAATTTCTATAACTTTCTACTGATTTTACTTTTCAATATTTAAAATATTGGAATGGATATTTACATTATAAGCAATAGTACTACAATAAATAGGAAGAAATAGAAATAGTGTACTAGTCAAAACGAAAAACATTTTAAATTATTTAGCCAAATAAAACTCACCTTTTCAGGTGTGGAAAGCCCATGACAAAAAAAATATGAGGAACTACCAACTATATGGGTAAACGAAATAAATAAAATGTTTGCATCATCTTGACTAAATCAACCGGTCTCAAAAACATTCGAGCATGTGACATAAAAATTGGCGTTCCTGAGTACTCCACTATAACAACAACAAAACAAATTGAAAATTCTCGCTCTCATGGAGAGCGAACTCATTCAGAGTAACATTGCTATAAAAGCTATAAGGTAGTCCTTGTCTTGCAATACTAAAAATAAAGTAACAACGGTTGTGGATCAGTATCGTAGATCGGTACTTGGTTTGTGGAGTGCTAGGTACAAAGTACCCATAACCTCCTCCATCGAAGCATGTGCCTGATTGGCATCAGTTTAAAACAATAGTAGAATAAACCACCTTAGCTATGGTGGGCCCCCAAGGGCAATAAAACATAAAACAACAGCAAAGTATAAGGATGCACAAGAGACCTAAAATGGATAGCTCAATGTGCTGGTAAGCCATCATTTCAGGCAGGGCCGTGCGGTAAATTTTTTCGTTATGATGCAAGTCTTCGAAATGCCGCCCCTTAAATGTTTTTTCTTTAAAATAACCTTCGATTGTGATTTAAAAAAAAACTGCACAAAATGTACGAATACTCTTTTTAATTTGAAAATATAAACTACTTTAAAAGAATGATATCAACTACAACAATCTACTACAGTTTTACCCTTCTAACTTTAACAAATTCGTTAATTAGAGATGTGTAGTCTAGAGTGGCAACCAATGTAGATTCAATAGAAATTAATGACAGATTTCTAAGTTTTGTTTGGCTTGTTGAACTTCTTAAGTAGCGTTTTATTAATTTTAATTTGGAAAACTTCTTTCCCCCTAGCTACAGAGACAGGGAGTGTTAATAAAATTCTCAGAGCTACAACAGTATTCGGATACAAAGCAATTAAGTTATTTTGGCACAAATAATTTAAAACATCCAAAGGTTTCATAAAATATGGTAGCATTCGGGATACATCACGTAATTCTTCTTGAAGATCATTTGCATTTATATCTTATTCATTTTCGACCGGAAGTATTGACTGGAGACTGGTACAATAATTTTCTAGCGTTTTGTCATCTATATCCTTGAGTTTTAAAATGTCATATAAAAACTGAAAATTTTTGCTATGGGTTTCCAGAAGCGTGAATCGTTCATTCAGAGAATTAAGGGTAATGTCCAGAATATAATTGAAAAAGTTTTTTTTTTAATTTATTCTCCTCTGCTAAGGGTTGGTCGACAGCTTCTTCATAGTCAAATTGACGCTTTTTCCTTCTGGCTCTAACTTCAGTTTCGGCAGGAAATTCTGCACTTCATTCAAATTCTCTGCAATCTCATTAGCAGCAATTTTCATCTGATCATATTCAGATTGTCTATAACTTTTCACTTTTTGTATGGTTTCTGATAACATCCTTACACAATCTGACAAATTTATAGTTACAGATTGCAATAGCTTCAAATAAAATATCATACCAAAGAATTACACCGCATATGGCCGAGTGGTTAGTGCGCTTGGCTACTGATCTAAGGGATCTGGGTTCGAGCCCCGGGTAAGGCAGTTCGTGTTGTTTTTCTGCTGAGGTCCTGCCATCCTCTCAGACCTTCTACTATGGCATATAAACTGACAGGGCTCATGTCAGACCTCTGTGGCAAGCAGCTGCTTGAGGGGGTATTAATTAATAAACTTGTAATTTTTAATATTTTTTGCTAATCATCTTGCTTTAACTTTAGTTTCTGCATCTCTGTTGATGTCTTCTATTATTTGGAATAATGCATCATAGATTTCGCAAAGTTGAAATCGTAAAGGTTTTAACGCATCTACTGTGCTTGACCACCTAGTAGCACTCAATGGTTTTAGAGTTAATTGTGAAACTTTTTTTAGCACTTCCCAACGCTTTGTAGAACCAGAAAAAAAAAATGTAAAGTTCTTGTACAATGGAAAAAAAAAGTTGTTGTTTCTGTAGAAGAAGACGCTGCATCATTAACAACTACGTTTAAAGAATGACATGCGCAGGGCACATAACACGCCCTTGGATATTTTTCAAATATTCCATTTTGTACACCCTTTCTTACTCCTTTCATATTAGCTCCGTTGTCATAGCCTTGTCCTAGCCACTTTAACTCAAAACCTAACTTTTCCAAATGTGTCAGAATAAGTTCTGCCAAACCATCTCAGGTTGAATCACTAGCTTCAAAAAAACCAATAAAGAATTCTTCAATTTCATATTTATTTTGAATGGAGTTTAAAGCGACAATCTTATTGTTAATGAGAGCTGTTCAATATGACTTACGTCTGGGGTACAATCGGCGATTATCGCAAAATATTTAACGATTTTTGTTATTTCGACAATTTTGCTTAAAATTACATTTCCCATCAAATTCATCAATTCATCTTGTATATTATTGCTTAGATAAGTCACAGACCATTTATCAGACTCGCGTTGAACTCTTCCGATATGTTCTTCCATAACTGGATCAAACTCAGAAAGCAATTCTACCAACTTTAGGAAATTTCCGTTATTAGGCTGAAACAAATGTTCAGTTGTTCCACGAAAAGCTAAGCATTGTGAGGCCAATAGTCTAATTATTCACATAATTCTTTTTAGAACTCCTCTCCAATGCTGAATTTCCATATCCATAATTCGTTGATATTCAGCGTCAATAGTTATTTTCTGCTTTAATCGAATGTCCAATTCTTTCCATGCTCTAAAAGCATTTCTGTGATTTACAGACTTTTCGTGCATTGTGAGGGCTCTTATAAGATTTCCCCAGTCAGAATAACCTTTTTTGGGCCAGTCATTAATAGCAGACGAATTATGAAATAATATACAACAAAAGCAAAAAACGGCATCATTTGTAACAGAGTAAATCAACTAACTTCTCTCAACGACTTCACTATTGCTCAACACTTTCAAATAATGCGAGGGCAAAAATCTACGCCTTCCTTTATTAATAGGAAACTCGAATTCTTTAATTTGATGTGGACCCCTCTCAACCAGTATTTGAGGAGTTTCAGATGACATGCAGAAAGCATTCCATAATGCAGGAGCAGAAGGAATTTCGTTTAATATCTGCTGGCTGCCACTGCTACTGTTACCCGGCTCTTGATGAACTTCTGATGGTGTTATTTTTTGGCTCTCTTCACCAACTTCTTCTGGAAGTGATTGGGGCGGCACTGAGTTTTTATTTGCCAAATCCAAAGCAGTAGCTGTTGATGTGGATGTAGACGACTCATCTAAACAGGACTTTTGTACTAAGAATTCCTTCATAACGTAGCTTAGCTTTCTTCCTTGTTCCTCTTTCTTTAAGCGTTTCTTTTTATATTGACTTACAGAAAATTTTTTCCTTTTCTGTTCCATACTGTATAAAAATATTAAATAAAAATTCACAGTCCTTCGCAAAAATGCAACCGGGGGGGGGGGGGGTCATTGAAAATGATTAAATATGATGATGCTTATCATGCTATTAAAATAGGGTAGATAAAATAACGATAGAAATGAGTTGCAAAGCTAGTAAGATTTGTAAGTAACAGAACATAATAAATAGATAACGAATATCTGTCAAATTGACGGCTAGCAGCCGTTTTGACAAATGCCTTTCTTTAACTTGTTATTGTATTGTCTCCACTTCAACGTATATGAATTTGGTAAAAATACAGCAATAAATAACGAAAGCAAAAGTAGGCAAATGCAAATATTTCCTAAGCAACTCTCTCTCTCTATCACACACAGAAGGCAAAAGTAGCCCAATATTACCTAAATAACTTTCTATCTATCACACAGAGGCCCACGTTTCGCACCTGAGATATACCCAGTCCATGCAAATGCTACTTTTTAATTCAAGTCCCTATTGTCATAACATAATCATTTTCAGTGATAATAAGTAACTACATTGCTATAAAAAACAATAATTCTCTTACCTGATCTACTTTTTAAACACAAAAACTGAATTAGTATAAATGCACAAATATTATACTGATACAGATATATTATATATCTGATTTACTGATTTAAATACAGCACAGCCACTTGCCACTTCTCATGACAAACTAACATTAAAATCAAATATTGTCAATAATTGTAAGCTCAAAGCAGAACTATCAACACGTAACACGTGCAATTGTCTTTTGTGATAATTGCCGCCTCAGCTTTTAGGAGCGGCCGCGCAGTATATTACAAACAAAAATAATAACTTCGCGCTGTCAGATCAAAAGTCTTTCGGCGAGCGCTCACCAACAATGCACTTGCACCAGAAACCGAGATCAAAGGGTACCGAAAGCGCTGAGGCAGAGGCGTACGATAAATCATAAATCGTATACATCAATATCGGAATAACATAGACCAATATAGAAAAGCGTTGCGTAAAGATTTTTAATTATTAAATGGTTCAAAATGTATTTTGATTTCGCTGCTTATGCCGCCCCCTTACGGTGCCGCCTGATGCGGCCGCCTCTCTGCATCATAGCACGGCACGGCCCTGATTTCAGGCCTCTTGTATTTATTCAAGACCTCATGATTATAGTCTAAAAGGCAAGATATTATCTCATGCGGGTTGGATCGAACAGAGTCGAAGAAACCACGCGAGATAAACTTAATATAAGAATAGCTGTGGTCGATGCCCAGGTCTTTGTGTAGCTGTCTATTAGTTACAAACCATGGGGTATCGACCGCACATCTCAAGATCTTATTTTGCAACACTTGAATCTTGTGTATGTTGGTATGGGTTGTATTCGCCCAAAGTGGCGAAGCATATAAAATGATGGGTCTAATGACCATATGATAAAGCAAAAGCTTATAGTCGATAGACAGAACTGAGTTACGTCCAAGGAGCGGTCCTAGTTGACATCGGACCGTATTTACTTTGGTGATGATCCCATGTATATGGGGATCCCACTTTAACTTTTTGTACAAGGTACTCCTAAAAATTTAACAGTATTTTTCTATGTAAAAGGTTTATCCAAAAGTATTAGAGGTCGAGAGTTATTATTTCTCTTTCCACCGAAAAGAATGGCATTATTTTTTTCGGTGTTTAGTTTCACTTTCCATTTATCATACCAAGATTCCATAACAACTAGGCAATTCTGAAGTCTATCAATTGCAAGTTCAGCTCTCATAGAAGGGGAGATGAAAGCAATATCGTCTGCATATTGTGCTATGACAATTCGTTTAAATGTTGTAATATCATAGAGATACAGTGCAAAGAGAGTAGGGCCTAGGAACGAGCCTTGCGGAACTCCAGCGGCCATTACTCTCTTAGTAGAGACAGGATTTAATCTGAACTTGATAAGTTCGATTTGAGAGGTAGGATTGCAGAATACGGGTAAGACCCGCAGGAATCTCCAACTTGATAAGTTTGTAAATCAGGCCATCCATCCAGACACGGTCAAAGGCCTTGGCCACTTCCAAAAAGACGGCAGCAACAATCTCTTTCTTGTTTAGAACTGCAGCAACGGATTCTACGACTCTCAGGACTTGATGTTGGGTAGATCTCTTGCGTCTAAATCCAAATTGCTAATCTGGTAATATAGGATGAGTGGAAAGGAAATGGTAGCTAGATAGTCACTGGAAGGAGAGCTATGCACCAATCCCTTGTGATGATGCATAGAATCGGCCAGGCCTAGCACCTAATGTCCGACCCCGCCTTCTCGTGATGCAGACTGTTAGTACCTTTCAAAAGAGATACTCTCTTGTGGAAGTGAACGGAAGGGGAGGGCTGCCAGATTAGTGTGACCTTCTGATCTGGACAACTATGGCTACTTTTTTTTTTTTTTCTACCCTGCTGAGGAGTGGTCAACCACACAGGGTCCTGGTGCTGACCATATAAACCCCCTGGACTGGACAGATATATGGCTCTGAGCTTGATTATGGATCCTGATTTTGCTGCACTGGTGGGCTTCTGTGGGGGGAAAATTTTCCTCTGTGTTTTCTGTTTGTTTATGGGTTGACAGCCCCAAGTGAATACATTCGCAGGATATGTTTATCAACTGGTGGATAATTCTGAGCAGAGGTATAGCAGGCACCTGAACTCTTTGCTTCTATTGGCATCGTCAAATTCTACATTGGAGGAAGTCTTCCAGTGTAGATGGCTTCAGCCTTTAGTGGTGGGGGAACGGGTCTTTGGCCCATGTCTGCGATTAGGGGGCTCTTTGATATTGTTGGCATTCCCTCTCTCTATGAACATAGTTTCTTTAACATCCCACTAACCATTTTCTCTCCATAGGTATTGGAATGTGAGGACTCTGCACAGAGCTTTTTCTCTTGATGTCCTCACACAAGAATTCCACCATTATAATATAGATATTCTCGGCTTGCAAGAGACCAGATGGACAGATAAAGGTCAGATTCTTAAAAATAATCTTAAATTTCTCTTTTGGAATTTTATGGATAAAAGGTAGGCTCACTAGGAGCATCCACAATTATGCCATTAGACGTGGCATAATCTAAAAGCAGATTTCCATTCTTGTTGTAAGATCTGGAATTTCAAGCAACATATTTTGAATTCAAGTCCCCTGCAAAAACTGTAGGGGAATTGGTGTCAAAGATGATTTTAATATCATCCAGAAAAAGATCTGAATTGAGCGGCTTATATACCGTATAAACATTCAAGATTCCAAAAGAGTCGTCTTTAACTGCAATGGCAGTAACTTCCATGGTTTTGAAGTTTACAGTTGGTAAAAGTTGATGTTTTGTAGATCTTCTGATGTTCACAGCAGTACCTCTACTTCTGCTGTGCTGACGGTCTGTTCGATAAACTTCAAAGTTTGGAATCTTCAGTTTATCTGAGACTCTGAGATGGGTTTCACCCAAAAGGACAATATCTGCTGGGAGTCAGATAAAAAGTTTCTGAACTCCCATAAATTTGTAAGAATGCCATTAGCATTTCAAAAAAAGATCTGGAGATGGCTCTTCTTACTATTTTGCTGCATCTGAAGTCAGTGTAGAGAGTAATTGTATGTAAATCTGTTCTGTTTCTTTTATTTATTACTTATTCACACTTTATAACTGTTTTTACTATTATTGTTCGAAAATTATTCAAAATTGAGTGGCCATCAATAAAATTTTTGGTATATTGAAACTCTTAAAGATCAAAAATATTTCTCTAAGATCATTTAGGATGGTGGCATCAAAATGCTCACCCGTAGAGGGGGTTTGCTTAGGAGGTAAAGCAGTTTGTGGCTTTCTTTTGGGTATAGCCTTTCCGGTTCCAGTTGACTTTTCAGCTGGTATATTTTTTGCAAGAACACTTGCGTAGGAAAGTTGAGAGGTAACTGGAACACTAACAGTCCTTTTTTCACTGGCAATATTAGGCTGTTCCTTAAGAGGAGCTACCACCTCACGTTTCGGAAAATGGGTGCAGCCTTTGTAGTTTGCTGTATGGCCGAGGTCACAGTTAGCACACTTAGGTGGACTCTCGTCCTTCTTGCGGGTACAGTCCTTTGTCAGATGATTGCTAGCGCATTTAATGCAGCGTGGCATATTGAAGCACCCACTCTGGGCATGACCATACCTTTGGCATTTATGGCACTGTGTTGGAGTTTTTCTTGGTTTGTAACTTTCAACATGTATTTTGAGGTGAAAAAGATATGTGATATTGTAGATCTTTTTATTTGCATCATTCTTTAGCAGTTCGGCCAAGAATACAGGGATTAACGTCTTGTCCTTTCCACGTCTCATCTGAGAAAGTTTGATAACCGTGAAGCCACAGTCGACCAAAGCAACTCGAACATCATCAGAGGTTATATCTGTGGGCAGGTTTTTAATCACCACGCGGAGGTTTTTCTCCTCCTTCAGCTTGTACGTGTGAAATTGGTGTTTGGAAGCTTCAAAATATTTTACAAATGACCTATAATCAGTGGAGCGTTTGGTCTGTAAACGGACCGTTTCTCCTGAGGTCTTTTCGGCGAAAGCTTCCACGGCAATTTTTGTGAGTTCCTTGTATATATTCAGTCAGTGTTTTGGACAGCGTAAAATGATGGACGGAATTTTCCCATTTTTGTTCCCCTTAGAAATATTACGAGAATCAGTAGCCTCCATGTTGGTAACAGGAGGATCTAAGTACTCCTCTTCGAAGTCAGAAAATCTTGTCTTGGAAATGTAAGTAGAATCAGCAGCGGGAGACAATGCTCTTTTGTGTCCCTTTTTCGATTTTTTGCTAGCACCCTTACCCTTGGGTTTTTTGGCAACATCAGTAGAATTTTCTATCAAATCCAATCTGTGCATGGGCACAGAAGTCAAATCATTGATGCCTTTCAATAAAATGGATTGGCGTGAGCAGAGTTCACTACAAACATGCTCAATGATATCTTTTTCAAGATAGAATCTCTCAAGAATAGCGTCATTAAACATGACTCTATCATCGGGTAAAAGACTATGAATATCTTTCATAGATGGCAATTTAGCAACAGTTGAATTTAATTCAACCAGAAGTTTATTTTTATCTGATAAAAACGTGCAAATTTGCACGCTGTAAGTAATTTGAGGCTCTCCATCGAGACTTCAGCGTCAGAGGTCTCAGAGAGGTCCGGTATGACGTCACTTTGAGAATAGCTCTCAGTCAGGACCGGGATAGAAATTTCTTGATTGTCAGAATTAGACATTTCAAGCGTTCAAATTTTGAATAATTTTGGAACAAGAATAGTAAAAACAGTTATAAAGTGTGAATAAGTAATAAATAAAAGAAACAGAACAGATTTACATACAATTACTCTCTACACTGACTTCAGATGCAGCAAAATAGTAAGAAGAGCCATCTCCAGATCTTTTTTTGAAATGCTAATGGCATTCTTACAAATTTATGGGAGTTCAGAAACTTTTTATCTGACTCCCAGCAGATATTGTCCTTTTGGGTGAAACCCATCTCAGAGCCTCAGATAAACTGAAGATTCCAAACTTTGAAGTTTATCGAACAGACCGTCAGCACAACAGAGGTAGAGGTACTGCTGTGAACATCAGAAGATCTATAAAACATCAACTTTTACCAACTGTAAACTTCAAAACCTTGGAAGTTACTGCCATTGCAGTTAAAGACGACTCTTTTGGAATCTTGAATGTTTATGCGGTATGTAAGCCGCCCAATTCAGATCTTTTTCTGGATGATATTAAAATCATCTTTGACACCAATTCCCCTACAGTTTTGTTTTTTTTTTGTTCTATATCTCTGTTTTATAGACCAGATGCATAGACCAGCGTTCAAATTTTGAATAATTTTCGAACAAGAATAGTAAAAGCAGTTATAAAGTGTGAATAAGTAATAAATAAAAGAAACAGAACAGATTTACATACAATTAATGCAATCTATTCTAAAATTTTGAAATATAAAAGTTAACAGTTACAACTGTAAAAATTGACAGTTGCAGCTGAAAGAACCGGCACAGACCAGTTGCAAAGGATAAGATTACTGAAAAGAACAGTAATGTATCAAAAACAATATTAGAACTCAAATGAGTAGAAATAAATGAGAATAATAGCAAAACTAATGAGAATATAATATAAAAAGCTACTTTTAAGTAGCAGTTAAAATCGAACAAAAATTGTAGAACTTAGAGCTAAGAATACCTCAACGGAGGATTTTTAAGGTAGTAAAAACTAGAATACCTCAACAGAGGATTTTTAAGTATGAAACCTACTTTAAGAGTATGTTTCCAGACCAATAACGGCCAAGCGCTGAGTCAGCTGTCAGTGTGTACTCTTCCTACGCCAGTAACGGCCAACTTAAAGTCGGCTATTGGCGTGTACTTTTCCGACACTGACAGCGGCTAACTCAGGTCGGCTATTGGCCTGTACTGATACTAATCAAATGTAAAGTGTATCCGAATTAGAATCCACTGTAGACTTTAATTACAATCAGAAATCTGAAAAACCCTAGCTAAAATACTACAAGTTTAAGTAAAGAGTTAAAATAATCTAGCTACCCTTCCTGCCAAGGGCTCCACTGGGATTTTCACCCAGTCTTACCCAAGGCTAGTAGGAAATTTAAGTAAATAGTTAGCTAATAAATAAACTTTGAAGTAATCGAGGAGCGTTGCAAAAACACGTCATGACTGTTCAAAGTCAGAGCTAGAAGTCCACGACCATTCATTCCATTTGATTCTCATCGTGGATCAGTAGTGACGCTTCACTCTTCTTATATTGAATCATTTTAGGTTAGAGAAAACGTGTACGGTTTTAATTGTGCTTCTTGCACCTTTGCCAAATGGGATCACTTAGAGAACCACGTTTTTTTTTTTTCCAATTTCGTGATATACATCAAGGATAATCAAGGGATATAAAAAACATACTGTATTTACCCAGGTATTTAATTCAAGGAGAAAAAATTTAAATAAAGAAATCTTAACTGTCACTCATGACTGGGTCCAGGTTTTCGGGAATTATTCGCAATGACTGGTCCAGTCAGCTGTTTCTTTTGTCCCTTGTCTGATTTATCATACCATTGGCATTTCTCTGAAGACAACGCTTTCTTCAGAATGTTGGTCTCTTCTTTTAATTTGATCATAAAATTGAGTGCAGCTACTAAAAGCTGCATTAACTTTTATATTAAGCAAGTCCTTTACGCCCAAAACTGCAGGCGCCCACGTTCGGCTGACAAAATATTGCTCATCATGAGAAAAGTCTTTCTACGGGTGCTAAGGTACCAGGCAAACATGAGCTAAATTCAACAAGCTTAAAAATGTTATCCATACAAATATTAGTTTTCTGAGCTACTTTGCTCAGTCGGTAGCGCGCCAGGCTAGTAATCTGTAGTTCCCAGGTTCGAGTCCCAGCTGGGTCAGTGTTGAGATTTATCTCCGCAACAATTCCCCGCCTTGCCCACGGTCAGTAGGGGACACCGATGGGCTTGGAAAGGCCGCCGTCCGTCGGATGGGACGTTAAGCCGTGGCCCCGTGTGCGGGAGAGACATACCCTGTGCACGTTAAAAAACACGCTGGATGGCCTTGACGGGAGGCTACCATCTGTCTTCCAACAGCTGTTCCTGTGGGTCCCCTCCCCCAACC
The DNA here is from genome assembly GCA_038380435.1 of Ryuthela nishihirai. Lineage (NCBI taxonomy): Eukaryota > Metazoa > Arthropoda > Arachnida > Araneae > Heptathelidae > Ryuthela > Ryuthela nishihirai. Next base: position 3,343,111 of record JAWZYU010000020.1, on the reverse strand, counting down.
TTCTCTGAGCCTTCGGGGTCCATGTGACCTGGCCATTTAGCCCATGGTGTGCAAAAAAGTGCCGCTCAGAGGTAAAACAACCCAACCCAACTCTTAGCTACTTCAAGTATGTTCATCCATATCTGAGTTAAACTTCAGTCATCATTATATTTTTTCACTCGTATAAATTTGCTTTATTAATAATAGTTCATCAAACAATTCGTCAATATTAAAAAAAGTTTGTTGTTTTTGTTCTATTAGAGAATTAAAGTATTCAGCATTTTTTTTCGATATCAGCCCACTACAATTTAGATTAAGATTTATCCAAGAAAATATTTTAAGATTTTCGAAATTCGTTTTCCATAATTCTAAATATCTCGTTTTATATATATGCTCGTTTTGTATAACTCGTCAAAGTGTGTCAATAGTACGACTTCAGAAATTTCATTTTTAATTTTTAACAATAGTTGTTTCGCAGCAAAAAATATTTGCATCCTTCTTTCATTAAGTTATTAGATCGTAATATTTTGAAGCAGCTTCTATTGCAGTGATATCATTTGATTCTAAAGATTTTATCGCGTTATTAAAAAAATGGTAGAGTTTCATGTAGAACTAGTAAATATACCTCGTTCTCCGTTGGGTCGGGGTTGGCTCAGTTGGTAGTGCGCTCAGGCTCGTAATCTGTAGTTTCTAGGTTCGAGTGCCAGCTTTGAGATTTATCTCTGCAAAACTACCCGTCCTGCCCACGGTCAGTATGGAACCCTGATGGGCTTGAAAAGGCCGCTGTCCGTCGGATGGACATTAAGCCGTGGTCTTGTCTTCAACAATTTTGAAAAATAATTTCAATGCATCAAATATGGCAAGAACACTCTGAGCTGCAGGTAGCAGACTTAAAAATCGTACAGCACCGTGTGACAACAGTTTTTTATATTCTACCTCTGCATCTTCACAAAAGGATTTTAATTTGGTATTTCTTACTTTATAAATATAGAAATATTTATACATTTTTGAAATTATCACTTCGATATCAATACAAAGTTTATCAGCAGCTGTTATTAATAATGTGTGCTGCACAACCAACTCCTGAAATAGGACTCTCAATTTGAGTTCAAATTTTTGGTACACGCTATTTTCTCTCTTTCTTTTCACACCACCAAAACTATTGTTTGTGTTGTCTGCACAGAAGCAAATAATTTTCTTCTCTAAATTATGTCTTCCGGAAGTTTCAATTATGTAATTAATGAGTATATCGGAATTCTCTCCAGGCATTTCTTCACAATTTAGTAGCTTTTCCTGAATCCCAGAATCCAACAGAAAATATCTGATAATAATCGGAACTAATTTTACTCCTTTTCTAATGGAAACGCGGATACTGATCATAATGAAATTTACCTTCTGCAGGTCTGTTAAAACTTCATTAAAAGAGGACGGTGATATATTGTTCGCAATGGCTTCAGTCTTAGTCCAGAAGAAAACATCGAATCATAGAAATGCTTGATTAACTTGAATGTACAATCTACAGATTTGAAGCTAACTAAATTCATGTACCACTGAATGATAGGCAAAAGTTACTTCCTTAGCGACTTAAAATAAAAAGTAATACTGGAAGATTGAGTCATTTACCCCTCGTTTGTGCTTGTCATTGCGAATATGATCTCCGATATGTCTCGTCCTTTGTATTCCACCGTAAAAACACCATCATAAATAGTACAACGCACACGACTTTCGTTGTCACTTTGCCTTTTTAAATATTTGTACTCTTCTTTAAGTTTGCCCGTAAACTTGCACTTCCTTTTACTACTCAATTTAGAGTTTAACTTGGATAGAGTAACAACTACATCATGTTCTCTAAAGAGCCGATCGGCCTAAACAAATCAAATGTTGGTAGATACTTGAGTCAAGCAAATTTGAAGTACAGGACATTTTAAAGCCCCAGACAACTATCGAAATCCACGACAGTCCGCGCCAATCCCAGAGTTCTGGTAAGCCTATATATATATTCCATTTTAAAAGTACTGTTGGCAATACGAAACTAGAAGAACGAATATCGCCTCTGGCGCATATAAGAATCTCGTTTTCAAAGAGAATTAAGTTTTTCGTTTACTTACTCTTTCACTCCTTAAAAGTTTTAATTTAAGCCAGCGGATGATGGGAAAAAATGGAAATATATTTCATTAGTAATTATATAACATAAAAGTATTCCTTCTTAAATTTAAAATGTTGAATTTCCCACACCTCTCAGAAAAGTTGGTAGATTATTACTGTCAAAGGAATATCTCTTGAAAAGTTACCACTGAAATTTCAAATTTCTATTATATAGATATTATTTGTACAACTAGTTATTTCTTGGTGCTGTTATGTAAATTTACACGTAGCAGACGATAGCGGTGAAAAGGCGCCAAGGGAAGTAGTGTAAGGGGAAAACAAAGATTTTTTAAGACTATTTTAAGAAGATAAGTTTCTCTTTCGTTATTTAGTTCCGTTATACTGTATATTACCGAATGTAGAATATTATTTTTCACTATCTCAACCTGCTAAGTGCAGCTTCTGTCACTTTTAGACAAGAGTGTCTACAGACTTATTTTTTTTAGACTTTTCTACTTTTTTTTTCAACGACTTTAGGTCAAAATATTCTTCAGTTCTTGATAGCTTTCACGAATAGCAAATGCTGAACAGAATGATAATAAGAGAAAACATGGCATGGAAGAACATGACCCACTACCATTAAAGCGCCCTCTAGCAGGGACCAAATTTTTAAAAGATAATGAAATAGTGGAATTAGCCAATAACATTAGCCTTCAGAAATTAAGGATAATGATTAAGGGAAAAACCCATCCTATCCCAATTGCAAAACCAGAAGCACTTAAACGAGCTTCATCAGTATACATTTCCAACTCTAATGAAGTTAAAAATGTACATATTACCAAGACCAAAAATATCGTAATGAACTCTTTTTCTATGACATGTGCTCAAGATATTTTAGGCATTTCAGAATTACTTTCTGTTGCTGTTACAACTACTTTCTTAACATCGACACTTACCATTCGCTTTGTCTTAAGAGATGTAGAGCATACTATTACAATGGAAGAATTACAAAAAGAGCTCATATTAGATGATCTGACAGTTGTAGAATTACGTCGCTTTTATTGTAGAGAAGGACTTCAATACATCCCAACACAATCTGTTCTTGTCACTATTTTAGGACACTATTGTCCTTCGGAAGTTCATTTATGGTGGCAGCTACAATGACCATCCATATTGTAGAAAGACCACGCCGCTTCACCAACTGCCAACGGTATGGTCATTCAGCTAAAAACTGTCGCAATAAACAGCGTTGTAGTCGGTGCCGAGACGAACATGCCTCCAACCTATGCCATGCACCCAGTCCTTATTGTTGTCTATGTAAAGGACCCCATACAACCACTGACCAACACTGCCCTCTATGGATACAAGAAAAGAGATATTAAACTACAAAACAACAAATCATGTTTCTTATCAAGAGGCAAGGAATAAGATTATTAAAGGCAAAACATCATATGCATATGTTATATATTAATGTAACTGCATTGTTAACGCATCATGGATTGAAACACTTCAGAAAACTATTACAGAGAGCATTACAAAGGCGATCTCGAATGTAGAAAAACATTTCACAGAACTGTTTAGTGCAGTTATCGCATCTGGAGTAATACCTCGAAAATCAGAAGAGAAAACCCAAACAGATATTCCTTCTTCGACACAATTGTTGATAGCAGAAACATCACCTAAAATTGGACACTCAGCCGCTAAAGAAACACTGCAGGTGGAATAGACCAGGTTTCAGTAGAAATGTTAAAACATCTTCCTGAACATTATCAGATGCAATTTCTCAAGTTGCTTAATCAGTCATGGGACACTGAAACATTCCACCTTCTTCGAAAACAGCTATTATCGTTCCAATCTCGTAACCGGGACTTAAGCATGACACAGTGTCTGCTTTCACGCCAATTGCTCTTTTGTCTTATGCACCAAAGATTCTAGAACGACTTATTTGGCTTGACTTGAGCGAATAGTTCTAATGTATAAAATTTTTCCTGAAGAAGTGCGTGGATTTTTGCAACTGAAGAGCACAATGCATGTTTTCGCCCCTTTACATAACTTGATTAATGAAACTTTGAAACGATGACATTTTTGTATATTATTAAAACTGGATATTTCACAAACACATGATGCAGTTGATTTAGAAGCTCTACTCAGGAAACTCCAAGCAATAGGTTTTCAAGGAAAAATCATTACATGGTTCAGAGCATATCTTCTTAATCGAACAATTACGGTCAGATGGAGAAACACTCAATCTTCCGTTAAATCTTCCGTTGCCTCAAGGTAATGTTTTGTCGCCATTTTTATTCAATATCTATATACAATATCTTCCAAGTCTCATAAAGTCACCTTGCAAAATTGCTATATACGCCGATGACATCACATATTTCTGCAGTGGATCTCACATTGAATATACTAAAAAAGTGCCAACACTCTCTTAATGTCATCTCTCAATGGTCTACAGACTGGGGTCTAACATTATCAGCCACAAAGAGTTCAGCCCTTTTAATCAACTGTCATTGACATTTAAAACTTACGACGTTAAAGATTGCAACAGAACAGGTTCCTTGGACTGACAACATAAAAATACTCGGTATAAATTTCCAAAGCAATGGCTCACTGCAAACTCACTTTCAACGGCTTCGGAATGCAGGCCTTCGACTATTAAACATAATTCGCAGTTTAACTTCACCACGTACAGGTGTTCATCGCCTCCCTTTACTGCAGCTTGTCAATGCAACAATCAAAACAGCTTTTACCTATGGCGCTCCACTTTTAATATCTGCTCCAACCAGTTATTGGAATTCCATCTCTCCAATATACCATGAGGCATTTCGAACAGCTACAGGTTTACCTAAAGCTACACCTCTTCCTTTACTTTACGCTGAAACTGGGACAGTTACATTTCAAACATTTGCTAAATATCTGGCCATCAAAACTTAAATAAAAAAAATGGCATCACCTATCTCTTCAATGTACAGAAGCATTTGTAGAGAACCTGAATTTCTAAAATTCTATAAATGGTCAAAACAAACAACTCTTTTTCCGTCATTGGCTAATCATTGGATGGAAGAAAACAATATTTCCCAACAAATAGCCACCCAACAATACCAAGGCCTTATGAAATCATCATTGAATTTTTCGACTTTTAACGAGAACTTGGACTTGCTCTTTCTGACAAGGACCTATTATCATCATTTAATTCTGAAATTCTATCTACGTGGGCAGACGCCATCTGGATTGGTACAGACGCTTCTCGAGCAGGATCCAACACGAGAACTGGAATCGCCTGTTAAAAATAACAACTATCAACCTTCCGAACGTCTTCACGACCATACATCTATTTTTTCAGCTGAGGTATTTGTCATTCATAAGGCTGTTGCAAATATAATCAAAGGTCCTGATAAATATTTAACTCTCTCTGACAGCAAATCAGCATTAATAGTTTTACAAAATACCAAAATCAAATCACCTACAACAATACTGAATTTGCATCAAACATTAATCTCTTCTGCTGCTCAGGATTCGTCAATCACAATTCTTTGGGTCCCGGGTCACCGAGGCATTCCTCTCAATGAAGAAGCAGATTCACTTGCAAAACAGGCTCTTGACATCTTATGTTCATCCAGATTCACCATCTTATGCAGAAGATATATTAGGTATATGCAAACAATCTTACATTGACAGCCATAGAGAAGAATGGGACTCCTCAGCTCTAAATAATATATATCCACACATTCTCGATTTCCAAAGCCTATGGACATGGATATTTCCTCCAGAGCTATGGAGATTCTTATCACCAGATTAAGACTGAGTGTAGCACCGCTACAGGATACAAGATTTCCTGTTTCGATGTCGGCTTAGTAATTCCAATAAGTGTCCAGTAGTGTTTCAACCGGTTTTTAAAATTTCCCCAAAAATCGAAAATAAAAAAATTGATTTTTTTTATTGATTTTTTTTTATTTGACTATAGTAATGTTGAATTTTTTATAAATTTTTTTATAGAAAGCGAGAGAGAAGGAGAAAGAAAAAAAAAAAGAAAAATGAACACATTTCAAGGTCATTCAAATAATGAACGAACGCATATATAAAAAAATTTTCCGTTCCAATTTTATATACGGTATATATAGAGAGAGAGAATAAAAATATAGAGAGAGAGAATAAAAGCCTACGTGAACAAGTCATTATTTTATGAAATAGATTACAATGGTAATAGTTTTATATTTTAAATCATCATCATCATCGTCAAGCAGCCATGGGCTACGGAGGTCCAGCCACACCGTGCAATTTAGTTCTCCAAGTATATCTGTCCTGAACTACATCTGCTGCATCTGGCCACTGCACACCAATTCTAACAAGGTCCAATTTGACATTTTCTGCCCACCGCATCCTAGATCTTCCCCTCTCAGGTCTTTAGGCACACTGAAATCAGAAATGCTGCCTATGAAGGATTCCAGAGATTTTAATGTCAACGATGATTTAAATACTTTGAAGCCACATTTAAAAAGAGTAAAAATTTAGAGCTTTTACATAATGCGTTACTTACCGTTAAACCAACGAGTGTTGAATCAGAAAGTGGCTTTTCAGCTGCGGGCTTTCTTTTTTCGTCTAAGATTCGTTCAAGAATGACAGAAATACCCATAATGACATTTTCAACACAGCGATAAAATCAAAATTTAATTTTATATCTTTTCTTACAAGAAGAATCTATTTTTTGTTTTCTAGGTAAATGTCTTTTATTAAAAACTTTTATTTCAATGCTTTTTTTTCCCATAATAGAAATGAATTTTAATTTTATTTTTTATAATTTTTTTTACAAAAAGTTTAATTTTTGTTTTCTAAGTATAGATTTTTTATTAATTTTTTTTCAATTCTAAATTGTCTGAATGACGCATTACTTTGGCTAAAATAAAATATGTCAATTGTCAAAGTTGCCATTTTATTTTTCATATGCATGCGTATGATGCTGCCTTTTTGGCATTTCTAAAACAAAAAATTGACTGAAAACTATGCTTGTTAAGAGTTAAAGTCAATACTTCCCATTTTGGCTTTTAAAAATTTCTATACCTTTTGGTCAAAACCGGTTAAAACCGATTTTTAAAAAACAGATCGATTAAAAACCGGCTTTTGAATTTTCGATTATTCTTCAACCCTAGTGTCCAGCATATGGAGAGCGTGAAACAGTTTCACATTTCCTTCTACAGTGCCAACGAAATGACAAAAGTCGTTCCTTAATCATAAATTACTTCAGATCATATGGACTACATACGAATGCACCTTATGTGATTTATGATATTTTTTCTTTATCATCAAAGATTTTTTTATCCTGAATTTGAACTTTTCATCAGACAGTCTCACAGTTTTTAAAAACTGCATCCTTTTTCCTGAAAAGTTTTGCTTTCTCAACGATAATGGAGATTATCTGATCTTCTAGAAGAACCCATTGCATGACTGTTGTTAAAGATTGGGAACAAAAGCCAAAGGTGTTAAATATCCCAAAAAACATTTTCAACAACAACAACAACAGTTAACACCTGGTGAGTGATATGCAAAGTAGGCTGCCAGGTCAATGTAGCCTACTGATCTGTGCAACTATGCCTACTTTTCTTTCTTATACCCTGCTGATGAGTGGTCAACCTCACAGGGTCCTAGTGCTGACCATATAAACCTACTGGACTGGATTAAGGCTCTGAGCTTGATTATGGATCCTGAATTTGATGCACTGGTAGGCTTCTGTAGAAGGTAAAATCTTCCGCTGAGTTTTCTGTTAATTTCTAGGTTGACAGCCCCAAATGAATAGATTAACAGGATATGTTTTATCAGCTGGTGGATAATTCTGAGGAGAGGTCATCGCAAGCACCTGAACTCTTGCTTCTACTGGCATAGTCAAAATCTACACTGGAGGAAGTCTTCCAGCGTAGATGGCTTCAGCCTTTAGTAGAGGGGAAACGGATCTTTACCCCATGCCTGAGATTAGGGGTCTGTTTGATATTGTCGGCATTCCCTCTCTAAATAAACATCCCACTACCATTTTCTTTAAACACAGATAGTTGGAATGTGAGGACTCTTCACAGAGATTATTCTCTTGATGTCCTCACACAAGAATTCCACCGTTATAATTTAGATATTCTCGGCTTGCAAGAGACCAGATGGACAGATAGAGATCAGATGTTTAAAAATAATCTTAAATTTCTCTTTTCAGGAAGGGTAGATAGTAAGTATCTATAAGGCGTAAATCTGCTTTTCAGCAGACATGCTAGTTATGCTCTTCTAAGATATGAGTGCATTAATGAAAGATTTCTTACAGCAAAATTTCAGACAAGCATTAAAGACAACGTTATCTCTTACTTTGTCCCCACTGAGGATGCCGATGACGATGAGAAGGATATGTTTTAGGACAACTTCAATATATTCTGAATTCTGTGAAGAAAGGAGATATTACACTATTTCTAAGTGACTTCAATGCCAAAGTTGGTACTGACTCTGACCTTTGGGGATGGGTGATAGGCCCTTTTGGTATCGATAGCTTCAATGGCAATGGCAATGGGCAAAGTCTCCTAAAGGTAAGTAAACTTAATGGTTTGAGAATAACTAACACTTATTACAAACACCGCGACATACATAAGTACACATCAGGTTCACGAGATGGGTTGCATAAGAATATGATTGATTATATGTTAATTAACAGCAAATGGGCTAGCTTTGTTAGGAATACCAAGTCATATAGGGGGGCTGAAATTGGATCTGAAAATTACTTTGTTAAAAGTGTCTTTCAACTTAAATTTGAGAAGTGTTTTGCTAAGTTCAAAAAAATTGCCATTAATTCTGAATCTCTGAAAGATCCAGTTACAGCTAAAGCTTACCATGATAGGTTGTTTAGTCATTATGACAATCATGGTTTGCTGACTACTGAAAATGAGGAACAATGGGACCATTTTAAACAGGCTTTATGGAAACTAACAGTACTCTTTTGGGAAGAAAGGAGCAGAGAAGGCAGAATTATGTAAGGTTATAGAAGCTGAGGATTCTGTCATGGCTAGGTGGGCTGACCATTTCAGTGATGTTCTAAACAATGTGGTTAGTCTACTCCCACTGCTTGTAATAATAATAGATGCATTACTGGCTTTAATGTTGGCCACAATCTGAAGTTATCTTGGCTGTTTCTAAACGTAAACTACATAAATCCCCAGGGGTAAATGAAATTACTACGGAAATGCTTAGAGCTTTGAATGTTACGGTTACCACACGGATGACTGAAATTTTGAATATCATTTATGACAAAGGCATTGTTCCTAGGGATTTTACCAGAGGTATTATTATCCCTATTTTTAAAAAAAGGTGATCGCAGTTCTTGTGATAACTATAGGGGTATCAGCCTACTCTCTGTTCCAGGTAAAGTTCTTTGCATGATTGTGCTTAATAGAATTAAGAATCTGGTTGATGGGCAATTGTGTGATGAGAATGTGGATTCAGAATTGGTATGGAATGTGTGGATCATTTATTTTCACTCAGGCAGATTCTTGACAAATGTTTAGAGTTTCAGAAACTTTTCCTTACTAGTTTTGTTGATTTCAAAAAGGCTTTTGATTCTGCTGATCGTCATAATTTGTGGTTGATTGTGAGATCGTGTAGAATACCGGACAAGTTAGTTAACGTAATGAAAGCTCTACAACAACACATAGTCGTGTGTGAGAGTTGGTAAGGACTGTAACAATTGGTTTAGTATTACTTCTGGTGTTCGAAAAGGATGCATTTTGTCTCCTTTTCTCTTTAGTTTGGTAATTGATTATGTTATGCGAAATTCACTTCAATGGAAATATTTTGGCCTTAAATGGGCTGGAGATACGAAACTTTCTGATTTAGATGATGCTGATGATTTAGCCCTTTTGGCAAATGATGTTGATGAGATGAACTCTTTCATTAGGGCTGTTGATGAAACTGGTAGTAGAATAGGTTTGGTTATAAATGGAGAGTAAACTAAAGTGATGAAAATTGGTCAGGCTGGCTGTGATTCAGTTAATCTGAATGGTTCCAGTCTTGAGTAGGTGTCACAGTTTAATTACGTTGGGAGTTATGTAACAGATACTGGTGATGTGCGACATGAGATTAAGAGACGAATAGGGATTGATACTGGAACTTTTAAGAATCTATGAAGAGTGTGGAGAAATAGGCGTGTACACCTAAAGACTAAAATTAGACTTTATAATAGTTTGGTTCTTTCTAGGGTTAGATGGTAGTGAAACTTGGACGTTTTGTAAACATGATGACAAGAAACGATGCTGTTCATTCTAGATTGTTATGCAATATTTTGAACATTAGGTGATTCAACTTTGTAAGTAATGATGAGATTAGGCAAAGGAATCTGCCACCTCCTCTGAGCAGCATATTGTGCAGAGAGAGACTCCGTTGGTTTGGCCATATTGCCTGTGTGGATAATTATAGATTAGCGAATACATTTATGAGCAGTGTGCCTAAAGACCTTAGAAAGAGGTGGAGACCTAGGATGTGGGGGGCAATGTCAAACAGGACCTGGTTAGAATTGGTGTGCAGTGGCTAGATGCAGCAGAAGTAGCTCAGGACAGACATGCTTGGAGAACTAAATTGCACGTTCTGGTTGGACCTCCGTAGCCTATGGCTGCTTGAGGATGATGATGATGATGAATGCTATTAACAGCAACAACTACTAGATCAGCGATAGCATACAGTGCTCCACTTCTTACCTCAGCTCCTACCTCTTAGTGTTCTATTGTTTCTCCTGTATATCAGTCAGCTCTAAGATCAGCGACTGGCTTACCCAAAGCTACACTTTTACCACTTCTTTATGCTGAGATGGGTACACTTCCTCTCCCTTCACTGGTTCATCTTATGTTTGTTAGGAGCATACTAAAGGAAATGACATCACCATTACCATCAGATCTACGAACACCTACCAGCAGTCACACTTATTTATAGTTTCATAGCTGGAATCGGGAGGAAAAAACCCTTCCCACTCTTAACACATGCTCGATTAGAATCATTAAATATCAATTACTCTCCTTCAATCACACAACCGCCTGCAATTCCGCCATGGATCTGTCCGCCATACAAAATTCGTACTGACTCTCTCAGCTTTCAGCAGCATTCTTCACAGCCTACTCTCATTATTGGATCACATTTTTAGTCTGAATTAAAACAAAATGGCCAGAAGCTGTCTGGATCGGAACTGGTTCTTCAGTATTTAAACAACAAACTGGAATCGGTATCGCCTACTCTTCACGCGCAATCTTCATATGTAAAAAATTACCAACATCCATATTCTCAGCTGAAGCTATAGCACTAGCTGATTCACCTCTATCATTCAAGAAAATAATCACTTTCTCCTATTATCCGATTCCAAATCGGTGCTCTTAGCACTTAACAACATATCGACAAAATCACGTACGGCTATTCCTGATCTTCATCACTCTCTTCAACAAGCAACGCTGCGGGCTTCTTCAATTACTTTGTTTTGAGTTTCCGGACATCGGAACCTTGAGGTCAATGAGTCAGCTAACTACCTCGCAAAAAGAGCAACAGCTCTTCCAAATTTGAACCAGAATGAATGTTGTACGCAAAGAATATTATCATTCTATTTCGTAAGGAATTATATAACGACTGAGGCTAGAATGGGAATCTATCTTCTCTGCCAATTATGTTCTCACATCTAAATCGATTCCCTGTAAAACCAACCAATGTATACATTCCAAGAAATATGGAAACCTTAATAACTCGCTTACGTCTCAACGTGGCACCACTCCAATCGTTCCTCCACAGATGCCATCTAGCCAATAACACTGATTGTCCCAAGTGTGGACAACGTGAAACTGCATATCACTTCTTCTCCATTGCCCAAGCCTAGATAACATAAGAACTGGATAACAATGATCATATTCTTCAAACTCAATGGACTGAAAATATATGCCCTTTATACATCCCGGAACATTTTATCCCTACCTGAAAATATCTACATTCCTAAGCCAGAAAATTCCATCAGACTTTCACATAGATTTTGCTAAAAACTCTCAATTGCAGCATGAAATCCATTCATTTGCTGCCTTTATGATACTCGTAATAATCCTTAGCCATTTCTACCAGCCTCTTAGGTATTCTACATATTGGGATATAATGCCACAGAGCTAAACATCCCATGAATACAACCAAGACAAGTTAACAGCTGTGCCGTTTCCATATTTAGTAATTTGTAAAAATATGTATATTATAACTACCTAAGTATTTGAAAAATGCAACTTATATTTCATTAGTACCAATCCAACTAAAATAGAATTTTCTAATTATCTTTATATTGTTTCCAATGGAAACTTCATTACGTTCGTATTGCACCACCAAAATTTCAAATTTCTACCCAATAAACACATCATTGCAATATTCGTTCGAAGTTTTGGAATTTTCAGTTTTTCCACCATTAGAGGGCGCAATTACAGTTTGAGGAAGACCCTGAAAGAGCAAATCGTAACATTTCATCATTTTCTATCTAACCGAAAAAGAATTTTACACTTATCTCTAAAAACAAACAATTATCTGCTAAAACACAAAAGTTTTGTTTCTACTCCGGATCTGAAGCGACAACTCATTGTTGACAGTGGAAATCTCGTGACCTTCACATTCCACCACCAAAATTTTAAATTTCTAGCATAAATAGAGCTAGTAGAGCTATAATTGAAATTTTAAACTTTTTCCACCGCTAGACGGCGTAATTATAGCTTTAGAGAGATTCGAAAAATGCATATCGTAATATTTCATCAATACCTATTCAACACAAAATAATTTTTAATCTATCTCTGTAAACAAAAAAGTTCGCTGTCTACAGACAGAGGACAAAGCGAAATTATTATCTCGTTTTCTTTAAAAAAAAAAAGAGAGATAAAGATATAACAGCCTTCAATTGTAATTAAATAAATGCTGATTATGATAATACACTGAACGAGAAAAATTCAGTTGAACTTCAACGCCCCTCGGAATGAAAAAATAAAACAGATTTTAAATTAGAACTCGGATTCTACCACGGAAAGAAACTTAAACTTTTCACTCGCATCTCTCTAACATAGGTTCCAACCCAGAGGAGAAATTTTGGAACTGGAGGTCAAGTATTTGGGTAGTTACGTGAGAGGGAGGGGGCAGACTCTTTATGGATATTTATTTTATATGGGGGAGGAAATATTGAATGACAATTTTAACCGATGAAGTATATAAAAGGGAAAAAAGTGAATCGAGTCTCTAAACTGGGTTCCATTTTAAATACGGGCTTCAAACTTAACACAGGACGATGTGGCAGATGGGAAACCCGTGGGTAAAATTTGGGACTAGAAGGTCAAGTATTTGGGAAAATACTAGGAGTTGAAATCTTTTAAAAAGTTATAGCAAAGTTTATCAACAGTTAATTAAGAGATAAATTTATGAAAAGATTATTAACATTTAGGAAACTTATCAACAGTTAATTGAGAAATAAACCTATCAGCAGTTGAATAAGAAATAGCAAACTTGTCAATAGTCAATTAACAGATAAACTTATCAACAGTTAATTAAGATATAATAATTAAGAGATAAGCTTATCAATAGTTAAATAAGAAATAGCAAATTTATCAGTGTTAAGAGTAAACTTATCAACAGTTATATAAGACACAGGAAACTCTCAACACTATATTAAGAGATAGGAACTTATCAACAGTTAAATAAGAGATGGCAATTTATCAACAGTTAATTAAGAGATACACTTCTCAATAATTTAGTAAGAGATAGCAAACTTATTAACAGTTAATAAAGAGATACACTTATCAATACTTTATTAAGAGAGAGCAAACTTATCAACAGTTAAATAAGAGATAGCAAACTTGTCAACAGTGCTAAGAGATAAACTTATCAACAGTACATTAAGAGATAGCACATTTAACAGTATATTAAGAGATAGCACATTTAACAGCAGTAATCGTGCTGCGGTGTTCCTGAAAACTATGAAGCGTGAATTGTACGCATTATTGTAAGAAAATATACCAGTGTCCGCCTACCTGGAATGAATTGTTGATGTAAAATTTTCACACAATTTTATCCTACTAAATAAATATTTAATCTATTTAGCTTATATGAAATTATGTTCAAAGCCATTAATTTTCAAAGTTAATTTACAACACGATTTGTAAGAAATAAAACCAGACATGAACAGGTATTTAAAATAAACTTCAGAGTTTTTTATTCCCCTATTTTTACTATTCTGAAAACTGAGCCGTAAACGTGATTTCTTCCTTGCAATGAACTCGATAATGCATGCTGATTTAGCGCTTGGTAGAATTTCAATATAAATGTCTAGAAGTGCTTATCACTTCATTAAGCAATAAAAACCTGATTTCTCTTGTAACAAATCTGGATTACCTTATTTTCCCAAATTCATGACGGTCCGGCTCAGAATATATGCATTTCTCCTATGGCATCTCATATATGTCTAAAGAAATCAATTCTTTACCTATAATAGTTTCTGATTTACACTTCCCCCCCCACCCATTTTCATAATAAATTTGCAATGTTAATGTAACACTAATCCTGCTCGTAGCAGCTGCTGAAATTTCTTGATTTCTCATACGGGTTTCCACCCTTTACTGCGTTTAAAAAGGTCAAGTGCCTAGATACAATAGAACCCTATTTCTAACTTCAAACTATTTTCCCCTCATTAATGTAACGTATTGTTTGGAATGTTACCATATTCAGTATGTAGTAATATTAATATATAACCTCCCCCTACTGTATGCCCTGCCCTCGGTTAGTAGAGGACACCAATGGGCTTGGTAAGTTTTCGTCCGTCGGATGGAAGGTAAGTTTTCGTCCGTGGCAAATTTTTGTGGGAGAGCTATCCCCTATGCCCGTTAAAGAACACTCTGGATGGTCTTGACGGGAGGCTACCATCTGTCTCCTAACTGCTGGCCAGTGGGGGGTCCCTCCCCCCAAATTTCTGTGAACCCTCGGGGTCTTGTGGCCTGGCCATTTAGCCCATTGTGTGCAAAAAATGCGCCGCTCAGAGGTAAAACAACTCAACACCGTAACTTCCCAGCTGAGTTAACCCTTTCCACTCAGAGTTGAGTTACAAATTGAAATCTCTCAAGTTCAAGATTAAAACTCGTTTAATTTTTTTAGTTCATTAAGGAGAACTTGTTTTCTACGGATCACGCTAAATTTCAAGAGGGTTTCGTTGCCTAAGTTTAAAATTTGGAATGACTAATTTTCTACAATTTCAAATTTGACATTTCAGATTTTCATTTTTCGAGATTTGTACACTAATCCTTTTAAAAAATGAGGAAGTGAGATTAAGTACCTTTAAATTCAATTTCAATGATATTCAATCAGTAATTATAAAGTATGAAACCTAAAAGATTGAACAAGAACGTTACCAGTAACAAGAATTTACCACAAATGCTAAATGAAACATTAGTAACAACTATTATATTAATATATTCATTGTGTAGCAGGCGCGTTTTCGAAGTTTTACAATGATTCTTCAGCCTTTGTCTACTTTGGATCTAAGATATTGATGCTTTAAGCTTCTAGTTACCAAAATTATTTCAGTGTTGAATGACTGATTAAACGGAACATTGAGATATATTTTATTCAGATCTTTGCATTACTTCTAACGACATTTTTTCCGTGGAAATATTTCGTCTAGAATTGAATGAAATTCGTGTTTTTCCTTCCTCTACATGACCATGCAATGCTCTGATTTTTTCCCTCCTACTGTGAGTCCCAAACTCGTAAATGGGTGGAAGAATTTAATTGAACTACAGGTGGAATTGCATTGAATTGCAGGTGGAAGAAATTAATTTACCAGTGATTCGAATTATGATCTTCTCATTGACGTGCTGACCAATAAATCAAGGATTAGTGATGAATTGACAGTTGGTACTTTACAGCTGAATTCTTCTTGCCATCTTTTTTATCTAAGAAACTTTAAAAATAACTGTTTCTTATATGCATGTAATATCCGCCATTTTTCACCAATATGAACAGTAAAATTAAACGTTTAGACAATTAATTAAAAATAATAAAAAGCAATAAATTTCGACGACCTCTAGCTGGTTAAGACACATCCGATATAAATTTTCTGAAGCTGACAAGTGAATAGCGAAAAGAAACTGCATAAACAAATAAATCACCTTCCTCTGATGAGAAGTAAAACAAAAGTTACTTAATAAACAATTGGCTTAAGGAGTGAGGAAATTTTGGCTGCTACTAAATTAAAGTGGATGCATTTTACCACAAGACTGAGAGACAACCATTAAAGCAAATGACTGCGGGTTGTGAAACCAAAGACCAGTTTTCCTTGCAACCATCCTGTGGCGATAGCCAGGCTATCCCTTTACATGGAGTTGCTATGGTGTGGCATGGCACTTTCGACTTCTGCAAGGACGAATAACGCCCTTAGCAAACTTTCCCCACTGACTTCATCAGGAACAGAAGCACTAAAAAACTGGTTCCTAACCCGTCAGCGCAACCTATTACCGCTGTAGGCCAAAGCTGCGTCTCTGCTGACGTGTGATGACATCGAACAAGGAGGAGGCAGTTGCAGGGCTTCCAAGAAATCATTTCAAAATCCATTTCTTTGAGTTCACGCCGCCAAAGTTGAGGATGAAAATCGCTTCTTATTAACAAAAGAAGTTCTGATAAAGTTACAAAGCACAGTTTTAAGGTGAATAAATCAAATTTCATTTCTCGATGAAGTTCTGTTGAAAAATTATTTCTTATGATGTATTTTTGTTCCGTTTACGGAAAAAGTATCCGATGCACGAAGTTAACGACAGATCAAGAAACTGGATATTTCTTGTTAAGTCCGGATAATTCACAACATGCCGTCCCGTGGCCAAGTGGCTAGCGCCTTACTGATCCTGACTGATCTAAGGGACCTGGGTCGAGCACCGGGTAAGACATGGATGTTTGTGTTGTTTTTCTGCTGAGGTTCTATCGTTCTCACAGACCTTCTACTATGACATAAACTGGCAGACTCCTGTCAGACCTCTGTGGCAAGCAGCTGCTTGAGAAAGTATTTATTTTTATTTAAGAGAAGAACGAAATCAATTAGATTTTGACTGACGAATATCTCTGTCGCATTCGAGTCGGCTGTGGCAAAGTGGCCATTCCGCTTGGCTACTGATGTTGAAAGCTGGGTTCGAATCCCGAATAATGCATGAATTATTTCTCTTTCCTCACAGATCTTCTCTATGCCGTATTATACCGACAGGTTCCTGTCATATCTCTCTTGCAAACAGATTCCTGAGGGGTAATATATTTATTATTTATTTTCTGAGGATATCAGTTATTCGTAATTGCGAAAATCAGAGGAAAATGTAAATAAAAATAGAATAAGGCAAATGAATCCACAGCTCATCATTGATTTATTAAGCATTTTATCATTATTGAGCTGTTTAAGCAACACGAAGAAGATGGGTGTAGAGGAAAAAATGTTTTCAGCGGGGTGGGATCCGACCCACGACCTCCTGATGACATGTCAGGTTCTCTGACTGCTGAACTATCCCACCTGGCTCAAGACAATTTTTCTTCTACACCCATCTTCATCCTGTTACTTAAAAATAGAATAAATTATCCCTGAAGCAACTGCTTGCCACAGAGATCTGACAGGAACTTTGGAATGTTTTACCTCTTAGCGGCACTTTTTTGCGGACCATGGGCTAAATGGCCAGGTCACATGGACCTCGAAGGCTCAGAGAAGGTTGGGGGAGTGACCCACTGGAACAGCTCTTGGGAGACAGATGGTAGCCTCCCGTCAAGGCCATCCAGCGTGTTCTTTAACGTGCACAGGGTATGACTCTCCCGTACACGGGGCCACGGCTTAACGTCCCATCCAACAGACGGCGGCCTTTCCAAGTCCATCAGTGTCCCCTGCTGACCGTGGGCAGGGGGGGGGGGAATTTGCGGAGATAAATCTCAACGCTGACCCACCTGGGACTCGAACCTGGGAACTACAGAGTGCGAGCCTGGCGCGCTACCGACTGAGCCACCCCCGCCTCTCTGACAGGAGCCTGTCAATTGAATGCACCACAGAGAAGATCTATGAGAAAGGAATCTTCTGCAGAAAAAGACAATACAAGAAACGTCCATGCCATACAAGACGCCTGAACCTAGTCCCTTGCATCATGGTTAAGTATGTATGTATGTATGTATGTATGTATGTATGTATACATACATACATACATACATACATCAACCTAGGGAACGGGGATTGCTCAGTCGATAGTGTGCCAGGTTTGTAATCTGTATTTCTCAGGTTCGAGTCCCACTTGGGCCAGCGTTGAGATTTATCTCAGCCAAATTTTACACCTTGCCCTCAGTCTGTAGGGGATACCGATGTGCTTGGAAAGGCTGCCATCCATCGAATGTCATGGCAAATTTGTGTGGGAGATCCATATCCTGTGCACGTTAAAGAACTCGCTGGATGGACTTGACGGAAGGCAACCATCTTAATAGCTGTCCGTTAGGGGGTCCCTCCTCCAACCTTCTCTGAGACCCTGGCTCCTTTGGACTTGGCCATTTAGCCCATTGTGTGCAAAAACGTGCCGCTCAGAGGTAAAACAACTTACATCAAGTTACCATTGGATACGGACACCCATCAATACTATGCAATGTAATTATTCAAAAATTGTCAAGTAATGAAAATGACTAACTATACTTCCTATATTTTTAAAAATAATAGAAGAATTGTTTAGTTGTACGTAAATTTTATTTTTATACATATAGGAATGGCATATAAACTGACAGACTCCTGTCAGACCTCTGTGGCAAGCAGCTGCTTGAGGGGGTATTTATTTTTCATTTATAGGAAGGAGAAGGGTCCTAGAAATTACTCCTAATTTGTGTAGGCCTTCTATACAATGAGCCATCGAGGCGAAGAAGAATGACGAAATAATTGGTTCACATTTACGAATCTATTGAATGTGTTATGTATACGCTCGTGGGTACACAACATGGAAGGAGATAAGTCTCAAGTCCGCAGGTGGCCATTTAGGGAAGTATGAAAGTTTTACCTGTGCGGCATATAATAAACGCCGAAAGAGAAGTTCTTATTTGCTTTGTTTTTAAGGTTAATGTTTATTATATGGGTTTTAAAGCAAATGGAAAGTTAATAATTGATTTAGAATTATATCGACGATCTCAATCAGCGTTCGTCGAACTAGGTTCCGCAGAACTCTAGGTTTCCTCGGAGCATTTTCAAGGGTTAAGTAGAGAGCTTCCAAGGTTTTTGAAATATGCAAAATGTCTGTGGATTTATTGAAAATTATGCTGTAATATTTAGCATTTAAGATTTTATCAGTTATCACGGCCAAAACCTCATTCCTACATCATTTGATTATCTCATTTTGAGTTCTTTTCTTAATGTAGGTAGCGCGAGAAGATATATTTAATAAATGCTTTTCAAGAATCTAATCCTCTGCATCCATTAGCAAAGAAGAAATTCTCTAAAATTTCTCTCGTTACAAGTTTCATTATTATATAATAAAAGTACATTGTTCCTCTGTCCACGGAAAGATATATTTTGGCGAGCTAAAAAAAAAACTATAGTTTGTATAATGGGTGTAAGTCTATTTCGATTTCCTCTACTTGTTTTACTCAAGTAGCATCTAACATATTTCTTACATCTTTACTAGATTCCTCGTAAAGTTCATCAAATTTCATAAAATTTTAAGCATGAAAACTTCTTTCTGATGATATGCATATAAATCATGAATATCTAATTACTAAAATCTTTACCTACTAATTTAGCAAATTTGCAACTGGTTTCGCCCCTCCCATTTGCAAGATTGATGCCTTATTTCTTCCTCCAGTGGTTGCAAAGAGAACGCAATATTTGCAGTAAACTCCCTTTTCTAAATCTGATGCTAGATGCTGATGGCTGATCTCTACCTAGATGCTGATGGCTGAAACATCATTTCACTGTTTTATTATTTTTTGTATGCTCACAATAAGGAAATGAATAGTTTTTTTTTTTATCAGAATACAGGTATTCTTAATAAATTTATATTTTTCAAAATCGCTGAGCACCTTAGCCATAACGACAGCATTCGCAATTTCATATTTATTTACAATTAAAGTATCTTTTGGTAAAGTTCGCTGCTTCAAACGCATATTTTAGTAACTCAGTGAAATAAAGTTAAGGGCTGGGATAATTCATCATCGTCTGCAGGCGCTGCAATTACATCACATAGTTTGACTTTTTTAACTTGAAAAAATTCATCAAATTTTCTTCTAGTGCTTTTACTCATTTTCGTTATAGGCATTGAGGTGTTAAATTATTATCTTTTTTAACTTATCTTTTCCATAATCAAAAATACAGTATTGAAAAAAAAAAAGCATTTACAATAAGTAAAAACTATGCTTTAGAAAATTTTTTGATATTAACATTGAGACAGACAAATACGAATCCCATTTATATTAATAAGCAAAATATGACACACAGAAAAAAAATCTCTCTCTTATTTCATTTTCACATTAACACTTATTTAAGTCACTTATGATGAAAACATATTGTTACAGTTAATACATCACACTAATATTTTTTCTACTAAGGACTACGAAACTAATAAAACTTTTCCATCCAGATGATCTAGAAACAATTATTCAACTCTTGACCATTTGCCAATACAAGAATTATCCACTAATTCTCAAAATAAGTCACTAACAAAAATCAAAAATTCAACACTATCTCAAAAACGAAATTTTTACCTCATCACTGGATATCATCGAAACTCTATCACCTCATGATTGGAAATTCACCCAAACGTTTTCCATAAGCACAAATGTTTTTTTAAAGTATTGGATGTATAGTTTTGTAAAGTTCTAAGCCGCGAATAATGGAAAAGCCTCACTACAATCATACTCCAAGACCCTACCTAGGACGCAAAAATCCGGCAAATATTTGATCAGCCTTTGAAATACTGCCGTAGATTGGAATTTTCGGTAATCAACTTTCAATAATGATATGAAGAAATAACCAGATTCTCAAATTACGATCCTTGAATTTTGCAGATCGGAAGAAGCACCTGTATCGGAAATCAGATCCAACCCTCGCAAATTTGCTTCTATGGAATCAATTATGCAAAATGCGAATTAGTCCCTTACTAGCATTCGCAAAGGGGATCTTAGATCAAAGTGACCGGATCTGGGGGGAAGGGAGTCATGGCCCTCTGCCCTCATTCGCATCAGTGATTATTTTCTGTATCTCAAAATCTCATACGGTTGCACTTCAGATTCTGTGAATATTAATACAGCTATGTCATACTATATCAACAAGCAAAATTCTAAACCTAGGTCCTTCCAACCCAGTCGACGTTGTAGATGGCATCTCTTGAATAATATACAAGCATATTTCAAGAGATGCATAAATGAATCCTTAAAATGTATGAGTAATAACGGAACAGAATAACTCTGAATCTCATACAATGTAGTGCGATATTTCCAAAAACCAAACTAATGACACCATTTAATTAATGATTATAAAATAATTATTCAATGAATTAAAGAAATGAAAATTTACTTCCTTAAAGAAATGAACGAAAGAAGCATAGTATTAAAAAAAACAACATCAGAGATTGCTAAAGTTACAATTTCTATTAAATTTCTCTCTGCTATATAACATACACTTAATAAAGTTCTAAAATCCTATAACTATATTATTCCAAAAAATCATCTACTATCATATAGTTACTAAAAAAACAATTTCAATCATATTGAGACGAAGCCACGGGCCAATGCAGGCGCAGTGAGGGTTAAATCATATTGAATGCAGTATGTAAATGTAGATATTGAATGCAGCATATATTCAATCATATTGAATGCAGTAATTCAATTCAATCATATTGAATGCAGTAATTCAATTCAATCATATTGAATGCAGTAATTCAATTCAATCATATTGAATGCAGTAATTCAATTCAATCATATTGAAAGCAGTAATTCAATTCAATCATATTGAATGCAGTAATTCAATTCAATCATATTGAATGCAGCAATTCAATTCAATCATATTGAATGCAGTATGAAACGCAAAAATTCATGAAAGTAATATACTCTAAAGTTGCGTAGGAATGACTAAGAGAACGTTGAGTGAATATTATTAATCAGATATACCACGCTACGTAGCAAGCACGGCATTAGCAAGTGCAATTATTAATCACAACTGTAAACTGAAATTTGGTTAGTCTTTTATAATTAGGGCGCCGGTTGATTCACTCGATAATGGAACACGATCATCATCTGACGTTTCCAGGTTCAAATCGTCACTGCGCCTGCTCTCTGTGAGAATGGAGAAACCAATGAGCTTCGAAAGACCGCCGCCCACCAAATAATACATTAAGCCGTGGCTCAGAGTGCAGGAGAGATATACTCCTTAACACGCGTTAAGGAAGATGTTGGATGGCCTTGACAGGAAGCTACCATATATCTCCTAACAGCTGTCTATTAAATCCTCATTTCCTTATCCATCTGTAACCTTTTAGTGTCCTTGTGTCCTCGCCACTGCTCGCACAAAAATGCTGCTGATAGGTATAACAACTAAATCTTTTATAATCTCTTCACCAAACTCAATATGAAAATTGAAATGTACAAAAGAATTAGAACTTTTATCAATATAGTAGCATTTTGCAACAAACGTAACGCAAAAAACGTAGCACAATCACTAACCCTCTCCCCCTTCTCGAGGTGTTAGGCAATGTATGAACGATCCTCTAGACTTATCGAAATGAACAAAAAGAAATATATCTTACTTTTGCGAGAAACCATTTCGGCAATATCAGTAACTTTTTAAATAAGAGAGATAATGTGACCATCCAGAAACAATTATGAAGCTCAAAATATTCTCTATCATTTGCGATTAGATGAAGCATAGAACTTTAAGAAAATTAGTCGAAGTATTAGGGGTCAACGTTTATTTCGCCTAACAAGTTTTTCTTTTTATTCCTTAACTAGCTGAACGTACCCGGCGCTGCCCGGGTGTTACTTTTAACCTGTATATTCTTATTTTCACTGCATTAAAGGTAAATTTTGTAAGAATCCTCCCCCCCCCCCCCTTTTAGCACAGATTTTCAACAAGAAGAAATTTTCCCGGATTGTTGTTGACGTCAGCGAGCACTCCTCATATCACGTGGCTTAGTTTCTACGTAAGCTATCGAGATTTTATTTCCGTTACCACAGTCAGCGTTGAGATTATCTCCGCAAAAATTCCCCGCCCTGCCCACGGTCAGTAGGGGCTTGGAAAGGCCGCCGTCTGTCGGATGGGACGTTAAACCGTGGCCCCGTGTGCGGGAGAGCCATACCCTGTGCACGTTAAAGAACACGCTGGATGGCCTTGACGGGAGGCTACCATCTGTCTCCCAACAGCTGTTCCAGTGGGTCCCCTCCCCCAACCTTCTCTGAGCCTTCGGGGTCCATGTGACCTGGCCATTTAGCCCATGGTGTGCAAAAAAGTGCCGCTCAGAGTTAAAACAACCCAACCCAACCCGTTACCACAGATTTTGCTACCCTATGGCTCCCGTGATATTCGTTCGCACGGTCCAAATTTCCTACACAGCATCCCCCATGTTGCTCGGTGATTGGTTTAAAAATCAGGTTCTCACTTGGCCCGTGGCTTCATTTCTACACAAATTGTGACAGCTCGTATCTCACTTTTAATCTCCATATTCTGTTGTTTGCTGCACTAAAGGTTAGTGAATATCCTCCCCCCGCCCCGACATTTTATCACAGTTTGAACACGAAGAATTTCCCGGTGTTGCAAAGGTCATTGCTGACTCGGCGCGGGCGCGCGCTCTCAGAGCCCGTGGCAAACAATTGGGTTACTTATTTCGTCAGTTTTTGGCATTCTGTAATTCCCGACGTACTTCAACGAAAGGTCCCAATTTCGTAGGAGGGTTCCCCGTGTCCGACCCATGTTTAGTTAGAAAATCAAGTCCGTAGTTGCAATGGAACGCCTAAATAATGCTTTTGGAAATGTGGGGAATCTGGCAACGGCATCAGAATTGCAGCATGACATTTAAATGCTATTTTAAATCTTTACTTTCATTGTTAGGGAGCAGAAAATGGCAACAATAAATTTGATAGCGATTCTTGTTTCCCGTAGGAATAGCATGGTAAATATTTGTGGTTCTATCAAGTCCCCCTCTTGGACTTTCGACCTGAAATTTGTTAATGCAATCCGGACCACAACCAGAAACATTCTCTGAAAATTTGAAGGGTCTATGTTGATTTCCCAATGAGTTATGGCTGAGACAGACAGACAGACAGACAAACACACAGACAGACATCTTTTATTATATAGATAATATATCTCTGGAATCTATATCATAGAAGGTATCTGTGTGTATGTCTGTAGCAGCCATAACTCGTCGGGAAATCAATGTATACGCTTCAAAATTTCAGAGAATATTTCCGGTTGTAGTCCAGGTTGCAGTGCCAAATGTCAAGTCGAAACTACAAAAGGGGGGTTTGCTGGAAGTAAAAATATTTACCGTGCTATTCCTACGGGGAACGGTAATTGCTGTTAAATTTATTGTTGCCATTTACTGCTCCCTAACTGTGAATGTAAGAGTTAAAATAACATTTAAATCTGATGCCGTTGCCAGATTCCCCACATTTCCAAAAGCATTATTACGGCGTCCCATTGCTTGTAGCTAGGGACCTGATTTTCTTCGTGTTGAAAATCTGCGTTAAATTATGGGTAGGAAATGTAAGAAAATTGGTTTTCCAATTTCAGATAAATGAATATTTTTTTGATACAGAAAAATTTGCGTTTTCTTTTCTGTACTTTACTCAATTTTGCAAATATAACAGACAAGAAATGATTTTAGATTGTAAGAAATTTAGGACATCCAAGAAATTCAGATTTTGGTTCTGTTTTAATGCAGAGTAAAACTATTTCCGAGTGAACCATGTTCAAGTAAACACATCACATAAAAATGGAACGATGGAACGTTAATCGAAAAAATCGCGACAATTCAATTCGTTTCAGGGAATTTTGGGTTTTTATCAGTGTACTCAGACATTTCTGAATTTTTTGCATTATTTAACTCTAAAATAGGCTAAAACGCATAAACGATACTAACTTTAGCTACAGCACACAATTTTACAGAGAAATTTTTATATTTAATTCATTTTACTGAAATTGGTATCTAAAAATAGCTTTCAGATTGATTTAAGACTGGATTTAAGTGAAAAAAAGATCAGTGGACAAATTACAGTTCATAAAAAATAAAAAACTGGTACTTTAGGATTTGTTCCTTATCTCGTACATCAAAGGGTGAAAGTCAGAACAGACATAGAGCAAGGAACGTTTTAGGGTACTTACCGTTATGCAGCTTTATAGTTCACGTTATCTGGTTCCAGTATGATATTTACTGTGTACTGGCTGACTGTATGTCTTAGTAAATAAATAAAAATTTATCCCTCAAGCAGTCAGTTTAATAAGCCACGGCCGACCACATATGAAGACAGCTAACTACAACAAATTTTAAGTTGTGATTATGCGCTGACACATGCGTCTTAAGGGTTAATTAATCCTTAAAAAGGATTTAAAATCCTAGATGTATTAGAAGTAGTACTCTGTAAATACTTGTAATACAGTCCCCCCCCCCCCCCGCAGGGCCCGGTTTCCAACATCATAGCTAAACACTCTCAGCTTATCCCACATCCTTTCATGGGCTATGAATAACCATTCACTGAAGTGTCGTCATCAGTATCTGCTAGTTGAGAAAACTTTCCCCCTCAGGTAACCAATTTCTGGAAATTTGAAATCTACCTTTTAATATGAAACACTTGTCATTCAAGATTAAAGTGAGTGTTATGTGAACACCTTCGGACAACGATCAGTATCCCTCACACATCGCGATTTGCATCCTGTCATAAAACAATATACTAAGTTCCTTCTCCACTCCACCTCTCCCTCACTCTCCTACTGCTCACGTTGAAATGATTACAGAGTAGTACTCGTAATACATCTACGATTTTAAATCCGTGTAAGCGGACCGCTCTGTTATCACATTTCCAACTTATTGAAACTGCCTTATTTGTTCTTCTGCAGTTTTATCGCTTCTCCCATATTATTGTTGTTTTTTACCTCCTTTGAAGTTCTTTAATAGCTATCATATCCCCAAGATTTAATTGCGAAGAGGGTGACTTCTGAATGCTACTCGGACGCAAACTCTTGGGACTGGATTGTTTATAGTTGAAAGGATTTGGGTTGTTTTACCTCTGAGCGGCACTTTTTTGCACATTAAAATACGTTTGTATTTTAGAACTTTGTGCAAAGAATTCTTTCACTATTCTTCAGTTTTGTATAAGTTTCTTAAGACTTTCATTGCTGTTGTTAAATATTCAAACTCCCATAACTCATTAAATACTGAACGAATATTGTTGAAAATCGAGATATTGATTTATATGATTGAGATCTTTATCTGCAATCACATACTTCAAAACAAAAAAAAACTTATTTTGGAAGTTATAGAAATTTGACGTTAGCTTCCCATTGATTTAACATAAGGATTTTCCTTAATTTATGGGAATCAGTGTATATTAGCTTGTGGAGTTAATATAAGAAAGGTTAATCAGGATATTATGCAAAAAATGTGGAAAAATTTCATGTTAGCAACTGAAAGAAAAATGGTACATGCATTCTTCTTTAACGAAATCAAAAATTAAAATATACATGGCGTTCTATAACGAAACACTTAATGATGAACCATACTTACTGAGCATCTATCCACTATCAGGCTGTTTTATGTAACAGGATGATGGTGCAATGGAAAAATTTGTCTTTTGCCTGGTGGGATCTGAACCCACAACCTCCTGATGACATTCGATGAAGGTTGGTGTGTTGTACTTCTGAGCGGATCCCATCCGGCTCAAGACAATTTTTCCTCTAAAACTGATCGACGATAAATTCAGAGTGATATCTTCCTTAATATATTAATAAACACGGCGAAGGAAAAAAACTCTTTAATCTAAATAATCTTTTAAGCTAGGGATTTTTGAAATTCTGATAATTAAAGAATGGTAAAGAATTCCCATATTTCATTAATATTATCAATAGGTTCTAAATTATATTCGTATTTATTTTGTTTCCCTTTAGATCAGGATAGTCCATTCCAAACTTATTGAAGAGGCACTAAAGAAACAAAATATATATATACATTCTGAAGGAGCAACAGAGGAAAATTCTCAACTCAAAAACGAAAACATATTTCAGAGGAATTTGAAAAAAAAATACTTTTAAGGAATCAAGGAAATCTCTTGATCAGAAACAAAAATATACATTTTTAATTAGTATCAGGATTTGGCAAAATAATTTTGTTATGCACATAAATATGTTTGGTCGAATAATTTAACGAAATGAGCCAGATTTAATACACTTTTTCTGTGTGTTTTATGAGCTGCAGATTGAATGGGCCTGCTTTAGATGGCTCATAATCAATTCACGCATATTTTCACTCAGCAGTAATTTTAAAATTCCAAAGGGTTCCTATCCTAACAAATTTGGTTGGACCATGAAATGTCACTAAAATCACGTCCTCTATCATCAGTTTGTAGGGTTGAAAAAGCCTTCCCGGTCGTCATTCAGTGCAGCTGCATATTCTTGGTCGATTGCGATCGAAACCTCCTTCTCTTCTTCAGATAATCTGAATTCCTTGACTTCATTCTCTAAACCAGTGCTTCTCAACCTTTTATGCTTCACATACCCCCTGGAAATGTGTATGCAACTGGCGTACCCCTTGTTAGATAGATAAAACTATAGTTATAGTATAACAATGGAAATAAAACTTTGCTACTAGATCTGGCGACGTTTGAGCTCTCACGGCGTACCCCAAAAAAATTTACCGCGTACCCCACGTTGAGAATCCCTATTCTAAACTATCAACGGCAAATAAAACGTTCATAACTTCTACTTCCTTCAAAAATTTCCGTTTCCGGGAAGCAAACGGAAAAATAAAATTAAACAAATATATGAAATTTTAACTCAATTCCAAATTTTCGTCATGAATTTTACTAGCTGCAGAAAAAAGCTTTTATGAACGTTTTATTCATAACAAGGGTTTTTTTCGAAACTAATCCCAATTTTTTCCCTAAGTTGTTGGTCTCGATTTGAACGGTTTCGATTTATAAGGTGATATCTCAGAAGCTATCTACAGTGTAAGGAACCTATATACCGTGTAAATCGAGGGATGGGTATAATCTTATTTTTTAATTGCTTTTGTGTCCAAAAGATGGCGCCACTGTGCGAATAAAATGGAAAAAATCCGGAAAGTTTATAAGGTCACACAAGCTGAGAAAAGGTTAGCCATTGGTGATGTAGTGGTAGCATAAAGGCATGTTTCCTGGAGATGTGGGTTCGAATCCCACTCATGGCAAAACCAAATATTGTCAGCTTATCGTTTCAAAATTTTACTCTTTTTTACACTCTGTATTAGTAATCGGGTGAATTTTTAAAGCCGAAAAGCATCATATATCTAATGTAGGCAGAAGAAATATGAGGTGAATTTTAAATTTGAGGTAGGAATTGGTAAAGAAGTAACTTTTTTTTACTTTTAGTGGTCCTATATAGGAACAGTTAGGCAAATGGTGTTCATGGACACCATTTTTGGACTCTGCGAGTGCCTCAGTCTAACACAGTGTCTCGCAAACTTTTTTACTCTGCGGCACACTGAATCTAATTTTTTTTCCCGCGGCACACCTAAAAAAGAATAAAAGCAAACTCTATATAATCGTCATTATATTTGCGCTTTGTTGAAGTCATCAGCCTGGTTTTACTTGAAGATTTGCTCTCGTTCTTTAATTCATAACTCGGTGTTTGTTTTAAATATTTGTCCATTCTATGGCTTGAAATAATCAAAAATTAATACCAAAATTTGGAAAAAGCTTGATAAATGCTTACAAGATCCCAGTTGATAAAATCTGAAAGATCACGTCAAGTCAAAATGAAATCTTTGGAATATCTAGTGTCAATTTGAAAATCTCTTGCGGCACACTTGGAATCTCTCGCGGCACACTACTGTGCCGCTGCACACAGTTTGCGAGACACTGGTCTAACAGACTGATTATCGCATACATGGGGACAGAGCAATTTTATAATAAGATTTTGTTACTTAAAAATAATGGATATGCTTTCTTTCAGGATGATTGTTTTTTGCTCTCAGTATTTTATAATAATATTTTTTGATCGATTATATTTCAATTCAGTCAATTCATTAATTTTCAAATTATATTCAATCCAAGATATTGAAATTATATTCAGTCCAAGATATTAAATTTTTACTTAAAAAATAAAAATGAGGAAATAAAAATGAGGAATAAAAATTAGGAGAATTTCAAGTTTGTACATCTGTTGAAGCTTACGAAAATATTTTTCACATATTACGTACATGTTATAAATTTCGGCACTAGCCTCCACCAAAGAGTTTTCTTTCAGCTGCTCAGTGCGTTTAGTGATGCAAACTCAATCTCCTTAACTGCGAAAGCAAGTTTTTGACAGAAAAATGTCACCAGAAATAAATTGATGATCTCGCGCAAATCTTTCTAATTCTCGATTTTCACAACATTCTTCTGATGTTTAGAGCTATTAGGTTGAAAACATTTAAAACAAACGCTGCTGTTATATCTGTATGCAGGTATTACTACTGTATATTTAGTGTTGAAAACTACGTCTATGTTAGTATTATAATGTAATTACAATAATTATACTTTTGTGTAACACGTACAGTGAAATGATGCTGTGTATGATCGCCGTTCTTCATAAGGCAATGTAAAGTTACTTTCATGTTCCAATTTTGTTAGTAATAAATAATAAATTTATTGTTGCCAATGAATTCTAACATTTTCAAAATTAATCGAATGATTATACAAACTCCTAACGCAGCATTCATTTTTAGTAAGTGAACTTTAAAAATAGTAAGTGAACAAATAAAAAAATACCTATTTTCCTATGGGCCCTAAAATAGAATATAAGCCTAAGGCATATCAATGGTGCAATCAGTCACTATTGAGTTCGTATTCACTTCAAAAGAAGAGAGGGCACTGGCAATCTTGTTGAGCAGGTAAAATCGGCGCCCTATATTCCTTTGAAGTGAATACGAACTCAGTGACTGATTGCACTACCGATATGCTTTAGGTTTATTTTCTACATTTTAGGGCCCTATTAGGAAGTTAGATTTTGTTTAATTTTTAATTTCTTTATACTTTTTGTTACTAAAAACCCTACCTTCAAAAACTCTCGTTTGATATATGAATCATAAACATCGAGCAATTTTCTTCCCTTTTCGAGTATGAGATAGCCCACGACATTGGAGACGTCACAAGCTTTAATTATAAATACGACTAGTTAAAGTTGAACCCCCCGAAAATCCGTCCCACCCCTTTATCATGGGAGAATAGTTGGGGAAAATTCCGAAATAGTTTACGACCGCCATTATAAGAGCTTTCATTTCATTCCAAACTGATAACTGTAATCCCTCGGAGGATATAGTGGAACCACTTTCACATTTCCTGTTTTGCAGGGAAGAAGAAAGCATGGGGAGGTCAATTTTTTATAGCCTATGACACTCATCGCGTCACAGGTTTTCACTTGACACATAGTTCGTTACCTTCGGCACTCGCGTTCAGGAAATATAGAGGAACAATCATATTCATATTCCCTCTTCTTTTAGGAGGGAAGGAAGCATGGAGGAGTCAATTTTTTGTAGCCTAAGACAAGGATGGCGAACCTATGGCACGCAAGACGATTTTTTAGGCACGCCACTAAGAGGTAGAAAAAAATAATATAAGACTAGTGTAGAGACTTGGAAAAATGGCCTTAGCAATTCAATATATACATATAAACCCCATTAAAACGCGATGAAATTTGGCTCCCCTTTTTTGTCATATGAAACGTAATTTTTCACTCAAGAACTACATATTTGATTCCTTGTGTTGTTTGTGAAAACGTGGGCAATATTTTCACTCCAGCGCGAATCCGCGAGACTTGTTATCTTTTGGCATTCGAAAGAATACGGTTGGCAACATCGATTTCATTTGTATTTCAAATGAACAGACGGAATGCTGTTTCGTTACTGAAATCACTCGTACACAATTGGCTATTTATTAAGTTTTGTCAAATTTTGTTTAATTCATCAAAATTTTTAATTTAAAAAAGTCTGAAACTTCAAAAGAAAACCCCGGAAAAAAATTATATTAATTAATTTAATTTTCCATGTAATAATTTTGTTTACTTGATTTTTCCGATTTTCCGTGAACCCTTATATTGCAATTTATAGCGCGCAAAAAAGCGGCAAAGACAAGTTGATATAGTTGGCTGATGTACGAAGTTTGAATGACGAAAAATGGCTCGAATTTTTACTAACGCGATCCCCCTTATATCGCGATATGATTCTTAGGACCCCGAGTACCGCGTTATAACGGGATTTGCCTGTATTAATGAATGAATCATTGGTGGCCAAACTATGTTGCTTTAATTAGTACTTCAATTGTATGCCCGTGAGTTATAATTACCGATGACACATTACAAAATATACTGCATTATAAAAAAATACGCACTAGATCTTTCATCAAACATTAATTTCCTTAAACTACTTTTTCTACATCTTAAAATTTAGTTATGGTTCGGTTTTTTTCCACACCTGAGAGAGCTATTTTAATCTCACAGCCGATTGGAATCGACTTCATTCTGATCCCAACGATGTGGCGTCAGTGATGCGCTAATACAGTTGCGTGCGAATTTTTACGTTTGACTGAATGATTTTAGTTATAATAAATGATTGCTTCATTTTTAATTTTCCTTTTTTCATATTTTTTTGCATAATTGTAGAATATAAGACTTACTATTTTGTATTCTTATATTTAAATCTTTTAGTATTTTGCATCATGAAATTTGTAATGTATGATAAACTGATATGTAACCATAAGCATGGGCGTCCGCAAAAAATTTTCCAGGGGGGGAGGGGCAAAGCTTGGAGACAAATAATTACATTAATAAATTTTTATTTAATTTTTTAGGTTATTTTTTCACAAGTGGATTATAGAATACAGTATTGCATCAATAGAAAAACTCATACATATAACAAACATATAAATTAATTGCGTTTAAATTGTTACGATTATAATTTGTGGAATTTTTTACTCGATCCGGGGGGGGAAGTGCCCCGTTTGCCTCCCTCTGCGGACTCCCATGACCATAAGTAACATTTTCAAATATTTTTGTAGCGTTGGCGCGCGAGCTAGAAAAAGTTCGCTTATTTCTGCAATTTGGGCACGCGAGCTCGGAAAGGTTCGCCATCCCTGGCCTACGACATTCCCCTCGTCAGAAGCATTCATTTCACATAGAGTATAGCTTGCTACTTTCGGTATTCGTGTTTGGAGACATAGCGGAACAATAGTTTTCATATTTCCCCTTTTTTGGGGAAGGAAGCATGAAGGGTCAATTCTTTCTAGCCTATGACACTCCCCACTTCATAAGCTTTCATTTAACACATAAATCATCAAGTTTCTTCATCGCTTTCGAAAGTATGGTGGAACAACGTTTTGTCAAATCCACAAACAAACAAACATTAAAGCCTAAAGCAACAAGGTAACAAATAATGGGATTTCAATGATAGCTTCCATTTATCTTAAAAGGACATTTCTCCGTAAAAAAAAGACTACATTCGATGCTATGAAGTTACAAATTTCATTTTCCACTGCCTAAATGAAGAGCGTTGGCAAACTATTCAGAAATTATTAGTAATACTTCAGCAGTAGAGACAGATTCGAATATTGAGAATAACTATATTTCCCGAGTTTTAAAATATATAATTAAATTCAACCCGATCTTTTGGGAACGTTTTAATCAATTTCCCTTTCTTTGCAGAATTAGTGCAGTCGAAAGCAGCACAATGTGGCGATTTAACAAGCTTAAAAACCTTAAGTATATCGATAAAAACAAATGAGGATTATAATAGGCGATTGACATTAAAACACAGCGATTGAATTCAATATGAAACCAATACACATGAAAACATTTCCTGTAACTATCACAGAGTTAAGGAACAACCAACAATCGAAGCTCAGAAATGGCGTCCATGAGACACGTGAGAGCGGCAGCCAGTAGAAATCGACACCAAACCAACCTCTCTACATACTAGGACCACTAGTGGTCATATATAGGAATAGATCCATTTACAAGATGATGAGGGTATTTAAAAACCCTCACTTGAATTATCCCCCATTCATGGGGAAGCAGGAATGTGCTGTAGAGAAAAAAATAAATGTGAGGCATTTTCAGATGCTCTTGAACTCTAATTTCAAGAGAATTTTGACTTTTTCGACCATGAACCTGCGAGGAGGTAGAGGATGAACGATAAATAATGCGGTCAAAAGCTTTAGCCACATTTAGAAATATACATTTTTACCACATTTATAAATATCATGAAACCTGCGAGGAGGCAGAGGATGAACTTGTACAATACTAATTTATGATCAATCATCAAAATAGCATTTCTCCGAAGGAGATATCTTAGTTGACATTTTCACTGCATTGACTTTAATGATAATATGAATATGAGGGTCCCATTTGAGCATTTGATGTAGGGTTATACCCAAATATTCGATGGTCTTTTGCCTTTCAATTGGTTTATTTATCAGACACAAAGATCAAAAATTTTATATACCTCTCTCAGGAATTGATTCAGGCTATCAAGAAGCTTAAACTAAATAAAGCTACTGGTCCTGACAAGATATCGAACAGGATGTTGAAGCATCTTCCCAAAAAAGCTATAACACATCTTTGTTCTATTTTTAACATGCTTCTTAGAAATCATACTTTTTCTGATATTTGGAAAAATGCCCTTGTTCGGCATATCCACAAGCCAGGAAAGGACCCAACATCTCCTCTGAATTATCGGCCAATCAGCTTGCTCTCTTGCTTGGGCAAGCGTTTGAACAAATAGTTCTTACCAGATCTCCTGCACCCTGCACTTTTCTCTCCCTGCACCCTATCTAGCCTGAAATCCAGTTTGGTTTCAGGGGAAATAGATCAACTGAACATCAAATTCTCAGAGTGGTGGAGAAAATCTCCGAATCTTTGAATAAAAAAGAAACAGTTGCTGCTGTCTTTCTAAATGTGGCTACAGCTTTTGACCGCATCTGGACGGATGGTTTAATTTACGAGTTAATTATGATGGGCGTACCTACGGGTCTCACCAGTATTTTACAGCCATAATTGAGAAATGGAACTTTTCAAGTGCAAGTTGAAACCTTTCTATCTACAAAGAGAGTAATGGCCGCTGGAGTACCCCAATGCTCTCTCCTAGGTCCTTCCCTCTTTTCACTCTGCCTTTATGATATGCCATCTTTTGATCGCATCCTATTAGCCCAATATGCTAAAGATATCGCCCTCCTTTCCCCCTCATTAAGTCCAGTGATTGCTATAGACAGGCTGCAGAGATGCCTTGATGAGGTGGAGGGGAGGCACGATCAATGGAAGGTCAAGATAAACACCGAGAAGAGCACTGCCATCCTCTTCAGTGGAAAACTTATTAAAAATCCAAAACGTTTAAATTTTTTAAATAAACCAATTGAATGGCAAAAGACCATCAAATATTTATTGAATGGCAAAAGACCATCTAAATAATAATATATATATAATAATATAATTATTATTTAGTTTAAATATATCTAACCCTACATCAAATGCTCAACTGGGATCCTCATTTTCATGATATTATCACTCAATGCAGTGAAATGTCAACTAGGATCTCTCCTTTGGAGAAATCCTATCTTGTTGATTGATCATAAATTATTATTGTACAAAATGGTCATTCGTCACACAATCACTTATGCTTCGCCTATAAGGGGAAAACACATCTATACGCAAGATTCAGGTCTTGCAAAACGAAATATTGAGATCTGCGATCAAGGGCGTAGCTAGGGGGGGTGAAGGGAGGCTCCCCCCAAAGTAACTCGGAGTTGGCAAAATTCGAAGTGACTTCGTAAAATCTAGGCGAGTTGTGAAAATTTGTAACATATTTTTTTGAAAAATTCAGGGGAGTTAAAATCTAGGGCAGTTGGCAAAATTCGAATACACTTGGTAAAATACGGGTGAGTTGTGAAAATTGGTGTTGTTTTTGTGAAATTATAGAGAGTTGACAAAATCGAGAAAACTTGGCAAAATTTTGGGGAGCTGTGAAAATTGTGGCTTTCTTGTGCAATTAAGGAGATTTGATAAAATTCGAAATGACTTAGCAAATTCAGGAAAGATGTAAAAATTAAGATTATTTTTCTGTAAAATTACGGCGAGTTGGCAAAATCTAGGGTAGTTGTCAAAAATTCGAATCCACTTGGTAAAATATAGGTGAGTTGTGATTAATTGAGATTGGGTTTGTGAAATTAAGGAGAGTTGAAAAATTTCAGAAAACTAGGCAAAATTTTGGGGAGTTTGAAAAATTTGCAGTATCTTGGCAAATTCAGGAGATATGTAAAAATTGATATTGTTTTTGTGAAATTAAGGAGATGTGGTAAAATCGAGGCAGTCTCGAAAAATCTAGGGAAGTTGAGAAAATTGGAAACCATATGGCAAATTGTAGGTGAGTTGCGAAAATTGAGATTGGTTTTATGAAATTAAGGAGAGTTGTCAAAATTTAGAACTCTTGGCAAAATCTTGGGGAATTAGCAAAATCTAGTGCAGTTGGTAAAATTCGAATTCATTTGGTAAAATACAGCCGAGTTTTGAAAACTGGGATTAGTTTTGTGAAGTAAAGAGTTGGCCAAAACGAGATAACTTGGCCAAATCTTAGGGAGTTTGAAAATTTTAAAGTGACTTGGCAAATTTAGGAAAGATGTAAAGATTGGGATTGAGTTTGTGAAATTAAGGAGAGTTGGTCAAATTAAGGGGAGTTGATAAAATTCACTTTGACTTGTTACAATTCAGCCGAGATGTAAGTACAGTTGACTCTCTTATTCGTCCCTTACGGGACCGGACCCCTGGCCAGATGAACGAAAGGCCGGTTAATCCGAAAATTGTGTCAGAAAATAAATAAAACAGTTCGTCGTCTCACGGAACGACAAACATGGCGCCCATAAAACACGTGACTCAATCAACCAATGGCAGTGAATCACCGAGATAGCCAGCCTCTATCCACACCCACTGCCCTTTACGCGTATGGACCTGATGATAAGGGGGCCGGCCCCCTTTACAAATAGGTCCAGCTTAGAAAGAAGGATGTATAAGAAGAAGAAGAAGGCCAGCCTCTAACTATACAGGACCTCTATTGACTTTCTGCTTATTGAGCCATCTTTTGTTTAAACTTGCACACTCTGAAGTACAGTCAAATACAGCCATATCTAAATTTATACTGTAGATAGATTCCAGTTGATCACCATGATCAAAAGCGTGCAAATCGAAATCGTTGGGCTGGGATGTTTTACCTCTGAGTGGCACTTTTTTGCACACAATGGGCTAAATGGCCAGGTCACATCGACCCTGAAGGCTCAGAGAAGTTTGGGAGAGGGGACCCACTGGAACAGCTGTTGGGAGACAGATGGTAGCCTCCCGCCAAGGCCATCCAGTGTGTTCTTTAACGTGCACACGGTATGGCTCTCCCGCACACGGGCTACGGCTTAACGTCCCATTCGATGGACGGTGGCCTTTCTAAGCCCATCGGTGTCCCCTACTGACAGTGGGCAGGGCGAGGAATTTTGCGGAGATAAATCTCAACGCTGACCCAGCTGGGACTCGAACCTGGGAACTGCAGATTATGAACCTGGCGCGCTACCGACTGAGCTACCCACGCACCGCAAATCGAAATCAGCAGCTGATGGAGGAAAAAAGGGGGAGAGATTCCAAAAAAATATTGTTATGAATAAAATGTATTTCGTAAATTCCATTTATACATATTTATCTAAAATTTCAGTTCAGCAGTAATAACAAACATTAATGTAACATCATTTTGAACTAATTCAGATAAGCTTAAATTAATTTCTCATACATTTCTTTTTGGTAACGAAAAATACTCTTCTTTAATGTGGACGTATACTAACGAATTTGAAGACAAAATTTGAAGGAAGGATATTTATGAACTGAATATAAATGTAAAAATTAAAGCATTTGTGCTTTATTTTGTAAAGCAAGTTTCATAAATTTTACGAAACAATGTACTACGGAAATTAAACTTTGCTAAAAATGAGATAAAACACGGTTTTTACTAGTCTGAACAATTCAGTCGAAAAGTCAGATCTCTCGCTGCCAATTTAAAATAGGCTTCATTTCATTAAGCGACATAGATTACCTTACAATGGTAAGAATATAATTTTAGCGAAAAAATATAAACATAACATATTACAGATAACGATTTAATCAATATAGGAATTTATTACTATCTATTTATTCTTGAAAATAAATGATATCAATTAAAACCGTTTATTTAATTTTCACTTTGGGAGGAGTCGAATGGTTGCACCCTTGAGCAGGTATCACAGTTTAATTATCTTGGGAGCTACATAACAGATACTGGTGATGTGCGGCATGAGATTAACAGACGAATAGGGATTGCTGCCGGGACTTTTAAGAATCTATGGGGAGTGTGGAGAAATAGGCGTATACACCTAAAGACTAAAATTAGACTGTATAATAGTTTGGTTCTTTCTAGGGTTAGTTATGGGAGTGAAACCTGGACAATTTGTAAACAAGATAACAGGAAACTAGATGCTTTTGATTCTAGATGCTTACGCAGTATCTTGGGTATTAGGTGATTTAACTTTGTAACTAATGATGAGGTTAGGCAAAGGAGTCTGCAACCTCCTTTAAGCAGCATATTGTGCAGAGAGAGACTCCGCTGGTTTGGCCATGTTGCCCGTATGAATAATTATAGATTGGCGAATAGGGTTATGAACAGTGTGCCTAAAGGCCCCAGAAAGAAGGGGAGACCTAGGATGCGGTGGGCAGACAATGTGAAACAGGACCTTGTTAGAATTGTTGTGCAGTGGCCAGATGCAGTAGATGTAGCTCAGGATAGACTTGCTTGGAGAACTAAATTGCATGATCTGGTTGGACCTCCGTAGCCCATGGCTGCTTGAGGATGTTGATGATGATGATGATTATATCTGCACAAATACAAAAAAATGGTTGCATTCGATTTATACCGAAACCTATAAATTGAACGACAGGTGCACTTTGTTTATGAAATTTAAATATTAATATTTTCTCAAAGTAAATTTTAAGTTATAAGCATCTTCAACGTACCGAATTTGTCGAGTTATTTTTTCACAGGAAATTTTGAAGAAAACGTTCTTCACATTAAATCTGAATATAAAGGTTTCGATCATCCCAAATCTGTAGGAATTTCTGAAGCAAATTTCAGGAGATTTTCAAAAGAGAGTAAATGGAATTAAAATTCCATGGTGACACCTGCTCGACCTCTAGAGGATCAAAATTTGGAGAAGGAACCTTAAGCAGATAACATAGGTAAAGCTTTAACTGTTATTAGTAGTTAACTGTTATTTTTACTTAATGAATTAAAAGAAGTTAATCAGTTAACTCAGTTCTTATTAAAGAAAATAATATTATTAGATAAGAACTGAAGGGACTAAAGAATAATACGAATGAAATGGAGCTGAGATCAAAGAGTTTAAATGCTTAGATTTGTTGGTATCACTGAAAAGTCACAGGAGAATTCGTTAAATATTGTTCGTAAAGTCTCTAGTCTACTTGACATTCCTGTGAAGGATGAAATTGAATGGTTCATAGAATTTCAACTGTTAACAAAAGTAAGATCAAGCCTATAATAATTAGATTTAAAAATATTCAAATAGGAGTGAAATGGATTGAAAGTGCAAAGAAAAATCTCTAAGAGCTAATGTGATAAATGACAATTTTAAAGGAACTAAGGCATTTGTAAATGAACACCTCCCTAGACAAACTAAAATATTATTCTCTACAGTGAAGCAGTTGAATTTGTCTCAGGCTGTCAGTTAGCTTGGATCAAGGAAGGAAAAATATCTTTAAGGAAGAATCAAAACACAAAAGTATTTAAAATAAGAAGAGATGAAGATCTAAAAGGTTTACAATTACCCTACATTTTATTGAGTCTAAATTGGACATAATAACAGAGGAAATGTTACTTATGTGTTAGAAAATAAATATCATTTTCAAAAATTTATATATGAAAAGAATGCAAAATTAAATTTTGTTCATTTTAATATACAAAGCATCAGAGCAAAATTTCTCTGAACTTATGGTGGTACTACATTGTATTCTACAAAATTCGAGTTTAATACTCTTGACAGAAACATGGGTAAATGAAGAAGAGACTGAAATATATAAAATTAAAGACTTTGACATGCATTTTCAATGTAGAGATTCTAATAGATCAGGTGCAGTAATTTTATATGTAAGAAATGGCTTTCATTTACAACAGGAAAACTTTAAAATCCTTGGTGCAAAGGGTATTCGTATATATGACTCAGTTTTAAATATTTCATTTATTTTGATTTATAGATCAGATAAGATATATATATAGATTTTTAAATATTCAGTTGAAGTGTTTAACAGAGAGTTAATTAATTACTTAAGAAATATTTCAAAAATGTTGCTTAGGTATAAATAATTGATATAAATTGATTATTTGATTATACGTTGATTGATATATTAATATAAATGATTATTTAAACATATTGAGGTTTTGGTTTAAACAATATATGAATTTATCAACTGGAGTAACACAGATCAGTTCTAGTTGTCTTGACTATATTTTTATTAAGAGTTTTTTTATTACATTTGATGCAGTTGTCCATTCCTCTCTTACAGACCACTTCCCTGTTGTTTGTAGTACACATTTAAATCATAAAGAAGCTAAGAAATTAAACAGCAATTCTATAATGACACAAGTTCGCTATTTTAAATTTGAAAACATTGTTAAAAATTTGAATTTTCTAATATGATAACTTATGATCAAGATTTGAATTTTATGCACAAATTGCTTTCATTTTCTTTTAAACCACAGATGTCATAAAAAAAATGAATAAAAAAGGGTAAAAGATAGATAACAAGAACGGATGACAGATGAGCTGATTTCTTGTATAGATAAAAAAGAAACGCTCTACATTCAGTTTAAAAAATATCCTGGTAATATCCAAATTGATTTTAATTATAAAGATTTTTGTTTCCAAAAAAATGATTAAAAAGATTGAAACATAACTTTTACACTCATAAATTTCATAGTTGTGGTAATAAGAGTTAGGAAACAATGGAACTTAAAAAATAATATTTTTGGTTTAAAACAAAAGGAGAAGATTGTTCCTGAACATGATAATTACTCTGTTTTGGCTAATGAAATGAACTCTTTTTTACTGCAGATAAATCTGATTCATATTTCAATATGAATGATACTTCCATGTATTCTTATCAAACAAAGATTAGATACTCTCAAAATTACATTTATTTTTGCGATGTGAGATTACTATTGTGGGTAATAAAACTAGAGGTTATGATGGGATTACCGTTGAAATGCTAAAGATTTTTTGTACATATCATGTTAATATTTTAACATATTTGGTAAATATCTCTATGAAAAAAGGTTTCTTCTTTGATGTTTTGAAATATGCTTTAATTTTTACAATACATAAAAATGGGAATAAAAATTTAGCAAACAATTACTGACTAATTTTCATCTTATCAGCCTTTTTCAACGCCACTGAAAAGGTTGTGAAATCTAGAATTACCAATTTTTATGAGTAATATAATTTTTTCCATCATTCACAGTTTGGATTTAGAAAAAAGTAGAAACACAGAACAGGACATACTAGATGTCACTGGAAAGATAATTAATAGCATAAATGAAGGAAAGGAATCGTAATCGTTTTTCTTGACTTAAGAAAAGTATTCGATACGATAAATCACAAAATTCTCTAGATAAACTTTATATAAGTGATATAAGAGGTATTTGTTTTAATTAAATAAATAAATAAATAAATAAATACCCCCTGAAGCAGCTGCTTGCCACAGAGGTCTGACAGGAGCCTGTCAGTTTATATGCCACAGTAAGAGATCTGAGAGGATGGCAGGACCTCAGCAGAAAAACGACACACACATCCATGCCTAAATCCGGGCTCGAACCCAGGTCCCTTAGATCAGTAGCCAAGCGTGCTAACCACTCGGCCACGGGACGGCGGATTTGTTTTGATTGGGTTAATTGAAATATTACTTGAAAAGTAGGAAACAACTG
The DNA here is from genome assembly GCA_038380435.1 of Ryuthela nishihirai. Taxonomy (NCBI): domain Eukaryota; kingdom Metazoa; phylum Arthropoda; class Arachnida; order Araneae; family Heptathelidae; genus Ryuthela; species Ryuthela nishihirai. The sequence continues at coordinate 3,301,802 of JAWZYU010000020.1, read as the reverse complement.
TTTGTATAGAATCTAAAACAAGTGATAACATGCTTGTTAGTAAAGGTGTTATGCATGGTTCTCTTTTAGGTCCTGTCCTACTGTTTCTTATAATGATTTTTGTAATTTTAAGTTGAATAATTTACTAACTTGCTATGCAGATGATGCAGCCCTAGTATACCAGAGATACTACTGAATTTCAGCTTACATTTGGACAACAAATACATTGCCGGTTTTCTTTAAATAAAAATCAAATTAAATGTCCATAAAACAAAATTTTTCTTATTAAATTTGATGAAAAGTGATACAGACATCAACCTAAAACATCATATTAATTGCGATAATTAATTTCATTGTGATTGTCCACTTATAGAAGAGTGAGTAACTTCAAATACCTGAATTAGCATTTAGTTGTTCATATGTTGAACAAGTTGAAATGGAAAACTCATGTACTTTCTTAAGTACAAAACACAGATTTGTGCTGTGCCGATTTAATTTCTTAACGAAAATTATTCCTCAAAAAATTCTGATCATACTTTATTATCCATGAGTCTCCTCTGTTGTACAATATGGGATTTGTAGTGTGGAATGGTGACTACAACTTTATTAACTGACTTGTTTCATGTTAATAAAAAAAAAACTGTTTTTAACATTAAAAACTTATCTACTGTGAAATTAATAAATACTGTTCATTTTTGTTTTATTAGGCAAATTTATATGTTTAAAATATTATAACTTTTATATTTAAATCAGCACTGGAACGTTCTTTTATATTTATCATATAATTCTAAAAAATCTCGCCTTTTATTTCTTGTACCACTACCTCATAAAAATACTACAAAATGACATTTTATTTATTTGGCACCTAAAATTTTTTTAATAGCTTACAGTTAGATTTAAGAATGAAAAAAAAAATCCATTAATTTTAAAAAAGATTTAAAGAAATATGTTTTTTGTGTTCAAAATATATAACAACTCTTGAGTTCATAATTTCACATTTTTGTGCACTTTTTACCACAAATTTTTAATCACTTTTATTATTGTATTTTTTTCTCTTGAAGTAAAAATTATAGTGAACGGGCAATGCATTGCCCTTTGGTGTTGAACATGTAAAAAAAATTATAGTTCATTCGGTTTTTCATTTTTTCTGTTGGATTTGTTCTCTGGATATTTAAGGAAAATATTGCATACTTTGTGAATATTTCATATCTATTATTTGTATATGTAGCTATATAGTTTATTTCAGTATTCAGTATAAGACCCAGGAATTTCGATGAATGTTTTTAGGTGAAATATTTTATATTCCTAAAGCTTGAGAATATAGGGGATATATATGTAAAAATTCAAATATGTACTAAATATGGATATCTATGCATTATTTTAGAAAGCAATATGCAAAAAGATTTTAAATTTGGGAATAACTGTACACGGAACGATCAATTTAAATTTAACTAATGTAAAGAAAATTGAAAAAATTGCAGTCCATAATTGTTGAAAATATTGTTGCTTTACATTTGCAAAAAAATTATGAAACAACAACAAATAGGTTAAATTTCTTTAACACTTCACCCTACGGCAATTTACATCAATATAAATTAATAATTAAAAAATGCTTTTGATGACATATAAATAAAAATTCAACGCGGGAAGTTTCCATCTGTCTCATAACAGACCCCTGAACCTATGGGTTGCTTGTGTGCACAAAAGTGCCACTAAGGGGTAAAACAACCCAACTCAAAATACCAAATAAGCATCTGTAGCCAAAAGCATCAAACCTCTTTCTGTCCTGTTTGCAGAAAGTCTCTGATATGGTTCACCAATGTTAACTTATTAGTTAAAGTTTAATGGTTTCACTGTTCATCAGCGTACCTGCAGCTCCTCTTTTGTTAAGATGCATCCTATTACAACCAAGGAATAAATATTTCATTACTACAAAACGTAAATAGCGAAGCTGAAGATTTCATAGTTTGACGTTAAATCGCTTTCCCCAAATTGCAAACCAAAAGCAGTCTCGTTCATAATAGAGTTACTGGCATCAATTATAGAAACTTATTTTCCTAAACTTTGCTCATAATAATGAAATGGATAAATGACTCGAGTTGAGTGACAGCGCATTCAGTCGGATTTCCGAGACACCATTCCACAATAAATTAATAAGTTAAAGGAAAGAAATTAGCAGTGATAGAGAGCGAAGAGTATTTTCAAGAGACATGGAGCGAATTCTGTGGCAAGGGCTTTTAGAAAGGCTACAAAATGTTTATTAAACTTTTTGTGGTAAACAGTGTGAGATATTAAAACTAACTCTAAGCAGAAGGAAAAAATAATAAAAACAAATAATTTTCAACGCATAAAGTTAACACCAGAAAATCAATTTTAAAATGTATATGACGTTTAATATTTTAAATATTATTCTGTTGAAACAGTGCTAGCATTTATCCTTTCTCCAGATGTACGAAATTTACAAAGGAAAAAATTGCCTGAATGAGTTTGATCTTAACCGGGATTCCAGTCTTGGCAGTGACTTCTAACCCCTGTAACCTAAATATGTTCAAACGCATCTTACAGCGACAGCCTTTAATCATAATAATCATTTCGGGAACTTTATCACTAACTACTAACTTTATAACGAACTAAACACGCTGCTTTCTAGTAAAAAAATGTGCTATCCTTGTTCCAGCAACAAGAATTGACCATTCAAGAATTGATAATTCAAAATTCAAGAATTTTGTTTATGAAATTATTCTTTCCAAATAATCAACGTATGTCTTATATCCTCCGTTGTAATGGTCTTTTAAAAGCATATAATTGTAAAATATGTATAAGCTATATGATTACTATATTTTTGCTTCCGTTTCAGTTATTAAAATCCTCTAAGTGGAGCGAGAGAAATGAATTCCTTGCCTTTCCCTCTTTTCCACTCACTTCGCACCCCTTAGATCCCATTTCCAGTTGTAGTTAGTGATTTATAACTTAATCTGGCTATTCCAGACTTTTCTGGTGATTTTTTCTCACGTAACTGAATAAATCTGCATGACATTGATGTTATTGGAAAGCCTTTATATATGTACAGTCTGCCGCAGATTATCGAAACAAACAGGTACACTGTTAGAGAAAAGAGAAATATTGAGGTTATTTTTGAATTCTGAAAGCATTTCTTCTCTTTCTGAATTGTGGAAAGCGTATTTGTTTCTCATAGAAATTTGTTTTCTTGAAATGTTCAATGAATGCAAAGGACAGCTTATTATTTTTTCATGAGTTCCATGTCTATAGGGCACATCCTGTGAATCTTTGCTACTGAAGGGCAATTTTATTTTTCTCTCATATTGGTTTTGAGCTCGTAGATCGTTTATTTTAAATTGAAAAACAGAAACAACTTACATTGTAACTGAAAGGTAAACAACAAATTTAAAAGTTAAAGAAAAAACTATTTTGCAAAGCTACATAGAAATAAAAAATTGAATGCGAAATATATTCGCATACTTCAAAGTCTCCCTAACTAGCTTTTACCCGGCGTAACAAACGCCAATCCAGTAGGTCTTAAATAGCATACGTTCAACATTGTTTTGGAATATATGCGGCTGTAATCTTAAAAACAGCGAACAATAATTTTAATATGAAGCTAAAGCTACTGTTACATCATGTGAGACATGCTTCTATGGTAACTTAAAGCATCACGACTAATCATTTCATTTATATAGATATTACATGATTTTAATCCAGTTGCAAAGTTTTAGTTCACTCCAATATACATGTTCTCATGCATGTCGTCTAGACTATCATTTTTTCGTAAAACAGCGTCACTCCAGTACCATAGCGCCATTGCTGATACATTCTTAAAAGCTTTCATAATTGTCTCCTGTTTCATTAACTACAGGGAATATTCCACATGTTCACAGCACACCTGAGAATGGTTCAAAAAGGACACTAGAATGAATCTCTTTCGTTTTCCTACTATGTGCCTTGCTACATCTTTGGATATTAGGACACAAGGGAATTTTAGTCAGAAATTTCGAGGGGGGGGGGTCTCTTATGTTTCGGGGGAAATAATAAATACAATCCTAGGAGAAAATTCGTTTTATTTTTTTTGACATATGCAACTTTAATTTGCATAAAAAATGTAGTTTAATTTTTTTCCTTCAAGTATCCCTAATTAGGCTACAAAGGAATAAAATGTGAGTATATAATGATGATAAAATAATTCATACTTATAGTAATTGTTCTTAAATTTTGGCTTTCTTTTAGACTCACACATCTGTGATAATAGTCCTCAAAAGTCTTCTGTATGAAGGAAGGTTGCAGAAAAATAGTTCTAATTATCGGGATACTCGTGTAGCCCAGTGTAATTTTCGTTACTTCATTCTTCGCATGTAATAGACTAAAATTTAGGCACTACAACTTAAAAATACAGCACAATTCAAAAGTTTGAACAAGTTCAATAAACTGCGTGAAAACTGAAATATGAACATAGAGAATGAAAATTTGTTGATTGTGTTTAGGAACTGAAATAAGAAAAAAAAGAAATGCCAACCTGTACGTGATTCAACAATTGTTTAGACTTTTTAATCATACTCTATGTGTTAGCAAACAAATCTGAATGGGGGAGCAAGAATATTTGTTTAACAAAGCAGTAAAACGGAGAAAATATTCTATACTAGAATGGGGTTGAAGTTAATTTTTGCTAGATACAGTATTTTGCCACTTCCCCCTTCTCCCCTCCCACTTTCAACAGTTTTTTTTTCATTCTGAATCTTGCCTGTTAGCAAGTTTATTGCATTTTAGGAAAATGTGTTTCGTTTACTTCACTTTACATGATTAATGAAAAAGTAAAATCAGTCCTCCAGTACTTCTGTAAACGATATGGTCATGCGGTGGTTCTTTTTTTTACAGGTACTAGCACCTCTCTGCATAAATCGTGAACATGATTTTAGTTTGCTCTTTGAGTATATTCTATTGAACTCTGTTCGAGAAAAAGGCAAAGGGGAAGTGAAGTATTCCGAAGGTATTTACCTTCGGAATACTTCACTTCCCCCTCAAAACTTTTCCTAAATTCTGTATTCATACTCTTGATGGATTCGAGATGTTGTCTCGTTGGAGGTGGAGTGCATAGTGTCTCCTCTAGTGTCTTTCTCAATAAGAGGATTCATTAGTTACTTGTGTTTATGGGTTTCTTTTCCCTTATTCAGTAATATTAATCTCTTAGAGAACCCATAATGATTTTCTTACTTGAAATTATCCTATTTTAGTAAATGTCAATCGGCTTTTGAAAGCTGTGGTAACTTTTAGATTGAATATTGTGACGTCATGAAACACTTAGATTACACTTATATTTTTAAGACAACTGCATATATTAAGTAATAAGCCATCCGACTTAGAACAACTGATTTATGTTTAGTAATACTTCTCTCAAATGAACAATGTTGAAACCCAATACAGCTTTTGCTTTTTTTCTCATTTACACTGAATTTGTTAAGAGCAAAGCATTTAACCTCTTTATTAAAATCATTTTATAAATTAATAATACCGGTTTCTAAATCAGAAGGAAAGTTAATTAGCATTGTATCATTAGCATACATAAATAATTTAATGTGGAAATTAATATTAGCCAAATCATTTATGTATATCTGAAACAACAATAGACTGAGTTGTTATCACAGTCATGTTTTCTAATTACTGTCGAAGTTAAGGAAGCATGGGACCATTTTAACAGGATTGTTTTTAAATTACCAACAGTCTTTTGGGTGGTGCAGAGTAAAGAAAGCAATTTGAGTGATGAGGTGCTGGAGCCTATTTCTGAAAGAAAGAACTGGAGAATAATCTGAATCACACTCTACTAATCTGAAAGGAGAGCGTTACAAAGATCTTAATAAATATGTAAAGGATGTTAACAGCTGATAAGAATTTCTAGCTTACAAAGCATTAGAAGCAGCTAGGCAACAGAACAGTAGGGAATTGCACAAGATATTTAATATTTTGTGTGGGAAGAAACATGCTGGCGCACAGAGTTTTAGGGATGAATATGGTAAGGTTATTGAAGGTAAGGATAGTGTCATGGCTAGGTGGGTTGAGAGTTCCAGAGGTATTCCTAATAATGTGAGTAGTTCTACTCCCATCGTTTGTAATGAGAACAGGCTTTAATGTTGGCCCAATATCATATTCTTAAGCTAAGTTGGCTGTCTCTAGATTAAAATTGAATAAATACCCAGGGCTAGTGAAACTACTATGGAAATGCTAAGAGCTTGGTGCATTGTAGCTTTTCGTTTAGCATTGCTTCTGGTGTTCCACAAGGGTGCATTTTGTCCACTTTTCTCTTTAGTTTGGTTATTGATTAGGTTATGTAGATTTCTTTGCAAGGAGAAGATTTTTGCATTTATAGATTATATATCTATTAGATAGAGATTTGAAACTTTCTGGTTTAGATTATGCTGATCATTTGGCCCTTTTGTCAAGTGAGTAGATGAGATGAATTCTTTCATTAGAGCTGTTGATGAGACTGCTAATAGAATTGATTGTGTGGTAAATAGAGAGAAATTTAAAGTGATAAAAATTAGTGAGGCAAGTTGTATTTTAGCTATTTTGAATGGTTTTAGTCTTAAGCTAGAGTCTCATTTAAATTATCTTGGGAGCGATGTAAAATATACTGGTGATGTCCACTTGATATTAATAGGAGAATAATGATTGCTGCTAGCATTTTTAAGAAACTATGGAAAGAGTGGAAAAATGGGCGTATACATCTAAAGATTTGAGCTATGCAATCGCTTGGTCCTTTATAAAATTAGGTATAATAGCAAAACATGCACCCTTTGTAGCAAGATAGCAAGGACTTGATGCCTTTGATGCTATATGTTTATGCAGTATCTTGGCATTAGGTGGTTTTACCTTGTAAGTAATGATGCGTTTTAAGTGAAGGAATCTGTCTGTGATCTTGCTATCATCATATTGTGCAGAAAGAGGCTGTATTAGTTTCCTGACGTTGCTCATAACAGCATTTACAGAACAGCGAATAGAGTTATGAAGAGTGCACCCAATGACCCCAGAAAAAGGGAAAGACCTATGATATGGTGGGCAGACAGTGTCGAACAGGACTCATTAGAATTGGCATGAAATAGCCAAATGCAGCAATTTCAGTTCAGGATAGACATGTTTGTAAAACTAAATTCGACAGTCTGGTTGGACCTCAACTCCCTCGACTGCTTGATGATTATGTACACACACTGACCACTGAATTAGAAACCTTTATTCAATACCTAGTTGGACCTCCTTTAGCTCAAATTACAGTACGTATGCTGTTTGGCATAGATTTCACAAGGTGTTGGAGTGCTTTTACATCTCCAGTATACCAAGCATTCACCAGACAGTCCTTTAACTGGCTCAGATTTGACGGAAGAGGACTTTGCTCCCGGATCTGTTTATTTAACATATCCCATACATTCTCAATGAGGTTCAGATCCTGACTTTGTGGTAGTCAGGGAAGATGATGGAAGTCACTGTCATACTCATTGAGCCACTGCCGAACCCATCTTGCGCGATGGACAGTAGCATTGTCGTCCATGAAACAACCGTCACCTGCTGGATAAAAAGTCAACATTGCAGGATGGACTTGAATGGCAACAATGCTTAGATAATTCTTGGAGGACACCCGACCTTCCAACAATATCAGGAGACCCATTCCGTACCAACAGAACGTGCCCCTTACCATGACACTGAGTTGTGTTTACAAGGCAAGTTGGATCCAATGCTTCATGAGGCTCTCCCCAAACTCTTTGCCTACCATCGGTACAGAACAAGGTGTACCACGAATAGTCGAACCATGTGACTTTTTTCCAGTCTTCGAGTGTCCAGTCACGGTGTTCCTGACATCACTGTAGATGAACTTTCTGGTTCTTCACAGAAATCAGTGGTTTCCGTATAGGCATACGATTATTAATACATACTACTAACACATAGTTCGCTGAGATATGGGTCGGGAACAGTTTTCATTGAATGCTTTGGTCAATTGCTGCACACAGGAAGTCCTGTTTCTCCGTAGAAACCTTCTCAGACGACGGCAATCTCGTTCCTGACAGATTGTCGTTGCACCACACTTACGCCTCTTAGACAAGCAATGTGGGTTATTTTTTATCTGATTAAAAACCAAAGATATCTCACTTTTGAGAAACCAGTCAGCTCTGCCGTTTTTAAAATCATCGCTCCAGCCAGACGGGCACCCACAATAAACCCTTTATCGAACCCCAAAAGATCCTTTGTTTTTCCCATTGTGATCAACACCACTGACGATTACTGATGAGCAGCAGTCCTAAATAGTTGCCTAGATCACGTGGTGATGCACGTGACCACGTATTTTGCATATACGCTGCACAAGTGACATTTATGTATATATATACACATAAAGGTTTCTAATTCAGTGGCCGGTGTGTTTACGTATGTATGTATTACATACATATGTAGGTACCTACCTACATATGTATGTAAATAGCATTTCTCAAAATAAAATAATTATTGAATGGATTCCCGCCATTCAGGGATCCACATGACGATGAAATTGATTCGTTGGCTAAGGATGAATATTTTTCTCTAGGAACTCAAAAACCTATTTCAACTCCATAACATCACAAAGTCAAGCTACAGAGTTACCGTGGGAAAGAATATCCTAAAAATCCCACTACTTCAACCTTCCTGAAAGAGAAATTGTTAAAAAGCTAAGATTGACAATTGAATATTTTAGATTTATCATTTAAAAATAAGTCCTAAAAATGAAAAACGTTCTGATCTCTCTGCACAATGTAACAGGATTCAAAGCATCTCTTATCTTCTTCAGAAGTGTACTGCAGACTCCAGAACAAGAAACTCTTTATTCAAATCACTTAAGAAACGAAAATTGAATCAACTGAAGAAACTGAAATTTTTAAAAGCAGATTTTAGAGAATATCTTAAAAATATGTCGGCATAATGACTTATACATAGCTCAACCGCAGAGCAATTGGTGTTAGATGTGAAATTGAAAATCATCTCACACAGTTAAAATGCTGATTCCTTTTCAGAAAGAAGTAGTCTGTATTTCATAAATAATAGCATATTTTACAATTTGAAAGCATTACTTGTATGAAGAAATTCTTTTTACAAAGAAGTGTTTTATTTTATCTACTTCGAGAGGATGACTTAATTCACATCTAAACGGATATAGATTATTAATGTGAAAGAAATCCTAATGATTTTAAATAAAATTTGTAAAACATCTTCAGCAGATGAATGTTTAAATTCCTTCTATGATAATGACTGCAAACTCAAAATGGATACTATGAGAGAAAAATCAGTACCTTTTGGCAGGAACAAAATAGGTGCTTCCTATTAGCACAAAACAGAATACCACTCACTTGTGTCTTGGCATCGCCTAAGATCAAGCGCATCAATGATGTGTTCCACGTGCTGTATTTTTTCAGTGTAGGGCATGGTATCTGGCAACCTAAGCAATGCTGAGTACTGTAATGGAAACAAAAGGACCAATAAATATAACACAAACTTATAGATATAAACTTTTAAACTAGTGGTTTCTTAGGTTTTTAAACAAAATTATGCAGAGAGTATAAGAGTTTAACGTTCGCCGGAATACGTAACCAGATATTCGCTGAAGAGGATCAACAGATGCCCGTTGATTCACAATATCATTTTATAAAGTTTGCTGCTTTTTGTCCTGTTAAGAGCACCTGAATCCCTTTACATTTGTACAATGGCTCACCAAAAGGAAGGAAGTTTGTGTGTGTGGAGGAAGAGGGTACACGGAGCACATGCATTGAAAGATCGCAAATAACACTGAACAACAAATTTTGACTTTTGGTATGTTTCGGAAGTGCAAACAGCTGTTCCTTATGTAAATCGAGGTGCTGAACATGAAAATGACAACAGAAATATTTAATTGGCTACGGTTTGCGAGATACAGTCACTTACCAGTATTACGTCATTGGCTGAAGGTCATCGGTCTCCAGCAAACGCCGCTTCTTCGCCTGCCGCTTATATACCAAATCCTGAGAATCTTGCTTCACATTCCAGTAGTAATCTGCTAACATTGATGGTTTCTGTTTTCTTCTATATGTTTTTCCATTGTAGCAAATTCCTGTTGAAAACATTCCCCACGATCATCACTCACAGTGCCATAGTTTTCCAGAAAGAAATCCAAGTGAGAACTTTAGAAATATACCTTCAAAGACATACTACTTACAAGTTTGTGATATGAGGACACCAGTTCTTCCAGAAGGTCCTTGTAATTTTCTTCTTTCTTATTCCTTACGAAGCCATCGCCACCTGTCAGAAGGCATACCATGCTCTCCGTTCATAATTACCGTAAAATCAGAAAATAACAAGGACCTCCAGTATGATATGATCAAACACCTCATCATGTAGCAGTGAGCGAATATTTGGACCGGTAAAAAACCCTCTTTTACCTTTGTACCACTAAGTCTTGGAAATTTCTATCGAAAGTACAGAAAAGCAGTTTGTATCTAAGCCATAGCCTTGACAAATTTTTTAATTAGACCCAATTTTATGTGTAAAGGCGGCAACAAAATCTTGGATTGTACTAGCGTTTTTGTTTCCTGGCTTCATTGATTGTCGAGAAGGCCAGATCCTATTCGCGTAATGAGATGCTGTGTTGTGTCTCTGCTATTTTATTCACAAAGGAAGCAACAGAATGTTGTATGTCCGAGCTGTAGTTCAAGCAAAAGAGCAATGACTTTTAAGTTCCACAAATATCACACTTATATTTGTCATAATTTATATACCGAAGAATTGTTTCGTATTGCCATAAATTTCCTTCATATTAACAGCATGACCTCGTGGAACAGAAGGCAACGCGTTCCCATTGTGTAGAAGAATGGCTTTCATACTTAATTTCGAAGAATCTATAAATAACCTCCATTCTTCTGCAGCATATGTCATGTGAAGGGATGTGAATAAACCGTCAACATCTTTGCAAGCAACCAGGTTACCATACCATGGTAGAGAACAATACCAGATCTTTTGGGCGACTGCTATATGCATTTACTTTCCCATTTCTATCAAGGAGATTATACTGCTTCAGTTTGGATCCCAGGAGTTCCGCCTTGTTCTTTGACAGTTCCAGGTCTCTAACAAGATCATTCAATACGTTCTGCGTGATCTTGTGTGTGAATCCTATGTTGTGGATGAGAAGTCTGGATCTACAAATGCTATTTCCTGTGTTCCTGTTCCTTCATTCTCTTCCTCTGCCTCCTCTGAGTCCGTATTGTAAGGTTCTGCTGGCTTCAAGACGGGCAGGTTTTCCCCATGTGGCATTGGGCGGATGTCAGAGGGTCTATTGTCTGTTTTTTCTTTTTAGTAATACCACTTCCCAGCGGAGGTGTCATACAAAAGTAACAGTCACTCACGTAGTTGGACGGTTCCTGCCATATCATAGGAGTGGCATCGACCGCCTCTTGCCATTTAGCCAGATGCAAAGACATGTTGTACAACTATTACACACTATATGCAGAGTCCAGCTCCTCTGTTGATCTGCAATCTTACACCCGAAGTAAAGGTGGTAGGCACCTTTTTGATGACAGGCGTTATTTCAGGATTATCCCTTTTCTGTGACGGAAAAGTAACTTCTCCACAAATGCAACAAAAATGATCTGCATTGTTCATACAAAAGGAGGACACGAACCATCTTAATTCCATCCCTTATCTATGGAGCTTACAATGAAAATAATTATATTTTCATTGTATAGTCTCCATAAATAAGGGATGCATATCGCTCATATGTATGCACCTGCATACAATCATAAACGAACGATAACTGAGACAGGGTAGCTCCAGAATGATGCAATAGCTTCCGGGTATTGCTTTCCCTTGAATGATGCAATTAACTCCCAGGTATTGCATTGCTTCAAATGATGCAATAGCTTCCGAGTATTGCGTTCCCTTGAATGATGCAATTAACTCCCAGGTATTGCATTGCTTCAAAAGATGCAATAGCTTCCGAGTATTGCATTCCCTTGAATGATGCAATTAACTCCCAGGTATTGCATTGCTTCAAATGATGCAATAGCTTCCGAGTATTGCATTCCCTTGAATGATGCAATTAACTCCCAGGTATTGCATTGCTTCAAATGATGCAATAGCTTCCGAGTATTGCATTCCCTTGAATGATGCAATTAACTCCCAGGTATTGCATTGCTTCAAATGATGCAATAGCTTCCGAGTATTGCATTCCCTTGAATGATGCAATTAACTCCCAGGTATTGCATTGCTTCAAATGATGCAATAGCTTCCGAGTATTGCATTCCCTTGAATGATGCAATTAACTCCCAGGTATTGCATTGCTTCAAATGATGCAATAGCTTCCGAGTATTGCGTTCCTTTGAATGATGCAATAACTCCCAGGTATTGCGTTGCTTCAAATGATTCGTAACTCCCAAGTATTGCATTGCCTCAAATGATGCAATAGCTCCCAAGCATTGCGTTGTTTCGAATGATGCAATAGTTCCAAGGTATTGTGTTGCCTCAAATGATGCAAATAGGTCCCTGGTATCGTGTCATCTCGGCGTTTCGTACAGCGGCGAAAAAGAATCAAACTTGTATACACTGTATATGGACGCAGTCACCTGTATTTTTAAAATCATTTTAATGCCATAATCGAGTTTATCTACTCGAAATTAGTAAAAAACGGCTGTTTGATTTACGAAACATTTTCAGTGTTGTACAATGTAATCTGACTGAAAGAATATGCGTAGACATGATGATGATGTCGAGGATTACAGACATTTTCCTTTCCTACCGTTTTTTTTTTAGAAGAAATTTTTTAAATAATAGTAAATAGGCCCTTTTACTCAAAAATAAAAGTTCCTTTTTGTGGCTCCTTGAAAATATTTTTTGCATGTCTAAATGTTCTTGTATATCACTTCCTATTTTTTCTCATTTTATCATTTATATTTATTTTCAAGGCTCCAATCACTGAAAGCGTTAATGGCATCTAACCTTTGAACTCTATATTGAGTATAAACACATGGAATAATAAATTTTGTAAAATTTTGGAAAACACCGTTAATTAAACAATCATATTTCTACCGTTAATTATACTGTGAATTTCGAACTGGCATATCTGCAATTTTAAACTTTTTAGTCCTTTCTAAATGAAATGCAATGAAAATCTATGAGGCTACCGTCGTGCTTGGGTTGGGAAAATCTATGAGGCTACCGTCGTGTTTGGTTTGGAAAAATATAAGTCTCCATAGATAAGGGATGGAATTAAGATGGTTCGTGACATAACCATTGGGACCATACATTTTGTTGATTTTCACATTTTTATGATGACCTATTTCGAGTAAATGTTACCAAAATGTTATTTCTCTGGAAATGTTATTTCTCTTTGCCCAATTCCTGCGATCAGGGGCTGTTTGATATTGTTGGCCCTACCTATCTCAATAAACATAGTTTCTTTAAAAATCCTACTAATCATTTTCTCCCTGCAAGAACGTGGAACGTGAGGACATTACATAGAGATTATTCTCTTGATGTCCTCACGCAGGAATTCCAGCGCTATAACCTAGATATTCTAGGCTTGCAAGAGACCAGATGTACAGGTAAAGGTGAGATACTTAAAAATAACTTTAAATTTCTCTTTACAGGGAGGGAGGATGGAAGGCATTAAGAAGGCGTGGGTCTGCTTCTCAGCAGACACGTTAGTGATGTTCTTCTAGGATATGAGTGCATTAATGAAAGGTACAGCAAAATTTCAGACAAGCGTTAAAGACTTGAATGTTATCTGCTGTTCCTTTGCATTGAGGATGCCGATGCAACTGAGATGCCGATGAGGATGACGATGAGGATGACGATGAGGATGAGAAGAATAGGTTTTACGGACAACTCCAGGATATTTTGAATTCTGCCAAGAAAGGAGATATTACCCTTGTTCTTGATGACTTCAATGCCAAAGTTGGTACTGACTCTAACCTTTGGGGAGGGGTGATAGACCCTTTTGGTATTGGTATCTGCAATGGCAATGGGCAACGTCTCCTACGGTTACTAATCTCAATGGTTTCAGAATAACTAAAGCTTATTACAAACATCGTGACATACATAAGTACACATGGGTTTCACCAGATGGGCTGAATAAGAATATGATTGATTATATATTAATTAACAGCAAATGGGCGAGTTCTGTGAGGAATACCAGGTCATATAGGGGAGCTCAAATTGGATCAGACCATTACCTTATTAAAATGTAATTTTTTTTAAGTGCAGAGAGGCAAAAGAAATCAACAATTTTTTTTCCGAGTCAGCTGGAGAAGACGTGTTTTTAGAGATAACGTTTCTTGGGAAGTTGTCGCTTCTATATATATACTATATATAATATATATAAAGAAGTTAAAATATTTTAGAAATTTGGCTATCATCATCATCAAACAGCCATGGGCTACGGAGGTCCAATCAGACGGTGCAATTTAGTTCTCCAAGCAAGTCTGTCCTGAGCTACATCAACTGCATCTGGCCACTGCACACCAATTCTAATAAGATCCTGTTTGACATCGTCTGCCCACCGCATCCTAGGTCTCCCCCTCTTTCTGAGGCTTTGGCACACAGTTCATAAACCTATTCGCCAATCTATAATTATCCATACGGGCAACATGGCCAAACCAACGGAGTCTATCTCTGCACAATATGCTGCTTAAAATAGGCTGCTGACTCCTTTGCTTAACCTCATCATTAGTTACAAAGTTGAACCACCTAATGCCCAAGATACTGCGTAAGCATCTAGAATCAAAAGCATCTAGTTTCCTGTTATCTTGCTTACAAAGTGTCCAAGTTTCACTACCATAACTAACCCTAGAAAGAACCAAACTATTATACAGTCTAATTTTAGTCTTTAGGTGTATACGGCTATTTCTCCACAATTTTCATAGATTCTTAAAAGTCCCGGCAACAATCCCTATTCAACAATCCCTATTCGTCTGTTAATCTCATGCCGCACATCACCATTATCTGTTACATAGTTCCCAAGGTAATTAAACTGTGACACCTGCTCAAGACTGCAACCATTCAGATTAATCTTTAAAAATACGCAACATCAGGAGGCAAAGAGTTCCAAACACGACCATCTTGGCATATGAAAGAATGATATTTAGTTTGTTCCAGTATCAAGAATATGAAACACAGAGGATGCCTCCTTGTATTTGAATATAGAAGGTTGTTAATGATTATATAACAGATTTTCAGATATTTAACCAATCATCTCCATTCCAAGGAGTGAATATTGAGAACTTTCAATCGTTCCTCGTAGACTGAGTTGGAAATTCCATGTAGTCTCTTACTAAACCATCTGAGTGGACATTCAACTAGAGTAATGTCAGATATCACGTGGGAGACAAGACAGGAGATGGATATTCAAGAATAGGCGAAACAAAAGTAGTGAATGCCTTGAAAAGTGTGGGCCTGTTGCACTTCTTATAGCAACACAAAATCACGAAGGCGATATAGTTGGATTTCTTGATGTTTTGGTAGTGTAAAGAATATGAGAGCTGATAAATGGTAATAATCAAATCTAATTAAGATGGTACACTGATGATTGGGGAGCCATGGAAAATATAGTTCTGCTACCAATTTCTACGACCCAAGTGCATGACAATTGTTTTGTTTGCAGAAATTCGTAACTAATCACCTGCCGATTTAACCAATTGTGTGCACAAAAATGCCGCTCAGAAGTAAAACAATCCAGCATAATTTTAGTCGGTAAAGATGGCGAACTTTTATTTTTTACTTGGTAAAGACAACGCAAGGCGTAGATGCATCTGAAACATATGAATACTTAGAGATCGACCTACGATTGTGATATCGCTTCAATTGAAAAAATAATATATCAAAGTGCACTGTAGGATTTGAGGAATTTCTGTCATAATTATCGGAGAATATATGAGTTAAATTGATGCCTACAGATATCTGTTCGTCTAATTATTAGAGTTTAAAAATTTTTAATATTCTGAAGCTGTGAAATAATCTAAAATCTTTAAAAGAAGATATAATCTCAACTTTTAAATAATAATCAAATACCGATAATGTACAGCTCATTCGATTAAACAGCTCATTGTGTCTGTCACAAAAATAAAATGAAATTTCCAAAATACGAGTGTTTCGCTTGTAGTTTAACAATCCAAAATTTGCATTGGCTTACAGCTAGTTTTTTCAGCTTATTTACATATGGTGACATATAAACACAAAATAATAATGATAAAGAAAGTTTCCATATTTCGCCAATCATAAATGTATTTTAAAAACTTGTTCATATTACTCGCCAAGAAACGAATTTAATAAAAGTTATGGATTAAAGAAATGCAATATTTTGCCCGATTTCATGAAAATTTAATCAATAGAAACTCATAAAATATATGTAATTCGCCATTCCTTTCTTTAACAGGAAAACAAGATCCCTCTCATAACACAATTCAAATTCATCATCATCATCCTCAAGCAGCCCTGGGCTACGGAGATCCAACCAGACCGTGCAATTTAGTAATGAGGTCTGTCTGTCTTGTCTGTCCAAGCAAGTCTGTCTTGAGCTACATCTACTGAATCTGGCCACTGCACACCAATTCTAATAAGGTCCTGTTTGACATTGTCTGCCCACTGCATCCTAGGTCTCCCCCTATTTCTGAGGCCTCTAGGCACACTGTTCATAACCCTATTCTCCAATCTATAATCATTCATACGGGCAACATGGCCAAAGCAACGGAGTCTCTCTCTGCACAATATGCTGCTTAAAGGAGGTTACATACTCCTTTGCCTAACCTCATCATTAATCACAAAGTTGAACCACCTAATCCCCAAGATACTACGTAAGCATCTAGAATCAAAAGCATCTAGTTTCCTGTTATCTTGTTTACACAGCGTCCAAGTTTCACTACCATAACTAACCCTAGAAAGAACCAAACTATTATACAGTCTAATTTTAGTCTTTAGGTGTATACGCCTATTTCTCCACAATTTCCATAGATTCTTAAAAGTCCCGGCAGCAATCCCTAATCGTCTGTTAATCTCATGCCGCACATCACCAGTATCTGTTACATAGATCCCAAGGTAATTAAACTTTGATACCTCTCAAGACTGCAGCTATTCAGATTAATTGAATCACAGCCTTCCTGACCAATTTTCATCACTTTAGTTTTCTCTCTGTTTATAACCAAACCTACTCTACTACCAGTTTCATCAACAGCTCGAATGAAAGATTTCATCTCATCAACATCATTTGCCAAAAGGGCTAAATCATCAGCATAATCTAAATCAGAAATTTTCGTATCTCCAGTCCATTTAAGGCCAAAATCTTTCCCTTGAAGTGAATTTCGCATAAGATAATCAATAACCAAGCTAAAGAGAAAAGGAGACAAAATGCACCCTTGTCGAACACCAGAAGTAATGCTAAACCAATTGCTACAAGCCTTAACAACTCTCACACACGACTCAGTGTTATTATAGAGAGCTTTCATTATGTTAACTAACTTGTCTGGTATACCATATGATCTCACAATCAACCACAAATTATGACGATCAACAGAGTCGAAAGCCTTTTCGAAATCAACGAAGTTAGCAACCAAAGGTTTCTGAAACTCTAAACATTTCTGAAGAATCTGCCTAAGTGAAAATATCTGATCCACACATCCCCTACCACTTCTGAATCCACATTGCTCATCACGCAATTGCCGGTCAACCAGATTCTTAATTCTATTAAGCACAATCATGGAAAGAACTTTACCTGGAACAGAGAGTAGGCTGATACCCCTATAGTTATCACAAGATCTGTGATCACCTTTTTTTGAAAATAAGGATAACAATAGCTCTGGTAAAATCCTTAGGAACCATGCCTTTATCATAAAAGATATTCAGAATTTCAGTCATCCAAGTGGTAACCGAAATATTCCCAGCGCTAATAATTTCCGAAGTAATTTCATCTACCCCTGGGGATTTATGAAGTTTAAGTTTAGAAATAGCCAAAATAACTTCAGATTTTGTTATAGGGCCAATATTAAAGCCACAAATGCATCTATCATCATTGCAAACAATGGGAATAGAACTAACCACATTGTTTAGAACATCAATGAAATGCTCAGCCCACCTAGCCATGGCAGAATCCTCACCTTCTATAACCTTACCTTGTTTATCCTGTAATCCCTGTATACCTGTTCGCTTTCTACCACACAAAACATTAACTACTGGCAGCTCTCTGTTGTTGTGCTGTCAAACTGCTTCCTCGGCTTTGTCAGACAAGACATCAAGCCAAAGATTCTTATCAGCAGCTAACTGATCTTTTACACGTTTATTAAGTTCTCTGTAATGCTTTCTATTAGGACTAGTAGGGTATTGATTGAAGACATTCCTGCAGTTCTTTCCTTCTGAAATAAGCTCAAGTGCCTTATCGCTTTCCTGCTCGTTTTTCCTAAAAGAGTACTGTTAGTGTCGAAAAAAGCCTGTTTAAAATGATCCCATTCTTCCTCAACTTCAGTAGTAAGCATACCATGACTGTCATAATGACTAAGTAACCTATCATGGTAAGTTTTGGCTATAACTGGGTCTTTCAGAACTTCAGTATTAAAAGTAAATTTTTTAACCCTAGTACAACACTTTTTAAGTTGCAAGACACTTTTAACAAGGTAATGATCAGATCCAATTTCAGCTCCCCTATATGACCTGGTATTCCTAACAGAACTAGCCCATTTGCTGTTAATTAATATATAATCAATCATATTCTTATGCAGCCCATCGGATGAAACCCATGTGTACTTATGTATGTCGCGGTGTTTGTAATAAGTGTTAGTTATTCTAAATCCATTGAGTTTACTAACCGTAGGAGACGTTGCCCATTGCCATTGCAGCTACCAATATCAAAAGGACCTATTACTCCTTCCGAAAGATCAGAGTCGGTACCTACTTTGGCATTGAAGTCACCTAGAACAAGGGTAATATCTCCTTTCTTGACATAATTCAAAATATCCTAAGTTGTCCATAAAACCTATCCTTCTCATCCTCAGTGGGGGCATAACAGCAGATAACATTCAAGTCTTTAACGCTTGCCTGAAATTTTGCTGTAAAAAATTTTTCATTAATGCACTCATATCCTAGAAGAGCATCACTAGCGTGTCTGCTGAGAAGCAGACCCACGCCTTGGTGATGCTTATTGTCGTCCCTTCCTGAAAAGAGAATTTAAGATTATTTTTAAGAATCTGACCTTTACCTGTACATCTGGTCTCTTGCAAGTCGAGAATATCTAAATTATATTGGTGGAATTCTTGTGTGAGGACATCAAGAGAAAAACCTCTGTGCAGAGTCCAACTACCTATGGAGAGAAAATGGTTAGTGGGATGTTTAAAGAAACTATGTTTATTGAGAAAGGGAATGCCGACAATATCAAACAGCCCCCTAATCGCAGACATGGGGCAAAGACCCTAAAGGTTGAAGCCATCTACACTGGAAGATTTCCTCCAATGTAGAATTTGACGATGCCAATAGAAGCAAAGTGTTCGGGTGCCTGCGATGACCTCTGCTCAGGATTATCCAGCAGCTGATAAACATTTCCTGTGAATCTATTCACTTGGGGCTCTCAAACCACAAAGAGAAAATACAGCGGATGATTTTCTCTCCACAGAAGCCCACCAGTGCAGCAAATTAGTATTCATAATCAAGTTCAGAGACATAATTCCATTCAGGTTGGTATATACGGTCAGCATCAGGACCCTGTGTGGTTGACTACTCCTCAGCAGGGTAGAAAAAAAAAGAAAATTCAAATTACGGCGAAATGTTTTCCACTCACTTCATCAGCTCATCCTTTTAATTTGTAAGTCTATTTTCTTCCGAAATATTGAAAACTTGCATTTCCAAAAATAGTTTCTAATCATTATTGGATACTAATTTATGTACGTCTACAAATATTTTGCATCAAAATCAATAATTGCTAGAATTGTGTCGTCGGCCACTGTCATCAAATTAACATTTAAGCGAAGATTACGAATATTAATGTTCGAATATTAGGTCGGGCCATTATTTATAATTATTGTGTTAACGTCTAAATAATAACTGATCGACTTTTTGTCTGCTCTCTTATAGCGAAATTAATATCGTAATCGCTGTTTATAATTCTATATAGAAACCATTCATTTAATGTTCCGAAATTTCATTTCTGCCGATCCAATACTAATATTATGCGTGGGATTTTACGGTTCGATTAGCGGAAACTAGTTTCTATCCAAAGTAGAGCAACTCATCTTACAGCCGCAAAAGAATGATCTTTTTGTTTGTTCATCCTACGAAATAGGGCTAAACATCATCCAAAGTGTAGTGAACTAATTAATGAGCATTTCCACTCCACTGATAACCCTTTGAAGTCAACTGCATCACAGTGTTGTTGATGTGCAATTTCCGCATCAACAGGAGCAGCAGCAGATGAATGAAAGAATGGTTCGGTGGCGCACTTCGATCTGTGTTAATCTTTGGAGCTAAGCCAGACCACGAGAGGTCATCGTGAAGGTCTGGAATGCCGTCGATGTGGGCCACGAGCTCCGGTTCTTCTGCACGTGGAGACCGCAGCGCTCCTCCAGGCGTTTGTTTGCCTCTAATAATCAGATGTCCGTAAGGGAAACATTTTTGTGCACATCGGTTTAGCCGTCGATCACAGTTGGTCCATTAAAGTACTGAAAAAGCGCATAAACAACAATTTTGGGATTCTCTTATCTTGCATCTAAAGCAGCATATTTCAATAAAAATACTTGCGTGTGCTCTACTGAAGCTTCTTGAAGGTTATAAATGCAACTCTTTTCGCTTTGTTATCGTGCACACGCAAAAATTAACGAACTTAATAAATAATCATCTTGTACAGGCATATTCGAAATTTCGAAGCGATAAAGAGATCTAACTAGATTATGCAAATTTTAGTTTCCAAACATCCTATAGCTCAGTTGTCAGTAGCATCGCTTGAATATCATGAAACGAGATTGAATCGCGAAATTAAAACAAAATTTTTCGTTTTTATACAATTACATCTAAATTCATATATTGAATACTCTCGTAAAATACCCACAATTTCATTAATTTAGCAGTTTTAATTCTTAAAAGTAACACCATTAGTCCTAATAAAGATTTAACTCTCAGAAAATCGTGTAAAATATCAAGTGTTATCAAAAGCATTTGACACTTGAAGGCTAATTTTTTCAGACGATCCTTTTTAAAATTTGTTTGCATAGGAAAGTGCTTCTCGAAAACCAGCAGTGGTTTTTTTTTTTGGCCTTAGGCTAGATGTGTTACTGAGTCTAAGTAAGAAAGAAATTCACAGTCATTAAAAAATAATATAAATGTAAACAAACTCTTTGTCTTTCCTTCTCTCTCTGAAAAAAGTGATCCCTTGAATATTAATTAGGACAATTCTCATTTAACAAAAAAATGAAATTGTAACTAAATGAAGAATACCGAATTCGATATTCCCTAAATATATTTAAGAAAAATATATATTTCTATGGAAAAAAAATAAAAAAACTAACTTAAATTTCAAAAAATATTTTTTTGAAACAGATTTATATTTGAAAAAAAAATCTTATTTAGTTTAATAGGTCAGAAGAAAATTAAGTTGTTTTCTTCACTCAGAATTCCGATTTCTTTAGGATTCATTCCAGAAAATAGGGTTTTACTTCGTATTCTTGCTTCCTATTCATCTATTCACGAAAATGGTG
The DNA here is from genome assembly GCA_038380435.1 of Ryuthela nishihirai. Classification (NCBI taxonomy): domain Eukaryota; kingdom Metazoa; phylum Arthropoda; class Arachnida; order Araneae; family Heptathelidae; genus Ryuthela; species Ryuthela nishihirai. The sequence continues at coordinate 3,280,113 of JAWZYU010000020.1, read as the reverse complement.
AATAAATGAATAGGAAGCAAGAATAGTGAATAAGAAGCCTTCCCCAATGGCATCTCGTTCCTTTCATCCCCAGAGTGCTGTTCCCTAATCTGTTCTTTCATCTCAAGACTGCACTTCCTTAATCGTTTTTTTCCTTCCCCAGAGTGCACTTCCCCAATCGTTTCTTGTTTCTTTCATTTCGAGACTGCACTTCCCCCATTCGCTTCTCATTTCTTTCATCCCAGAGTGTACTTTCCCAATTGTTTCTGGTTTCTTTCATCTCGAGAGTGCATTGCCCCAATCGTTTCTTCTTTCTTTCATCTCGAGAGTGCGCTGCACCAATCGTTTCTTCTTTCTTTCATCTCGAGAGTGCACTTCCCCAATCGTTTCTTCATTCTTTTATCTCGAGAGTGCACTTCCCCATTCGCTTCTTCTTTCTTTCATCTCAAGAGTGCATTTCCCCAATCGTTTCTTCTTTCTTTTATCTCGAGAGTGCATTTCCCCAATCGTTTCTTCTTTCTTTTATCTCGAGAGTGCACTTCCCCATTCGTTTCTTCTTTCTTTCATCTCAAGAGTGCACTGCCCCAATCGTTTCTTCTTTCTTTCATCTCGAGAGTGCATTTCCCCAATCGTTTCTTCTTTCTTTTATCTCGAGAGTGCACTTCCCCAATCGTTTATTCTTTCTTTTATCTCGAGAGTGCACTTCCCAATCGTTTCTTCTTTCTTTTATCTCGTGAGTGCACTTCCCCATTCGTTTCCTGCTTCTATCATCTCGAGACTGCACTTCCCCAATCGCTTCTCGTTTCTTTCATCCTCAGAGTGCTTTCCCCAATCGTTTCTTTTTTCTTTCGTCTTGTTTCTTTCATCTCGAAAGTGCACTTCCCCAATCGTTTCTTCTTTGAAAGAAACCTTTCATCTCGAGAGTGCATTTCCCCATTCGTTTCCTGCTTCTATCATCTGGAGACTGCACTTCCCCAATCGCTTGTCCACTCCACTGCATACACTTCGAGCTCTTGCTCCATCCTCAGAGTGCTATTTCCCAATCGTTTCTTTTTCTTTCGTCTTGTTTCTTTCATCTCGAAGGTGTACTTCCCCAACCGTTTCTTCTTTCTTTCATTTGGAAAGTGTACTTCCCTAATCGTTTCTTTCATCGGCAGTGTGAACTTTCACATTATTTTTTCTTTCCTGTCGTTGGGAGTGTTTATTTCCCCATTAGTTTCTCATTCCTTTCGTCGGAAGTGTGTACTTCCCCATTCGTTTCTCATTCCTTCGTCGGAGTGTGTGTACTTCCTCATTCGTTTCTAATTCCTTTCCTCGATAGTGAATATTTCCCCATTCGCTTCTCGTTCCCTTCGTCGATAGTGAATACTTCCCCATTCGTTTCTCTTTCCTTTCTTCGGAAGTGTGTATTTCCCCATTCGTTTCTCATTTCTTTCGTCGGAAGTGTGTACTTCCCCATTCGTTTCTCATTCCTTTCCTCGATAGTGAATACTATCCCATTCGGTTCTCATTCCTTTCGTCAATAGTGAATACTTCCCCATTCGCTTCTCGTTCCTTTCTTCGGAAGTGTCTACTTCCCCATTCGTTTCTCATTCCTTTCGTCGGAAGGGTATAGTTCCCCATTCGTTTCTCTTTCCTTTCGTCGGAAGTGTGTATTTCCCCATTCGTTTCCCATTCCTTTCATCGGAAGTGTGTACTTCTCCATTCGTTTCTCATTCTTTTCGTCGATACTGAATACTTCCCCATTTGCTTCTCATTCCCTTCATTGGAAATGCATACTTCCCCATTCGTTTCTGATTCCTTTCGTCGGAAGTGTGTACTTCCCCATTCGCTTCTCGTTCCCTTCGTCAATAGTGAATACTTCCCCATTCATTTCTCATTCCTTTCGTCGGAAGTGTGTACTTCCCCATTCATTTCCCTTTCCTTTCGTCGGAACTGTGTACTTCCCCATTCATTTCCCTTTCCTTTAATCGGAAGTGTGTACTTCCCCATTCGTTTCTCATTCCTTTCTTCGGAAATGTGTACTTCCCCATTTGTTTCTCATTCCTTTCGTCAGAAGTGTATACTTCACCATTCCTTTCTGATTCCTTTCGTCGGAAGTGTGTACTTCCCCATTCGCTTCTCGTTCCCTTCGTCGATAGTGAATACTTCCCCATTCGTTTCTCTTTCCTTTCGTTGGGAGTGTGTACTTCCCCATTCGTTTCTCTTTCCTTTCGTCGATAGTGAATACTTCTCCATTCGTTTCTCTTTCCTTTCGTCGGAAGTGTGTACTTCCCCATTCGCTTCTCGTTCCCTTTGTCGATAGTGAAATACTTCCCCATTCGTTTCTCTTTCCTTTCGTTGGGAGTGTGTACTTCCCCATTCGTTTCTCTTTCCTTTCGTCGATAGTGAATACTTCTCCATTCGTTTCTCTTTCCTTTCGTTGGGAGTGTGTACTTCCCCATTCGTTTCTCTTTCCTTTCGTCGATAGTGAATACTTCTCCATTCGTTTCTCTTTCCTTTCGTCGGAAGTGTGTATTTCCCCATTCGCTTCTCGTTCCCTTTGTCGATAGTGAAATACTTCCCCATTCGTTTCTCTTTCCTTTCGTTGGGAGTGTGTACTTCCCCATTCGTTTCTCTTTCCTTTCGTCGATAGTGAATACTTCTCCATTCGTTTCTCTTTCCTTTCGTCGGAAGTGTGTACTTCCCCATTCGCTTCTTGTTCCCTTCGTCGATAGTGAATACTTCCCCATTCGTTTCTCTTTCCTTTCGTTGGGAGTGTGTACTTCCCCATTCGCTTCTCTTTCCTTTCGTTGGGAGTGTGTACTTCCCCATTCGTTTCTCTTTCCTTTCGTCGATAGTGAATACTTCTCCATTCGTTTCTCTTTCCTTTCGTCGGAAGTGTGTACTTCCCCATTAGCTTCTCGTTCCCTTCATCGATAGTGAATACTTCCCCATTCGTTTCTCTTTCCTTTCGTTGGGAGTGTGTACTTCCCCATTCGTTTCTCTTTCCTTTCGTTGGGAGTGTGTACTTCCCCATTCGTTTCTCTTTCCTTTCGTCGATAGTGAATACTTCTCCATTCGTTTCTCTTTCCTTTCGTCGGAAGTGTGTACTTCCCCATTAGCTTCTCGTTCCCTTCGTCGATAGTAAATACTTCCCCATTCGTTTCTCTTTCCTTTCGTTGGGAGTGTGTACTTCCCCATTCGTTTCTCTTTCCTTTCGTCGATAGTGAATACTTCTCCATTCGTTTCTCTTTCCTTTTGTCGGAAGTGTGTACTTCCTCATTTGTTTCTCATTCCTTTCGTCGATAGTGAATACTTCCCCATTCGTTTCCCATTTCTTTCATCGGAAATGTGTATTTCCCCATACGCTTCTCGTTCCTTTCGTCCATAGTGAATACTTCCCCATTCGTTTTTGATTCCTTTCGTCGGAAGTGTGTACTTCCCCATTCATTTCCCTTTCCTTTAGTCGGAAGTGTGTACTTCCCCATTCGTTTCTCATTTCTTTCGTCGGAAGTGTGTACTTCCCCATTCGTTTCTGATTCCTTTCGTCGGAAATGTATACTTCCCCATTCGTTTCTGATTCCTTTCGTTGGAAGTGTGTACTTCCCCATTCGCTTCTCGTTTCCTTCGTCGATAGTGAATACTTTCCCATTCGTTTCTCTTTCCTTTCGTCGATAGTGAATACTTCTCCATTCGTTTCTCTTTCCTTTCGTCGGAAGTGTGTACTTCCCCATTTGTTTCTCATTCCTTTCGTCGATAGTGAATACTTCCCCATTCGTTTCTCATTTCTCTCATCGGAAGTGTGTACTTCCCCATTTGTTTCTCATTCCTTTCGTCGATAGTGAATACTTCCCCATTCGTTTCTCATTTCTTTCATCGGAAGTGTGTATTTCCCCATTCGCTTCTCGTTCCCTTCGTCCATAATGAATACTTCCTCATTCGTTTCTGATTCCTTTCGTCGGAAGTGTGTATTTCCCCATTCGTTTCTCATTTCTTTCGTCGGAAGTGTGTACTTCCCCATTCGTTTCTCATTTCTTTCGTCGGAAGTGTGTACTTCCCCATTTGTTTCTCGTTCCCTTTGTCGATAGTGAATACTTCCTCATTCGTTTCTCTTTCCTTTCGTTGGGAGTGTGTGCTTCCCCATTCGCTTCTCGTTCCCTTCGTTGATAGTGAATACTTCCCCATTTGTTTCTCTTTCCTTTCTTCGGAAGTGTGTACTTCCCCATTCGTTTCTCATTCCTTTCGTCGATACTGAATACTTCCCCATTTGCTTTTCGTTCCCTTCATCGGAAGTGTATAGTTCCCCATTCGTTTCTTATTCCTTTTTTCGGAAGTGTGTACTTCCACATTCGCTTCTCGTTCCCTTCGTCGATAGTGAATACTTCCCCATTTGTTTCTCTTTCCTTTCTTCGGAAGTGTGGACTTCCCCATTCGTTTCTCATTCCTTTCGTCGATACTGAATACTTCCCCATTTGCTTCTCGTTCCCTTCATCGGAAGTGTATACTTCGCCATTCGTTTCTGATTCCTATCTTGGGAAGTGTGTACTTCCACTTTCGCTTCTCGTTCCCTTTGTCGATAGTGAATACTTCCCCATTCGTTTCTATTTCCTTTCATTGGAAGTGTGTACTTCCCCATTCGTTTCTCATTCCTTTCATCGGAAGTGTGTACTTCCCCATTCGCTTCTCGTTCCCTTCGTCGATAGTGAATACTTCCCCATTTGTTTCTCTTTCCTTTCTTCGGAAGTGTGGACTTCCCCATTCGTTTCTCATTCCTTTCGTCGATACTGAATACTTCCCATTTGCTTCTCGTTCCCTTCATCGGAAGTGTATACTTCGCCATTCGTTTCTGATTCCTATCTTGGGAAGTGTGTACTTCCCCTTTCGCTTCTCGTTCCCTTTGTCGATAGTGAATACTTCCCCATTCGTTTCTATTTCCTTTCATTGGAAGTGTGTACTTCCCCATTCGTTTCTCATTCCTTTCATCGGAAGTGTGTACTTCCCCATTCGCTTCTCATTCCCTTCGTCGATAGTGAATACTTCTCCATTCGTTTCTCTTTCCTTTCTTCGGAAGTGTGTACTTCCCCATTCGTTTCTCATTCCTTTCGTACATACTGAATACTTCCCCATTTGCTTTTCGTTCCCTTCATCGGAAGTGTATACTTCCCCATTCGTTTCTGATTCCTTTTGTCGGAAGTGTATACTTCCCCATTCGTTTCTGATTCCTTTTGTCGGAAGTGTGTACTTCCCCATTCGCTTCTCATTCCCTTTGTCGATAGTGAATACTTCCCCATTCGTTTCTCTTTCCTTTCGTTGGAAGTGTGTAGTTCCCGATTCATTTCCCTTTCCTTTAGTCGGAAGTGTGTACTTCCCCATTCGTTTCTCATTTCTTTCGTCGGAAGTGTGTACTTCCCCATTCGTTTCTGATTCCTTTCGTCAGAAGTGTATACTTCCCCATTCGTTTCTGATTCCTTTCGTCGGAAGTGTGTACTTCCCCATTCGCTTCTCGTTCCCTTCGTCGATAGTGAATACTTCCCCATTCATTTCTCTTTCCTTTCGTTGGGAGTGTGTACTTCCCCATTCGTTTCTCTTTCCTTTCATCGATAGTGAATACTTCCCCATTCGCTTCTTGTTCCCTTCGTCAGTATTGAATACTTCATCATTCGTTTCTCTTTCCTTTCGTTGGGAGTGTGTACCTCCGCATTCGTTTCTCTTTCGTTTTGTTGGAAGTGCTTATTTCCGCATTTGATCCTCATTTCTTTCATCATTTATATTGCCGTTGATTGCAGTTGATAGAGGAAGAGGAGTTGACATATGATAATTATACAAGAAGGCATCGTCATCAAAGATGCTTTCTCGGCATCCGAAACAAGTGAAAATCCGTGAAACATGTGTGTTCTAGCATTATTGGGCAATAGGAGCACTACCTGGATAGCAGTCCTTGCCGCTTCTGTAGACAAAGACTACAGTTACTCGACCATTCTGGAACTCATGGCACAACTTCCTCACACTCACCCCATTCGTTTCTCACAACGCGAACAACGACAAATCGTCTGAGGCATGAAAAAATTCAAACTGTCGTTGAATTTGCACCAATTTGGTGTTCTGGTCTTCATAGAAACCGACTTTCTTCTCGGATCTTCAGCTTCATATACACGCCCATTACCTTCGTCATATGCACTTCGTCATATGCCCATTACCTTCGTCTCACAGCGTGGGTAATAACTACTGCGAATTAATGACACTATTTAATGCAAACGTATGATGGCTTCACATTGATGATGGCGTCACACTGAGATGTTTGTTACTTTGGCGGGGGTCAAAATGGAAACCTTACTTTCTTCCTCAAGCAGCCATGAAATGCAGAGTTCAAACCAGACTAATTTAGTCTTGCAAACATGTCTGTCCTTGAACTACCTCTGTTTCATTAGACCACTGCAGAACAAGTCTGAAAATGTCCTGTTTTATATTGGCTGGTCACTGTCTCCCTTTTTCTGAAGCCTTAGGTACACTGTTCATAAACTGATTCGCCAATCCGTAGTTTTTGCATACGGGCAACAATGTCAAAGCCAAACAAACTCTCGTCACGATGCTGCTCGAAAGAAGTTGACGACTCCTTCGTCTAATTTCACCTGTGTTTAGAAAGTTAAAACATATAATGCGCAACATAAAAAAAAAGGTGAAGCAAAAATCTAGAGTTTAAAAAAAACTATAATTTTGTAGAGTTCCAAAAGACATTTGACCCTGAGGATTTTCTTCACGCACCCCTTTTGTTTCTTAACGCGCACTACGCGTTAAGAAACTCTTATTTTATTCTCTCTTATAGGGATTCTCTCTTATAGCGATTGCTTCTGCGCACAATCGATGAATGGAGGGAGAATGCTAATGGGATCAGAAGATAACTTCGTTAAGAATGCTTATGAAGGCTTTTAGTAAAAGTTAAAAAAAGAGAACTAACGAAGTATAACGAAAAAAAAAAGATTAATAATTCTTGCGTAGAACTCGAATATTTCTTTAATTTCCATTTAGCAACTTAATTTCCTTGCAGCAAATCCGATATAATAAACGGGTAGCAGCATTTTTACTATAATTTAATTTGCAGATCAGCTATGATTGGAAAAAAAATATATTGAAATATTTTTTGGCCATCGGTGGACCTCATTATATAGTGTTGATTGAATGGCCCTCATAGTTAACTTCCAAGTTAGTGCTATGAAATGCCAATGAAATATTCAATGTTTACTTCCAGTTTAGAGCTACGAGATGCCAAAGATATATTAATACGGTGGGCGTTCAAAAATTTCTTGACATGTGTCTGTAGATTTCCACTCGTTCCTCTGAAGTTTAACGAGCTACGACTGGTTTGAAGTAGATGCCTTCTTTAGGTAGAGGTTGGCCATCTCAAAATTGAACGCCATGTTTTGTCGTCGTTCGGATTGTTCAGCTTGCATAGCTGAATGGTATTGTACGAATGCTTATGGATTTATGAAAAGGTAGGGTAATATTTGATACAGATTTCAGTGTTCATGATTGGAAGCACTTTAGAAAACGGCTAAAAAAAGGAAAAGTAAATTCTACGGCTTTATTTTTTCTTTAAAAAAAAAGGTATAATTTCGTTTTGTTGTCGTGTCGTCTGTAGACATCGAACTTTTTTGTTTATACAGATAAATAAAAAATACTTTTTGTGTTAGATAGGAATTAATGATATATTAAGATCTGCATTTTACAATCTCCAAAAACTTATAACTGCGCCCTCTAACGGTGGAAAAATTTGAAAATTCCAAAATGTCAAACGAATATTCCAAACGATGTAGTTATGTTAGTAGTTTAAAATTTTGGTGTTGAAATGCGAAAGTTACGAAATTACCATTGGCGACAATCACTTGACCCTTTAGACTCAGGGGGGAGGTGAATGCAACTTTTTTTTTGTTTTAACAGAAAAGTGTATGTTTTTAGAGATAAATTAAAAATTCTTTTTGGGTTGGTGAGGTATTGATGAGATTACAATATGCATTTTGCGAATTTCCCAAAAGCTATAACTGCGCCCTCTAACGGTGGAAAAAGTCGAAAACTACCAAAAATTTCAAACGAATATTGCAAACGATGTAGTTATGCTAGAAATTTGAAATTTTGGTCGTGGAATGTGACAGTCTTGAAAATTCCGTTGACAACAATGAGTTGACCCTAAGCCCAAGGCAGGTAAGAAACGGAACGGTTTTGTTTTAAGAGATAATTGGAAATCTCCTTTTTAGTTAGTTACTAATGAAATGTAATTCGCATTTTCAAAGGCAGTTTTAATTTATATCACTAGAGATACTAAATATCGAAAGTGCAAAACTTTTAACGAATGTTTCAAATGATCTGTTTATGGTAGAAATTTCGACGTGTAGAGTTCTGTTATGGTAGAAATTCCACTGACAGCAATTTGGGTTGGGTTGTTTTACCTCTGAGCGGCACTTTTTTGCACACCATGGGCTAAATGGCCAGGTCACATGGACCCCGAAGGCTCAGAGAAGGTTGGGGGAGGGGACCCACTGGAACAGCTGTTGGAAGACAGATGGTAGCCTCCCGTCAAGGCCATCCAGCGTGTTCTTTAACGTGCACAGGGTATGGCTCTCCCGCACACGGGGCCACGGCTTAACGTCCCATCCGACGGACGGCGGCCTTTCCAAGCCCATCGGTGTCCCCTACTGACCGTGGGCAGGGCGGGGAATTTTGCGCAGATAAATCTCAACGCTGACCCAGCTGGGACTCGAACTGGGAACTACAGATTACGAGCCTGGCGCACTACCGACTGAGCCACCCCCGCTCCCCTGACAGCAATAATCTGCCCACTATTTTCAGACGAGAGAGAGAAAAGTAACTTTCTAAATTCAAGAACTAAAAGAATAATACTTTTTATGTTCTATAATTACTAATAAAATACTAATATGTGCATTTCCCCCATTATATATTAAAAATAAATAAATACCCCCTCAAGAAGCTGCTTGTACAGAGGTCTGACAGGAACCTGTCAGTTTTATACGATATAGTAGAAGGACTATGAGGATCGCAGGACCTCAGCAGAAAAACAACACGAACATCCATAATTAAAACTTTTAAGGAGTGAAAAAGTAGGCAAAGGAAGAACTTCATTCTCTTTGAAAATGAGATTCTCATATGCGCCAGAGGCGATATGCGTTCTTCTAGTTGTTTCACACTGTCAGTACCCTCTGATAGTGGAAATTCGGGCTACTGTATTATTGAGAAAATAGACTATTATTATCTTATTAGTACCTAATGTGCAAAAAGTTTTTCATTTATCTCTTAAAGCAGAAAAGTTGCATTTTACAAACGGGACAAATCATTACTATTAGGGTACCACCACTTGATCATTACACTCTGTGACCAAAAATTTCAGTTTCTAGCAAAAATAAATCGTTTGAAATATTTATTTAAAGATTTGATATTTTCCAGCTTCTACTGCCGCTAGAGGTCGCCTTTCGAGTTTTATCTACCGCCTTTAGCACTCTCTAACACTGGAAATTGTAGCTGATGGGGATTCGAAAATCGTAAATATTAATATTTTTGTAGAAAAAAAATTCGCCGACATACGGGATCCGAACCCGCAATGCTCCAGAAACATGCATTCAACAGGTTAGAAAAACCTGTTGTACTAAAGCTGGCTTTTTTCGCAAAAAACATTTATTCATTTATAGACGTTTAAACGTCTACAGGCAATGCTGAAATTATCAAATATTGTTTAAATCATTAATATTTTGTTAGTGTCTATAAACAAAAAAAACATCGTTTAGTTTATCTCTTTAAAAAAGTTTCGTTTTCGAACCCCCGTTTTGGCTAAAGGGTAAAGATTTGTTGCCATTGTAAACCTTCTAACCGTAACACTCAACTACCGTAATTTCAGATTACAAGTATAAATAGTTTGTTTGTAATATTCGTTTGAAATTTTAGCATTTTCCATCTTTTCCCACCGCTAGAGGGCGTTATTAAAGCTATTGAAAATTTTCAAAATTGCAAATCACAATATTTGTTCGACACCTATCCAACCCAAAAAGAATTTTTCATTTAGTTCTAAAAGTAAAAAAAAAATGTTTGTCTATAGACGGACAGACAGGTGGAAAGACAGATGAACAGACAACAGTTAACAGAGAGACGGAAAGACAGACAAATACTGGCATAGGCAGACGACAAAGTGAAAACATTAGCTCGTTTTTCAAACGAACCTTAAAATATATTGTTTGTTGATTTTCAATTAGTTTATTTCACTTTTGCAGCCGATTGCCGTCTTCTGATTGAGTTTCTTGGAAAAAATATTCATTAATTTATTTCATTGAGTGAATTTTTTACACTCAAATGCAGCGCAGTGAGGCATTCATAAAATATGACAGCTTTCATAGACAAAAAAAGTGGTAGAAATATATAAAACTATAACAACTGAGAAGTTTTAACTTGGTACGTATTCTAATTCATAGGCTTTCGTCTCACTGTAGGACAAAACATGGCGCCCATAAACCACGTGACTCAATCAACCAATGGCAGTGAATCACCGAGATGGCCAGCCTCTAACTATACAGGACCTCTAGTTTGAAAGCTTGTCAAAACTTGTCTTTACATTTAAAAACAAATACCATATCATTTCTCTCTTCGCTGGCGGCGCTTAAAGTTCGGTCTGCGAAATCTATGCGTTGTTGCTATGGAGCCTGCTAAAGACGGAAAATGAATTTACATTTCCACAAGGTGCTGTTTGGAGATAACGCCAAGACAAATTCATGATGATTTATCTCAAGTATATGGGGATCACGCCTGATCATATGGCACAGTAACGGGATGGATGAGTAAATTCAGAGAAGGACGGCAGAGCTTCTAAGACCTCCCTCGTGCAGGAAGACCGAAGGAGGCCGTGAATGAGAGAACCATCGCTGTTGTTCGTGAACTCATTGAGGAAAACCCACACATCACTCTTCAGGTAATACGTTTAGATGTCAGTGAATCGATTGGCAGTGTGGGAACAATTATTCATCAACATTTAAAGTTCTGAATGATCTGACCAAGTTAGTGCTGTGAAATGCCAACGAAATATTCAAAGTTTACTTCCAATTTAGCACTATGAGATGCTAATAAAGAACTCATAATGACGTCTAAGTTAGTGGTATGCAATGGCATTAAATACTCAGTGTGTAAGTTCATTCCAAGTGAGTGCTATGTGATTCGAATGAAAGAAAAGAAACGAAGGTGCGGTGTTGTTATGACGACGCTTGGGCAACGTGCTGCTTAACGAGTTGCTCTTCCGCTTCTTCGTCGTCAGAGATCGGAAGCCCAGCGCAGCGGCGCTCCGGTTCCTTCCTGAAGAGGCGTGCCTGCCTCGCAGATAGATAGGCCCATGCAGACAGCACGAGACTCATAAACTAGAGCAGCTCTTCTTCTATTGATGGGGCGTCGTTAAATTGTTATTGCTGCGAGTTACGAATCTGGCAGCAGCGGCTCACTGACCTGAAAGGTTGACGCTCGAGGTGGTGGTATGCTGCACATGCGCAGAAACATTAGTTGCTGAATATATTTTCTCATGTTCCCATGCTACACAAACACGTCCTTCGCTTGCAGAGCTTGGCAACATGAAGAGGCTAGTAAGCTTCTCGGCCCGTGCTATGGAACTGACACTGCTTCGCTTTCTCCCAACCATTACTAATGGGCTAAAAAAGAATGAAGAGTTTTTACTCTGCATAGTTTATAAATGTCAAAAACATTTAACCGAAACCTAAATGCGGAAAAAACATTAAAACTGTCGCAAAACAAAAAGTTCAGCTAAAGTATTTACTCAGCGATGATTATTTTTGGAATCGGTTTGAGATTGCCAGATGCTCAATTCATCCAGACACATCATGTGAGTGATCCGAAATTATACAAATATTCCCAACACAAAAATTCCTTACTTCATATACGTTACCTATCAAACTGCTGTTTCTCACAGAGGTCTGACAGAAGTCTCTCAGTTGAATATAACATAGGGTTGCGTTATTTTACCTCTGAGCAGCACTTTTTTTGCACACAACAGACTAAATAGTCAAGTCAGAAGGATCCCGAAGACTCAGAGAAGGTTTGGGTAGGGGACCCACTGGAACAGCTGTTGCGAGACAAATGGTATCCTCCTGTGAAGGCCATCCAGAGTGTTCTTTAATGTGCACAGAGTATGGCTCTCCCGCACACGAGGCAACGGCTTAACGCCCCATCTGACGGACGGCGGTCTGACCAAGCTCATGGATGTCCCCTATTGACGGTGAGCAGGGCGAGGAATATGCCATAGGGAGATTTGTGAGGTACTTGATACATTTCAATTAATATTTTAACAGAACTCATTTATACGTTTCTTTGCAATCGATGCTTTTATGGCAACTTTTAATTTTCCCGTCGAACAGATAAAATTAACCCCATTTACATTTGAAATATAGATCCCTTCTATGTATGACATAAAGAGTATAACTTGGAAGGGCCGAGAAACTTAGTACAATAGTAACACATAATTTTCGAGGTACCAAAAGTTATAGAGTTTTAACCAGACTATATAATTTTAGTTCTCTAGGCACATCTATTCTGAGGCAGCTGTTTCCAGAGGCGTCGGCAGACCTGTGTGTGTGTGGGGGAGGGGAGGCGGGTCAGTTGTCTCCCATTGGGAAAATTCATCGAAATTTTTTATTTATGTTGAACCTTAACGGCATTTCCTTTTGCTTCCTGAAGTGCATCATTTATTTTTATTACATACTGACAAAATCCTCAAACAACCGTGGGTTACGGAGTTCCAACCAGACTGCCCGATTTAGTTTTGCAAATGTCTGTCCTGACCTCCAGGTGCTGCATTTGATCACCGCAGACCAACTCTAATCAGTCAGTACCAACTCTAAGAGTCAGTACCAACTTTAGCATTGACATCACCTGGAATAAGGGTAATATCTCCTTTTTAGTCAAGCTCATAATTGTGTCCCCTTAGTCATGGTATCCTTATTTCTTTCAACCATGCTCATATTTTTGTCCCATTGGTCATATTATCCTCATTTTCTTCCATTCATACTGATATTTGTATCCTCATTTCTTACCACAATCGCAAGTGGATATAGTTTAACGATGAAGATAGTAATCCAAATGTGCTTAACATCCCGTCAAGAAAGCTAAGGTTTTCTCTTCAGGCAGACATCCAGTGTGCGTTTTTTCCGCTGTGGTTGCTATAAAGTAAAAACTGTCATTCATCACAGCCGTTGGTATTACTCAAGTGAAAACAATTTCTTGACCATCACTAATGACGTAAAGTGATTCTTCCTAATCTGAGCCTGAGCCTCGGAATATTAATTAAGGACGATTTACTGGATCATGTGGTGAAGCTAATGGCAACGACTTGTTGCAACATGGTTCTTATCATGAGTGGAGATGTGGTCTTTTTAGCTGGATGGTGGGATAAGTCTTATAAGGTAGAAATGTCAGAGAGGAGAATCAAGTGTGAGCTGCATCACCTGATCGAAAATGGATTCGTGAGAGAGGACGCAGGAATTATAGTCAATGTATTTTCATCCATACGAACACGAACATTTCCACTTTATATTATCATCATTAATGAATTTTTCTTGTGGGCTTGGGAACACACCTAACAAAATATAACAAATCATCCCAAGTGCATGGGAAGTGTGTGTCTGATACATGTGTCCCGATAGCGTTTACCAAGCAACAAAAGTAATGAAAACGTATTATTAGTTATTAGTCCATTCTCAACTTCAGTGAAAAAAGTGACCCCCGTCCCCATCCTCGTATATGTTACGTGAGGCTTCTAAATCGCTTTCGTATCATCTCTGAGCACATCAATCATTGTAGGGCAGCCGACAGAGGGTGCAAGACGTCATTTCTCCACCTCTCCTTACGCGGATCAGAATCAAATATTTGAAAGTCGTTTATCATTCGCCACGAACATCAGTGCAAGAATTATTACAAGAGGCAATTTTTTTCTAAAGTATTATATGTACAGATGAAATTTGTTACAATTAAGGTTAAACAGGTCCATACAGGCTCAAGTTTTAACTTTTCGTGTCTCCCGCTTGATCGCGGAATTTTCTAAATGTGGCAATCTCTCCCCAGGTGTTTGGTAATTGCATTTGTCTCTTCTATGTGCAGATAAGTATCAGAAGATTGCAAAACTTGCTTTGCTTTTGCACACAGCAATGAAAATTTATTCATTGCACAATTCCATGAAATCCGAACATTACTTGTTACTTTTGTCACTCCCACCCTTTTCTTATGACATTTTCCACTCAATATGAAGCCCTTTAACAATGAACTGCATCGTAAATATGAATTTAACATAACTTACATTGTGAAATCATTCCAAAAGCTTTCTTAGCTCTTATAATCTCTTCATAAAATTTTTAAAACTAAAAATGGAGACAGTTTCAGCAGTCATTTAAAGGGTTCAATAATCACAGCGATGAGTGAATGAATTATCATCTCATTGCAAATCGTAACATATAGAAGAAGAATTGTAAACTGGCCACGCAAGACTTCAGCACAAAGGATCGCCACATCGTTGGCTTCTGCAACAGATGAATCAAATATGACGACCTTCTACATAGGATTGGGTAAACATTTTCGTGAAGTGAACCTATCTCAGTGAAAAATAATTCCTTGTATTTCATTTAGAGAAATGGAAACCATTAGAGGTTTTGTCTGCAAGGGAGGATCATTTCATTATGCATACCGTGGCATCGAGTGAAGGCAGTTTTAGTTATTAAGTTTTCTTTACATTGGGTATGACCTTATTTTTTACTTCTCTTAAAACGCATAAATTACAACTTAATTAACCACCTGCTTTTCTGCTTTATATGCAGCTATTAACATGTTTCGATGTTAAGCCAACACAATTACCAGCACTGCTGACAGTGTTTTTTTTATTTTCTACATCGAATTGCAACCGTTGCAGAGGGCAGTAACAGTTTTGCCACCGAAACCAAGGTCAGCTCTCAAGGTCAACAGTGAGCTATTGGTGACGTCAGAAATGGCTTCAAAGTACCCCGTGCACAAAGTCATAAGTGTGTATTGACACTTGAACGTCGCAATGCTACGGCATTTGACTTGCAAGTTCAGGGCTGTTCGTTAACTTCGCTTCCCTGGGGGAATATCAGCGTAGATTTTACGATCGGTTGTGTCGCTGTTCGGCTGCGTTAGTGTCCAACACCTGCCCTGCGCTGCCGCTTGGTCGTCGTATAAATCAATTGCCGTGTGTTGACCAGAGGTAAAGGGAGAAGAGCGTCGTGACGCGACGCTCTCGATCACCTTCAGTCGACTTTGAAAATCTTCTTACACGAACAATGAGGTGCATGTATGCGTGCATGTTCTTTGGTAACGTGAATCACACAAGTGAGTAAACACACTTTCGGAAAAAAATTAAACGCAAAAGAGTGAAAAGAAAAAACTATCATCATCATTCTGAAGCAGCCATGGGCTATAGAAGTCCAACCAGATAGTGCAATTTAGTTCTCGAAACACATCTGTCCTGAGCTACATCTTCTGCATCTGCTCATTGTAGATCAATTCTGTCTGCCCACCGCCTCCTAGTTCTCCCACTCTTTCTGAGGCCTTTAGGCACACTGTTCATAACCTTATTCTCTACTCCAGTGGTTCTCAACCTTTCATGCTTCACATACCCCCTGGAAATGTGTATGCAGCTGGCATACCTCTTATACAGATATGTAAAACAATAATTACAGTATAATAATGCCAGCTTAGCGACTTTGTTACTAGATTTAGCGACTTTTGAACTCTCACGGCGCACCAGCAAAAATTTACCGCATAACCCCAAGGGGTACGCGTACCCCATGTTCAGAACCCCTGCTCTACTCCATAGTTATACATATCGGTAACACGGCCAAACCAACGGAGTCTCTCTCTGCACAATATCCTGCTCAAAGGAGGTTGCCGACTCCTTTGCCTAACCTCATCATTAATTACAAAGTTGAACCACTTAATGCCCAAGATACTGCGTAAGCATCTAGAATTAAAAGCATCTAGTTTCCTGTTATCTTGTTTACACAGCGTCCAAGTTTCACTACCATAACTAACCCTAGAAAGAACCAAACTATTATACAGTCTAATTTTAGTCTTTAGGTGTATACGCCTATATCTCCACAATTTCCATAGATTCTTAAAAGTCCCGGCAGCAATCCCTAATCGTCTGTTAATCTCATGCCGCACATCACCAGTATCTGTTACATAGATCCCAAGGTAATTAAACTTTGATACCTCTCAAGACTGCAGCTATTCAGATTAATTGAATCACAGCCTTCCTGACCAATTTTCATCACTTTAGTTTTCTCTCTGTTTATAACCAAACCTACTCTACTACCAGTCTCATCAACAGCTCGAATGAAAGAGTTCATCTCATCAACATCATTTGCCAAAAGGGCTAAATCATCAGCATAATCTAAATCAGAAATATTCATATCTCCAGTCCGTTTAAGGCCAAAATCTTACCCTTGAAGTGAATTTCGCATAACATAATCAACAACCAAACTAAAGAGAAAAGGAGACAAAATGCACCCTTGTTGAACACCAGAAGTAATGCTAAACCAACTGCTACAAACTTTACCAACCTTCACACATGACTCAGTGTAATTATAGAGAGCTTTAATTATGCTAACTAACTTGTCAAGTATTCCATAAGATCTAATAACGTTCAACCACAAATTATTACAGCCAACATAGTAAAAAGCCTTTTTCAAATCTACGAACACACAAGTTTCTGAAGCTGTAAACATTTCTCAAGAATCTGCGAAGACCCTAACGAAGAGATAAATGGGATTCGTTTATTTTTTGATCATGATTGTCTCAAGACGGAGAGAAATGACATCAGCTCACTGATCTCAACGGGTCTAATTTATACAATATCTATCCGATCAACAGGATGAGAATTTCTTAAGTGTCAATACGACAAACAAAGAGGTCCTGATATTGCGAAGCTCTCTCTTACATAATATTTGCTGAATTTGCTTTCGAAGAGATTTTCTAATCTGCATCTGAAAAGGGAGGCTCATGAGCAACGCAACGAAAAGGAGAAGCTTTCTTGCTGTGCAAGGGTAGCCGTTTTATGGAGGCTATACGGCAAAGAAAATTGTCACGATACGAAATCATTGTCATTTATATCAATTATTATCAATTGTCATTTATACGAAAAAGGTCACCAGAAAATTGGCTTGAAATGAGCGCTGCATAATATAGATTCAACAGAAATAGTCCTCTGCTTTTAAAGTTTTCACCACCGTGAAAGTCCGAAAAGCTAACGCACATGTGTACTGTTAAACGAAATGCAATGTTGGAAAGAATACGAAAAATATTAGCTCTAATTTTAAAGATACGATTTATTTTCTTCCTTAATTCCGTCATAGTCGACAGCGTGGGTCAGACATATGTGCAAATAATGCTGGCATCTAATAAACTGAGGTAGACCTACACTGACACAGGTTTCTTTACATATATTAACATCTCTCAGTACAACCTAATGCCAAACTGTTTTCTCAGTTTGAAAATAATGCTCTTCGATAAGCAGAGCTGCTACAGAAATAACGGTAGTTGGTTCCGTTCCACAGCCCGAAGGAGACAGTTCGTACACCTTTCCAACAACACGAGCGTCTCTTAACTACGACATGCAGAGGACTCTTTCTCTCTCTGAGACATGAGTAGTACATCTCTTACCCCTACTGCAGCATGACACTGTGGTGGCCTCACAGTTCAGGCTCATCTTAATCGACACGCTTTCGTTTCTTTGCAAGGGATTTTACCATCATCCTCGTCCTCTTTCTGACAGTGACAACTACGTGCAAACTACATGAGAAGTCCAGGTCTTACACCCCTACTGCAGAATGATATTCAGTTGGCCTCATAATTCATGCTGATGATAATCGCATTTCTTTGAGATGGAGTGTCCATCGACTTTTTCCTCTCTTTGCCAGTAGCAACTACATGCGAGGTTTCCACATGATGAGTTCAGCTCTTACTCCTACTGCAACATGACACTGTGTGCAGTCTCATAATTCATATTGATGTGAATCGCAATCCATTCGTTTCTTCCAAATGGAGTGACCATCGACTTCATCTTCTCTCTGCCAGTAGCAACTGTATGCGAGGTTTCCACATGATCAGTTCAGCTCTTACTCCTACTGCAGTATGACACTGTGTGTAGCCTCATAATACTTTCACCCGTTTATGTTAAGTTACGGGATTTTGAGAAATTCACCTCTCTATCCCAATATTGGTTGATCCCTGTGGGTTCGCATATAGCCTATATTTTTCTCCTGGGTGAAGGGAACGTTCATACAAAGTTTGGTGTCTCTGTCCCTTGGGGGGGGGGGATAAGTGGACAGGTATACAAACAAACAAACTTTCTTCTTTTTATATTAGGTTAAAGAATTGACTCTTACCAGATATCTTTTTTACTATATATACATTACGTTTACTGGGAACGATATTCCCTTAAACAACGGAAGATGCTCCATTTCACAGAAAAATTAGTAAACAAATAATGGTAAAATAAAGACGACACATGCATACTGCACAAAAGCAAAATCAGTTAACGTCTGCTTTCATTCTTCTAATCATTTTTCCAACTAATACACATCTTAAATTACACTGTATGATCCACAGCAAACTTACGCATAAGCAAACTAAGCTGCAACCTAGGCCTCACGATTATGAGGGGGCCTCAAAAATTTAAGTTTACTGTGTCACGAAATTTTATATTCAAATTAATCCATTGTGCACTGTTTATCTCATCTTTAAACAGTCATTATGTAAACCGGTGCCAGTAAAATGCTTTCACAACATCAATTTCATACTTTTAATATTCCCTTCAATCAGAATAAAAAATATATGACTTATTCTGACTTTCGAAATTTTGGGGCCTCTTAAAACGTGTCATAGCTTAGGGCCTCAGAAGGTCAAAATCCGGCCCTGCTTATGATAACATATTCGCGCTTTTTATTGTTGCACGTGAACTAATAAGAAACTTCAGGGTGAATTGACACTCTTTTTGGTGTAACTGCTTGGCGCATTTTTGTGTCCTTTTTTCATCTTGTTATTTACTAAGCTCAATAAATACAATAAACTCTCCATGTGCGCGAATTCGAATATACGTGAACTATCTTTAACATCCTCTTTTTTTGTACGCAAACCGAAATTCAAATATACGCGAGTTAGTAGGCCCAAAGTTTTAGCTATCACTGTCGTTATAGTGAATAGTTTATCTACCGCTGTCATTGTAATAATGAAAATAAGTTAATTACCGTTTTCATTATAATAGTTAAAATTTAGTTAGTTTTCGCTGTCATTATTAACAATAAAGCCTGCCGAGACATTCTAGGAAGTCTTTTTTTCTCCACAAATGCTACATTTTTAGCCACGTTTGCATTACGATCTACGCTAAATTATAAAATTTCCATTATGCCTGAAGCCATGAAGGAGAAGAGGAAGTTCATGAGAAGAGGCTTCAGATGATCACGACGTGAAGGTGTGTCGACACAGGGCGTGCATTTGGAATTAACGAATCCACGGTGTGCACGATTCGTGCAAAGAAGGAGGCAATAAAGGTATCTGTGAAGCAGATTAAGTCTTCGTGATTGTTTAGTAAAAGTTTTCAATTTCTATTGTGTGCACCCTTTTACAAAAATGTAGTAAACTCATTTCTCCTAAACTTTCGTTTTTTATTACTTTTTCTTTATATTACTTTACGTAATTTGAATAAATAATAAGTTTACTCAAATGTATATAAGATGAAATTACAAGCGATCTCAGAACTTAACCCTTTATTTCCTATTGTTTCTTGAGCTCCGTTTGCGCAAATTTAATGTGCGCGAGGCTTCTGGAGAACGGAACCCTCGCGTACAGTACATGGGGGGTCGAGTGTACTTGAAATTCGCTTCATTCATTCTCAAGTAATTTTTAAAGTCATCTGGTAAAAAAAAAGTACACCGAAATGCCTATTTGAGCAATGGTAAATGCACAGATTATCTATTGATATAGATGTCATTAAATCGATAAATGATTTTTGCAGAAAAAATGAGCTCATCCGGCGAATCAACAAACTCATTTTTTTCCCTAAAAATACTTATTAGATTGACTCCATTTAGTGCGGGAAAATTGTTTATAATTAATGAATTTATTTGATGAAACTGTACAAGGACGTGTAACACAAGGAAAGCAGTTGCCAAAGCAGTCCACGTATTTCGGAGCTAGAGATTCTTCTCGCCACAATTTGCGAAAGAAGAAATTGGCATTGCGAACTGTGTAGGGTATAAGATATCAACTGCCAAAGATACACAATTAGAGAAAAGAAACCTGCCTAAATTACTTTTAATAAAATCTAATTTACTTCGTAATTTAAGGGAAAAAATATACGAAACGTTTGATGTAAATCTATTAATAATAAAGTAGTTTTTACAACAAGGGGACACCATTTCTACAATATATTTTCTTGAAAATGTCAATGACACTTTTCTTCCATATGTTTTCTCAATTAAGCACTCTACTGTATCTAAGTGTAGATATTGAAGTATTAAAAATCCTAAGATCTACGACAGGGCCCAGGAACATGAAACTTTTAATTCAGACTTGGATTACTTCGCAAATCCTTTCTAATCATACATTAATATTCAAAAGGAACTTGTATTCTGACTGCATTGCGTGCATTTGTTTCTTCATCGCTACTCCCCCTCCCTTCGCCTCGTCCCCCCCCCCCAACTCTGTCTCTAACGCATTATGGATCAGCTACCCGGGTTCAATTCCCGGTACCGGAATTAAGTTTGGCCGTCCCATGGCCGAGTGGTTAGCGCTCTTGGCTACTGATCTAAGGGACCTGGGTTCGAGCCCCGGGTAAGGCATGGCTGTTTGTGTCGTTTTTCTGCTGAGGTCCTGCCATCCTCTCAGACCTTCTACTATGGCATATAAACTGACAGGCTCCTGTCAGACCTCTGTGGCAAGCAGCTGCTTGAGGGGGTATTTATTTTTATTATTATAACTGGAGACCCATTAACCGCTCTCTGCATCCATGGCGGCCAATTTGCCACTTGCCATGCGGAATGACGTCAGTGCTTATATCCATCATCTGGAGCAAGAAGGTCAAGAAGCGCCTTCTGCAGTTAAACGACGGATATCTAAATGCTACTGCGCATACAAACTTGCGCAGCCTGGGAACACAAACTGAAATCGAAACATGACGATTCCCCTAAAATGCTTGCATTTTGAAGTAGTTATTCCAAATGGCATCGAATATGAACACCTTCGGCAAAGACTGACCACCTGAGGTTTAGAACTGTCAACTTCAAAGGGTTTTCAGTTTATTTCTCAGGTGCATGGCAAGTCATGTAGCTAAAATGTATTTTCGAGAAGAGGGAAAAGCAAAATTTCAGTAAGAGGGGAAACTAAATTAAAAAATTCCATATAGGTGTAATATTTTTTGATTTATTTATTTCAGATATAATTCGTTAGGCTCTGTAACCATTTACTTCATTCTCCCTCGTTTTGGGGTGGCTCCCTTGAATATCAACAGAATCGAATTTTAGTACAAAAACCAAAAGGTATAGTAACACTGTCAAAAGTATCTAAAACCGATTTTCTCCAAAGCATAAGGAACGTAGCCCGTTAAAAAAGGTTTAATATTTCTATCGATTTATAGCAAAGAGTGGTATCATGTTTGAACTCTACCTCTATTGAAAGAGGGAAGGGGTGGATTTTTGTTAACGCAATACGAAGTGTTAAGGAAAAATCCTTAGGTGAAATTTTGGGACCAAGCATTCAAATGATCAGTTAAGTTATCAATAATTTAAAAGTATCAAATTAAAAGCAATTAAAGTGATATCTATCTTTCGTTACGTCACTAATCCGCGAGTCTCGTGTGAACACGACCTAATTGTTAGGTCAGAGTGCATTGTTCTACCCATTTGCATATAACGGCTATTATTAAGATCGTTGCACAATTATATGAGACTTGCCTCTTTCCATTTACGAGAAGTTCTTGAATAAAGAGTTTGACACAAGCTCTTCAGAATATATGATAGATTCTATCACTGAATCCCCCACTATCACGATAGATGCATTCTTCAGATAATTAACGTAAGATTAGTCAGACACGAATTTCTCATAATAACGTGAAGGGGGTGGGAGGTGATTAACATTTTTTTTTTTAATTTTACTCCTTTATTGGGATTATACTTTCGAGAATTCATAAAACCTCCAATATTTTATTTACATCAGTTTTACGTATTAAACAAATAATACGGAAAAAAACAGTATTTAATATTTCTGCAGTTGCAGATAAGAAAGAAGAAAACAACTTATCTACAGTTTCATTAATCAACGATGCGCAAAATTTTGCCACAAAGAGACGAACTATACTGAAACTTCTTTCAGCCTCAAAAGACCTTCAAGATATAAACAGAAAACATCATCGAACATCTTCAATGAATTTGTACATTAGAGCAATGCTGGTGATTTTCATTTCTTATTTTCGTCCGTTTCGTTTATGAACGTATCTAATTCTTATTTTTTGCTTAATTTCTCGGCAGGTTCTGCATAATTTACAGTTTCATCCATCACTGTTTTCTATGATGTCATCAACGCAATCCTGATTTTGGAACAACGAATTAAAAATCTGCGTCTGAATTAGCAGTTCTGTTCTTAAATGCAAGAAAGAAAGAAAAATCATCTTTAGATAGCGACATCATATCCTGATTTCCACCATTCAATTAATAATTTGTTAATCCTCTGAAATTTTAATATCTTCTTTTTTACAACTACTGATCTAAAGCCAGAAAGAATTTTTTCCCAATTTTGTTACTCTGTTCTTTCAGCTTCCTCAAGAAAAGCGCAAAAAGTTTCTCAGACTTGATTAAATCACAGCTGCCCGATGCCAAGACGCGTACTTCCACAACTTCCAAGGCTGAGACATTTTCCGAAACCAGATTTATCTCTTCTTTGGAGGGAAAGCATTACACTCTATCTGTCACGAAATTTTGTTGTTCAAGTTGTTATTACGGTTTTCGGGGCATTGTTTATAAATGGTTTCAAAATTACTTATCCAACAGAAAAGCAAGTCGTTTCTTATAATTATGATGTATCCGAGACTTGTAGCCTTAAAAGCGGTGTACCCAAGGGTCTAATCTAGGACCACTATTTCTCTTACATGTTAACGATATTATTAATATTTCGAATAATTCTTCTCCAATATTATTTGCAGACGATATTAGTATATTTTATACAGATGAAACCATTGATAACTTAATTGATATCGTTAAAAACGATTTAAAAATTTATGCAAAATGGTTTAAAGCCAATAAACTCCAGTTAAATATTGGCAAAACTAAATATATCTTATTCGGTCCAACTGTAAAAACTGCAAATCTTTACCTACATGAAATATGCATTGATGGAAATGCAATCGAAAGAGTTAGCAAAATTAAATTATTAGGAACTGGCAACTTAAAATGGGATGAACACGTTATGTACATTAGGAAAAAAATTCCAGGAATATTGGTCTTATTAGACGCTCTAGATTCATGTTTCCTTTTCGAATTAGATTGCAATTGTATAATTCCATTATTTATCCTCATCTACATTGTTGCATTTTAATATGGGGTAACACAAATAATGAGAATATTAATAAACTACCATATCTTCAAAAAGCCTACGTCAGAACTCTGTATAATCTAAACTTTAACGAACATACTAAATAATTTTTGAAAAAGACAAAATTCTACAACTTCCGGATCTATACAAATGAAATATAGCATTATTTATGTTCTGTGCTATTAGGTTAAAAAAAAACGATATCAATTTCCAAAGGAAGTGTTATCATTAACCAAGTCGACAGCAACGTGACCTACAATTACCATTATGCAGACCAAATTATGGTCAAGCATCACTAACCTTTCAGGGTGCGAAAGTTTGGAATAATTTAGAGAATAATTTAAAGAAGCTGAAAAGAATTCTACATTCAAACGTAGTTTGTTAACTACTTTAACTCATTAATATTTTTATTGCTTAAAATGCTTAAACTACTGGTTTGTCATACAGTAGATATTTGTCATAAGTTTCAAATTTAATATAATTTTGTTAAGGTGCTCAGTCTTGTCAAATTCTGTATTGAATTTTTTAACTAAGTGTCCCATTTCTGTTTTATGTGAATTGTATTTTATTAACTAACATAACATCTTTGTACTGCATAATAATATGGAAATAAAAAATTATTGTTATTATAAAAAGGCTAATGGAAGTCGTTAGCAATGAAAATCTATAACCTTGAAAAATTATTTTCAGCAATGCATTTAAAATGTATATTAATTTTTTATAGCAAATTTAATATTTTTTTAAATACGTTTTATTAAAATTAAAAAAAATTATAATAATAATAATATCAAAAATAACAGCAAAATATTCAGTACGACGAATTTTTTTACGACTCCGGCCAATTTACTATGTATTCCTGTGTATTTCCTATGTTTCATTTTAAAGACCACCATTTTTAACGAAAATATTAGTTTAATGAAATAAAAATTTACACCGATTCCAAAAAACATGATCAGTATAACGAAATTTGTAAAAACAATGTCCTTAAACAATACGTACATGTGAATTTCAGCACCGTTCAATGTTGCAATGATTTAAAAGCTGGAAATATCTAACCCCTCACAGCGCTATGAATCACGTGCCGTTGTATATCTCCCGGCAGGCATTTTACCGATCTCACTGCATTCAGCACTAAGAGCCGGAGCAATGCTTTAAAAGTGGCGTTGCCATATTTTCCGAGCATGAAAGGGGATTTTCAAACTTGGAGAACTCCGTGAGTCTGATTGTACTGCGCTGCAAAGTAACGGTTGTGTCAGCGAAAAGTTCCCTCAATGCAGTTCCACATATACCGTACGCGTATACGCGTTTTTTACTTTATCTTTCGTTAAATTTAAGTTACGGCTACATTTGTTCTTTATTATTATCACTGTATTAATTAAATTCATTAATTAGTTTCGTTATTAGCAGCTAATATGACCTAAAGTCTTTGCCGTTTCGTAATGACAAGGAATCTTTCCAGATAGTGTGTTTGCGACATCGTTTAAGAATTCACGAATGGATGTTTCTTGGAAAAGATAGTTTAAAATATTATTAACACTGGAAGAATGTATGCATACTGGCATTTACGAACATACTTTTGTGGCAACACTAGTTGAAAGCCGCCATCATAGCAAACTAAAGGAATTAATCAGTACCATAATATCTCCAATATTAATTGTGATATTAAGATAACTGCCCAAAATGTCTGAACAGTTTAATATCTTTTTTATTATGGAAAAGTTTACATGGAAAAACTTTTCCGTGTAAACTCGGCTGCAATGTCGATTTCCGACTGAGAAAAATTACATCTAACTGAAAATAGGAATTTCGCAACTGCAATTCGATCCAAGCTGTGGGAAAGCAGCAAAACACAGGATAAGATTTATTTAGCATTACAGATATATTTATTAGAAAGTATAACGAACGGAACGAATCCGAGACTTTCACATCTATTTTAATGGGAATTCAGTGCCATTAGGAGCAGAAATTTTGGAACCAATTGTGCTGTTTAACGAAGCAAGAGTTTGTATTTAAATAATCAACATATAAATTGTTCAAATGTTAACTTGAATTTAAAATTAATAAAAATTTGAAAATTATAATTAATTTTGAGAAATATTTTTATTATCACAATTTAGAAAATTTAAACAAAAAGAATTTTAGAATAATTACAGCAATTTATTTAGAAAAACAAAATCATTTATTAAGCCCAAGGAGGACTATTATAGAGAAACAACAGTTAAGCATTGATTTATTAGTAAGGAAAAGTGTGAACAATATAACTTGGAAAAGTCATTTATTGTCACGCATTACCGGTATATATGTCACATAACTTCTAAGATAACTGAACTGAAAAACAATACCCACCAAAAATAAAATTGGAAAAGAAAATTAGGAAAATCTGAAAAAAAAAAGAAATTAGGCCCACTAAAAATAAACACACACAAAAAATAAACGAATTTCAAATTCATAATTTATCATATCTAAATCAACATATAATAGTCTTTGTATTCGTTTTCTAGTCATTATTTGTCGTGTTATCTAGACCAGTGGTTCTCAACCTTTTATGCTACCCCTACCCCCTGGAAATGTCTAAGTAACTGCCGCAACCATTGTATAGATCGATGAAACTATAGTTATTGTATAACAATGGTAATAAAATAAAACATATATATATGTTTCACTTTTGAGCTCTCACGGCGTACCCCCACATTGAGAATCACTGATCTAGACAATCACAGCATTACTTTAATTGCCAATGCGAATTTTAACAATCGGCTACCGTGCAGAATCTTACGATTATCTATTACAGCGATGACACAAATATTCATGCGCAGAATTATAATAGCGCTGAACTGCAGCCATTTTTAAATGGCCCGTGACATTTGATTGGCTGATTCTACCAAAGCAACCAATAGTCGAAGAGCGAATATCTTCAGTTGACTGTGGCAGGCTCAACAAGCCTTAAATGTTCCTAGCAAGATCTGTTTGAACTGGGTTCCCAACTTTTTATTTTGCCAAATAAGGATACTTATATATGAAGAATGATATTCGATATGAAAATATAAAATATGTTGAATATGGTCTACAAAAAATGCTTATATAATACTTTAACAAAACTTTCCTCTAGTAATACGTAGCCGAATGGAGTAAATGCCTCGTTTATTTCTTTGTTTTTGTAACTTGAAAGCCTCGGTTCGATCACAGACGCTGTTATTTATAGTTTTTCTTTATTAGTCTTTTTCTTATATTTCGTTTTATTACAATATCACTTTTTTTTTACTATTCGTTGTAAAATAAATTAATATATGTAATAATATATATGTAATAAATTATTATTTATTATTACTCAGATGTTGTCTTATCTTCTGTTGCACAGGAAAAATTAGTTTAATGCACTCTGAATAGTAAAATGTACTTTTCTAACAAATCTCTTCAATGCATTACTGAGAACACGGCGTTGGAAGTTTACAGAACTTTGGGTGACATTGGGATTGACTAAAAAGGTTGAATCATCGTATGTCCATTCTCTTATAGTAGGTGGACCCACAAGAAGAGATTTGGAGAATTACAAACAAGATTTCAATATGCTGAAATAATGAAGCTAGGAGTTAAATTAAGATATTATATAGTTATAAAAAACACAAGGGAAAAACTTTTTATTGAAAAAGGGGAAAATTATTTAAGGTCTAATGAAAATTAACATTTGCTGAATTTGAATAAATGATTTATTGCGATTTTTAAGAAACAAAAAGAAATTTTATCGAATAAAGAATACTTCACTAATGATAATCAGTACTTTTTTTAAGTTAGCTAATAATTTATTTGAAGCCACTATCTTCGCTGTTTCATTCTGCTAATATCAAATAGAGGGAGAAAATTCCCTTCTGCCAGGTGGGTTCCGAACCCACAACTAAAGGATAACATACCGAAGAACATGTTAGCTGCTCTGACTGCTCCACTGCTCCGTGTTCATCAGTCGCCTCTGTTATATTATTAATTTAAATAATATCTCCATTCACGACATCTCTTTCAGGCTCAAGCAGAGCATCAGCGGCACACAAAGACATTTTTACATCTCTCCATGCATTGTGTACATTGGTGTATGTTATAGTACCCCATAATCATCTTAATTATTAAATAGCTAATAATGTATATAAGATTTCTGCACATATCAAGCAATTGCACTACGCAACATAGAAATTACAACACCACGAATGAGGTAGAGCCATTCAAATCTCGCCAAACTTTGTGTTTGCTGAGATGCGATAATTATTGCAATTCCGCGGATATTAGTCACATGGGAGACTCATTATATGGGTGGAAAGAAGGTCGGGGGGGAATTAGGTGAAGGAAGCTGTTGGAAGAAGAGGACAAAATGGCCACGATGTTGGAGCCGTCTAAATGTTGTTGGTATCGAGTGAAAGCACACCAAAGCATATAATGGCCAGGGACGGGATCCAACGCAGACCACATTTCACAACATTGCCAACTAGGATGCAGGACAACGGGGATTAAGGAGACTTTACGAATTTACAGTGGTGGGGAGGGGCTGAGGGCAGATTCAATTTTGGGACCCTACACTAACGCAACACATATTTCGCAGGCATTTATTAAACAAAAATTATTTCCTAAGTTCGCTCTGAATGAATAGATGCTAATTTGTGAAATGAAACATTATTATTGAAACAAAAAAAAGCTTATGCACAAATGAATCTTTTTTTTTTGCTATTGCTATATTTTGAGGAATATCTCGTCCGTTATGTCTACTTGGAAAAATATGTCTGAATAATAAGGCTAAGAATAAGCAAAGTCAAAAGATTTACGACTGTAATAATTCTAACAAAAATAATAAAATAATTTGGTGATATTTTGCTTTTCATACGATGCAAAAGTATATCTGGAGTTAAATTTGAAGAAAATATTGACTGAGTAAACTTTTTTTACTTATACACGAGAAATCACATTATAAACTGTTTCATTGGATTCGCACTTTAAATATACATTCCATTTCTTTGTAAAATTTTAATAATTTTTTTCTCCACTGAAATTTTTCTCGATTTCAGGGAATTACAAAAACTTTCCTTTCTCCTTTATAACACATTTCTAGGACACATGTTTATTGAACTCTTTAAAGCAGTGTCTCGCAAACTGTGTGCCGCGAGAGATTTTCAAATTGACACTAGATATTTCAAAGATTTCATTTTGACTTGACTTGTGTTATCGACGTGCTTTAATAAAAATCTTTCAGATTTTATCAACTGGGATCTTGTAAGTATTTATCAAGCTTTTCCAAATTTTGGTATTAATTTTTGATTATTTCAAGCCATAGAATGGACAAATATTTAAAACAAACACCGAGTTATGAATTAAAGAACGAGAGCAAATCTTCAAGTAAAACCAGGCTGATGACTTCAACAAAGCGCAGATATAATGTCGATTATATAGAGTTTGCTTTTATTCTTTTTTAGGTGTGCCGCGGAAAAAAAATAGATTCAGTGTGCCGCGGGAAAAAAATTAGATTCAGTGTGCCGCGGAAAAAAATTTAGATTCAGTGTGCCGCAGAGTAAAAAAGTTTGCGAGACACTGCTTTAAAGTATTTTTTTTTTCAGGGTCAACTTTACTACCACAACACTATATCATAAAAAGATCGGTTATTTCACTTCTGACAGGCATTTTCCTACACAGGCATCTGACTGCTCCACTGCTCCGTGTTCATCAGTCTCTCCTGTTATATTATTAATTTAAATAATATCTCCATTCACGACATCTCTTTCAGGCTCAAGCAGAACATCAGCGGCACACAAAGACGATACTACTGAGATTTTATTAATAATATGGCAAAATTTCACCAAATTATTTTATTATTTTTGTTAGAATTTTTACAGTCGTAAATCTTTTGACTTTGCTTATTCTTAGCCTTATTATTCAGACACATATTTCCAAGTAGACATAACAAAAATGCAAAAGAGGAATCATTTCGATGATGGTTAGAGCAGGAGAACCATCGGACGGATGGAAACAGAGCATTCACACACACACACACAGAGAGATTCATGAATATGTCGGAAAGTGTAATTTTAAGACTCTGAAGATGTTTTCAAGACATGCTCTAGAAGACAAGTCTAGTTAACCCCAGAGCAAGTACAGTTCAAGATGATCGTTTCCTGTCCCTTACTGCAAGACTCAACACAACGATGCCAGAGCGCCAACTTGCATCGGACCGTCAGCTGCCAGAGGAAGGACAGGATC
The DNA here is from genome assembly GCA_038380435.1 of Ryuthela nishihirai. Taxonomy (NCBI): domain Eukaryota; kingdom Metazoa; phylum Arthropoda; class Arachnida; order Araneae; family Heptathelidae; genus Ryuthela; species Ryuthela nishihirai. Next base: position 3,250,281 of record JAWZYU010000020.1, on the reverse strand, counting down.
CACAGTAACTATGTCCCGTCGACTTCATGAAAAAGGAATATATGCTAGGAGACCTGTAGTGTGCACATCACGAACCTCGATTCATTGGAGGGCAGGACTGGAATGGAACAGGCAGCACCTCAATTGGATCAAGGATCAATGGGGGGGGGGGGGGGGTCAAGTTCTCTTTTCGGATGAATCTTGATATAGCGTAATTAGTTATTCTGGGTGCCAATGCATCTGGAAATAACTTGGGACACGTTATCACCCCATGATTATCATGGAAAGGGACCATTTTGGTGGGGTGATTTGTTGGTCTGTGGAGATATCACATCGAAAGCCACACTGACCTGAATGCCTTCTCAGGGGAGACTCTTAACTTTCCTAAGTTACAGAGACCAGATATTATGTGAGTCTTTTCAGAGGTGCCATTCGGTCTGAATTCAATTTTATGGATGATAACGCTAGTCTATATATTAGCTGATATAGTGGAGAAATACCTTAAGAATGAAGATATCCAAACAATGAATTGGGTAGTGAGTTATCCAGAAATAAATTCCATTGAACATGCATGGGCTGCTTTGTGAAGGCGGGTAAAATATCGTCAACCCCTTCCAAGGACTCTTCATGAGCTGAGAAATGTTATTATACAAGAGTGGGATTTGCTGCCCTCTGCATTGCTGAATAACCTTATTAGAAGGAGGAGAGCTCGTTGTGCAAGCTGTTGCTGTTAGGGATAATCACGATAAAAAAATAGCATAAATACCCCCTCAAGCAGCTGCTTGCCACAGAGGTCTGATAGCAACCTATCAGTTTATACACCATAGTAGAAGATCTGTGAGGATGGGGGGAACCTCAGCAGAAAAACAACACAAACATCCATACTAGGCTCCAGGCTCGAAGCTCATGCTTATCCAGGGCTCGAATCAAGGTCCTTTTGATCAATAGCCAAGAGTGCTAACCACTTGGCTATGGGATGGCAGGATAATCATACTCCTTACTAAATAACACTAACTTCTAACTGTGGTGATCTTAAATTTTTCACAAATGAAAAAAAACACAACTAATATATTCTTTAATGGATATTTAATTTTATAATTGAACAAGTATTCTGATATGTTGTTTTTTTCCAATCTAAATATTAATATATATATATGCTATTAAATGTATTTATATTAAATGTGTTGTTAAATATCCTCTGAAACGTTCGTTAAATTCTAAAAAGTATTTCATAAGGTATTTGCATTTTTGTTCAACATCCTTAAATTATGAACAGCAGTGTATTTTATCAGTACCACTGGCATAACTCCGTTGAAGCCCAGAGCTTCAACCTGTCACACCACGATCTATGGCTAGCGAACATTCAACTACTAGTGGGAAAGACGTATCATATAACCAACTACTAAAAGGTGTTGGTGCTAATATAACCAAATAGTGGAAATCATAGGTCTATCAAAGGCTGTTAGATATGTATTTGCAGTTCAGGAGTTGTCCTATTTGAAAACCTTTAATGTGGACCAAAAATCGAAAATATAGCTTCAGTGGTATCGGGAGATGCCTGAATTTACAGCAGAAAAAGATCGTATGGTGAAATGAATCGCGATATACGCTCTTTTGCATATTAATAGCATTTAGAATATGGCTTCAACTGTATGAGGACATGGATTCCTCTGTGTCACGTTCATCCCGTGGTATTCTCAATAACAGTAAATGAAACATTAGCAGGTCATTAAGTATTACTTATTTTCAGATTTAAAACTAATTTTAATTATAAAGCTTTTATGTTATATTTGAATATATTTATCAGTTAAAAATTACATTCCCCACTCTTAAAATTGCCAGGAACGATTTCAAATATTTATCTCAATTATGTGAAATCAAAAAAAAAACCTTTCGTTTAAAACTCGTTCATTTCCTAGAGCTATAGCATTATTATTGAAATTTTACCCTTTTTCTTATGAATATCTTGCGTTTCTTACAAAATATACCTAAAAATCAATCCAACCTAGAGTATTAACAGCAGTTAACGCGATAAATACCAGTTGGCCTCCTTTTCCTCTGACCATGTGACCAACGCATTTCCAGAAGGTGATCAGCTGCCTCATACACTTCTCGGGAGCAGAGTATGCACACATGTACAGCAGGGTAATACTGATCAAAGCGACCTGGGTTCGAGCCCCGGGTAAGGCATGTGTGTTTTTCTGCTGAAGTTCCGCCATCCTCACAGATCTTCTACTCTGGGGGATTAAACTGACAGGCTCGTGTCAGACTTCTGTAGCAAGCAGCTGCCTGAGGGACGGGAGTGGGGAAGGATTATTTTTTATTTTACGGCGTTGTTGGCCTCAGCTCCTTTGCATTCAACTGCTAAGTCTTTGTTGTCAGTTTATGCTCAGTCCATTAAAAGTAAATTAACCGAATTCTTTCAACTTAAGGTAACGTTAAAAATAGTGATTTTAAAAACTACCTTTTTTTACATTTTTGAAAAATATAGTGTTTTATAATAAAATGTTATATAGTCGATATTAAAGATACTATTTTAAAAGGTACTCCATCCACCTATGTTCTGATGCACTTTCGATCAGCATTTGTTCTCAATATCTACAATGGGAACTAGGAAGTATCACTATTAGATGTGGCAGGAAATTAGCAGCCAACTGACTGCTCAAGGACTTCAACTTAATCGTCACTTGAGAGTTGGTGAAACTGTAACTGAATAAAGTTCCAAGTTCTTCCTGAAATCCTGGGAAATCCTGAAATCCTTCCTGGGATGCACAGACCTTTCGGGGTCAAGGTCAGCTTTTGTAGCTCGACCCTTTCTCCCCCATTGTGGGGAACTACTGTTCTCCTGTGAGTTTCGAACTCTATGAGGTCCCCTGCGTATTAGCCAAAGGAAGTTTAACCCTAAAATGTTCAGTGAAGTGACTAAATAAAATGAACTGAATGAATCCGGTTCTTGTTTCCTCTGAGGTTGCGTAACTTATGCAATACTTCGAATAATGCAAAAAAAGCCATAAAATTCGTGGAAAAAAATTTAGAAATTCCAAAAAACATTAAAAACAGTTTGAAGAAAAAAAAATACCTAAAAAGAAACATATGTGTTAAAAAATAAATCTGCCTGTTTATTCTCATAATAATTACTTTAATTATTTATTATACTTACTTAACATTTATCATTATTTAGTACGTAGTCGGCTATATTTTCCTACAGAAGCCAAAAGGTCTTTTGTTTCGAAATATACTTTCCATTTTCTCTCAAGTCATTTTTGGTTCTTCTACATAAGTTCTCTAGCCTTATTTATTGAATTTGAAATATCCGAGTCCCTAAGGAAACGGGAAATTTTTACTTCACAGTAATTCTTTCCTATTCCGAGCTTATCGATTAAAAAGGATGCGCAAAAGAGAACCTGTTATGTGCAGACAAAAGCTCAAAGTGTGCATGTTTACGATGGATCCAGCGAGATGCTGCGCCAAACAATTCCAGTGCAGGTTTCGTCTCTGTAATGACGTCGCCAGAACGGCTCTACGCTGATTGGCTGGCCAGTGAGTCCTTGCACGTTGGCGTCTAGGCAGGAGCCAAAAAGAACAGCCCTTTGGGTCGCCTCCCGTAGTGGGGATGTGGGAGATGCGCGTACTGCGAAACCAAGGGGTCGACGACCTATGCTCTCTGTCACCTGCCCACAGCGCAGACAGAAATACAAGGAACTTGTGAAGAACGATCAGCAGGAGAAAGAAGGCGACGCGAATCGGTGACTTCGTCGAAGCTGAAAGTGACGAACAATGCCACGACGAAATGATTAGAACCTTCCGCTGAAGCACCTAGAAGAATAACTTGCTAATTTTAAAATTGTGAACGTGAGATTTTTTTGAACAATTTTTAGATTTCGGCAACTTTAATTTAAAATATTGCTGAAACCCGAAGTGTGGTCGATCCCGTTCTTTAAGGTATGCCAATAAAGAAGCAGGTGAACATCTTTCCAATGGCTATAAATTTATGACGCAAATGCAGTACACAACTTTGTTTATTTATTATTTATGCAGGTACGAAATAATATTTATAATATACGAGAATAATATATGACAGGAATCTCGGAAAATCAGACTGAAGAACCCCCCTCCCCCCCCCAAAAAAAATGAAAGTTTCTGGGTGCGCCACTGTATTAGGTCCGGATGATATCTATTATTTTAGAGTCCTAGAAAACCGATTCCTCCCTCTACTTGTCCCGTTGTGTTTCGAAATTCATGTTCCACATCGCAAATAAACTTCGATTTTAAGCCTACTTTCATCCCAAAACAATCACATATTCTTATATAGATATAACTTCTCACTGAAAAGGTTTACAGGGCGCCAAATTCATAGATTTATTGTAAACCTAAACTGAATGGGGCTCACCGAAAAAACTTGTAAAAGACGCTGATAGGCCCTGAAGGTATTGATAAAATGAGTTTGATAAATTCGGTGCATCAGACTCCATTGAAAGTCCAACATCATCATCAATTTTATAGGAAAGTTTGGGCCCGTAGAGCCCCTATTCCCTTTCAAAGTAGAAATAGGAGAATGCAAAACTGTTAAAGTGGAAAATGAGAATAAATTCAGGGACAAGTTTAGGGGGTTTAGTTAATAGAGAAATAGATACATCTTTTAGTTGGTTTAGGAAGTCCTATTTTTGTCTAAAAATTTCTTTGCTTCTGTCTTCGGTAAATCAGACTTTTATTTCGGAGGTTTCATGTTTTATTGCCCTATTAAGCTGTTGTTTTACTCTGATAAGAATGAGAAATTGCTGGTGGCTGATTAAATTTGTGCACAGTTCTTGTACCAAGTTACTGTTTCTATTATTGCTCTTGTCACCACAGTTTGCTTTGTATTTACTTTCGGATTTTGTTTACTTTTGAATTGCTAAATCAAAGGGTTAGAATCAATCGCCTCTGGTGAATATGGAACGACTCTTTTCAAAGGGTCTCCCAGCAGGCGAACTTTGTGGTTATCTCTGAATGAAGCGGTGACTTCGAGGATGCTCTCTGACTGGAAGGCCTATACGAACAAGGGTAGTTTCTAAGATACTTTTCTGTCGTAAAACGTTGCAAATAATGTAAAAGTTCTGCAGGAAATATAAATTTTCCAACGCCCTTCGAAATTCTGTAATTCGAATTCCAATTTCCAAATTCTCTCTTTTTCTTTTTCTGACGGAAGTTCAACCTAATTGACGATCGGAAACTGCGAATAGTAATATTTTACTAGTGCCTATCCTACCTCAGAAAGAAATTCCTGTATTTCTTAAAGTATGAAAAGCTGACTATTTACAGACAGAGGAGAAAGAGTGAAGAGTAGCTGTCTCTTTTAAAATCATATGATGAAATAATGCTAGAACCATTTAAAACTTTGAAGTGATCGTAGATGGAAAGAGTTCGGAATTGTTACCAACGAAAAGACCTTTTGTAGAACGACGAGTAGAGTTGTTTTCTGCTTCCGACCGATTCTTCTGTAATTAATCGAAGACAAACTTTCAGATGCGATCAGCACGTGACCTGCTCTGCTCCACGTGTTATAACTTATCGCTTAGCGACGATCTGTTATCGTTGCTAGATGAACTTGAAATTTCCTCCACTCTCTAACCGTGGTTTTTAAGTTTTTATACGGAATTCCAAGTGTCTCTAGCATTACAACAGTAATCTCATTATCTCTCTGATAACGAAAATTTCGTATGAAATCCATGTGAGTTTTATTTACCGAGCTGTGAAAGCACATCAGTTAACAAAAAATATACCCCTCAAGCAGTTGTTTGCCACAGAGGTCCTGTCAGATTAATACGCTGTGAGAAAGGCAAGACCTCAGCAGAAAAACGACACAAACATCCATGCCGCACGCGGGGGCTCGAACTCAGGTCCCTTTGATCAGTAGCCAAATTCAATCGAGTATGACAACGTTCATCTAAGTGAACTCTTACAGAATAGATTTTATCCATGCTCTCGCTTCATATCTGTGTCAAAAGATATGAGAAGCGGAAAGAAGTGGATTCAAAAAACCCTTTTAAGGCGAGTGCATCCTGATATTCGGGATTTCATCTCCAACATACTTTTGATCAGCCATGCAACATGCTTTGTGGCCTCTATGCATGGATTAATTTTTAGCATATTCCAGGCGTCATGCAAACAGATAAACCTCAAAAGCTTGCTACATGATTTTTCTTTTATCACATAAAAAATGCAAAGGTCATTCCTCTGTCATAATTGAATCCTCATCCAAAATTTTATTCTTTGTTTCTAGATGAAATATGTAAAATAATCTGAATTTAATTACATAGCACTTTTTATAAACTAGTATTCGTATGGCTTAAATAGATATTATCATAATGCTCCAGCTGAGTTTTTGCATCAACTTTAACTACGGCGCATCGTTTCTTTTTGTTAGGTAGGAGTCAATTCAGATATTTTCATCTCTTACTTTTACAGCAGTGGTTTATGCTATTAAGAATAGCGGAAAATTTGGAGAAATTTACATTTTAGTTCACCAGAATTCGGTAGCGATGTTGTGCCTATATGAATAAGATTTGAAATGTAATAATTTTCGTTTGAATGTGAGTTAGGAAGCATAATTTATTTTAAATTCTGACGATGACAAAACCAAAACTATATAATGCAAACAAATTTGAAAACCACTTCTTCAAAAGTTGAAAACTTCAACTATTACATACACCGAAGAGCCAAAACATTATGACCAGCACGTCTTTATCAAATCGAAGCAACTGCAGGTAAACGACACCACATGTGAAGGTCGTGAAACGGTATAAATAACACCTGATATTGAGCTCTGTTAATCAGTGTTATTCTTGTTCTTCAGATGGGAAAGGCAGCGGCCTTAAGTGAGTTTGACAAAGGAAAGATTGTAATGTCCAGATGACTGGGTCAGAGCATTTCCTTGACAGCAAGGCTTGTGGGGTACTCACAGTCAGCAGTGGTTAGTACCTTCAAAAAGTGGTTCAAGGAGGGAAAAAGCACGAAATACTGGCAAGGTGGGGTCAACTATGGCCTATCGATGCTAGAGGTGAGCGAAGGCTAACCCGTATGGTACGAGCCAACAGAAGCGCAACTGTGGCGCAACTCACCCGTAATTTGAATGCTGGTGACGGGAGTAATGTGTCACAACACACAGTACATCGAACCCTGCTGAAAATGGGCTGGGTCGCCCTGGCCACTCCGAGTGCCCATGCTAACCTCAGTTCACCAGCAAAAACACCTACAATGGGCATTCGAGCATCAAAACTGGACCTTTAATGATTGGAAGAAGGTCATCTGATCTGATGAATCTCGTTTCCTGTTGCACCATGTTGATGGCAAGGTACTTGTGCATCATTTACCTGGGGAAGTGTTGGCACCAGGATATACTGTGGGGTGAAAACAAACCGGTGGAGGAAGTGTAATGCTTTGAGCAATGTTCTGCTGGGAAACCCTGGGTCCAGTCATTCATGTGCAGGAAACTATGGCGTCTACCACCTACCTAAACATCATTGCAGACCAGGTACATCCTTTCATGGCAACGGTACACCCCTCTAGTAGTGCCTTTTTTCAGCAGAATAATGCGCCATGCCACACTGCCCGGATTGTTTGAGAATGGTTCACGGAACATGAGTAAGACTTCTAGGTATTGCCCTGGCCTCCAAATTTCACATACATCAATCCAATCGAGCATCTGTGGTTTGTGTTGCAACAGCATATCCTATTTGCGGCTGCTCAACCACGTAACTTGCAAGAGTTAAAGGATCTTCTGGTAATGTGTTGGTACCAGATACCATAAGACACCTTTAGAAATCTTGTAGCGTCGAAGCCTCGCCGAGTAAGAGCTGTTTTGGCGACACGTGGAGGACCAACATCATATTAGGCAGGTGGTCATAATGTTTTGGTTCTTCGGTGTAAGCTGCGAGATCTAGTTCATGCAACAACGAAATCTTCATCATCATCATCATCATCGTCCTCAAGCAGCCATGGGCTACGGAGGTCCAACCAGACCGCGCAGTTTAATTCTCCAAGCATATCTGTCCTGAGCTACATCTGCTGCATCCGGCCACTGTACACCAATTCTAACAAGGTCCTGTTTGACATTGTCTGCCCACCGCATCCTAGGTCTCCCCCTCCTTCTGAGGCCTCTAGGCACACTGTTCATAACCCTATTCGCCAATCTATAATTATCCATACGGGCAACATGGCCAAACCAGCGGAGTCTCTCTCTGCAAAATATGCTGCTTAAAGAGATTGCAGACTCCTTTGCCTAACCTCATCATTAGTTACAAAGTTAAACCACCTAATACCCAAGATACTGCGTAAGCATCTAGAATCAAAAGCATCTAGTTTCCTGTTATCTTGCTTACACAGCGTCCAAGTTTCACTACCATAACTAACCCTAGAAAGAGCCAAACTATTATACAGTCTAATTTTAGTCTTTAGGTGTATACGCCTATTTCTCCGCAATCTCCATAGATTCTTAAAAGTCCCGGCAGCAATACCTATTCGTCTGTTAATCTCATGCCGCACATCACCAGTATCAGTTACGCAGCTCCCAAGGTAATTAAACTGTGACACCTGCTCAAGACTGCAACCATTCAGATTAACTGAATCACAACCTGCCTGACCAATTTTCATCACTTTAGTTTTCTCTCTGTTTATAACCAAACCTACTGTACTACCAGTCTCATCAACAGTTCGAATGAAAGAGTTCATCTCATCAACATCATTTGCTACAAGGGCTAAATCATCAGCATAATCTAAATCAGAAATTTTCGTATCTCCAGCCCATTTAAGGCCAAAAGCTTTCCCTTGAAGTGAATTTCGCATAACATAATAAACAACCAAACTAAAGAGAAAAGGAGACAAAATGCACCCTTGTCGAACACCAGAAGTAATGCTAAACCAATTGCTACAAGACTTACCAACCCTCACACATGACTCAGTGTTATTATAGAGAGCTTTCATTATGTTAACTAACTTGTCTGGTATACCATATGATCTCACAATCAACCACAAATTATGACGATCAACAGAGTCGAAAGCCTTTTTGAAATCAACAAAGCTAGCAACCAAAGGTTTCTGAAACTCGAAACATTTCTCAAGAATCTGCCTAAGTGAAAGTATCTGATCTACACATCCCCCTACCACTTCTGAATCCACATTGCTCATCACGCAATTGCCGGTCAACCAGATTCTTAATTCTATTAAGCACAATCATGGAAAGAACTTTACCTGGAACGGAGAGTAGGCTGATACCCCTATAGTTATCACAAGAACTGCGATCACCTTTTTAGAAAATAGGGATAATAATAGCTCTGGTAAAATCTTTAGGAACCATGCCTTTATCATAAAAGTTATTCAAAATTTCAGTCATCCAAATGGTAACTGAAACATTCCCAGCTCTAAGCATTTCCGTAGTAATTTCATCCACCCCTGGGGATTTATGAAGTTTAAGTTTAGAAATAGCCAAACTAACTTCAGATTGTGTTATAGGGCCAACATTAAAGCCACCAATGCATCTATCATCATTGCAAATAATGGGAGTAGAACTAACCACATTGTTTAGAACATCACTGAAATGCTCAGCCCACCTAGCCATGACAGAATCCTCACCTTTTATGACCTTGCCTTGTTTATCGTTCAATCCCTGTATACCTGTTCGTTTTCTACCACACAAAACATTAACTATCTGGTACAGCTCTCTGCTGTTGTGCTGTCTCACTGCTTCCTCAGCTTTGTCAGCAAGGCCATCAAGCCAAAGATTCTTATCAGTAGCTAACTGATCCTTTACACGTTTATTAAGCTCTCTGTAATCCTTTCTATTAGGACTAGTAGGGTACTGATTAAGGACATTCCTGCAGTTCCTTCTTTCTGAAATAAGCTCAAGTGCCTTATCACTTAAATAATTCTGCCTCCTCTGCTCCTTTTTCCCTAAAAGAGTATTGTTAGTTTCCAAAAAAGCCTGTTTAAAATGGCCCCATTCTTCCTCAACTTCAGTATTAAGCAAACCATGACTGTCATAATGACTAAGTAGCCTATCATGGTAAGCTTTAGCTATAACTGGGTCTTTCAGAGCTTCAGTATTAAAGGTAAATTTTTTAACCCTAGCACAACACTTTTTAAGTTTAAGTTGCAAGACACTTTTAATAAGGTAATGGTCAGTTCCAATTTCAGCTCCCCTATATGCCCTGGTATTTCTAACAGAACTAGCCCATTTGCTGTTAATTAATATATAATCAATCATATTCTTATGCAGCCCATCAGGTGAAACCCATGTGTATTTATGTATGTCGCGGTGTTTGTAACATGTGTTAGTTATTCTGAAACCATTGAGTTTACTTACCTGTAGGAGACGTTGCCCATTGCCATTGCAGCTACCAATACCAAAAGGGCCTATTATTCCTCCCCAAATGTCAGAGTCAGTACCAACTTTGGCATTGAAGTCACCAAGAACAAGGGTAATATCTCCTTTCTTGACAGAATTCAAAATATCCTGAAGTTGTCTGTAAAACCTATCCTTCTCATCCTCATCAGAGTCCTCAGTGGGGGACACTGAGGATTCTGAGGATTCTGAACAGAAAACACAGCGGCAGACTCTCCCTCAACAGAGGCCCACCAGTGCAGCAAGTCCAGGATCCATAATCAAGCTCAAATCCATAAACAAGTCCAGTCTAGTAGGTATAAATGGTCAGCACCAGGACCCTGTGAAGTTGACCACTCCTCAGCAGGGTTTGAAAAAAAAGAAAAAAGTGGCCATAGATGACCAGATCAGTAGGCCATACAGAAACGAAATCTTTCTTACCATTAATGTTTGACGAAGGGTAAGGTCGGGAAAGAAAACATCTTGCTGTAAAACATAACAGATCTTCCTTCTCAGTTGCTTGTTGAGCATTTCCCCATTCATAGTCACTATTCCATTGTCCATCTGTATCCTTCCACTTATTGCATTTAGCAACGTTGTCTTGCCGCAACCTAAAATAAAATTAATATTGAAAAAAAAAACTTACTAAAAACATTTAGCTTGAGACCACACTCAATACAAAGAAATATGGAACGATTGAACACTTTTATAAGAACTAGGCAAGTGCGAAAGACTCCATGACTTGGTATGAAACAGCTGTGCTTGATAACGTTAAAAAAATCCAGTGATTACTGTTCGAGCTCTCTCAGAATAACCCATTGACTATTGAAAATAAATATACTCCTTTTACTGTTGGTTTAAATAGCCGGTTGAATTGTATCCCAACAACATGAACTTTCGTTCATAACTCTAGGAGACACGAAAGCTTTAGTCGCCACCATCCTTAGCTAAACGTTAGAAGGGAAGAAGCCAGCAGATCCCGTGTTGTAAAACGGTTTCATGGTTTCACACTTGCCTAGTTATTGAAACGAACTATCTCTTATGACTATCACCAGTTTGGAGTCAAACTCATTTAAATTCCTTTAAAGTCAACAAAGAAGTGGATGAATATAAAGGTAGCGTTAAAACATGACCAGATTAACCCTTTGAGTACAAATTGAGCTACATGCCATCTGCACATTCAGATAGAACTCTGAAAATTTGAATTACAATTAAAAATATCTTTGCAATTCAGTTGATAATAATTAGTTTCAACTCCTATCTATTCATATCATCTGCTCATTTTAAAAGAATTGTGGTATAAAATAGAGAGGTCCGATCTGATCGATCCTGGAAATTGACGTACATTTTCCTAGCTTCGATCTAATCGATCCTGGCACTCTTAAGGGTTGAGTATGAAACAGGGAGGATATTTAATCAAGGCTTATCCATCTACAAAAGGATATTTCAGTACATAAAAAAACACCTTATTATGTTTTTTATTGCACATGATAAATCCATGGTTCTGCAATTACTTCAGAATGCTATGGAGTTTCTAAATGTCATAATGCAATGAACAAGCTTGCCACAAATTGAATTTTCAGTTTATTAAAATCAATTAATAATTTACCTATTGTTATTACTCTTGAAGTCGTCTTTGCGAGATCTGCAAAACCCGAAATCAATTTTAAAGTTTCTAGTCCTTGTAGATCGAGGATTGACTTCTACATAAGAGCTGGTTGACTTTGAAGGGAACGTCCAAAGTCAAATTCAGAAATTTTCCCGAGATCTACGACTTGGAATCCCTTTGAGAGAAAATTTTCACAGCTCTACCATTTGTGCATCCTAGTTCGAAGCAGTGTGATCCTCTGTCAGTCAGCTTCGTCAGTCGATCCTCCCAATCGTGTATATATGTTATTAATAACTTCTTTCATTTTCAAGAAAGAGGGCTAAGAGTTTTATAAAACACCAAAATTCTATAATAATGATGGACGAAATTCCAAGGAATACCCAATACCCTATTTATTAAACTTGCTTCTTAAAGAAATTGTAAGGCTAACTAAACTTTTTTGATGTCAGAGAAAAATTATTTCAGTCTTTCATGAAAAAGTGATGCTTTTAATAGGATCGTTTTATTTGTATTCCTTCTATTTATTAATTTTTTTGCTTCATTTATTTGTCATAATATTGATGTCATCTAGCATACAAATGTTAAAATCGTGTACATCCCAGCTCATAAGTTTCGGTTTAGTGTGATTTGAAAATAAATTTCAATTAGAAATCAAAGCAAAATAGTGAAATGTCAGTATAATAAATTTGAAAATGTCCTTTTATGCTAGGAAAATGTGGCAACGCCACTTTAAAGCATTGCGCCGGCTCTTATATGCATGGAAGTATTGGCATACAAACTGACAGGCTCCTGTCAGACCTCTGTGGCAAGCAGCTGCTTGAGGGGGTGTTTATTTTTTAGCCGTCCCATCGCCGAGTGGTTAGCGCGCTTGGCTACTAATCTAAGGGACCTGGTTCGAGCCCCGGGTAAGGCATGGCTGTTTGTGTCGTTTTTCTGCTGAGGGCCTGCCATCCTCTCAGACCTTCTACTATGGCATATAAACTGACAGGCTCCTGTCAGACCTTTGTGGCAAGCAGCTGCTTGAGGGAGTATTTATTTTATTTATTTTTTACAAAGAGGGGGAGGTGCCCTTACTATATCTTAACATAGGTCGCTAGTGTAGCCGCGCAGAACGGCGGTAGCATGTTCTTGCTGCTCAGAAAGCCGTACGCTGCACGTCAGTTGCAATATATCCGAATGCTTTATACGAATACTGCTCAATAAAATCACAATTGTTTCATGTACAAAAGGGAATGATTTCGACGAATATTGCTAAATCGATGTTTTTTTTCTTAGAAGGTCAAGAGATATTTAACACATATATATATAAATACTTTTTTCCGCTTTAGTTTTTCGTTTCTTTACGTTTTTAAACACAGTTGTTTAATCCCACTTAAAGTTAATAATAACAAATTACATATCAAATGAAAGCGACACCATCTTTTTCATCAAATAGGGACTCAATTCCTCTCCCCTGCATAAATTCTATCATTATTTAATCAAGATTCTAATGTTCAATGTAAACTGTGATAAGTCAAATCTCTTACAGAAGAAAAAATGTAAATATACTGCTCACAAAAATTAGGGAATATTTCAAAATGAATATGAAGTGATAAAAATATCCCCTATTTTTTGTGAGCAGTATATTAACAAAAACAATCTCTTTGGAATAAACAGCAGGAACTTTGTTGTGAAATATCCAGACTTCAATATAGGCTTAATTACTGAATATTGTATAAAATAGATATTTAAATAGTTTTGATTATGATATTTTATTTATTTTCAGTCATGTTCTTCCATTAAATTGCATGAATATCATTGAAAATGTAGATTTAAATAGATTTGATTATGATCTTTAATTTGACTTCTGTCGTATTTTTTCATTAAAAGCATATTTTAATAGTTATAAGCACTTCACAGTTAAATTTTCATCAACAGTGAACATAATTTTTCATGAAATATTCTAGCGTCCATAACTCTTTAAATACTTAACGAATATTGTTTGAAATCGAGATTTAAATAGATTTAATTACGATTTTTAATTTATCTTTAGTCAAAATTTTCCATTAAATGCGTATTTTAGAAATTACAGAGCTTCGAAATTAGATTCTCATTAACATAAGAGGAAATTCTCTAGCCTTTCGGTAAGTTACATCAAAAACATAGGAAATGACGAATGATATCAATATCACATTTTCCCCTGTTCGTTGATTTTTTTTTTCTCTTTCTATGAATTTATAAGAACACTTTATTTCAGCAGTTTACATTAAAAACACTGGGGAAATTTCGCAACCCTTCCTACCGCCTTCCGCTAGTCCTAACTACGCTACTGTCATAAATTATTTGAAATGACGAAAAAGTTTTCATTTTACAAAGCAAAACTTTAGCATTACTTCTTACTAATATAATGCTATCTCTTTGATCTTTTCCGCAATTTCATTAATGTAATCAAACGCGTTACCCAAATCCATTTTTTAATGCAATCTCTCGTTCTTTAACACAGTGATAGCAAGATTACAAGTAGCGACAATATGGCGACGCTCGGTTACAGTTTTCAAGCGATAGGTCCTCTGTTCCTACCTCCATGCTTATATGCTGAATGCAGTGAGATCGACAGAAATGTCTGCCGGGAAATATACAATGGCACGTGATTCATAGCGCTGTGATGGGTTAGATATTTCACAGCATTCAAATGTTTACTTTTTATGTTGATTTGTTGATTAATAATACTACTACAAATGCATATTTGGGCACCTTAGCAGAAAATAGTTTTATTAGAATACTAGCTGAACGTACTCGGTGTTGCCCGGGTGTCACTTTTAATCTGTATATTCTTATTTTCAATGCACTAAAGATAAAATTTGTAAGAACCCCCACCCCGACACTTTAGCACAGATTTTCAACAGGAAGAAATTTGCTCGGATCGTTGTTGACATTAGCGAGCACTCCTCATAGCCCGTGGCTTAGTTTCTGCGTAAGCTATCGAGATTTTATTTCCGTTACCACAGATTTTGCCGCCCTATAGCTCCCGTGATATTCGTTCGAACAGTCGAAATTTCCTGCACAGCGTCCCCTGTGTGGCCCGGTGATTGGTTTAAAAAACAGGCTGCCACTTGGCCCTTGGCTTCGTTTCTACACAGCTCGTGTCTCACTTTTAATCTGCATATTCTTTGTTTCCTGCACTAAAGGTTATTTAGTATACCCCCCCCACACACACACACAATATTTTATCACAGTTTGAACACGAAGAATTTCCTGTGTTGCAAAGGGCATTGCTGACTCAGCGCGCTCTCTCAGAGCCCGTGGCAACGATCGAGATATTTATTTCGTCATATTTTGGCATTCTGTAATTCCCGACGTACTGCACGAAAGGTCCCAAATTTCGTAGGCGGGTTCCCCCTACCCAACCCCAAGTTTGGTTAGAAATCAAGACCCTAGCTGCAATGGAACGCTTCCATAATGCCTTTGGAAACGAGGGGAATCTGGCAACGGAAGGGGATTTGCAGCAGAGATTTAAATGCTATTTTAACTCTTTACGTTCACAGTTAGGGAAAAGTAAATGGAAACAATAAATTTGACAGAGATTCTCGTTTCTCGTTGGAATGACATGTTAAATATTTTTGCTCCTAGCAAACTTTTGCTCCCCCCCCCCCACTTTTCTACTTTCGACCTGAAATTTGACACTGCAATCCGGATCTGAAAAATTTTAGCGTGTACGTTGATTTCCCGATGAGTTATGGTTGCCAGAGACATACAGAGATTTTCTTTTATTATATAGATGTAAGCAACCCATTAGAATAACTGAAATAACCTGTATCGATCACGTTTGCATTAGAGATGACGATGAAAATAATAAACAGTAGCGGCTCGTGACAAAAATGTTTGATGGGGCATTTTGACTACTACATGCCGGATGTCATCATCATCATCATCCTCAAGCAGCCATGGGCTACGGAGGTCCAACCAGACCGTGCAATTTAGTTCTCCAAGCAAGTCTATCCTGAGCTACATCTACTTCATCTGGCCACTGCACACCAATTCTAACAAGGTCCTGTTTGACATTGTCTGCCCACCGCATCCTAGGTCTCCCCTTCTTTCTGAGGCCTTTAGGCACACTGTTCATAACCCTATTCGCCAATCTATAATTATTCATACGGGCAACATGGCCAAACCAACGGAGTCTCTCTCTGCACAATATGCTGCTTAAAGGAGATTACTGACTCCTTTGCCTAACCTCATCATTAGTTACAAAGTTGAACCACCTAATGCCCAAGATACTGCGTAAGCATCTGGAATCAAAAGCATCTAGTTTCCTGTTATCTTGTTTACAAAGTGTCCAAGTTTCACTCCCATAACTAACCCTAGAAAGAACCAAACTATTATACAGTCTAATTTTAGTCTTTAGGTGTATACGACTATTTCTCCACACTCTCCATAGATTCTTAAAAGTAGGAAAAACAAATTGGGAAGATGCCTGATATTGAATTGAACCGAATAGTACTGAAAAGACGTTTCTTTCAGCTATTTTCAAAACGCATTAACAAAAAATTTCGTGGAAAAAAAACTTGAAAAGGAGTTTTTGTCTTTTCTACTTCACTTCCGTATTTTGTTCCTGCACTCTAATAATTACCTATATATATAGATCTATTTTTCCTCTCCGTTTTAGTGTTATTTTAAAAAAACCATTCGTGAAAATTATGTCTAATTTATATATTTAGGTTTACTCTTTTTTTGACTCTGTTCCAATTATAAATTTATGTTTATTATTTTAAAGTGAATTTCTCGTCGTAAATCATGAATTGAAAAATTGTCTATTTTGGTTATATTTTACTTGCAAGAATAATTTATTACATATATATATTATTACATATATTAATTTATTTTACAACGAATAGTAAAAAAAAAGTGATATTGTAATAAAATGAAATATAAGAAAAAGACTAATAAAGCAAAACTATAAATAACAGCGGCTGTGATCGAACCGAGGCTTTCAAGTTACAAAAACAAAGAAATAAACGAGGCATTTACTCCATTCGGCTACGTATTACTAGAGGAAAGTTTTGTTAAAGTATTATATAAGCATTTTTTGTAGACCATATTCAACATATTTTATATTTTCATTTCGAATATCATTCTTCATATATAAGTATCCTTATTTGGCAAAATAAAAAGTTGGGAACCCAGTTCAAACAGATCTTGCTAGGAACATTTAAGGCTTGTTGAGCCTGCCACAGTCAACTGAAGATATTCGCTCTTCAACTATTGGTTGCTTTGGTAGAATCAGCCAATCAAATGTCACGGGCCATTTAAAATGGCCGAGTGGTTAGCGCGCTTGGCTACTGCTCTACGGGACCTGGGTTCGAGCCCCGGGTAAGGCATGGCTGTTTGTGTCGTTTTTCTGCTGAGGTCCTGCCATCCTCTCAGACCTTCTACTGTGGCATATAAACTGACAGGCTCCTGTCAGACCTCTGTGGCAAGCAGCTGCTTGAGGGGGTATTTATTTATTATTATTATATTGTGATTGTCTAGATCAGTGATTCTCAACCTTTTATGCTTCACGTACCCCCTGGAAATGTGTATGTAACTGGCGTACCCCTTGTATAGATAGATAAAACTGTAGTTATAATATAGCAATGGTTATTTTTTACTTTGATACTAGATCTAGCGACTTTTGAGCTCTCATGGCGTACCGCAAAATTTTACCGCGTACTCCATGTTGAGAACCCCTAGTCTAGATAACACAAAAAATAATGACTAGAAAACGAATACGAAAAAGATATGTTGATTTAGATATGACAAATTATAAATACTAAATTCGAAATTTGTTTATTAATATTTTTTGTGATATTTTTTTTTTGGTTGGAGGCCTCTTACTATGGCGTATTATTAAACTGACAGACTCCTGTCAAGACCTCTGTGGCAAGCAGCTGATTGAGGGGGTATTTGTTTTATTTTATTTTTTATTATCAGCAGTGAGCAGTCACTCCTGATAATAATTGGAATCTAATAATGTTGGAATTACAGACCATTCCTTGGTTGAGAATAATTAAGAATGTTTAATTGAAAATAATTTAATCGAAATATTAGGCTACAATAAATTATTAAATTTAAGTGAAAATTACGATTCAGTTTATGAATCCCTTAAGTTCTTCACTGCAGTTTATTAATGAATCAAAATGTTTATCAATATATCAAAATTAGTCAAAAAAAGTTTACGGAAATTTAAACCTTGGATTACTAATCAGTTGGTTACGTTACTAAATTATCGTAATAATATAAAGAAATTAAAAAATCAGGGAAATTCAACGTTACCTGAGCTCTTTGTTGGTACTGCCAGAATTACTATGAAAGAGACTAAGATTCAATAAACTATAAGGATAAATTTCCGATGCAGAACGCGATCTCAGCAAGCAGTGGAATGTAATAAAGGATATTAATGCGACCTTATAAATAAAAGGTACGTACCTAACAATATTAGCCTTAATATCCACCTGTTCATATATCGTGAGCAATCTTGATATCAAGGGAGGTGGGGGGGACTATACCCACACCCCTTTGCAAATGCTGGTAAGTGAATCAAAAAATTATCATACTTATGTATACTTCATGCAATCTTTTCTAGAATTTTTTGAAGATCTCTAAAACAAAGGAGCGATATGTCGCTTGTTTATTTTTTTCTCTTTTTTATTTATCGACTCGTTTGAGTTTCTTGACCCCCGTTTTTATTCTCTTCCAGATCTAGCTCTGTATTTAATCGATATTTTACAAATAAAGGAATTAAATTAAAAAATATGAATTGTGCAGATGCCGATTCATAAAAGACCAGCAATTCAGTAAAAACACGGAATTCTTTCTATTTTTCACCAGTAACGGCCTCTGTGGTAAGATATCAAATAGAAGTGTTACTAAAAAACCGAGCAGCTGGATGCAATGACGTAATTAAAGAAATGATAAAATTATTGCATAATGCATTTATTTAATTTATCTTTTATTAAATTTATTAATTTATCCATCGAGATGGGAATATTTCCCGACACAACTTGGAAATTAGGCCAATATCTTTACTTTTAGTGATCTCTAAATTATTTCAAAAAATTATTAATATGAAATTTTCTGGTTTCCTAGAAGAAATATTTTTTTTCCTGATAGACAGTTTAGATTTTTAAAAAATGGGAATGCAAGATATTTTGTTGAAGATCACTGACGCAACATATATGCTGCTAATAACAGTAATTATGCAATGTACCTATTTTGATACTCAGAAAGCTTTTGACACAGTAAATAACATGATACTAGTTAACTCACGCGAAAAGTTTGGCGCAAACGTATACTCATTGATAACTTACCCTTAAAATGTTCAATGAAGTGAACAAGGAAGTTTTAATATTTGAAACCGCTTGGTCCCATATATTAAAAAAAAAAGTCACGTTTTTCCTAGGGGGAGAGCTAATATAAACAAACCGTACGACTGAAGAAAGCGACCATAGGTAAGAGCTATTGGTTCATTTTGAGGCTTCATTTTTAAGCTCATGTCAAACGTGTGTGTGTATAACACACATTACAAAAGATGTACGACCTGTATCGCCAGTGCTCAATTATGTAAATTATTAATTACAAATATAAAATAGGAGACCCGTTATCGATGAAATCATTTCAACAATTTTAGATTCAAAATGAAAATGCTATTTCAGTCCGTGAGTTTGTGGAAATCGCTATTATCTAAAATTACCTATGGTGTCGTCAGTAGCACTGCTTTCTAAGTCAATAAGTATATTTTAGAAACTTATTCACTTAGTACGTTGACTGCTACACTTGAGAAACAGCATGGCCTGAATTTGCCCATGTTTCATCTAAATAGTAAATTTTCTTTTACTTTCACGATAGGCTTTAATTGGCCATAAATAATTTCGTCTCTTTATTGTTATATCGTTCAGTTAACGCAGCTTCGTGTTTTTCGAGTGGAAAATCCAAAAGCTGTATCTGCATAACTTTAGACTGAAATTACGTAAATCGAGGTATGAGAATATCGATATTAATAATCTGCTTACATTCAGCAGTTTATTTCTAACTCTTGAACCTTTTGCTAATAGCCGTCGAGGTAAATTGATCACATTTATGAAACCTTTTAATTTTTTTGTCCGTGCTTACCAATACTTTACGAGATTACAATTACAATTCCCTTTATTGGCATTTCCGCAATATTCGATTGAAATTAAAACGAGCTTCCCTTATCTCTGCATACAACTGCAGACGACATGTCTTCTTCGAGAGTTGGTTTTCATTTTACTGTTGAAATTCATTAATCTCCTGATTATTAGTATTAAGTGGTAATAAAGTTGAATCGCATCATCTAGCAACCAAATAAAGTAGATTAAATCTGTTTTTCGTAAGCATAGCTTTGTTGAAACCAATATATCAGAGAAATCGTACATTATTTTTTTAGGCGGACAAGTACACCTATAAGAAGTGATGAGACCTTTAGCCAATAGGCAAAGAGCTGACTGTTTGCATCACATAGCTAAAAGTTTTTTTTTTTTGATAAGTTTATATCCTCGAAACGAGTTTCCTCATGTGGAGATCTATTTTCGAAATTTCCAAATAGATACATGTGCAAATTTTAGGAAATAAATTTCACATTTGCATGTCCTCAATCCTTTGATAGCTTGCATAAGATAAACTACGGAATAAGCATCAGATATTGCCAGACCGACTTTTTTCGATATTTGTAATTAAATTTAGAAGGGCAAAATAATCGGATGCAGATGATAATTTGATTAATATTTTAGCCACTTTTTAGAAACGAGGTCAATTGTTTCTTTCTGTATATGTTATTTAGATGAAAGTTTTCAATGACCCATTCGTTTATCATCATCCATAATTTTGTGGAAAGAAATGAAGTTGCGAACAGGAAACATTAAAGTAAGTAGAATGGAACAATTCATTTAAAAAATTTACTTTCTAAGGTTGTTTTTGATTTATGTAATCCTGAAAGGGGTTTAATTCGATGGATGTTAGGGAATTAGAGACTCCTATATTGTTTCTATTTAATGGTTAGCTTCTTTCAGCGAAAAGAAAGAGAGAAGAGAATGACACCCCTTTGAGAGGTTCGCCTCCACTTCCCTTACCGCTTGGTCCCATGACAGCTAACACTTCTCCCGGCCGCACGAGGCCGCTGACGTCTCGCAGTATTTGCTTGCCTGTGCACGAGACGCAGACATCCTTGAAGACCAGTTCGACCGGCTTCTGCCGGCTGCTGCTGCTGGCGCTGCCCAACTGACCCAGCGACCCGTTCAACCTGCAAGAGACAAAAGACACATGCTATTCATTTGCACCCAATAATATCCTCCGAAATCATAACCTACTGAACAAATAGGAACAAAATGTACATTTTGCTTAAGACGATTTCATATCTAGTGTGAACGTTCTCTTTTTATCAAAAATAACTGCTGTGATTTTCCATTCTTAATGACTTGAAAGTACAGTATCACAGGACATATTATGTACACATGGGGTTCATGAATGGTTAGCTGCAAAAACTAAGTTTTGCCATGAGTAGGATTCGAACCGACGCCTCTTAGTTAAATGTCGGATGTTACTAACCTAATTCAGGGCCGTCTTAAGGCATGGGCACACTGGACCCCACGATTCTAAATTTTGCAAAAGTTTGTGTTGATTGATTCTCGCTTTACAGAATGTTTTTTATGTTTAAACATTGATTTTGTTAAAAGTGCCAATAAATCTATAGGCTCAATTTTATTGACCTTTTACATTTTTATTCCCGTGGGTTGGAACCCTAGTGTATTGCTTTGCCCAGGGGCCTACAATACTATTAAGACGGCACTGACCTAATTATTAGCGGCTAATGTTTCTTCTTCCGTCCCGTAGCCGAGTGGTTAGCGCGCTTGGCTACTGATCAAAGGGACCTGGGTTCGAGCCCCGGAGAAGGCATGGCTGTTGTTTTCCTGCAGAGGTCCTGCCATCCTCTCAGACCTTCTACTATGGCATATAAACTGACAGGCTTCTGTCAGACCTCTGTGGCAAGAAGCTGCTTGAGGGGGTGTTTATTTTTATTATTAATGTTTCTTCAGCTCATGTGACTTAGAAACTTTTCCGAATATTTCTTGATTCGAAAGTGGCGCCATCTGTGTCGGGGAAGAAATAGTCATTAAAAATGTATATTTTTGCTCTTGAAACAGGATTTTCTTGATTTCTTAAATATATAATTTTTGTTTTAAAATTCCTTATTCATCAGAAATGTATGTTTTTAATTCAATGTTGCATCCTCATTGCGTTTTTAGCAATAATTCATTCCTTGCAATATGATATTTTTTATCATTCTTTATTATTCTATATGTTACCGCTAAAGCTCGAAAGCCGTTAATGTGCACATTACCTAGCTAATCTGCAGATTAACTGATTTGCTCCGTTAACGTGCGGAATCAAGAGTTTTCCGCATTCTACCTAGGTAATGTGCACATTAACGGCTTCCGTATCGTTAAAGTCAAAAGTTTGTTTCTCTCATAGTGGTGAATCTCTTGAATATGAATCTTCGTGTCACGTGATTCACTCGTCCGCATTATAAAAAACGCCCCCGGATGAGCGGAGGCCAAGTGAGAACGAATCGGTAAAGTGATTCATTCTTGATAACGAATCACTAAAATGATTCGTTCTCACTTGGCCTGCTCATTTTGGGGGCGTTTTTTATAATTCGGACGACTGATTCATGTTGACAGAGGGATGACCCTGGTTTCAACTCTACTCTCGGACACTAGATAAATAACATTATGTTAATTTAAGCGTACAGAAACGTTCCTGTTGTTCCAGCAAAGATCTTATTTTCGCTTTAACGAGTGCCTAGTAGGTAATGTGCAGATTATCCAGGTAATTTGCAGATTACCTATGTAATTTGAAAAATGAAACAATTTTTCGCACGTTAACGGATCACCCTAGTTATCTGCACAATACCTAGATAATCTGTAGAATAACTGATTTCTGCACTTTAGCGGTAACATATACATGTGAAGTATAATTCCTTCGGTACCTGCAGAATATAATTGACATCGTTTAATTGATGATTCTTCTGCCATCATGGCATCCACCGAGAACATCATTCTTTTCATCCGGTGACGTCATCATCACCGTTTCGATTTAACTGGCACCAACTTGTTTCTCTTCATTGCAACGTCGGATTCCAAAAGAGGATAATTCCGGACTTCCAGCTCTAAGAGAGGGACGTACCCAGGAGACGAAGGGTATCCGGAACCCCCCCCCACCTCCCACACACACACAAAAAAAATAATTCGGTCCACTTATGCGGAATCTCAAACTTTTCTACCTGCTTTCAAATCCAAATAGTTGCCTATGGTTATTTTATTTCAGCGCAATAGTATATGTCCGATATTAAAAATATATTTAAAAAACACAACTGTAAACTTTTTACAGTTATTATATTGTTTTAACCTTTCCTATCCGGTGAAAATTTTAGCAATTGGGAATTCCCCGAAACTAAATTCTGGGTGCGTATACACGATCTTAACCCTTTCGGTATCTTACTGGCCCAAAACGGGCCAAAATTTTAAATGGAGTGCTATGCTATTACATCCTCTTACGTTCTACCTCCTACGTTCAGTGTCGACCGGTATGGCAGAGAAAGGGTTAAATTTCGTCCTTTGTGATTGACGTGTTCTCGGCAGTTCCATTCTCAAAATGAATAATTCTCGATAAAAAGGCTATAAAAGAGAACTATGTTTCACTAGGTATGATGTTCACTCTGATTTTTAAAAATTGAAATTTTATAAAATAGGAAAGGCCAATGAAATGACACAGATAATCAATCGTATTATTTTGTTAATTTTTAAAGATATTAAAATATGTGTTACAATTCGTTTAGTAACGAAATGCTTGGGTTGCTTTTACCTCTGAGCGGCATTTTTTCGCACACCATGGGCTAAATGGCCAGGTCACAAGGACCCCCGAAGGCTCAGAGAAGGTTGGGGGAGGGAACCCACTGGAACAGCTGTTGGGAGACGGATGGTATCCTCCCGTCAAGGCCATCCAGCCTGTTCTGTAATGTGCACAGGGTATGACTCTCCTGCACACGGGTCAACGGCTTAACATTTCATTCGACGGACGGCAGCCTTTCCAAGTCCATCGGTGTCCCCTACTGACCGTGGTCAGGGCGGGGAATTTTGCGGAGATAAATCTCAACTCTGACGCAGATGGGACTCGAACCTGGGAACGGCAGTTTACGAGCCTGGCTCGCTACCGACTGAACGAACTAGTAACGAAATGCAATATCATATCAAAATCATACATTTAAGCAACCACTATGGTATGGATTTCGATCGATTAAAGCGAATGACTGGATAAGCTATCAAAGACGTCTTATTCTTTAGCAGTTTCATATTCTAGCCACCTGGAAATCAGATTTCACAAATCTTTCTATCAAGAAAACACTTTTCGCTTTTGAAACAAAATTCGTAAATTCTCCGGATCATTACTGATAAGTTATTTCGGCATTTGCCCGCTGCAAAAATGGTGAGAATTTTTTTTGTGGGGAGGTTGGACTTTTAATATACGAAAGCATTTCACCAAAACAATTAAATCTGTACTTCCGGAATTATTTACGGATACTTTTAAATAATGTTGGGCAATGGCTTCTACGTGAGCGAAATAATTTTTTTCTGCAGCTGCGCAATTTTCATAGATCCTATAATAAGATAAGCGCATGACGCATTGTACTCGCGTGGTCGAGTTTCTTTTAGGGTAATAAGAGAACTGAACATGAGAGAAAATTTGAAACTCAAAATGAGGTTTTATCAAGCGATCTATCACATTAAATTCTTCTTTTTATAAATTCTTCTTTTATAAAATCTTCTTAGACCTTAAATCTACCTTCAGAGTTCAGCATCTGTTCCCCGACCCTAAAAAAAACGTCAATGGATAAAAAGACTCTAGTCTCGCGATGATCGCACAAAAAGCCGAGAGGAAACCCTCTATGCCAACCTGCCGTAAACATCCTGTGCAAGGTTGACAAAAAAACTGCGTCCTCTTCTGTGGCCACAGGAAAGTAGGACAGCAAGGGAAAGTTCTTGCCATCAGGTGGGGAGAACGAACCGCCTGACCTCATTTAGGAACTACTTTCTTGGCTCCAGTGGTTTGCAGGTGATGCCGATGGGCGCGTGCAATTCACACTTCAGTTCCGGCGTGGTCATTGTCACTTTGGGCACCTGCCGACGACAGCGCGCGGGGGGCAAAGAACTTAGCGTATCTCTCCTCCCTCTCCGCAGCAGGAAGGTAAAAATCAATTCCGAAACCAATCGCTCGATCACGAAAGCTCTTATTAGGAAGGAATTCGACCAGACACTAATTGCAAATATTCAGAAAGTATATCATAATAATTACACTACTAATATATTTGGGAATTGAATATTTTAATTTAGTACTTAGAATAGTAGCATGCTTTGTTCGAAAGCAGAGGTCCTGAGATACGAAAACCCAATCACCGAATATGTTTTTTTCTCATTGCGAAAGTATACTACCTTTTGGTATGTAAACAGAAAAGCGCATTTCACACGACAAAACTCAAACTTGTAATGCCAGTGTTAAAATTCAATGTTATTCAATGCCATATATCGATTTATGTCTTTTTTCATTTTGTTTTATATTACATTCCACTTATTAGTTTGTATTTACCTACGACAATTATTATTTCATTACGTTATATTGATTCACAGTTATATTGCAATAACGAGTTTTTACACTTACATCAGACAACGGCCTGTTTCCTAGCTAGAGATCGCTCTTAGCACAAATTTGAAATCGTCTCCTACTCGTTTCTTAGCGCTTCAAATGACTAACGATTTCAGCTATCCATTTGGATGACTGAGTAGTCAATTGGATCGTAAAGTGAACCAGATGTTTCCCTTTTTGGAATTTGCGAGTCTTTCAACCAGCGAGTAACGAAGAGACAGAAGGAAACAAAACCAAGCGATTTCGTTCTGTAATCTCTTTCAGGGTTGCTCCACCTGTCCTCTTGCTCCACCTGTCCTCTTGCTCCATCTGTCCTCTTGCTCCACCTGTCCTCTTCCTCTGGTTTTCACATTTCTTGCTCCGTTTTCGTTTTTTTTTTGCTTTTTACACATTTTCTGTGGCCACAAAATTTCTTTCGTGGGCCATGCGGCCCCTGGGCCTTCATTCGAATAACTCTTTCTACGCTATTCCAATGCCCACTACATATTCACATACACACACATTCACTTACTCTAACACATAGAAACTCTTTCTCCGTTAAACAAATACAGCAAAGATTGGATTTTTTGATTATCAAATCAAATTTAATCCTGCTTGTGAGGATAGTTATTTATTATTTTATTGATAAAATGTGGCATTTTATTACAAATAATGTGGTTCTTTCAAAGAAATGTACATTTAAATTCTCCTAAACGCAGAAGTAGTCAGATGATAATTAAAGAAAGCCAGATTTTCTTTATGATTGTTGAAGTAGAAATTTCAGCAACAGAAATAAATAGTACGACTGAGGAGATAAAAGCAACAAATGAAGATTTCGAGTAAGATTAAACGAAATTAAATCTCATGGTAAACTGTTTTCAAAAGTGATTCGTGAAAAGATCCTGCTGCCTAGTTATTATTAGTGATTTTATTTGTCACATTCTGACGGGATTATTACAACACATATGCCAGATTCATAGAGTATTGCGAAACATATTGAGAAAGTGATATTTTGATAAAGGTCGATCTCGAACATAAAATATTTTTTTTGCCAGTTCTGTTTTGGTCCGGATATAATTCACTATCGAACAGTTTGAAACCCATTGCAAAGGAAAAAATCTGTTCTACCAGAGAATGATAATTTTAAAATGTGTTTGATAAAATTTTGAAATTAAGGGAAACTTTTGTGGTAGATGTACAAAACTGTAATCGTCGACATTTTCAATATTATGTTCGTAGAGTATGAAAAATTCCCAAAAATTATGAAAATTATTTTTTAGAAGTTGAAACAGATAAAATTTGCAAATGCAATCAACAGTGACCGTTTAAAACGACATCGATCCTTTTCAGATAAAAAAGGCAGCACCTAAAAAAGCGAGGCTATAATTCCAATGGGAAAAAATGATTTCTATTACGTAATGTGTTAATAGTGATCTCCATTACGATTCCACTCTCTCTTGTTTCAGAAACGAGATCCTATTTCTTTTCTGCATTCCACAGAGCTGGTCATTTCAATGAAGATCACCCTTCCTACTAAATGCTTTATTCACCTTCTCCATTCCGTTACATCCGTGTTCTCATCGGCTCGTCTCCTTCCTGCACTGATTCTGCTTGTTTACTGTTCCCTGGCGTTTATTCCGAAATTGCATTTCTTTCACTGATTCTCCATTGCGCAATCCGAGAAGAAGCGATTCTTCCTCTTCCAGGAACACACTTTTCTCTCACCCCTATAATACGACAGTGGCGCCATATTCTGGAAAGCTTCAACGTTTCTTTATAGGAGAACTTTGAAAAATATACTACAAATATATACAATTGAAAAATATTCCTTTAATTTAATAATAATTAAGTACTTATTATTTTTAAGATAATATTTTTGGGACTTCAAAAATTGATTTCAATCAGTGATAATAAACAATTCATCTTAATACGTAAGCATCAAGATCTGATTTAATGATTAAGTTCACGTCGTTAAATCGAACCTAGCTAAATTAAATTGCCAACATTTTTTGATGCTCTCACGTGATGTCAATAGAAAGCGAAATTCGGCTCTTTCACACTGATTTTTAACTCTTAAAATAAGTTCCCTTATGGGAAATTTATCCTCTCGGCTACGAACCTAAATGAAATTAATCATAATTGAATTTTGAAACCATCAGCTCACCATTTGGAAAATTTTGGGGATATTTAGCAACAATATGACTCGTCTTTAGAAATTTTATGAAAATTGTGTGAAACTAAAAGCAAATCAAGCACAATCATCTAAAAACTGCAACTGACAGTAACACAAATGGTTTGATATAATAGTTTGATTCAGATCTTTAAATTGTTTACAATGATAGTTTTCATTTACTCCTTAAATGTAGCAGTTCACTTTACACCAATATGACTCGGAGTAATCTAATGGATATTTATAGATTCACAGTTTATTAAGGAAAAGAAGCATCATTTCTCCGAAATGGCTTAAAATAAATCATTTACTGATTAATGATGTTGCATGATTTAAAAAAAAAACGTGCGTCGTGATAAATGAGAAAGAAGTAAAATGAACCAGTTTTAGTTTCAATGCTTGATTTACAATATTTTGACATTTTGTTACGTAAGAACAGGAATGTGATTGGATGTCGCAGTAATTAACTATGTCTATCGAAGATTTAAAAAATTTTGCCTAATTTTTGCCAAACTGTTCTACATCAATTTCAGATACTGGAGAGTGAGGCTTCAGAGAATGCAGGAGGAAAAAATAACGGTGCTTGGGTAACAGGGTCTTAGAAGCTCAGGTAACAAAATGTAAAAGTTCCGTTTGCCTTTTAGATGTTTCTTTTCTGTCAAATTCTTTTCTTTCTGCTTTGTCGTCATCGCAAATCGCGTATGAAAAAAGGATGATTGGATGCCTTCTAAGGAATATATTCAAGGTCACCCGGGTAACCTTTCCACGTGCACTTTCCTTCAGTCCCTGACTGGCCGTGATGCGTGACATTCCAACAACTTTGGTGATGACATCATCACCGAGTCCCTCAGGTGAGCACGTGCCTACAGAAAGGGGTTTTAACCTTGACTACAGCCTCCTCCTCCTCCCTCGATCCACCGACGTTCCATCCTCCTATTAGAGAGCAAGAGACGTCTGCACTACGGCGAACTAACTACAAGGCGCTTTGCTTAAAAACGGAACAGAATAGTAGAAAGAAATTTCGGAATGGGATCGGCTATTTGCACAGTTCTGAAACAGACGTAAAAATGAAACGACATTTGTGAAGTAAACAACTCTCATTGAATTAATATCGTTTCTGCTTTCATCAATCGAACATTTGGTTGTCTGTAAAAGGATGCAAAGCGATAAATATCTATCATCGGTTCATATTTGAGTTGAATTCATTTGAACCGACCACTTACCTGTTTGTAGCGTCGCCTGTTTCCCCGGTCATTCTTTTCCAATTCGAAAGCGAAAGTGAAATTTCATCCCGAATCTGTCACTCCCATAACGATGCTAAGGGTAAAAACCCTGTTGCTAGGCGTCGAGGAGTCTGAGAAAAAATTATCTTCAGCGACCAGAGATTTTTTTACAGGAAAGTGTGTTCGGTGAAGTGGTTGCGCTCTTTGTCCCGTCAGGTAAGTATTCAGAACCCGTCTTCAGTTTTTTGCAGTAAAAAAAAACCCTTTTTCTCTGAGGATAAAGATTAAAGATAGAAAAAAAACGCAGCTGAGGGTGTTCCCCGTTCCGGCGTGGAGGCCTCCTATTCATCTCGTGCATCAGCTGGTACATGCTCCCCCCACCCCTTTCATACAAGCAGACAATCCTTCTATCTCAAGGTCTTCAAAATCATTTACTTTCGCTACCCACCAGGTGCTTCAGAGATCAACAGTTCATGAAATTCTATTTGCAGTTTCCCATGGTTGAGGCTAAGGAAGGGACTCTTTATACCCCCCCCCCCTCCCAAGCTCTGAAGCAGACGTCATGTGAAATGTCATCACGGCCATGGAGATAGGGATGGAAAAGGAGGCAAGCAAGCAACTGCGACAGAAATCAACTTTTAACTGATCAATTATATCAAGTGAATGAACAAAAACTAAAACAATTAACACTGTCGATGACGTTTTAATTAAAGCAATCAAAAGCCTTAATAATATTTCACAAAATGTATTTCTATTTTCCTTTTTTTTACTTTTTAGTTAAGATCTGTCGCTTCCGATTTCGAAATGTTGATCACAATGAAAAGGATCTGCACATTCATTACAGGAAGAATTCAAATTTAAAAAGATAGAAAATAAAAATTTCAAAAGTTCCACCCTCGAAATATTTTAGTCTAACTTATCAGATACGTGGATTTTCCTTAAATTAAATACCATTTTCAACTTCTTGAGTTGATGTGTTTTGAATTCAGCAAATGCAATTCACTTCAACAATAGGAACCTGGGTTAGCTTCCTGTTGCTGAAAATCGTTTGGATGGATTTTCTTTTCCGGAAACCGTAAATAACAAAATTTACTGTTTCTAAAGTGGCAATGGGCATTTGACGAAATTAAAACAAAAGTGCTACTGAACTTTAAAGAAAACTCGACGCAAAGAAATCCTGTCATTTTATTTTATAAATGAAGATTTATAAAATAAATCTGAAGATAAATTCTCAGAATGAAAGATTTCTTTTCCTCCAGCAAGCATGAGAAAAGTTTCAACTGAGAAAATTTTTTTAATGAAACTGAAGTTGCCTTCTATTATATTTTCTCGCTCTGCTTCAGTCCTTGCTTTAGAGACTAAATCTGCGATGGCATGAAGATTAAAATTGTATAGTAATCTTATCGCATTCCGAACTCTCAGGATAATACAATTTTGAACGAATTCTTAATGAGAAACAATCGAGAATCGAAATATTTTTATTTGAGAGCTAGGCATTCTCAAAACGTAACGATATGTCTAATACAAAATCCAGTTGAACAGCAATTTACCAAAAGGTTTTGAGGATGAATTTTAAAATGTAGTGGGATAAAAAGGGCTGAATATCAAAGTCTGAGTAGATGGGACTACGAAGCGGCTGAACTGCTGATTTTCTATTTGTGCGCTGTTAAACTCCTAGTATTTGATCATTTTGATCCCTTTATCACTTCTATTTCTAACCCTTAAATGCTGCCACAGTAATGAAACATCATTACATTTTTTAGAATAATGAGCGGTTTTAATTTTATTCTTTGTTTTTATATGCAAACACAAAATTTACACAAAATATACAAAAATCAGAGTTTTAAATTAATTTTTCACACAGCATTACCAGAAATTTGAAGTTTTTCTGGGTGAGTTTTCACCCTGAAGAGTATTAGGGGTTACATTAGAAATTTTAAGAAGTTTTAAACTATGCACCATGAGAATTAAGTTACGAAGCTGAAGACAATTTCCGTATATATAAATAGCAATAAACATAAATGGGAGAGAATGTTAAGTATGCAAGGAAATAGAAATGATCAGTGCTACAAGTAAGGCAGAGTGTGCGACAGGGTCTTTTTATTGAGGGGGAGGGGGACATTGTAATTTCGTCCTCCTAAGCGACTGCACCTGGAAGACGAAATTATAATGCAGCTAAAAACAATTTTCTTTCTTTTGTTTTCGTTGAAGAAATTTGCGCTTGTAAAAATTTTCAGATTTTGTTTTTTTGCATATTTGGTCGAGTTTTCAACATTTTAACTTCTCTACAAATATTTAGAAACCGAAGTTCAACGTACACTCTGTTCAAAAATGTCATTGATTCAAAAATGTCATGATCAATTAAACTGTTTTATGGAGACTACGTTCAGGCTTTTTTCTCACTATAAAACAAAACAGTAATTTTTAGCATTTTTTGAAATTTCTGGGATTCATATGTTCTTCATATTTACTACACACGGTTATGAATATGTTATTTTCAATAACCTAAGTATATTTTTGCTTGTTATACATTTTAGTGCATAAAAATATTCATCCAAAAATTTCTATACATCTAGATATAGAAAAATGTTTTTCCCTTTATTTAGCATTTAATTTTTTACTAGAAATATTGTAGTTCAAATATATAAACACAATTTCTTTATTTTTCGTAACAGATAATCCTGTAAATATAAACTAATTATAACTGAGGTAGAAGAGCAGAAGGGCTATCTTTTTAAACCACTCTAGAGACTAGTCTTTCCATCCCATACCTTAAAAACATTTTTTCCACTGTTGCTTTATTTACTCAGATCACTATTATGTGGTTCGTAAATTTACAAAGCTTCACGTTCCAAATTCATGCATAATTAAGGCCGGGTGAAAGAGTAAATCCCTACGCAATGTTTCTCGTTTCTCCATTTTCGACTACTATTTCTATCTCCCATTATTAAGACATCCATCTCTCATTTGGAATTCTTTCGTTTCAAAAGTAGATGTTTGAAATGGCAGCAAAAGGAGAGTGAATCGGGATGATGTCAAGGTCGGAACAAAACCGGAGCTCCAGACACGCGGAGAGAGAGGGTTAGCGGTGGCGGCTGCTCTGCTAGTGCCTAATCAGTGTGATTAATGACTAAGCATCCCCTCTCTATGACCTTGGAGCCCCTGGCAGCGGCGGAAAAGGGCAAGAGGACAGACGTACATAGAGAAACCTACCTGCGTGGGGGGAGTGGCACTGGTCGAGCTCTGTTCTGATGAGGAAGCTCCAAAAAGTGAATCACTTCGAGGCCATAACTGAGAGGCAGCATAGTGGTGGCACGAGAGCTGAAGTACACACACAAACACCCACCCTCCACAACGGCGACAGCTAGCGACTCCAGCGGCCGCTTTCACACCGCCAGCTCCGGAGCAGCCAAGGAGCGATTGGATGATGCCACTCCGGCTCCTGACGGCAAGTTCAATGACTGATAGTCTCCCTCTCTCCCCCACTCCTCCTCGCTTATCTCGCTCCTACTGCTGCAACCTTCACAAGGAACTTGACCAACCTGTGCATGCTCAGCGGATGACGTTACCTTCGAAAGCAGCGCCATCTGTCGGAAAGCTTCGCAGTGAACGATGCAGCCTCCACTGTGTAGGTCAGAAGGGCAAAGTCGTCCCCGAGGTAATTCTCTCTGTGCGACGGAAGATCCACAGATAAATGAAAAATTTTCGTAATAAATTCCAAAATAATGTTATCAAATTTACCTTGAAGTTTACGTTTGCCTCAAATTGAGTTGACAGTCGCTCAGTTATTACTGATAGCAATTAATTTGAATATCGGTTCTCTTTACTCTTTGACATAACTGAGCACATATGATCATAGTGATTGTATCAAACCTTAGGCTTACAGTAAAGCAATGGCATCTGGATCAATTTTCTTTTATCATTTTTCATTATTATTTTTGAAAGGAAGGATTGCCTTCCAAGAAAGGCAATCCTTCCTTTCCCAGAAATTGTGTCATAAAGCATGTAATATTGCTAGATCTGTTGTTAGATCACTCGGACTGAACATTAGAAGCATTGTCTCTATTGATAACGTTAGAAGCATTGTCTCTATTGATAACGTTCAGAAGCATTGTCTCTATCGATAATTTTTAGAAGCATTGTCTCTATTGATAAACGTTAGAAGTATTGTCTCTACTGATAACTTTAGAAGCATTGTCTCTATTGATAACGTTAGAGGTATTGTCTCTATTGATAACGTTAGAGGTATTGTCTCTATTGATAACGTTAGAAGTATTATCTCTATTGATAAACGTTAGAAGCATTGTCTCTATGACAACATTAGTAGCATTGTTCTATTATAACGTTAAAAACATTGTCCCATTGATAACGTTAGAAGTATTGTCTCTATTGATAACATTAGAAGCATTGTTTCTACGACAACGTTAGAAGCATTGTCTCTATTGATAACGTTAGAAGCATTGTTCTATTGATAACGTTAGAAGTATTGTCTCTATTGATAACGTTAGAAGCATTTTCTATTGATAACGTTAGAAGCATTCTCAATTGATAACGTTAGAAGCATTCTCTATTGATAACGTTAGAAGCATTCTCTATTGATAATGTTAGAAGCATTGTCTCTATTGATAACCGTGATTTTTTATTTCACTCTCAATAACAAAATCAGCAAAAGCAGAAGGCGCGGTTGGCTTAAAATATGTTAACTTGTTTTTTTCCCTTCAAACACTTCGTTTTCCAAAATTATTTTTTTTTTCGATTTTGAAATACTGCACTACATGATTACTTTTTTTCTCGCCCAAAATCCCGCTACCGTATGAATATCCTTAACAACAAACTGATCACAGTGTTCTCTCATGAAAACATCCCCCCAAAAAAACACTTGTATCCCGTTGTCCTACTATTCGTTCCATCTCTCGATAAATTCATGTATTTCAAAACTTTTTCGAAATTTCATGTTTTCTAGGTTAGTGAGTTATCGAAAATATATACAGGGTGATTCAGAATTCATCATCAATATTTGGTGGGGAGGTAGGTAATAAAAAACGAAGGAGATTTCACATAGGAAAGCATGGGCGCATATGCCATGTAGTAGGGCAAAATGACCCCAGTTCAATGATGGAAAGAACACATAAGAAGGAAGTGGTAAGGAAAAAACATTTATTATCTTACATGTAACATTTCTTTGCATTGGTTGTACAGACTTACAAGAGGTGCTCGAACTGCCGACCATGTGCTAGAATGCATGACTCACAACGGCGTTGCATGGACAGCCGGACCCTGTGGAAAATGCCTGGCATTTCCCGGATGTTTGAGGCAGCAACTGATATGCGTGCTACAAGATCCATAGCACTATCAACAGGGGTCTCGTACATCATGTTTTCACCCCATACAAAGAAATCGATTGGAGATAAATCCGGTGAACGTGGTGGCCAAGAAACCGGTCCACCGCGGCCAATCCATTGACCACCAAACTGTCTGCGTAGGTAAGCACGCACAGCATTTGCGAAATGTGCAGGAGCGCCGTCATGCTGGAACCACATTCGCCGGAGACTACCATCAGGAACCTCGTTCAGAAGATCCGGTAACACAGTCTGAAGAAATGTTAGGTACTTGGCACCGTCCAAACGGGATGGTAGTAAATACGGGCCCAACAAACAGTCACCGACAATCCCAGTCCACACATTGACAGCAAAACGTTGTTGCGCAGCTCCAGGTCTTGTACCGTGTGGGTTCTGATGAGCCCACACATGCCAATTGTGTGTGTTGAAGACACCCTCTCGAGTGAACAACGCCTCATCGGTGAAAAGAACATACGTTGGGAAATTGGGATCAACGGCTGTTCTCTGCATGAACCACTGACAAAAAATAACACGCTTGGGATGGTCGTCTGCTGCCAATAATTGCACTCTTTGCAGATGAAACGGATGTAACCCTTCATCGTGTAATATCCGCCACGCTGTTGCTTGCGAAATTCCAAACTGCCTAGCCATACCTCGTGTGCTAGCACCAGGTTGTTCCTCGATTTCCTGTAGGACAGCTTCCTCTACTGCTACTGTTCGTGCCGATCTGCGCCTCCCTCGATTAACATTACTAGCAGCAAACGATCCTGTTTCACGCAGTTGGCGATGAATACGTGAAAACATTTGATGCTGTGGCACACGG
The DNA here is from genome assembly GCA_038380435.1 of Ryuthela nishihirai. Taxonomy (NCBI): domain Eukaryota; kingdom Metazoa; phylum Arthropoda; class Arachnida; order Araneae; family Heptathelidae; genus Ryuthela; species Ryuthela nishihirai. Next base: position 3,215,071 of record JAWZYU010000020.1, on the reverse strand, counting down.
CGGTTTGGGAAGCGCGCTGCATACAATTGCCTGGCTCGAAGACATCTTTCTCCTGCCGCACCGTAAGTTACATGCATATCTGCACATTCATTCCACGTATACCGGTTCATGTTACTTCTGCAAATTCACCTTGTCGAATGACAACTAACTGCACGCGTCAAACAGCTGTGCTTCTGTATGAGAGGTGTGTACACACAGCGCCCTCTACACCACCATGCGTTCGTCTGCCCCCATACTTTCCTATGTGAAATCTCTTTCTTTTCTTATTCCCTTCCTCCCCACTAAATATTGATGATGAATTCTGAATCACCCTGTATATATATTAATTATATGGACTCTATGACATTTTTATTTTCTATAAAGGCTAATTTTCGCCCCTTTTTTGATTTTGCACGTGCATCAGACTGCTCCCAACTTTCTCCATTGCTATATCACTGCTCTTAGATCAATGATTTCCAATAAAAGATGAAGACTACAAGTAATGAATTAATGACCGACAGTGAATCTGAAATCGCTCCACCAAAAAGTGGTGCAACTTAAAAAATTCATACATGCAATATAAAGAGTCGTGTTTTTCTCAGTCATTTTTGCTCTTATCCATTTCTAACAGCAACCAGTAATCAACTATTTGGTTAACCTTTTCTGTTTCCATGTAAAATGGCGTAAGTTTAAATTTCAGATAGATGGTAGAAGGTTTTTTTCTTGTTTGCCACACGCACCTTCGCAAAATGTTTCTACTTGGCTATATGTATGAGCATACTGAAGTTAGAACTCCGTGGCAATTGCCTCCAGAAGAGAAATTTCATTCAGCAAGGCTCGTGGCCGAGTGGTTAGCGGGCCTAGCTATTAATCAAAGGGACCTGGATTCGAGCACCGGGTAAGGCATGGATGTATGTGTCGTTTTTCTGCTGAGGTCCTGCCATACTCACATACCAATGGATCGTTTTATTTGTATTCCTTCTATTTATTAATTTTTTTGCTTCATTTATTTGTCATAATATTGATGTCATCTAGCATACAAATGTTAAAATCATGTACATCCAGCTCATAAGTTTCGGTTTAGTGTGATTTGAAAATAAATTTCAATTAGAAATCAAAGCAAAATAGTGAAATGTCAGTATAATAAATTTGAAAATGTCCTTTTATGCTAGGAAAATGTGGCAACGCCACTTTAAAGCATTGCGCCGGCTCTTATATGCATGGAAGTATTGGCATACAAACTGACAGGCTCCTGTCAGACCTCTGTGGCAAGCAGCTGCTTGAGGGGGTGTTTATTTTTTAGCCGTCCCAACGCCGAGTGGTTAGCGCGCTTGGCTACTAATCTAAGGGTCCTGGTTCGAGCCCCGGGTAAGGCATGGCTGTTTGTGTCGTTTTTCTGCTGAGGGCCTGCCATCCTCTCAGACCTTCTACTATGGCATATAAACTGACAGGCTCCTGTCAGACCTCTGTGCCAAGCAGATGCTTGAGGGGGTATTTTTTTTATTAATTCATGCGCAGTCAGAAGTTCAGAAGTTTCTGAAACTCAGGGACGGCTTAATAGCCGTCCCTGAGTTTTTCCTCATAGCTGTCCCTGAGTTTTCTGAAGCCCTTCCTCATAACCTTCCCTGAGTTTTCTGAAGCCCTTCCTCATAACCTTCCCTGAGTTTTCTGAAGCCCTTCCTAATAACCTTCCCGAGTTTTCGGAAGCCCTTCCTCATAGCAATCCCTGAGTTTTCGGAAGCCCTTCCTCATAACCTTCCCTGAGTTTTCGGAAGCCCTTCCTCATAACCTTCCCTGAGTTTCTGGAAACCCTTCCTCATAACCTTCCCTGAGTTTCGGAAACCCTTCATCATAACCCTCTCTGAGTTTTCGGAAGCCCTTCCTCATAACCTTCCCTGAGTTTTCAGAAACCCTTCCTCATAACCTTCCCTGAGTTTTCGGAAGCCCTTCCTCATAGCCGTCCCTGAGTTTTCGGAAGCCTTTCCAAATAGCCTTCCCTGTTGTTCTCATTTTGCATATCATTATTGGTCAACAAAAGTTTCAATAAAATTAACTGAGGTTCCCCAATACAAAGAATAGAAGTAACTTTGGAAGCCTTTATGGTTTGATCGGGCATCCCATAAAAATATTTTCACAAGAAAGGCATCCATGCACAACATTATACACCAGATTTGCTCTACGAGATAGCATCAATTGCGCTTCGTATCTTAATATTCTGAAGAAAATGAACACTTTAATATTGATTAAAGCTGGAATTCTACAACAAAACGAGGAAATTCAGATTCTTGAAGAAAACAGGAAAGCAAAGAGTTAAAATCTGGATCAAAAATTCTTTTAAACCCTAAGCGCTTTTTTTCTACAGATTGTTCTATATTCTGCTTAATACAAAAACAGCAAAGCATGATGTGATTTAGCGTGTAAATATAAGAAGTGATGTTAGGGAACCAGGAGAAAAGTTGGAGCGGTCGATTATGGTTCAAAAACGCGATGAGCAATGCAGCAGCTAGTACTTTGGAATTGCACATGATAAAACTGAGCACCACGAAATAGTTCCCATCATGAGATGAAGAAAGTCGGAACCTTCTTTATCTGATGATGGGCACTCCTGGTGCATCTCTTCAGCGAACAACATAGAATTTACGATTAAGAATTCTCTTTCGCACACAGTCTTAGGTGAAACCAAGTATGGAGGAAAATTCATCTTGGGTCGGAAGATGACATGGCACATGCTCTACCATTCATTGAAAAAAATTCTCTGTTAGCAGCTGTAAGCTTTTTAATATGGAATCGATTATGTAAGTAGCTTTGATTTTAATTGAAGAGTCTGACCGGCGAACATGACTGATAGTAAAAAAAATCATGACTTATAAAACTAAAATTTTAACTAAGTAACCAATGCACATAGCCAAGAGACAATGGTATAAGAAAAAATAAGTTCATTGTTCTTAACAGGCCGGAATGCAGAAAAAAATAAAGAGAAGGGATATGGAGGAAAATGGTCCAAGTAAAAAATGGGAAGAGAAGATCGAGTCGAAATGAAAAGGACTACACAACTCCCAGAAAGATCGACAATTATGTTTGGGTTGCGACAAGATTTCTCTCAAACGAATCAAAATTATTTTCAATTCCCAACGATTGGTAGCCGTGGACACCTTTACCTGATAAAATGGCTATAAATGACCAATACACTGAAGTGCCATTGAATTAGGGATAGCAACTAGTAATGTGTTGGACCTCCTCTGGCCCTGATAACGGCCGCCACACGACGAGGCAAGGACTCCACAAACTTGCATAAATATTCCACAGGTATGGCAACTCATGCATCCTCGAAAACTGTCCACAATTCTCTCAAGGTCGTCGATGATAGGACACAGGCCCGAACACTCTGCTCGACGGTATCCCAAATATTTTATATGGGATTTAAATCTGGGCTTCTAGGTAGACAATTAATTATTTCAAAGTCAGCAGAATGCTCCTGCAACCATGCAGTAGCCAACCTGGACCTGTGAGATGAACAGTTGTCTTCCTGGTAGACGCCATCTACTTTGGGATGCACGATGGCCATAAATGGGTGTAGATGGTCAGCCATGAGTTCTACATTCCGTAATGCATTGAGAGTCGTCGGTACACGTACCAAAGGTCCCACAGACGTCCAATTGAAGACACCCCATGCCATCACTGAGCCACCACCAGCTTGTACTGTTCCGACCTGACATGCACGATCGATGGCTTCATGGGGTTGGCGCCATACCCTCAGTCTCCCATCGGCGTGATGAAGTTTAAATCGGGATTCATCACTCCAGGCTATCCGTTGCCAATTTTCGTCCAGTTTTGATGTTCTTTAACCCACAGGCAAGCCGTTGAGCCCGGTGTCATGCCATTAGAAGTCGGCAGCTCCTTAAGCCGAAAGTGACGCATTGCACGGTCCGTGCATTGACTCCCCGGCTGGAACCCGCGTTCAGATAAGAGGTGATTTCAGAAAATGTCTGGCCTTCATTAGTCCATACGATGCAGATCAGACGGCAAAGTCCACGATATTTCAAGGCTGGTTGTCCTTTGCAGTTTCTCTGGGTGCTTGTTTTTTTGCCGGAATTTTCATATTCCCGGAACACTACTGAAACTGTCGTACGAGAAAATTCAAGTTCCTTGACAATTTCGGAGATCAAGTGTCCCATCCGTCTGGCACCTACGATCTGCCCTCTGTCAAATGCATCTAAATCCCGCGCCTTTCCCATTATGCTTCTCACGACGAATGCTTGGGAAAGCTAAAGCTGACAGCTATATATGACCAGAGTTTCAGCCACGCATGCGAGAATGCGAGATTTGCGGTACTGAATATGGATAATGTCACCTATCCCTAATTCAATGGCACATCAGTGTGCTACACCAACATTGTTTTGCCCAAAATGGTTAAGGAGATGGAGGAGCAGTGTCCAACAACAGGCGTGTCAAGAGTTCTCCTTCTTCATGACAATGCCAGTGCTCTCAAAATCCGGCAAGTTACGGCCTATCAAGAGCAAGAAAAAAATCAAACAGCTACCCCATTTGCATTTTCACTCGATCTTGCACCATGCGATTTTTGGTTGTTTCCAAATATTAGAAAGGAACATGCAGGGAAGTCTTTTTTCAAGGGTGCACAAGACCTTGTAAAATACTTTCATTTAGAGTTGCGGAGTATTCCCCAATAGGAGTACTACGAAACGTTCCAGAATTAGTGTAGACGTCTGCAGCTTTGCATAATGCTGGAGGGGAGTACTTTGAAGGAGAGTAAAAGTTTTTTTGAGGTAAGTGAAATGGTTTTTGAAAGCCTCTTGTATATAATATTTCTTTCCGATTACTAGCACTCTCAAGGGATGGGACCATCGTCTTCTCGATGAAGGTATATTATTTATTATTGTTTCAAAGTTTGAAATAATATTATTAAAATTGATATATTAAGAAAACTAGCACCTATCGGGAAGTTTCAATTTCCATCATCAGAAGATGCTAAATTGGAAAATGCAAATTTTAAGCGGGTATTGCAAACGATTAACTTATGATAGAAACCCGAAATTGCAGTGGCCGAGTGCGAAATGGCATTTGGTAGCTCAACTGTAGTTCACCGGACATTTCACCCAGGGCTATAGTGGAGGCTATAAACGACTACTCTGATGTTTTTGAAAGTTTCGCTTTACCACTTTACCACATAGAACGCTTCCTTTCCTTAAACTCTACAACTTCGAAATCCTTTTGTTATAAACATGAATTCAAAGCGTATAGATGTATAAATTGGAAACATGTGACATTTAGATAATAAGCTAGTTATTTAGATCAATAATTCAAGAAATGCTGCATTTTCTTGTCTTGCAACAGGCGTGTCAAGAGTTCTCCTTCGTCATGACAATGCTAGTCTCTCAAAATCCGACAAGTTACGGCCTTACTTAGAAACAGTTCTCAGTATACCATATAATAAATAAAGGTAAATGCTGTAGTCAATGCACATTCTTCGCTTTTCTGCGGCGATTGGAGAGAAAAGATTAATTGTACTCAAAGAGAAATAGAACGCTTCCATTCCTTACACTCTACATCTGCAATGTGACCTAAGCACTTGTACATAAGTATATGCTGAGGGAAAGGCTAGCCGCTGATGTTGCCTGAAAGCCTGTGATGTAACGGAAAGCGTTGGTTCGAAACCCATTCACAGCGGTGTTTTATATATATTACCCTTACCAAAACTAAATTTTTTTCAGCTAACTATTTTATACAACTATATTTTTTTTTCTTATTTAAAATATCATTTTTTAAACCAACGAACCAAATAATTTTCCGTTAATGGAAATTCTTCTTAAGTTTAGAATTTCTATACGAATCAATTTTAATACTTACGTTATTGATATTCTTTGGGATTTCATCCACAGTTATTATAGTAGTATCAAGCTCCAACTTTACCATCGGTAAGTTCTATTCACCTAACTTTTTGAAGACTTCAGAATTGAAAACTTTCTCCAAGACAAGAAAATGCGGCATTTCTTGAATTATTGATCTAAATAACTAGCTTATTATCTAAAGGTCACATGTTTCCAATTTATACATCTATACGCTTTGAATTCATGTTTATAACAAAAGGATTTCGAAGTTGTAGAGTTTAAGGAAAGGATGCGTTCTATTTCTCTTTGGGTGTAATTAATCTTTTCTTCCAAACGCTGCAGAAAAGCGAAGCATGTGCATCGACTACAGCATTTATCTTTATCTATTATAGAATATATTGAGAAGTGTTTCTAAGTAAGGCAATGGTTAAGGCAAAATTTTCAAAAACATCAGAGTAGTCGTGTATAGTCATCCACCCTCCACTACAGGTCTGGGTGAAATGTCCGATGATCTACAGCTGAGCTACCAAATTCCAAGCATTATAGTTCTTGGTTTTCTTTTCACACTCTGTAAACGTTTACAATCAGCATATACATGGTGTTTCAAAAAGGACGCAACCCTCTATTTTATTTTTCGATTTAAACTTGACAAAAGACACAAATTTCAAAATATGCAAATTAGACATATTAGACCTTTACAACAGATGTTGAAAGTGATTTCCTGCAAAACTGGATGCAAGTTCGTACCCATTTCATTTTCAGCCACCTTTTCTAATGTTTGTTTTCATATGTTTAAAATCTCTCTTTCAATTTAGCCTTCAAGTCTTCAAGTGTATGAGGATTGTTTTGAAACACTACACATTTGAGATATCCCCAATGGTAAAAATCTGGAGGAATAAGATCTGGGGATCTTGGGGGCCACAAATTTTTTGAAATCAAATGATCACCAAAAAATTCTTGCAAAATGACCATTGTGCCATTTGCCGTATGGGCGGTCGCATCATCTTGTTGAAACCAACACTCACGTTCATTCACATCCAATAGTGCAATAAACTGTTGGATGAGGTCACGATAAACTTCACCAGTTACAGTTGAGTCAAAAAATAAAGGCCCTATCACACGACCACGAGAAATTGCACACCAAACACCAATTTTTCGTGCGTGTAATGGTCGTTCGTGAAAGCGTAAAGATTTTCACTGCTCCATATTCAACTGTTCACATACCCATCCAAGTGAAACCAAGCCTTGTCACTGAAATAAACAAGGTCCAACACCTCATTTCGATTTTCATCAACAAAAGAACGAAACCAACGACAGTACCGTAAAGGTTTTCATGGTCTGATTCTTTCAGTTCATGAACGACACCAATGCAGTAGGCATGAAATTTCAACTTCTTTGTAGCCCTGAAAACAGTAGCTGGTGACAGTCCAACTTGTTAAGATAACTTTCTAAGAGATTTTCTGCGTGAGCGAGTTAAATGCTGAGACACATCATCAAGAACTTCGGCAGTTAACAGTGATGATATCCATATTCAACTAGCCTAGACTCTTTCGATCCTGTACAGACCCAGTGTCACGAAATTTATCAATCAAACAAGATATTGTCGACTTATTGGGAACTGCAGACTGAGGAAACTTCAACTCAAACTTCAACACTATAAGTTTCAATAATAAATACACGTTCGTTTTTTGAAAACGACATAGCTGACACAACACAAAGGAATGAATGTTTGAGTGAGACTAGCACGTGACAAGGTCATTTCAACTGCTAAAGGCTATTAACCCTGAGTACAGTAATGCCAACTGACTAATATTATGGCATAAAATGTACATGCGCGTAAGTTCTACTCTCTTATATTTAAGGTTGCTTCCTTTTTGAAACACCCTTTTTTCATCACACTTGGCATATAACTGTGAAGAATGTGTTTGAATCCCACTTAGAGCAAAACTAAATTTTTTCTGCTAGCTATTTGATGAGTTCCATGTCTACAGGGCATCTCTTGTGTTATTTTACTACTGAATTATAGTTTTCTCCTTGTTTTCTTGCTTCTTGAATCATGTTAATGATGTCATCTAACTCATAATTTATTAAAACTGTAAAATTCCCGCTGAAACGCTTCGTCCTTAAGAGCATATTTTGCATAAAATAATTGTACATATAAAAAACTGGAATTAATTTGAACTTGAAGCTACAAGAAGGTAGATCTCCTTTGGGGCATATGGTCATTTCGTTTTTAAAGAGAATGACGCTTTTCGTTTACATACTTTTTCACTCCTTACTACTTTTAATTCCAACTAACGGATAACGGGAAAGATGCCAACAGTGGTATTTCATTAGAATGTCTCTTATCCTTCAATTTAAAAGTTGCTTTTCTCACACCCCTCTGAGATAAGAGGGCAGATTGTTCCTGTCATCTCTTGATACTCTACCAACGAAATGTCAACATTTTACCATAAAGAAGTCACTTGCAACATTCGTTAAAAGTTTCGCCAATCCCGTATTCAGTGACCTAATAACGCTGTAAATTGAAAATACTTAAAAAATGCGAATAATGAAACTGTGAAAATGAGAATAACCAATCCAACTAAATAAGATTTTTTCAATTTTCTCTTTAAACAAAACTACTGTGTTTCCCATCCACCCTGAGAGTAAGGTTGGGTTGGGTTGTTTTACCTCTGAATGGCCAGGTCACATGGACCCCGAAGGCTCAAGAATAGGTTGCATGAGGGGACCCACTGGAACAGCTGTTGGGAGACAGATGGTAGCCTCCCGTCAAGGCCATCCAGCGTGTTCTTTAACGTGCACAGAGTATGGCTCTCCCGCTCACGGAGCCACGGCTTAACATCCCATCCGACGGACGGCGGCCTTTCCAAGCCCATCGGTGTCCCCTACCAGTCGTGGGCAGGTAGATAAGTCTCAACGCTGACCCAGCTGGGGCTCCTGAGAGTAAGGGGTCAATTCATTCTTACCAATAAAATCTTAATAACGTCACATTCCACAGCCAAAGATTAAAAGTTCTATCATAAATGGATCGTTCGTAATATTCGTTTGTAATTTTTCAATTTTTTACCGTTAGAGGACGCAATTATAACTTTTGGGCTTGAAAAGTGCGAATCGAAATATTTCATCAATACCTAGTGAATTCAAAAATTTTTTTCATTTACTTCTAAAGACAAACAATTGTCTCTTAAAACAAAAAAGCTGCGGGTAAGACGTAAAATTATTGTTGCCAATGGAGAATTAATAACCTTCACATTCCACGAGCAAAATTTCAAATTTCTAGCATAAGTAACATTCGTTTGAATTTTACACTTTTCAAAACTTTTTCACCGTTAGAGAACGCAATTACGGATTTTCGGAGATTCAGAAAGTGCGAGTCATATTCTCATCAGTACCTATCCAACACAAAAAGAATTATTCATATATCTCTAAAAACAAACAATTATCTCTTAAACCAAAACTTTGCGATTTTCCACCCTCCTTATGGGGGTAAGAGGTCAACTCATTTGTTGCCAGTAGAAAATTCATCATCTTCACATTTCATCACCAAAACTTAAAATTTCTAGCATAAATAAATTGTTTGCAATAATCGTTCGAATAGTTCGAATTGGCAATTTTTTTCGCCTTAGAGGACGCAATCGTAGCTCTTAAGAGATTCGAAAAGTGCGAATCGTAATATTTCATCCATACCTATCCAATGCAAAAATAATTTTTAATTTATTTCTAAAAGCAAATAATTATCTGTTAGCATTTTCCTACTCTCCCTCGAGATAAAGGGTTAACTCATTGTTGCCAATGGAAACTTTATCACCTTCACATTACACCATTAAAATTTCAAATTTCTAGCGTAAATACATCGTTTGCAATATTCGTTTGAAATCTTTGAATTTTCGATTTTTTTCACCGCCACAGGACGCAATTATAGCTTTTGGAAGATTCGGAAAGTGCGAAATCCGAGGAAGAAAATTTTCTTTCTCTCTAAAAGCAAAGCAAAGTTCGATGTCTGCAGACCGACAAAGTGAAAACTTTTTCTCTATTTTTTTTAAAACAAGATGAAAGAGCCTAAGATGGAGTTTTGGGAATAAAAAGAACATACTTGAGATATTTCTGTCGATTTGAAACATTTACAACCTGATGTTCTTTCATTTCAATTACCCACATTTACATCAGTTTAAAACAGCGAAATTTGTGAAACTGACCTCTTGAGACACAAGATTGAGATTATGCGCACAAAAAGGAGACATCATGGAATATCTTACACCTGAAAGAGATTGCTAAATGCGCTGCTCAAAATTATTAGAAAAGATGCAAGTGTTATGATATCTGCATAAGAGTTTTATATTTGTTTTACTGTTAAAATAGGGTTCTTATTATTTAAAGAGTTATGGATTTTTTTATTAGATTTATTTTGCATTAGAAGATATATGAATAATTCTTTTGATCAGAGCAATGACATTTTGTAAAGTTTATTATTCTTTCAGGTTTCCTCAATTTTCATGATCAATACTTACGGAGCCATTGTTCTACTTTTGAACATCCACAACTAATTAAATAAAAAGCGAATATTTTTAAAAATCAAGCTCGATTTTATTGAGATCTTTATCCCCGTGTGCATTTTTCCACAATAAGTTGGTTTTCAAGGTTACGTAGGTGTACGAACTTATGAAGTACGGTAGCCGTTGGTTGTTTTAGGCAAAGACAAATAAATACACTAGTTTCCACAAATTAAGAAAAACTCAGAAAAATTATGATAAACAAAAACTATATGAATGATTTGAGGGTGGCAATAGTGCTCGATGGCTGTCTTTGGGTGAGTTGCTCAGTTCTCTAAGTAAATGACATTTTAGACTTTAATATGTCGAAAGATTTGATTCATGGTTAAGTGGATGGTGAATAAGAGACTTAAGAGTGTTTTCAGGTTAAAAACTGATTGATAGATTGATTATTTATTAAGAAACCTTTCTGTAAAGTTATCGATGTTGTAATGTCATGTGTGTGTGAACGTGGCATAACAGCGGTTGCCATCTGACTTGTTAAAAGTTTCTAAGATCGTCTGCTACGACTGCCTATTATCCTTCAGCGACAAGTTGATCCAACTTTTAAAAGTGTCTTTGGTTGATGACGTAAGTAGTTGCGTTTCATTGTACTGGTTGCCAGTTGGGTAATTCGAACTTGTATATCGTCGCTTCGATTCTTATCTCCGGTATTGGTGGTGTGGTTTTGCTGCATGTTCTATAACTCGTATGCTTCTTAATTAAGTTGTGGCTTAGGATATGAATTAAGAGAGTTCTGATACATTGTCCTTGTTTTCTACAGATAGTTATTTATATATATTAATTAATTTCTAAATATGTCTATTGTTTGTGGAGAATGTAATGTGATAATTGGTGATTCTTTTGAATCTTTGCAATGTTCGACGTGTGCACGGGATTATCATTTCTGTTGTATAGGATTTACTGACGGCAATTTTAGGAAAATGAGCGAAGAACGGAAAAAGAAATTTAAATGTAATAAATGTAGGTTTGGGAAAGGGAATGCTACTCAAACTGACCCTGGATCATCAACCCAGCAAAGTATGAGTGATAAAGATTCCGTTTCTAGGGCAAAAGAAGACCTGATATAAGAAAATATATTGCAGAAACACTAAATGAAAAGTTTAACTTTTTTAAGAGCGAAATTTTGAAGGAGAATGCCAGTTTGAAAAAGGACCTTATGAAGGAAATGACTGAATGTCAGCGTGGATCTACTTATTGTTATAACAAGCTGGATGAATATCTAAATATAATGAAGGAGGTGACAGCACAGATAAAAGAAATTAGAAAACAAAATGAACAACTCATGGAAAAAAATAATGCTCTTCAGAATGAAATGAATGAGTTAAAGTGTAAAGTAAATGATTTGGAGCAAGTGGAGCAGTTTGGAGTAAGAGGTCGTTGGAGTTCCAGAGGAGAGAAATGAAGATGTGACTGTAATTCTGAACAAAATAGCGGAGGTATTGGAAATCATTTTATAGCATGTAGATATACAGGTGGCACATAGAGTTCCCTTGAAAAACAAAGATAAAATAAAACCGATCATAGTGCAAATGGGATCAAGGAAAGTAAAAGATTACTGGATGAAAAAAATGGAAGGCAAAGAAACAGATAAGAACAAGTGATTTGTTTGGTTCATATCAAGAAGGCAAAGGATTATCAGAAAGTAGAAAAATGTTATATGAAGAAGGTAAAGTCTACATAAATGATCATTTAACAGCAGAAAATAAAAAAATATTATATGAGGCAAAAACATTACAAAGAGAAAAGAAATATAAGTATGTGTGGGTAAGGGATGCCAAAATTTATATTAGAAGAGATGACAATTCAGAAGCAATTAGAATTAGGAATCAAACTGATCTGGAAAAGCTTTCGAACTGTACTAATTGCTAGCCATTTAGTAATGACTAACTATTGGATTATTTATTTGTTAATTTCTGTTTTATAACTATGAGTGTAAGCAATAGTAGTGTATACGAGAGTAATATGTTTGATGTCGATTTGCATAGTGAAGAGGGGGATAATAATGTAATTTATGATAAAGGTGAATATAACTTTAAATGATGTGATAGTAAATAACTGTGGAGAAAACATTTGCAAAATTGAAAAAATCACGAAAATGTTTTTGAGAGTAAATCCTACATTTGGGGTAAGGGTTTAAAAATAATTTCTGGAAATATAAGAAGTTTAAGAAGAAATTTAGACCATTTTTTAGTTTTCTTAAATTTGTCTAGGCTACATCCTGATGTGATAAATGTGTATTGTCTACATTATAAATGTGGATAAGAAAATAGAGCACGTGGAGTAGTTATGCACATAAAGGAAAATTCGTGTTATTTATTGATTGTTATACAGAGTGCAGGACAGCCGACATGTTGAAAATTCGAATAAAACTTAATAATGTTCAGATGGTACTTATTATGGGCTTCTATAGATATCACGGATATATAAAAGTAGAATTTATTGATGAATTGCGGGATAAGATTAGTGATATTTATGACCAATATGTCATTATTATGGGAGTTTGAACATAGATTTAAAAATGCATGATGCTGTAACTGAAAAATACCTTCAGACTTTAGATGTTAATGGCTTTTACGTTGCCCACAATGAAATCACTAGAGAGATGACAGGCAGTTGCTTGGATCATTTGTTTGGAAGGAATTTTAACAGCGTACATTATTAAATTACATATTTCAGATCCTTACTTTGTTGGTTTACATATTGCAAGAAATGACATGGAACACATTAATTTGAAACCTAACACTGTTAATAAAAGAAAAACTAATATAAGTAAATTAAAAAATATGTTGAGCTTAAAGGATTGGAGTTCAATTTATCGTGATATTAATAGCTCTTTTGAGAACTTTATCAAAGAATTAAATATGATGATAGATGAAGCTACTTCTATTGAAACAAATATAAAAGTGAGTAAGAAATTAAAACCGTGGATTTCAGATGCAATTTTAGGTTCTATCAATGAAAGAAATAGGATGTTTAAATTGCAAAGCGAGAGGAATTTAGTTCAAAATTGCAAGAAATGTCGTAATACTTTAACTAAAGCATCAGGGAATCCAAATCAAACTATTATAGCAATAAAATATTATTATATCAAAGTAATTTTAAGAAACAATGGGATGTCATTAATGAGTTGAGTGGAAGAACTAAAAAAGAATACAATTGTCCTAAAATAATTGTTGATAATAATCAAAAATATAGTGAAATAGAAAATCCAGTAGCTTTAGCTAATGCTTTTAACGACTATTTCACTGGTATAATACATAAATTAACTCAAACTATTCCAAAATCAAACGATATTGCGATATTTCCATTTAAACAAATATACTGATAATATTTCTATATATATATTTTAAAAGAAATAAAGAACTCAAAGGCATTTTGTGTTCTCTATTTAATAAATTTCTGTTATCAGGTTCTTTTCCTGCTTGCCTTAAGTTTGCTACTGTTGTACCAATTTTCAAGGGGGGTGATAAAACAAAATTGAAAATTATCGACCTATATCTATTTTGCCGATTTTGACCAAAATATTTGAAAAAATAGTTAAGAAGAGGTTATTAAATTTTTTAGATAAATAAAATTTTTTTTCAGACAACCAATAAGGTTTTCGGAAAAATAGGGGGACTGAAGATGCAATTTTGAGATTGACCTCAATTATTCATCGTGGTATTAACGATAATTTGAGAGTTGCTGTTTTGTTTCTAGATGTAAAAAAAGCATTTGATTCTGTTTCTCACAGTGTGTTGCTAAAAAAATGAGAAAAGGTTGAAATGAGAGATATTATACTATCTTGGCTAACTAGTTATTTAACTGAAAGACAGCAAATTGTAAAAATAAAAAAATTGTTATAGTACCTCTGCTTATGTTAATTTTGGGGTCCCATAGGGTTCAGTCCTTGGACCAATATTATTTTTAATATTTTTTAATGACCTATGTGATTTACCACTGAATGGGATTAACATTGTATTTGCAGATGATATTGCACTGGTTTACCTTGGCAACATTCATAATATTGTTATAAAAATAAAAGGGAAAAAGGAGCAGAGGAGACAGAATTATTTAAGCGATAAGGCATTTGAGCTTATTTCAGAAAGAAGGAACTGCAGGAATGTCCTTAATCAGTACCCTACTAGTCCTAATAGAAAGCATTACAAAGAACTTAATAAACGTGTAAAGGATCAGTTAGCTACTGATAAGAATCTTTGGCTTGATGGCCTGGCTGAGGAAGCAGTTAGACAGCACAACAGCAGAGAGCTGTACCAGATAGTTAATGTTTTGTGTGGTAGAAAACGAACAGGTATACAGGGATTGAAGGATAAACAAGGTAAGGTTATAGAAGGTGAGGATTCTGTTATGGCAAGGTGGGCTGAGCATTTCAGTGATGTTCTAAACAATGTGGTTAATTCTACTCCCATTGTTTGCAATGATGATAGATGCATTGTTGGCTTTAATGTTGGCCCTATAACACAATCTGAAGTTATTTTGGCTATTTCTAAACTTAAACTTCATAAATCCTCAGGGGTGGATGAAATTACTACGGAAATGCTTAGAGCTGGGAATGTTTCAGTTACCACTTGGATGACTGAAATTTTGAATAACTTTTATGATAAAGGCATGGTTCCTAAGGATTTTACCAGAGCTATTATTATCCCTATTTTCAAAAAAGGTGATTGCAGTTCTTGTGATAACTATAGGGGTGTCAGCCTACTCTCTGTTCCAGGTAAAGTTCTTTCCATGATTGTGCTTAATGGAATTAAGAATCTAGTTGACAATCAATTGCGTGATGAGCAATGTGGATTCAGAAGTGGTAGGGGATGTGTGGATCAGATATTTTCACTTAAGCAGATTCTTGAGAAATGTTTAGAGTTTCAGAAACCTTTGGTTGCTAGCTTTGTTGATTTCAAAAAGGCTTTCGACTCTGTTGATCGTCATAATTTGTGGTTGATTGTGGAATCATATGGTATACCAGACAAGTTAGTTAACATAATGAAAGCTCTCTATCATAACACTGAGTCATGTGTGAGAGTTGGTAAGTCTTGTAGCAATTGGTTTAGCATTACGTCTGGTGTTCGACAAGGGTGCATTTTGTCTCCTTTTCTCTTCAGTTTGGTTGTTGATTATGTTATTCTCGAATCGAAATTCACTTCAAGGGAAAGCTTTTGGCCTTAAATGGGCTGGAGATACGAAAATTTCTGATTTAGATTATGCTGATGATTTAGCCCTTTTGGCAAATGATGTTGATGAGATGAACTCTTTCATTCGAGCTGTTGATGAGACTGGTAGTAGAGTAGGTTTGGTTATAAACAGAGAGAAAACTAAAGTGATGAAAATTGGTCAGGCAGGCTGTGATTCAGTTAATCTGAATGGTTGCAGTCTTGAGCAGGTGTCACAGTTTAATTACCTTGGGAGCTACGTAACAGATACTGGTGATGTGCGGCATGAGATTAACAGACGAATAGGTATTGCTGCCGGGACTTTTAAGAATCTATGGAGATTGTGGAGAAATAGGCGTATACACCTAAAGTCTAAAATTAGACTGTATAATAGTTTGGTTCTTTCTAGGGTTTGTTATGGTAGTGAAACTTGGACGCTGTGTAAACAAGATAACAGGAAACTAGATGCTTTTGATTCTAGATGCTTACGCAGTATCTTGGGTATTAGGTGGTTTAACTTTGTAACTAATGATGAGGTTAGGCAAAGGAGTCTGCAACCTCCTTTAAGCAGCATATTTTGCAGAGAGAGACTCCGCTGGTTTGGCCATGTTGCCCGTATGGATAATTATAGATTGGCGAATAGGGTTATGAACAGTGTGCCTAGAGGCCTCAGAAGGAGGGGGAGACCTAGGATGCGGTGGGCAGACAATGTCAAACAGGACCTTGTTAGAATTGGTGTACAGTGGCCGGATGCAGCAGATGTAGCTCAGGACAGATATATATTCTTGGAGAATTAAACTGCGCGGTCTGGTTGGACCTCCGTAGCCCATGGCTGCTTGAGGATGATGATGATGATGATGATTATTTCATGGGGTCGCCTTTATAAATCAAATTTGAGACCTATTCAGAATCTTCAGAATTATGCATTGAGGTGCATGCTCAAGAAACGAAAGTTTGATAGCATCAAAAAATATTATACTTCTTTACAAATTTTACAAGTCCGAAAATTATATATTTACCATTTGTTAACATATATTGTCAAAAATTGGGATGATTCAAATGTAAAAGTTTTCGATAAAAATACCAGACTTTCAACAATTGTACAATTAAATGTGATTATTCTCAGAAAAAGAGCTTTTTGCAAACATTATGTATACCTGGCTCCTAAAATATTCAATAGTTTATCTAACAACATAAAGAATGAAAGAAATCTTTATGTTTTTAAAAAATTAATTATGAAATGGATACTCGAGCGAAAGGTAGAAAATCTGTTATAGTATTTATGTCTTGCATGATTAGAAGTCCGAAAATTGAGGTCATGTCTTGCAAATAAGTTGGTAGTGTTGCTTTAAAAAATTTTATGATTTCTTAATCTAATATCTCCACAAACGAGCTTTGGCTCATGTGGAGTTTTGAATTTTACACTTTCAAAATTGTCTATTTACTTTGGAAAAGAAAAACATTTATTCCTTTTGTTATTATAAGTTTTAAATTACATGTTTGTAATCTATCAAAAGTGTGAAACAAATTTGAATTGAAAATTTGAATTGAATTGAATTTTAATGTAATTTGATGAAAACATGAATTACAATCTAGTTTCAGATTAGCATAAAACATTTTACACTAGAAACATTTTATGTCAAAAAATATCACAAGAACTTGTCCAAAAATGAGGTGTCAGAAAAGTTCTTTAACAAGGAGTGTGGTCGCCTCTTACAGCAATGCGGGCACGACAGCGATGTTCCATGCTGTTTATGATGTTGTGAATCAGCTCAGTAGGGAGTAACGATCATTGTTCCTTTAAAGCAGTAATAAGCTCCCCCTTTGTTTCAGGTGTCCAGTTGAGTTCAGCAACACGTCTCCCTAGAGTATCCCATACATGCTCAATCGGATTTAGGTCGGGAGATCGAGCTGACCACTCCATGTGCATAATGCTCTCCTCTTGAAGGTATTGTTCCACTAATCGAGCTCTGTGTGGACCTGCGTTATCGTCTTGTAAGTTGAAGTTTCACCTATTGCACCAGCGTAAGAACGTACATAAGGGTCCAGGATGCCATCTCTATACCTTTGAATATCTATATCTAAGAAAATGCCACCCCAAATACACACGCTACCTCCACCGTAACTGCCTCTTTGACGGATGTTACTGGGATGATAGCGGTTACCTCCTTCTCTCCATATCAAACATGATGTATCAAACGTGAAGGGTATAAAATTCCTGGTCTAGCGTACTGACCTCCCTCATGAAGCCTTCTACGCAGAGTAGAAGCTGATACAACCCTCCCAGTGGCTACTGCAAGAGAGGATCGTAGCTGAGAGGGAGTAGATGTCCTGCTACTTCGTGCGATTAATCGCAGATATCGGTCTTATACAGCGGTCGTAACTGTAGCACTTCCTCGGCTAAACTTCCGAGATGCAAAAACCGTGCTAAGAAATTGATTCCACAGTCTATGCACCACAGAAGGACTTTCTGCCATCGTGTCACGTCTGACTGACTTTGGACTGCTTCAAGCTGGCCAATAGCTCTCCACCGTAGTTCATTTGGCAAATGATATCTCGAGGTCATTCCTACAAAATGGCTATTTCGAATTTTTTGCTCACATTTACAACACAAAATAACGATCCACTCCAAAACACAGGTTTTTATGCCGCTATCCGATTACGCAAATTGACGCAATCTAGACTAATTTGCATACGATACGCTCACTCGGCATTACTTTACTGGTTACATGAACAAGTTTGGTGACGATCGCACAATTTTTTCGCGAATTATCGCGATTTTTCTCATTTTTCCTTAATTTATGGAAACCAATATAAATCGCTCCTGAAGCAGCGGTTTGCCACAGAGGTCTGATAGGAACTTGTCAGTTTTAATGTTAATTTCAAATAAATACATTAAACAATGTATTTTTTTTATGGCTAGAAATCTAAAAATTTGATGATGGAATGTGAGGGTCATGGAATTTGGATTGACAGCAATGATTTGTCTCTGTACTCCCAAGGGTTACAAAAATTAAACTGTTTTGTTTTAAGCGGGTTATTGAAAAATTGTTTTTGCTTCGGATAGAATCTAACGAACCATTATCATTCACATTTTTCAAATTCTCAAGTAATTGCAATTTCCATCATCAGAGGGTGATAAATTGAAAACTACAAAATTTTGAACCAGTATTGCGGATTATTTAGGGTAGAAATTCGAAATTTCGTTGGTAGAGTGTGGAAACAAGATTGGCCCTTTTCCTAGAGGAGGGTGAGAAAAATGAATTTCTTCAAGAGATAAATGCGAAATTATTAGATAGAAATAAATGCGAAATTATAGGTACGTAGATATTATTATTTGAATCTTTCCTGTTATCGATTAGTTCGAATTCTGCTCTTAGACGGTGCAAAAATCGGAAAATTAAAAGCTTAATTTTCTTTGGAAACAAGGATCCCATATTCGCCAAGATGTGTTCTTCTAGTTTTACGATCTCATCGAAAGGCCATGGATTCTTTTCAAGATACTATCTCGTTTATACTTAAGACTGTCCGAGACTCGAGTCACCTAAAGGTGTTGTGTAACCTGTGATACCATCATCATCATCAAGCAGTCATGGGCTGCAGAGGTCCAACCAGATCAATTCAGTTTTCCAAATCCATCTGCCCTGAGCTACATCTGCTGTATCTCGCCACTGCACAACAATTCTAACAAGGTCCTGTTTGACATTGTCTGCCCACTGCATCATAGGTTTTCTCCTCTTTCTGAGGCCTTTAGGAACACTGTTCAGAACCCTATTCGCAAATATATAATTATCCATACGGGCAACACGGCCAGACCAACGGAGTCTCTCTCTGCACAATATGCTGCTTAAAGGAGGTTGCTGACTCCTTTGCCTAACTTCATCATTACTTACAAAGTTTAACCACCTAATACCCAAGATACTGCGTAAGCATCTAGAATCAAAAGCATCTAGTTTCCTGTTATCTTGTTTACACAACATCCAGGTTTCACTACCATAACTAACCCTAGAAAGAACAAAACTGTTATACAGTGCAATTTTTAGTCTTTAGGTCTCCTATTCGTCTGTTAATCTCATGCCGCACATGACCAGTACTGTTACATACCTCCCAAGATAATTAATCTGTGATACCTGCTCAAGACTGCAACCATTCAGATTAACTGAATCACTGTCTGCCTGACCAATTTTCATCACTTTAATTTTCCCTCTGTTTATTACCAAACCTACTTGTAATCGCAAGATGAAATCATTTACTCTCTATTCTTCGTGCTCTGCAATGCTATTGAAATGCTGTGGCTATGTATTGTCCCATTTTCTTCATCTTTTCACAGCGATGATCGATTATAGCAAAAGGGAAATCCATTGAGAAATTTACAGACTAAAAAGGGATCTCTTTACCATAACTTATTTGAAATCTTTTCTTTAATCACTTTGGAACCTCTTCTTTTACCTCTTTTAAAACTTTTCTTTAACCTCTTTGAAATCTTTCCTTTAGCCTCTTTGAAACCTGTTCTTTAGCCTCTTTGAAATCTCTTCCATAACCATTTGAAATCTCATCCTTAACTTCTTTGAAATATTTTTCTTTTGCCTCTTTGAAATCTTTTCCTTCACCTGTTTCCATCTCAGTAAAATAAAATCGCAGCATTCCAGGTTGGTTCCAGCCTTTCTGCTCAGGAGCAGAACAACCTTCCCCCTTTTCACTCTCCTTTCGGTACCTCGCAAAACGACAGAATTCCGAACCAAGAGTTTGAGTAAACTATTAATTTGTCGCATTGCTTTACTTTTTCATGAGAGCGAAAATCGACAAAGCTTTAAAATATCGTTGTTGCAGAAACCGATTGTGCAAGCGAAGCAAGCGTGCTGCGGAGGCTCTCAGCAACGGACACAGATCAATAGACTGACAGCGAACAAGACAAACGTGAGCACGAGCCTTCAGAAAGGAGACCCTATTGGCTACTTACGTTGGGGCCGTTGTTGATGGTTCAAACGGTGGGGTGGGGAAGGTCATGTGACTACGGTCACTGACCTTGGGGCGTCATGCACACACTGACATACAAACATCGGGCGGCAGGGGTGTAGTCGTAATGGATGGCGGCGGCGCCTCCGCTCACGCTCGCCATCTCGGAAAGCTGGGAAGTGTGACACAGACATGGAGACACAACATTCCGCTCCAAGTGTTGCCATCTCTCTGTCACAAATTTGTTAAAAGCCACATGACAAAGAGCACATCCCTGTCCACAGTTAAATAAACAACAGCTGTTCAAGAAGTTGAACTGAATTCTCTTTCTAAAATAGGAACTGACGTGAATAAAGGGGGAGGGATAAGAAAGGACACTGACCTTTTGGGATGTTCCGAAGACCGAGGGCAGTTTGATTATTTGTATATTACTGAACTACGATTTATTGAAATATATCGTAAAATTTTTGTAAAGAATATGCAAGATTTTTCACAGTTCCCATTGAATGGCCAGTAAGATGAGATTGAGTGGCTGGAAAGGATTCTTTGGTCTACACTACTTACTTTAATGCTGTTCAGTGGTGTGATGTGGCTGTATCTATGTATTAAAGCTCTGCAGTAGATGACACGTAGCTGTATCTATGTATTAAAGCTCTTCAGTAGATGACACGTAGCTGTATCTATGTATTAAAGCTCTGCAGTAGATGACACGTAGCTGTATCTATGTATTAAAGCTCTGCAGTAGATGACACGTAGCTGTATCTATGTATTAAAGCTCTGCAGTGGATGACACGTAGCTGTATCTATGTATTAAAGCTCTGCAGTAGATGACACATAGCTGTATCTACGTATTAAAACTCTTCAGTAGATGACACGTAGCTGTATCTACGTATTAAAGCTATGCAGTAGATGACACGTAGCTGTATCTATGTATTAAAGCTCTTCAGTTGATGACACGTTGCTGTATCTATGTATTAAAGCTCTGCAGTAGATGACACGTAGCTGTATCTATGTATTAAAGCTCTGCAGTGGATGACACGTAGCTGTATCTATGCATTAAAGCTCTGCAGTCGATGACACGTAGCTGTATCTATGTATTAAAGATCTGCAGTAGATGACACGTAGCTGTATCTATGTATTAAAGCTCTTCAGCAGATGACACGTAGCTGTATCTATGTATTAAAGCTCTGCAGTAGATGACACATAGCTGTATCTATGTATTAAAGCTCTGCAGTCGATGACACGTAGCTGTATCTATGTATTAAAGCTCTGCAGTCGATGACACGTAGCTGTATCTATGTATTAAAGCTCTGCAGTAGATGACACGTGGCTGTATCTACGTATTAAAGCTCTGCAGTAGATGACACGTGGCTGTATCTACGCATTAAAGCTCTGCAGTAGATGACACGTGGCTGTATCTACGTATTAAAGCTCTGCAGAAGATGACACATGGCTGTATCTACGTATTAAAGCTCTTCAGTAGATGACACGTGGCTGTATCTACCTATTAAAGCTCTTCAGCAGATGACACGTGGCTGTATCTACCTATTAAAGCTTTGCAGCAGATGACACGTGGCTGTGTCTATGTATTAAAGCTCTTCAGCAGATGACACGTGGCTGTATCTATGTATTAAAGCTCTTCAGTAGATGACACGTAGCTGTATCTATGTATTAAAGCTCATCAGTAGATGACACGTAGCTGTATCTGACACAATATGCTTTAATGCTCTTCAGTAGATGACATGTGGTTGCCTATATCACAATACGTTTTACTGCTCTTAAACGGAGGACATGTAGCTGTAACTGCCATAATATGCTTTACTGCTGTTCATGAGACATGTCTGTATCTGTCACAATATGCTTTGATGCAATTCAGTGGATCGCATGTTGGTGCATCTGTCACAATATGCTTTAAAGTTTTTTAGTGGATTACATGTGTCTGTGTCATAATATACTTTAGTACTGTTCATAAATATGTGAAAAATAAAAAATAATGTTAACCCTCATCACACCGACACACACTCGAGAATGATCATCATACTCGACCATTAAAATATCAGAAGTTTAGCTCTAACAAATCGTTTGCAATATTCGTAAAATTTTGAAACTTTCAACTTTTTCCACCGTCAGAGGACACAATTAACACTTTTGGGAGATTCAAAAGTTTGAATCATAATAGTATACCACTCCTACCTGATATATATGATTAGCGTATGTGAGTATTAAGGCAGCGGTCATGTTGTGTTTGTAAGTGTTTATATGTTGTATGAGATGCCAGGACAAGTTACACTGCTCAGAGTGGAAATCGCAACACCCCAAAGAAAGTGATGTATATGCCCGAAACCAAAGTACCTGCATTTATTGCAGATTCATCAATATATAGTAGGTCTGCCCGTAGCTGTTACACAAGCTTGTAGACGTCTTGGCATTCCATCAATCTGATGGTTGATGATGTCCTGAGATATGTCGTTCCAAACAGCATCCAACTGGGCCCGCAACTGTACCAGGTTCGCCGTTGGAGGGAGCTGGTGAAGGCGGTGACTTATAAGGTAATAGCAAATGAACGAAAAGTCTGGGGAGTATGTCAGCCCTAGGAGAGTATCCACACTTTGTAGACTGTCCATTATTGCACCCCTGTAGTGTCGTGCAGACAGAGCAATAGTTTCTCCTCACGTGGAGCGGGTCCCGAAGGACTGCCCCCATGTGAGGATCTCCCCATCCTATAACAGAGGGTTTGTTCATGTGCAGTGTGTGGTAAAGATGGATCGGGCCACAGGATTAATGATCTCATCGATGCAACATCTCGCTGCACCAGAATCATGGAGCAGAGGTATCCAGCCACCATATGTGATGCCACCCCATACAATTGTACCATGGTGGGGAGCCAAATAAGGCCGAATGGAATAGGCTTCCTCATGTTATTGATGATAACGCCGATGCCAGATTGACAAAAGGTCATCTGGCATGTCGAAACAGAATCAGGACTCGTCTGTGAGCATTACTCTCCTCCATTCCGTATTCCAATGTTGTGGCTCGATACCAGTGGAGATGGTGTAACCGGTGATGTCGATGTAACAGCAGATGCTGGACTGGGCATCTCGCCCTCATTCCTGTGTAATGAAAACGTTGTGTAATTGTTTGTGTGGAGAGCACATTACCTGTAGAGGTCACTAAATCACTCTACATCACAATCGCTATGGTGAAAGGGTTGCAAATGGCCTTCTAACAGAGAATTCAGTCTTCATGTCTTGTGGTGTGGCGTGCTGGTCCCATACTTGTACTTCGTGTTATTTGGTGTTCCATGATGTTGTGTGAGACACATTGTTGCACCGTGCTAACATTGTATACTATGCACGCAGTGATTGCTCGAAGGCTCAATCCAAGCTCTCAAATATCAATGATTCACTCTCTCTCAGAAGGCATCAACTGCATATAAGGGTCCTGCCACGGTGTCTCCAAGGCATGTTCCAAACATTTTTGCAGCATGCACTCCAACTTCACTGTCAGTCATGCTATGATACAAGCTCGTAGACACTCGGTTTTTATCTATGGTACGGCTGGGTGTCACGTGTCCATTCACAGCTTAACTTTGATCATTTGCATATATCCGATGGCTGATTGCATCCAGCGCCATACATATCTCTACTTCCATTCCATCTTGGGGTAGCAATTGTCACTTTGAGCAGTATATATAAAGTCCATCCGCTGTGTAGAAGAGTATCTTCTCCCATTTAAAAAAAAAAAAACTATAGTTAGCATGCTTGGCTATTGATAAAAGGGACTTAGATTTGAACCCCAGGTAAGGCATCTTTGCTTGTGTTGATTTTCCTGCTAAGGTCTTGCTTCCTCACATTTCTTCTCTATAGTAGTAAACTTGCTTTCTCCTACCAGACCTACCAGATACAATAACAGCATTTACTTTGCGAATCAGGACTATACATCAACTGCTTCAACTTATCCACTGCGAAATTTTCCATTACGGCCACTTCCAGGAATCTTAACATTATCCATTATAGCAATTACACAAGCGCGAATGCGCTGAAATACAATTGAAATTAATTGTAGGAGGTGGGTCACTGATTTAGAGCAGCCCATGACACTTGATTGGCTGATTCTACGAATGCAACCAATAGTCGATTTTGTTACTTTGAGAAAATCTTCATTTGACTGTGCAAGGCTGAACAGGCGCAAAGTTTCCTAATAAGACGTATTTTAACTGAACTTCAACTGGGTTGCCAACTTTTTGAAGTTGCAACATCTTCCAAAGAAAAGAGAAAGCTTTTTAAATTCCGCTTAAACATATTAAAATGTTTTTCACTTCTAATTTCAAGAGGCTACTTATTGCAGATTTCAGGTGCGATATACGAGTAATGCTTATGAGAAATTTCTTTTTTGGTCAAAGGAACTGTGTATTTTGAACCTTTCTCTCTGAAGTTGTATAAATCCGACTGAATATGAAAATTAAAGCAATTTTACTTAAAAAGTATCATCACTCTAAAAACAAATATATATCTAATAGGTAGAATTTTTAGCATAGAGTAACGACTGAAATTGCTTAAAATATCAGTGTTATTTTTTGCAATTAATTTAATAATTTTGTTTTGCAGAGACATGAGAGACATGAGTTCCACCCCAACAAACTATACCATGAAACGTATCCATGAGAAGTACAATGTTCGCAACATATTAAGATTCACTTTGTATTTCAAGTGGTGTAATTTGAGTAGTTTGTAACGTGTTTTACCTGTGATGTAGTCAATATGTTTCTTCCATTTTTTATTATTATCTATGAGAATACCTAAATATTTAATGTTCTCAACCTGTTCTATGTCATCACAACGGCAATCAATATGTTTATAGCATTGCAGGGAATGTAGTTTAATGACAAAAGTATTTGCATCATTTTGGTTATTTTTCAACTTGTAGAAAACAAATTTAGTTTTATTCTTATTAATTGAGAGTTTATTATTTTCGAACCACATATTAACTTTCTCAAGAACATTATTGACATTGGACAATAAATCTGTATTAGTTTGGTTACTAAACGTTAATGCAGAGTCATCTGCAAAGGTTGTAATGTTACAATTAATGTTCATTTCACAGAGGTCGTTAATATAAATATTAAACAATAGGGGGCCAAGAAAAGAGCCCTGCGGAATGCCATATTTAGTTTGTATAGGATTGCTGAGGCAGTTTTTTAATTTAACTAATTGAGTTCTATTTGTTAAGTAACTGATAAACCATTCTAGAGCAATCCCTCTCATACCCAAATGCTCCAGTTTTTTTCAAAAGCAATGAATGTGTTAGGTGTCAAAAGCCTTTTCAAGATCTAGAAAAACTGATAGAGATAAATTTCCTTGGTCAATTGATTTATAAATAAAATTAGTAAATGACAATAACGCATGATCAGTGTCCTTACCTTCAGAGAAGCCAAATTGATTTGATGAAAAGAAATTTATTTCATTTAAATAACTCAATACTCTGAATTTTACTAACTTTTCAAATAATTTGGAAAAAATAGGCAAAAGCGAGATCGGTGTGCAGTTTGAAAGACAGCTCTTATTTCCCTTCTTGTAAATCGGAAGTACAATAGAGGTTTTGAGATCGCCTGGAAAAATCGCAGTTTGAAAAGAAAGGTTAAAGATATACCCTAAGGAATGAATAATGAAATATTTGCACTTTTTTACTGTAGTTACTGAAATTTCATCAATTCCTGTGCCTTTATCAGATTTGTAATGGTGTTACCCAATTCTTGTACGGTTATAGGAGTAAAAAAGAAAGAGCTATCTGTTTTATAATAATTTTTATAACATTCATATTCAGTAGGTTTGTCATTAAGTATTTTGTTAGGTAAATCGACAAAATAAGTGTGAAATTCATTTGCTGCATCTCTAATTTCGTCACTATTACAGTCCTCAATATTATTCATTTTATCCGATAGAACTTCATCTTTTGAGTTATTTCCAATTAAATTATTTACGAAGTTCCTTTGTTTTTTTATATCACCATCACATTTTAAAAACTCTTGCATGCAATATTTGTTTTTGGCCTCCTTAGTTTTAGATCTTAAGTTATTCCTATGTGCTAAGAATTTCTTCTCATGGTCCTCGTTATATGGATATTTTTTAAAATTTTTATATATGGACTGGAGATACGAAAATTTCTGATTTAGATTATGCTGATGATTTAGCCCTTTTGGCAAATGATGTTGATGAGAAGAACTCTTTCATTCGAGCTGTTGTTGAAACTGGTACTAGAGTAGGTTTGGTTATAAACAGAGAGAAAACTAAAGTGATGAAAATTGGTCAGGCAGGTTCTGATTCAGTTAATCTGAATGGTTGCAGTCTTGAGCAGGTGTCACAGTTTAATTACCTTGGTAGCTATGCAACAGATACTGGTGATGTGCGGCATGAGATTAACAGACGAATAGGGATTGCTGCGGGAACTTTTAAGAATCTAAAGAGAGTGTGGAGAAATATACACCTAAAGACTAAAATTAGACTGTATAATAGTTTGGTTCTTTCTAGGGTTAGTTATGGTAGGGAAACGTGGACGCTGTGTAAACAAGATAAGAGGAAACTAGATGCTTATGTAGTATCTTGGGTATTAGGTGGTTTAACTTTGTAACTAATGATGAGGTTAGGCAAAGGAGTCTGCAACTCCCTTTAAGCAGCATATTGTGCAGAGAGAGACTCCGCTGGTTTGGCCATGTTGCCCGTATGGATAATTATAGATTGGCGAGACCTAGGATTCGGTGGGCAGACAATGTCAAACAGGACTTGTTAGAATTGGTGTGCAGTGGCTGGATGCAGCAGATGTAACTCAGGACAGATATGCTTGGAGAATTAAACTGCACGGTCTGGTTGACCTTCGTAGCCCATGGCTGCTTGAGGATGATGATGATGATATCTCTATGCTTAATCATATCACAGATTTCATTTGTGATCCAAGGCTTAACGGTCTGAGATATTTAACTAATCACAGAGTTTTTAATTACGTGTCATTAGTATATCACCTGAATGCATTTTTACCGATCTCGATGCATGGAACGGATGTTCTCTATACCGGCATAATGTTTTAATGCGGTGGCTTAAAATGACGGCATAATGCTTTAATGCGGTGGGTTAAAGTGACGGCATAATGCTTTAATGCAGTGCTTAAAGTGACGGCATAATGGTTTAATGCGGTGTTTTAAAGTGACGGCATAATGTTTTAATGCGATGGCTTAAGGTGACGGCATAATGCTTTAATGCGGTGGCTTAAAGTGACGGCATAATGTTTTAATGCGGTGGCTTAACGTGACGGCATAATGCTTTAATGAGGTGCTTAAAGTGACGGCATAATGGTTTAATGCGGTGGTTTAAAGTGACGGCATAATGTTTTAATGCGGTGGCTTAAAGTGACGGCATAATTTTTTAATGCGGTGGCTTAAAGTGACGGCATAATGTTTTAATGCGGTGGCTTAAAGTGAAGGCATAATGCTTTAAAGCGGCGTTGCTACATTTTCCTAGTATAAAAGGGGTTTTAAAACTTGGAAGATATACACGATTTCGATTGTATTGCACTAAAGTAACGGGTAGCGTCAGCGAAAAGTTCTTTGAAAGCAGTTTGAATCCAACCGTTTTATTATTATCATTCATTAAAGTTAAGTTATATTTGTTCTTTATTATTATGGTTTTAATTGAGTTCGTTAAATAGTTTCGTTTCGATATTAGCAGCCAATATGGCGCGAAGTCTTCGCGTTTCTTAATGACACGGAAAGATATTCCGGATAATGTGTTGGAGAGTTGAGAAATCATTTAAGAATTCTCTGAGAGATGCTTGTTGAAACAGATAGTTGAAAAATATTACAGACATTTTTAAAATATAAGCTCTAATACACTATAAATTTCTTTCATGATTATTTTCTAGGATGTGAAAAAATATTATAGCACATTTTTTAATGCATTTCAGTATAATGAATATATTGGTGACCCGCTCGATTTCGTTATATTCACATTTCAGTTTATGAATTCAATTCAATATCAAGTATTTCCCCAAATTTATTTTGCTACATTTGTTACTGAAAGTGCCCATCAAAACATTTCAGTCACGAGCAGCCATTGCATCCAACCCAAAAATAATTTGCAATTTATCTCTAAAAGAGGTTGAATGTCTACAGACGGCAGACGAAAAAGCGAAAACATTAGC
Organism: Ryuthela nishihirai; assembly: GCA_038380435.1. NCBI lineage: Eukaryota > Metazoa > Arthropoda > Arachnida > Araneae > Heptathelidae > Ryuthela > Ryuthela nishihirai. The sequence goes on along the minus strand of JAWZYU010000020.1, from coordinate 3,186,397 downwards.
TTGTTTTTACCAAAGCGAAGTAAAAAATTACCTCATGTTTCTTCTCTCTTAAAAGAAAGAGAAATGTGTAAGTGATTCTTCACCTATACATTCCGAATACGGGATCGAGTGTAGCGTGATAAATATTAAAATTCCGTGACATAAAGGGTGGAAATCTCTGAGATTCACCATCTTTACACACAATGGGCTAAAAAGGACACCCAAGGGCTCAGAGAAGGTTGGGGGAAGGTCCTTTTTTCTTAATTAAAACTATTTCCTTCATAAAATTGAGTGGAAATTCGTGAATGCTGATAGTCGATTCGAAAAGGTAGTCGTCAGTTTGATTGATGAGCAGTGAACTGTGTTTGCAGAAGAGCTATGCCCTTGCATGTTTAAAAACAAGCTGCAGAGTTTCTGATTTGCCACTGAAAGCGTCCCGTGATCTTCCGTTCCAGACCCTACCTCTTTTCAGAGATTTGAAATCCTTGTCACTTGGCTATTTTAGCCCAGTGGTAAAATAACACCCACAAACCTGAAATCCTTCCGATCAACTGGTGATTTTTCTTCTCTTCTGCTCTCGGCTGTCTTTGCTCCTTCGGTCGAAGGGGAAGAAATAGCAAGGGGCGCTGCATTCGCGTGCTCCTGTCAGATAAACCAGTAGCTGACGTCATGGAGCTGAACACATTTACATAAATAAGCTCCGGAGTTTTATTTGCTTTTTCGGAAGGGAAATAAATGTCAAAATTTCTGTGCCCGGAACACAGGGCGTAGGAGATGACCTCACGTAACTCTGTAGGTTGGTGGGCAAATGGGTTCTTTCTAGCAACCCGTTCCCTCCCCCCGACGCCTCTCCGCCGTCTGGTGCACAGGTTGAAGCTCAGCTGCATGACGTGCAGTGGCCAGCAGTGCACTACGTGTCTCGAATGACAGATCCAACTATTCATACAACCGAACACAGATCTAAGGAATGTTTTCAACTTCCCCTCAACCATTTTTATTGCTCTCTAAATCATACGTAACGAAACGAGGCAAACAAAAAACATTATCCATTAACTAAACAACATGCAAACGATTTTTTTACTGATTGCCGGGTGGGAGGAGGGAGGCGACGCAATCCAAGCAGGGGAAAAATAAAACGGGGGGGGGGGAGGCAGAGCCTGGATTTACATTGCAGTATAACATTTTCATCTTCGCTTTAGAAGTTCCAAAAAACTTCTTGAAAAATGCGTTAAATATGCACAAGTTTTTTTTGGCCTCCATTAACCTTATTAACATTTTGAAAGGGGTTTAAGTTAGAGATGAGATAGAACAAAAAAAAAAACATCGTTTTATTCCTTTTCTTAAATAATAAAAATATAATACTCACACATCTGCTTGCCACAGAAGTCTGACAAGAGCCTTTCAGTTTATATGCCATAGTAGTAAATCCAACCATCGACTCCTATGACGTCTGTGAGGATGGCGGGACTCAACAGAAACATCCATGTCTTACCCGCAGCCTTCGATCAGTAGCCAGGCACGCTAACTACTCGGCCATGGACTTTAAATTCATGTTACGTGACTACTTTCTAACAAAGTCGAATCTCAAGGTCACTGTTTCAAAAATTCTACCTTGTATTTTCTCATGTTCATTTTTTCGTATTTGAAGAATATATATACGAATTTTGAACTTTGAATCTAGCCGAGTGGTTAGCGCGCTTGGCTACTGATCTAAGGGACCTGGGTTCGAACCCCGGGTAAGGTATGGCTGTTTGTGTCGTTTTTCTGCTGAGGTCCTGCCATCCTCTCAGACCTTCTGCTCTGGCATATAAACTGACAGGCTACTGTCAGACCTCTGTGGCAAGCAGCTGCTTGAGGGGGTATTTATTTATTTATTTTTTATTTACAAATTTATTTAAAGAAATCGTTGTACATTCCATCTCCTTTTTTGTAGGTGCTGCCGGTTGCAGTATTTTGGTTCCACTTTGTTCAGAATTTGTATTGCAGGCACAATCAGTTTGTTAGGTTTTGTTCGAAAAACAAAGTATGCTGCAGGACCTGCGGGATGTGAAAATGTTAGTGACACTTCCTCACTTGTATTGCCCACAGACACTATTTGAGCTAAACACCACTCTTTGTCATATCAACAAGTCACTAAATCGTTTATCGTATAAAGAATATTTAAACGACTCTTCACTTTTTGAATAGATTTAAATTAATATTTCATTTTTTTGGCAGAAGAATGATACCGTGAAATTTCTGTTGCCTGGAACAGATTTTGCTTCAAGGAAACTGCTCTTAAGCAATTTTTCCTCTTCGTTGGGCTCTTCATTTGTACACTAAAAGAAATGAATTGATGATACTATATTTCCTAGACTAAATTACTGAAGAGGTGTTATAATTTGATGTTCATCAAAGTTATAATTTGTTGTTCATAGTATCTTTGGAGGCTTGCCTTAGCAGCAAGTCTTTTGACAGTTCCTCCTATCCGTCAAATACACTTTTACCGTGTGCAGTGGCACAGAAAATGTCATTCTGCATTTATCCCAGAGACTTCTGCAATGTGACATGGATTTAAAACTGTGCACCTATCTGAGAAATACACTTTTTAAAAGTTGGAATTATGTGTCTTTAAAAGTAGGTAAGCAAGGAGATTTTTCTGAAATAAATGATCTGCAATTGTGTCATACTGAAGATTTTTTGAAATAAATACAAAACTTTTGTACTTGAACCCTTCTGAATCCCTATAGTAAACTGTAACTGACTATATCTGCAAGACAAATTCTAACCAAAGTGGAACCAAAAACTTCAACTGGCCGCATCTACAATTTGTCTAAAGAGGAGATGGAATGTACAGTCGCTCAAAAAAGTATCCGAACACTAGGGTTGATTACAGAATTCAGAAAAAATATCTGGCAGCGATTTTTTTAGAAATTAGTGATCTGGCAACCTTCGTGTCACTTAGTGATCTGGCAACCTTCGTGTCACTTAGTGATCTGGCAACCTTCGTGTCACGTGACACGAAGGTTGCCAGATCACTAATTTCTAAAAAAATCGCTGCCAGATATTTTTTCTGAATTCTGTAATCAACCCTAGTGTTCGGATACTTTTTTGAGCGACTGTGCAACGATTTCTTTAAACAAACTTGTACACTGAAATGTAAAAGTGTATTTTCATCAATCATCATTTTAATAAGTATTTAGTATTAGTATGCCTTCTAAGTTTAGGAAAATAAATTCCTTTTATGTGAGATTTAAATTTATTAATATTTACATTATGATTAACTTTTGGAGAAGCTTTTCAAAGACATCAATGAAATCAAAAATCTGTTAAAACATGATCCCATCTAGATTACCAAGTTCAAAACTCGTATACATATTCTTCAGATGTGAAAGAATGAATATGAAATTTTTTAAAAATTTAAAGAAAATGTTTTTTGAGAAATTAAAGGAACTGTGACCTTGAGATTTGACCTTGCCGAAAGTAGCAATGTGACATATTTTAAATTCCACGAAAAATGAAATAAAACGGTGATTTATTTTTGCTATCTCATCTTCAACTTAAGTTATTAACAATAATATGATTATCGGTAGGGTCAAAATTACGAAATTCTCTCAATTTCGTCTCTGTACAGTAAAAACTAATTGACAAAAATTTTATGAATCTATGATGTTATAAGAAGTAAGTTAAATTTTTAACTATCTATGATGGTACAGTAAGTAAGTAACCAAAATTTCATACAAATCAAAAACACTAAGGTTTTATGTTGGATCACTTGACATGGATAAACCCTTGTGTAAAAAGATTTTCTCGAAAAAAATTAATAAATCTTGCATTGCATAATTTCAAATAGTTTTTTTTGTATATCTAATAGGATTCATGAAACTCAATGTTAACGAGAATCTGTTAATTAAATAATTTGATTAATAATAAAATAATTTAATTACACACATCTGTTTGCTAAAAATTAATCGAATTATCTAACGTAAAAGAAATTAAGATTCGTATTTGGCTAAAACGAAAGGTATTAAAGTTACACGAATTAGGGATTTGTTAATGAAAATTTCAGGCAATGAAACAAGAGGCAGGAGCAAATATAAATAAATGGAAATAAATTTTTCGAACAAGGTAATAATTAAAATGCGATTAGGAAATAGGACATCAAACACATTTAAGATCACAATCAAAAGTCATTCAGGAAGTGTTTGGAAAATCCGGTTTATGATAGTTTATGAAATGAAATTTGTTAGTTTATTGAAAAAAGTCTTTATGAGAGTTATATATTGTTCAGCAATTAATAAATAATTATATTATTTGTACGAGCAAGGGGAATCAGAGATAATAATAAATAATGATTGTCAAAATTATAAAAAAGATATTTTCATAAATAAAAATAAATTAACATTTGGGAAAGCAATTATCGTCTAAGTCGCAGAATATCTGTATTTCTAAGAAAGAAATATAAAATTTATTTAATAGTGTCGAGTGTGTTGACAATAACATGCATTTTTCTGATTCGAGGTTGTAGAATGTAAATAGACTCTTGTAACACCAGACGCTGAATCCTTTGGCCAACAAGAAAGATTAGCAGAAGAAAAAGCTGTTTCGGACATAAATCAAATGATGTAGTTACAGAACTGGAAAGAGTATTTAATTCTTTACTGTAACTTGAACGTACTTTCAACTTTTCACTATTAAAAAAGAAATCCTCCTTTACTATTTAACCTTGGTCAAACATAACTTTTGTCATGTATCATTTAATTTCTACTTTGTTGCGAACTGTTAATGGATAAGGACGAAAGAAAAGTTTCAGAGCATTTTAGGTACAAATAAATCGCACATTGAAATCTGTAGTTGAACTGTTTTCATGAACTAAATGAAATATATTTTGCATAATTTTAACCGTTGTGCATTCTGATGAAAATTTTGATTGTGAATTTGAAAATATTAATAACGCTTATAACCACTGATCGTGTTTGTTAATGAAAGAGCTAATAAAAAAATTTTATACAGCCTATCGAAAAATAAGGGAATTCTTCATATGTAAATGGAATGGCAACTTTGAAGATCCATAACTTTTTAAACTGCTTTTTATGGAAAATTGGCTGAAGAAAACTATCTTAGATTTATCAAAATCTTGATTTTCAACAATATTTCGTTGAGTATTTAAAAAGTTTTGGAAGCTGGAATATCTTAGAATAATTTTGCCCATTCTGTAAAACAATTCAAAACTTGCGAAAACTGAATCATTACTTGATTGTTTTACCTCTGAGCAGCACTTTTTTGCCCACAGTAATCTAAATATCCAGGTCACAAGGACCCCGAAGGATCAGAGATGGTTGGGGGAAGGGGACCCACTGGGCAGTTGTTGGGAGACAACTCAAGGCCATTCTCCCGTCAAGGCCATCCAGCCTGTTCCTTAACGAGCACAAGGTATGGCTCTCCCGCATATGGCCACAGCTTAACGTCCCATCCGGCGGACGGCAACCTTTCCAAGCCCAATCGGTATCCCCCTGCTGACCGCAGGCAGGGCGAGAGTTTTACGTAGATGAATCTCAACGGTGGCCCAGCTGGAACTCGAATCTGAGACTTGCAGACTGGCCGACTGAGCCACGAATCATTACTTTGGACTTTAGAAAATACTTTTATTTTACTGAAGGTCTAGTATAAACTATTATTTTATTTTCATTAACTTTTGCGAACATTTTTAATTAATGGTAGTGTTGTTTTTAAATATTCGACATCTTATCATTTGCCAGGGACATTAGGCAGTTGGCTCAGATTTCAGAGGCTCATAATCTGATACAATCTAATAGAAATCCAGGCTCGAGTCCTAATTTTCTCTGCTAAACTCCGTTTTGTTCTCAGTAAGAAAGGTAGCGCCGTCCATCGGATGGCAAGTTAAGCTCAGTTCGCTACGTGTCATATTAACTGATTGGTAAAGAACCATCTGAGGCACGCGACAAAGGAAATTTCTACAAAGGCATGAGAAAATATATCGTCCATCTCTCATCTAAGAGATGTCCTGTGTATCCCTTTCTCCATGCCCTTGCAGTCGTCATTGCAGTTGTGTGCAAAAATAAAGTACAACTCAGAGAAAAATTAATTAAACCGAATCAGTAATCAAATTTTTTGCATAAGAATTCATTTAAGATGCTGCGAGCTTCGAATCCGTTTATCCAATTGACATGGCAGGGAAATTCTCTCACATTTTAGTGGCACTCTATAATTCTTTATATTGTGATAAAATTGGTTTTCCTTTACTCGCATAACTCCGAATATAAAATATTATACATTCTTATCGAAATTTAAAATATATTGCTTTTTGCACAAGTTTCAAAAATTATTACTATTGTCTACGACATTTAAAAGAAAGGTAATTGAAATAAAAATCACTATATTTTGGCACGAATATATATTTAAGGTACATGATTGTTTAATGGTAGCATTTAATAAATAGCAATAATTTTATTTTCATATTCATTTATAAAAACATTAGATCAAAACTTTAAAATCAAAGCTGGAATGAAAACTACAAGAACAAAACGAAATAAAAAAAACAAAAAAAGAAAAACCTATAATTTTAGTATCTCCCAAATATTACCAAGGGGTAAATCAAACACGTCCAAGTAATTAAATAAGTTATATACAAATAAGCAGACAACAGTCTCTGAAAATATTAAAAAAGTAATTTTGAATAATTATGCTGAACAAATATTCAAAATCATTTTTAATAATAAAAAATTCTCTAAGTTTGTGCTTAAATGCAATTTGATTGTTTAGGTTTCTGAAATCACCTGGTAATGAATTGAACATTCATTCTGTGTGCTAGGTAGAAAAAATTTTTCTACCTAGCACACAGTTTTTGACACACAGTTTTGCTAACTTTGGGGACAACGTATATTTTTCCGAATTCTCTAGAATAATACGACTTTACCTTTAATTTAAACCATTGAGAGTTATTTAAAGAGAAATAGTGTTGACTTGAATATAAAAGATTTTCTGAGTGTTAGAAGAGAATTATGTGAATAAATTTCAGCAAGGTTCCATCTCTTATTTTAAATACACATCTTGCTATTTTATTTTGCAATCTAATGGCAGGATTTATATTTATAAAATAATCCACCCTCCCCCTAGACATAGATTCCATACTGTAGAGTAGAAGGAATCCAGGCAAAATAAAAAAAAATCCTTAATAAATTACCATCAACTACTTTTATTTACAATAATAAATATAAATTTACATCAAAGAATACATCAAAGAGATGATAATCAAAGAATACATTAAGAATCATCAATCTTTTGTTTTTCTCCTAAAAATATCCAATTTTGCGCTACTGCCTTTTCAATTCCTCTACATCACTTTAGTTTCGTAGTTTAGTCTTTTCTAATAGTTATTTCTATTTTCATACTCTTGTCATTTGTTTGCCAAAACCGTAGTCGTTTACATATTGACTTATTGGTCTCAATTCTTATTAAAACTACAAAGCGAATTAAATACTATTTAAATTTTTCTCCTTTTAATCCATCGTAAAAAAATTTCAGTGAGTTTGAGAATATTTTGAGTGAAATTTGGGAATTCTGCTAAAAGACCGCTGAAAAGATTTTCAATGTCGTTCTTCCTCCCGTGTGAATAGAAAGGAGGTTTCATTTCATTCATCTGTACGAACAGAAACCCTAGCACAGAGAATTGAACTGTAACAGAGATAGAGAGGAGACACTACAACTTTTAGTTGTGCTACAAGATGGCTTTTTCAGTGACTAACAGAGCAGCAACTGGCTGAGCTCCGACATAGCGGCCGCAGCGATGACAAAACCACTTGACTCTTGCCACTTGCTGGTTTCGTGGGCGGTCATCGACCTTCCACGCGAGCCACACTCGAAGCACGAGTACTTGGCCAATGGCGTCTCGAGTCGCGGTTTGTGCAGCGCCCTCCTTCGGCTGACAGCAAAATAGTTAGCCATTCCTGGCAACGAGGTAAACAAGAAAGTCGACAAATGTATGTCAGTAGAGGCAGAGACTTGGTTACGGACGGAAGCATAATTTTCGGAAGCTTGTTAGAGTCGCCTCTTCGCCTCAGCAGATACACAAGAATTTTCAGATATTATCGGAGAGATTGTGGTCAGGATGCAAGAGTGAAGGACACCAACTGCACAGGATGTTGGGTAGAAATTGATAACCGAATTCATCTGATTTATTGCACTGATAAACGGCGGAAATGAAAAATTGGGATAATTTAGTAAAATTATGTGCACACCATTAGATCTTGCGTTCTTAAATAAATAAGATTTAATATTGTCAAGACAATGTGCACTAAAAATAAAAAAAAATCTTTAAGAAACAATTTCTCATGTATTAATATGTTCGTTTTCTAATGGTAAATTCATCCCTGAATCCTTAATCTTAGCCAATCTTTCGACATATTCTAGCAGCGACTGGAATAGCTGGTGTTGAACACCTTAAAAATATATATACTCCCTCAAGAGCTGCTTGCCACACAGCCTGTCAGTATATACGCCACAGTAGAAGGGAACGGTGACGATATTTGTATTCTCTTACTTCTCTATTAGTAATCTCTTCAGCGACGATATTTGCATTCTCTTACTTCTCCGTTAACAATCCTTTCAATGAAGATATTTGTATTCTCTTACTTCTCCTTTAGCAATCCCTTCAATGACGATATTTGCATTCTCTTACTTCTCCGTTAACAATCCTTTCAATGAAGATATTTGTATTCTCTTACTTCTCCTTTAGCAATCCCTTCAATGACGATATTTGCATTCTCTTACTTCTCCTTTAGCAATCCCTTCAATGACGATATTTGCATTCTCTTACTTCTCCGTTAACAATCCTTTCAATGAAGATATTTGCATTCTCTTACTTCTCCTTTAGCAATCCCTTCAATGACGATATTTGCATTCTCTTACTTCTCCGTTAACAATCCTTTCAATGAAGATATTTGTATTCTCTTACTTCTCCTTTAGCAATCCCTTCAATGACGATATTTGCATTCTCTTACTTCTCCGTTAACAATCCTTTCAATGAAGATATTTGCATTCTCTTACTTCTCCTTTAGCAATCCCTTCAATGACGATATTTGCATTCTCTTACTTCTCCGTTAACAATCCTTTCAATGAAGATATTTGTATTCTTTTACTTCTCCTTTAGCAATCCCTTCAATGACGATATTTGCATTCTCTTACTTCTCCTTTAGCAATCCCTTCAATGACGATATTTGCATTTTCTTACTTCTCCGTTAACAATCCTTTCAATGAAGATATTTGCATTCTCTTACTTCTCCTTTAGCAATCCCTTCAATGACGATATTTGCATTCTCTTACTTCTCCGTTAACAATCCTTTCAATGACGATATTTGTATTCTCTTACTTCTCTGCTGGCAGTCTTGTGCTGACTCCATTTGAATTCTTTTAACCGTCAGTTAGTAATCCTGTGTTGATGATATTCGCATTATCTTGCTTCTCATTTGTCAGTCCTGTACAGATTTTATTCTTCTTACTCCACTAAGCAATCTCCGTGCATGCCGTTAACATTCGTAGTAATAACTTTTCTAAATTGTTCTGATATCACAGCCCAAATGTTCCACTTGTTTAGTAACTAGTGCACTTTGGTCAACTGACAACCTATTAAAGAAGGACTATATGCCTTAATAACAGAAAAAGAAAACTTTAAAAGTACTTTTTTGCATTCAAAGAAATAGTGAAAGGGTATAAACATACGTCACATAACTGTATATTTTTCGTCTCTGTTTCGTTTCCTTTATAATTTTCGTGTTTGTTTCCCCTCTAGCTTGGAAAAGACCGGAAAATGGGAAAATGAAAAATGGTAATCCTGCATTAGAGTAAAGGTTTCCTTCAACAGTACATTTTATAATGAAACAGTTTATTTTATGAGTCACATCCTTATCCAGTAGGCAGAAGAATCAACTATTGATGAGATTCGGTCGTTTGTAATGAACCTGTGGTGAATCTGGTGGAAGAAGCGCATCAAAGCAGGATTAGAAAATCATTCACCATAGTAGTGACTCTGAAATTGAACATATAAAACAAAGGCTCATTTTTATTCCAAATAAACTACTGCACTTGCTCAACAGGTTCGGGTTCCAGCTGGGCAAGTGTAGAGATTATTTTCTGCCAAACTCCCCGCCCTGCTTTCAGTGAATAGGGGTCACTGCTGGGTTGAAAAGACCGCAGTCCGTCGGATGGGACGTTAAGCCGTGGTCCCGTGTGTGGGAGAGACACACCCGCGCACGTTAAAGAACACGCTGGATGGCCTTGACTGGAGGCTGACACCCTTTTCCCAACAGCTGTCCAGTGGGTCCCCTTCACCCAACCATCCACAAAACTACGAGAGCTTCGAACTTGGACATCTGTTCAAAATAACTGATATTTAAGTAACGAATATCATGTTTTAAAAATTTAAAAGAGTCGAATTTACCCTTAAAAATGGAAGACTTTCGACACATTCATGTACAGAGTTGCAGTAAAATTAGACCATAATGCTATCTAACCATATCGATAATAAATCATCGGCACGGTTCAAATTTCGAAGTTTCATACTCAGAGATATGAATGAACTAATTGATTTCGATAATATTAATCTAATGTAGACGATAGGTATTCTCCCAGCTGCTCTGCAGCCTTAATGTCAGCGTTCTGATAGACATCAACCAGCACAAAAGGCTCAAAATTCGAAAGTACCAAATTAGAGATATGAATAAACAGGAGATTCCGATAATATAAAGTAATGCAGACGATAGGTATTCTCTCAGCTGCTTTGCAGCCTCAATGTAAGCATTCCGACAGGCCTCAACCAGCACACGAAGGTGGCTTTTGGTGCCATCCATATGATGTAATACTGTCCTGTATAGTGGAACGTCGGATGGCATCATTCAATCATATTTAAACACGTGCTCGAATATATTGAGCCCCCCCAATTTTAAGAAATTTAATGTAACAAAAAGAACAGCAACCTAACGGCAATGTTCGTCACCCCTTTGGAGGAAAATACCGAAGATTTGATCATCCAATTTACCAATTTTAGAAGCTTTACAATAACATTTCATTTATTTTTTTTTATTTTCAATATATAGAACAGAGAAGAATCCTAAAAATCACTCGTAAGTTTTATAGACCTTCTCATACAAAGGCATGCCCTACTAAGATCGAAATCAGGTTTAACTGACTACTGCCACAAATGCAGCTAACATCAGAACAAAATTTGACTCCTGGTAGAGCAACTAACTCACAAACCAGTATGGTTCTTATGACCTTATTTACATAATTTCATGGAATCAGAATCGTATTTTACGTTTATTCAATTCTCTTATATTTATTTATGCAGCTACTTTCCATCTCTTTATAATTAATAGCTTATTTAGACAATTCGGTTCATTCAAGGAAAAGGTAATCCAGTAATCTCGAGAAACGCGGTAGATATTATCATCATAATCATCATCCTCAAGCAGCCAAGGGCTACGGAGATCCAACCAGACTGCGCAATTTAGTTCTCCCGGTATATCTGTCATGAGCTACTTCTGCTGAATCTTGCCACTGCACACCAATCCTAAAAAGGTCTTGTTTGATTGTCTACCAACCGCATCCAAGGTCTCCCCCTCTTTCTGAGACCTTCAGGCACAATGTTCATAACCCTATTCGCCAATCTATAATTATTCATACGGCCAACATGATCAAACCAACGGAGTCTCTCTCTGCTCAATATGTAGCTTAAAGGAGGTTGCAAACTCCTTTGCCTAACCTCATCATTAGTTACAAAGTTGAACCACCTAATGCCCAAGATACTTCGTAAGCATCTGGAATCAAAAGCATCTAGTTTCCTCTTATCTTGTTTACACAGCGTCCAAGTTTCACTACCATAACTAACCCTAGAAAGAACCAAACTATTATACAGTCTAATTTTAGTCTTTAGGTGTATACGCCTATTTCTCTGCACTCTCCATAGATTCTTAAAAGTCCCGGCAGCAATCCCTATTCACAATGGCGGACTGGGTTCAAAAATATTGGTTGCCAAAAGACAAAGAGGCCAATCCACAACTATAAGGCTATCATTTTTAACATATTATCTAATGTTTAAGGGGGCCACTTCATCAGGGGCTTACAGGACCCACTTGCCATCGGGCAAGCTGACACCCTGGCCAGTCCGCCAGTGCCTATTCGTCTGTTAATCTCATGCCGCACATCACCAGTATCTGTTACATAGCTCCCAAGATAATTAAACTGTGACACCTCCTCAAGACTGCAACCATTCAGATTAACTGAATCACAGCCTGCCTGACCAATTTTCACCACTTTAGTTTTCTCTCTGTTTATAACCAAACCTACTCTACTAACAGTTTCATCAACAGCTTGAATGAAAGAGTTCATCTCATCAACATCATTTTGCCAAAAGGGCTAAATCATCAATAATATAAATCAGAATTTTCAAGATCTCCAGACCATTTAAGGCCAAAATCTTTCACTTGGAGTGAATTTCGCATAACATAATCAATTACCAAACTAAAGAGAAAAGGAGACAGAATGCACCCTTGACGAACATCAGAAGTAATGCTGAACCAATTGCTACAATCCTGACCAACTCTCACACACGGCTCAATGTTATTATATAGAGCTTTCCTGTATGCCATAGGATCTCACGATCAGCAGAGTCGAAAGCCTTTTTGAATCAACAAAGCTAGTAACCAAAAATATCTGAAACTAAACATTCCTCAAGAATCTGCTTGAGTGAAAATACCTTATCTACACAAGATTCTTAATTCAATCAGATTCTTAATTCAAAATTTGCACAATTATGCAAAGAACTTTACCTGGAACAGTAAGCTGATACCCGTGTAGTTTTCACAAGAACTGCGATCACCCTTTTTAAAAACAGGGATAATAATAGCTCTGGTAAAATCCTTAGGAACCATGCCTTTATCTTGAAAGATTAAAAATTTCGGTCATCCATGAGGAAACCGAAACATTCCCAGCTCTAAGCATTTCATTAATAATTTCATCTACCCCATGGGGATTTATGTAGTTTAAGTTTAGAAATAGCCAAATTAATCTCAGACTCTGTTATAGGGCCAAAGTTAAAGCCAGTAATGCATCTGTCATCATTACAAAAAATGTGAGTAGAACTAATTACATTGTTTAGAACATCACTGAAATGATCAGCCCACCTAACCACAATAGAATCCTCACCTTTAATAACCTAACCTGTTTTTCCTTCAATCCCTGTATACCTGTCCGTTTTCTACCACACAATACATTAACTATGTGGTTGTCAACTGTCAACCCACAACAAACAGAAAACACAGCGAAGATTTTTCCTTCCAAAGAAGCTCACAAGTGCTGCATATTCAGCATCCATAACACTGGGCAACAAATTTTCATAAAAGTCATGCCTCTGAGATAAAAGTAGCCGTTTCTTGAAGATTTCAAGGTGCTGAACATGAATATGACAATGAAAATGCAAAATTGGCTACAATTTCTGAGAAATCCACAATAGTTTCTTATATAATAGAGTAATATGTACATATGACATGTATCGGTAAAACTCCGTTTCTACTTCCGACGTCGCTTTGCCTGTCGCTTGTACAGCTGCTCAGAATCATCTCTGGCGAGCGTAGTCACCCAACATTGAAGTGGACCGGTCACCCTGGTATCGTTTCTCCATCGTTGCAATGTCCAGGTGAAAACGTTCACCGTGCTCATCACTAACTATGCCACAGATGTCGGGGAAGAAATCTAAGTGGGAATGGAGAAAGTGGATCTTTAAGGACATATTGCAGCCAAGTTTGTAATGCAGAGACAACATGTCCTTAAACAGTTTCTTGTAGTTGTCTGCCCTGACATTCCCGAGGAATTTAGTTGACATCAGACGAAACACGTCCCAAGCCGTTTTCTCGTCACCCTGAAGCAGTTATCAAACATCTGGTCTCGCGAATCTGAGGACCCATAAAAATTCTCTCTTTAATTTTCAATTCGCTGAGTCGAGGGAATTTGTCAGCCAAGTACTTGAAAGCTGATGCAGTCCAGTCCATGGCTTTTACCAAGTTTTTCATCACACTGTAACGCTCCATAGAAATGCAAATACTCTTAAGTTTGGACCCATTTTCTGATCCAATTTGTTTTATGCTCCGGATAGCTGAGACGGGCGCCAGGCAATAATTAACAAATTCCCAAAAAAATAGAATAAGTTAAATTAGGGTTCAAAATACCAGCGAGCGTTAATGAGTAAGAATCCAAAAATGATTGTCAAGTTAAATATCTAAATATAATCAAAAGTTAATTCACGTTGCTCAAGAGAAAAAATTAGTAAAGACTCAAAAGGTTTAAATAACAAACAAATTTATTTCCAAAAATCACTCACCAAAACTTCAATGAAGAAGATACATTAACTGAGCACTCTTCATGCTACATGCTTATGCTCTACTCACTCTCTATCTGATTCTCTCTATGTGCTCTCTCACTATGCTATGTGCACTTACTTGTGCTACACTGTGCTACTGACTGTCTACTGTGACTAGCATGTCATCGGTTTTAACAAGAGCCGAACGTGTCATGTTGCACGCCGGGAAAGACATTTACATAATTTGACAAGCGACGCAAGCTATGACGCAAGAGTGTGCGTGTCCTTGTGCTCGCGCTTTAGCGGGTGACAGTCAGAAGATCGGAGTTGCGCATGCACAACTCCTAACTCTTGAAAACGAGCGCTGTGATGCCAAAAAGGAAATAAAAATCCCCAAAATGATAAATATAACGTAAATTAAGCAAAACTGGTTAAGGTAAAGTAAAAGTGAATGATGGGGCATCACAACACCAATTTTGATGTTTAGGGACGGTAGCAGGATTTTGTGCATTTCTGCCAGTGCTGGGTGTTTCACATTCTTCTCTGTGACCTTCAGAGATTTCCTCTGAGGTCAGTTTCTCTTCACGTACTGCAAAGTGTTTGCTTGGCTGTCCCATTCAGATAAGAAACAGCAGTACTTCATATATCCCAGATGCAGACCCTCTGCATCAATAGAGACACTACCTTCAAGTCACAACACAGATGTCAGCCATACTTGCTGTATTGAAGACAGTTCAACATCTGTTTTAGGTTGAAGTTGATTTCCATTATGCAGGCAACACCGTCTTGAGACTCAATTTTGAAGAGTCTACGAACAGTCGCCATTCTTGAGGGTCATGTTTGATTCTGAGGGCATTCATCAGGCCATATACATTTGAGCAGAACACAAGGTCATCTTCCTTTCTGAAGTATGGCATAAATTGCTCATGACGAGTTCGAAACGAAGTCACTCGGACATTTTCCTTGAGAAGATTCCATTGCTTAAATCTTGATCCAAGTAACTCTGCTTTGTCCTTGGACAGCTCCATATCGCGAAGAGATCATTCATTTCTTCTTCAGTGAGAATATGTGGTGCAGAAGACACACTGTGCCAGACCTATGGATCATCATTAGACACTGAAGGCTGTGGAGAACCCGACTTCGATTTGCCTCTCTCCTTATTGTCTGAATTGATGGAAAATTCTTTTGGAGTTTCGGGAACGGGAAGGCCATCGTGGTGCGGAAGTGGTCAGAGAGCAGACTGTACGGGTACGCTATTGTCTACTTCTTTTCCCTTGTGATGCCTCCAGAAACAGGTGGAACCATGCAGAAGTAGCAGTCATTTGCGCGATTGCTTGACTCTCTCCAAACCATAGGAACAGCAAACGGCATCACCACTTTTTCGCCTTTCAGCCACTTCGGATTATTTCTTGCACACGTACTGCAACTTATGTGTGGGGCACAGACCTTGTCCTGATCTCCGATCTTGAATCCAAAATAAAACTCTTACGCCGCTTTCACTATTGGAGTGATGGCCATTTTCTGGCTTGCAAATGTCACTTACCCGCAAATGTAACAAAATCTATCTACACTATTAGCACAGTTACCAGACATCACAACTTCTGGATTGAAACTGCAAGGATCACTTGTGTTGTACTTCTGACTCAGTGATAAATTGGAGTCGCTCAAAAGACTTGCTCACCCCACGAGATGTTGCTTGCAAACAACAATTGCATTATCTTTTGTCCACGATTGTAAAGCCACAATGTCATGACTGAACTACATTGCATCAGAAAATGATGCAATACCTCCGGATGTTGTGTGTATGGCGGGCTGATGCAATACAACGCAATATGTTGCAATCTGGAGTTTAAAATACAGCGTTGCGAAATGGTTACCTGTACTCAATGCAGACAGAGATGTTTATACATGACCATCTCTGTCTCTCCTAAACAAAAGCCAATCGAAAAATTTTATGGTCATTTTCGGTCTTACAGGATAAAATGATGCCCTTAAAATTCTCCATAAGGTTGTTTTTGCACGGAGAATATGACCACTTGGTACAGCTCTCGTAAAAGGTGATTCTACCAAAAAAAATTATTGAAATGCTTCTTTTCGCTTTATTCATAGCAAAAACAATAACTATTCTTAGATAAATGTACAGGAAAAATTGTCATCAGCTGGGTGGGATCTGAATCAACGATTGTGGAATGACTAACTTCATGGTGTAATGAATAGAGCCAGGGATCAGCAACCTTTTCAGACTTACGGGCCACATTCAACTTTAATTTTAATAATCGGGGAAAATAGTGAGTGAAAAAAATACTTAAGGTATCAATTTTTATTATATGAATCTTAAAAAACACAGAAATATTTAAAGTACGAGATATGAAACAAACCTGAAACTGAAACTGAATGAAAAATTATTATCACATAAAAACAAAATAATATAGTTTATGCATCACAATATGTGTGTTTCCCTGCTTAATGTGACTTTTGTGGTTGTTTTCCCTTACCCAAATTATCTATGTCCACCTGAGATGCAAATTCGAATCGAATCTTATGGATTACCGTCCCTTGATATCCATGTATCTGTGAATTCTCGACTGACTGATGAACATTTGTTCATCAGTCAGTCGAGAAGAAAGTTTATTTTTTCTAAAACTAATAGCAGAAAATGCTTGTTCGGAAATATATGTGATTCCAAATCTTCTTTGCGAAACTGATTAATCCTTCAAATTTTTTTGGTAAGCATCGATAAAATTTTTGGATATTTTCTAACGAAAACGCGTTCTTTAACAATATAGTTTATGAATTATTACCACTTATTTTAATGAAACACACATATTGTGATGCATAAACTATATTATTAGTTTTTCACTGTGTTGTAATTTTAAAACTTCCATCTGCAGTTGGTTTGGTACGTCATCAATGTCCACATTAAAAGGGTTCAAAAATAATCGCACTTCGATGCTATTTCCATGAAAATACACAAATCTTGCTGAAAATTACGTTTGTAAATCTTCAATAATACCAACAAAAGTTTCCTTTTGTGTTTGCCATCCAACAATTTCGAGATACAGATTTGCAACATGTAAAATGATGTAGATTTTCTTCCATCAAATGTTTCTTCAACAGACATAGTTTGGCATCAAAAGCTTTTATGTCAGAAAACAGTTCTGCTAGAAATTTTCCTTGGCCCTGCAGGTTCAAATTAAGTTCATTAAGGTACGTTGTAATATCTACCATAAATGCAAGTGACATAATCCATTATTTATCCGATAGTTATGGGACAGTTTTTTCGTGTGTCGTCATGAAAATATCTATTTCCTCACTAAATTAATGCTAATTTAGCTAAACAGCTGAGTAGTAGATATCGTCCTTACACTTCGAATCGATTTCTATCAAGAATTCTTGAAATTGGCGTCGATGTTTCAGACCGTTGTGTCGGATGTCATTGACAGTTGATATCACGGTGTCCATAACGTCTTTCATTGATGATAAAATTTTGCAGAAAAGTGCTTCCTGATGAATGATGCAATGAAATACCACTGGATTATCATAACCTAAAATCTGTAATTCCGCGTAAATTCGACCTACTACTCGCGCCAAGTTGCATGGCGATGTCACGAAATAAGGTATAAAATTATTTTTAATTTATTATTCATATTATAAAATGTATTATTCAAATAATTCAACATACGGGCCACATACTATGTAAGTATGGTCAACCTTTTATGGGCCACCAAAAATGCACATGTGGGCCTCCGGTTGCCGACCCCTACTTAAAGCCACTAATAGAGGATGATTTTTCGGCTGCCGGTAGCTCAGAGGTCAGAACACCTGGCATGTTATCAAGAAGTCGTGAATTCAGATCCCACCTGGCTAACTCTATATTTATTTAGTATATTGACAACAGGTGAAATCCTATTATTTCAATAATTATTCTTTATTTTATAATTATTTGGAAAGGAAACGAAATCTGTTGTTTCTGTAGTTGTGAATTCTCATGATCATTTGAATGCCTCAATTCACCATCATTCTTTTTCCTCCTGGAAACCAGGATTGGAAATAATTTTAGAAGCTTTAAGGCTGTCTATAATAAAAAATAATTTATCGAAATTGCACTGTTAATTTTTCTAATGCAGTTGTTACAATTTCGAGATTCAAGTGGAAAGTAATAGGAATAAAACAAATACTCGAAATCGAAAAAAAAAATCCTTATCTATAGTAGTTTCTGAGCAATTATCGATCTAACTTGTTATTATATAAATACTGACAAAATAATCTCATAGAGGTTTAACAGGAACATCTGAATAAAATGCGCCACATTTTATTGAGATGTGGTGTCTGTGACGACAGAGCGACTTCAGCAGAAAGACAACAGAAGTACCGTCCTTTCCTCGAGCAACACAAGTCCCTTTGGTAAGCGTCGGAGCCCGCTCACCTATCGTCCACCGCAACGGTATTAGAGGAAAAAATGGCCAGAGATAAATGAAGAATTTTTTAGTTAGAGTAAAAATTATCTTGGACTTGCGTTTGAATCCTGCAGCTGAGGGTTTTTTTTCTATCTGCTAAAAAAACTATTGCTAAGAAAAAGGATTATTTTAAAATGAGCAAAAATATTGGCAACTTATACGTTGCCCAGAGGAAGAGAATTGAGATTATTAGTAATGTAGGTGCAAGAATTGGAAGCAGAAATGACGTTGCACAATTCCCATGGAGCAAGTGAAGAAACAGATGAAAGCTATCGGCGCATGTCAAATTTCCGTTTCTGTGACGAAGCTAGAGGGCGAGTCCAAATCATCAGCTGCGGTCCACTGAGGGCGAGCACTTACCCAAAGGAGAAAGAGATCTCATCTCAGCCATTACATCATTTGGAATCAATAAAAAACAGCTAATTACGATTAGAAAAAGTAGGGGGTTGTAAAGCGAAATTCCCCCGTGACCTTGAATGGCAATGTCGTAATTCGCTGGCGATTACCAATGACCCTTACAAGGTTAGGGGGTTATGTAGCAGAGGACGTACAGATCTCCATACGGTTCTTCACGTAACGGTTGGTGCCAGAAGCGCATATGCAAAGAGCAGTCGTTGCTACAGGCGTTCGTTGTAATCACCATGTTCACAGCGAACATTTGGTTCTCGCCGAGGAAAGAGAAAACTTCTGGTCTTCGTTTGAAGAGAGAAAGGGAGAGATGTCAAGGTTACGTCATACAAACCGAAACGATGGAAATGCGCGTTCCGAAGAAAACATAAAAACAAAAACGTGTTCTAAGCATTCACAATAAAGTACACTTGAAGAGGACATCAATAAATATGACGCTGCTCCTGATACTTTTACTGTTTATACAGCCTGAGAATTATTACCTAGGGAAATTATCCATCTGACAGGATTGGAATTTCCATTGTAAGCATCATATAATGTCTCTCTTGGCGGAGGGAGAAAAGGATTATAGTGAATTAATAATAAAATATCCAATAATCTCTCCCATATTATACATTTTTCTCAACCCCTTTCCACTAGGGTGAAAATGCTTAATTCGCATCATGCACCAGGTGATAGAAATTAAAATAAGTAAAACAAACTAATCCCTTAAGTACTTTAATTCTGGAATAAAGGTGATTTCGGAGGGCGAAACTGATCCGAAATTACCTAGTCAACATGATGCGAAATATTGGGGGGTATGAAAAGAAAATAAGAAGCCCACGTAACGCAGAGTTGACGCAAGTATGACCTAATGCATTTCCTAATTATCAACTCTATCATTGCTAATGGAGTATAGAAAAATATCCCCTCAAGCAGCTTCTTGCCACAGATGTCTGATTGGATCCTGTCAGTTTATACGTCATAATATAAGCAGGGCTGATATTCAGCTGGCACGCACCGGTACGGACATACCGGTTATTAAAATACCTCCATAGCGGTTGTTAACTAGTATAATAATAATTACGAGTTTGATGTGGTTCCTTATATCAAATCATGGCTCAGGCAGGCAGGGACAACAAACACAGCCGCGTCAAACAAAACATCACACTAACAATTCCTAAAAATCAAAAATTTGGAAAATATTTCTAAACTATCAAAATGATTTGCGCTACATCTTATACCATTTGGGAAGAAGTTTTATAATATATATAATTTATAGAAAAAAAGAGAAATTTTAAGTATGTACATTCGTGACACACATACTTCTTTTTGGTTTTTGAATTATATATCAATATATATTACCGTATCGGTTGTTGAATATTTTGAATATTAACCCCTGAGTATAAGATCTCTGAGGAAGGTGGGACTTCAGTAGAAAGACTACACAAACATCTATGCTTTACCCGGGGCTCGAAACCAGGTTCCTTTGATCAGTAGCCAACCACGACAACCACTCGGCCATGGAACGGATATGACCTAACGTGAATAAATGAGTTTGCCTAAATATAACTGGTAAACTTGTCCTCATATTTAATGAATCATTTGTTTCTTATACGTATGTTTATTGTCTAAAGATTTCATGTAATTATTTCCTTCTTTATGTATCTTGAATGTCCTCACAATAAATGTAATAATTTCCTTCATATATCTATATTAGTTGTCCTCATATTTAATGTAATCGTTTCCTTCAAATATCTATCTTGATTATCCTCAGATTAAGAGTAATCATTTGCTTCATTAATCCATCTTGGTTGTCCTGTGGTTTAATAGAATCATTTCCTTCATATATGCATCTTGGTTCTCCTCTGATTTCTGGTCTGTAAACGGTAGCTAGGCATAAACTGGAAGGAGAGTTGTGAACCAATCTCTAGTGATGATGAACAAAACCGGCCAGGTCTAACACCTAATGTCCGACCCCGCCTTCTCGTGGAGCAGGCCGTTAGTACCTTTCAAAAGAGATATTCTCTTTTGGAAGGGAACGGAAGTGGAGGGCTGCCAGTTCAGTATGGCCTACTGATCTGGTCATCTATGGCCACTTTTTTCTTTTTTTTCAACCTTGCTGAGGAGTGGTCAACTTCACAGGGTCCTGGTGCTGACCATTTATACCTACTAGACTGGGCTTGTTTATGGATTTGAGCTTGATTATGGATCCTGGACTTGCTGCACTGGTGGGCCTCTGTTGAGGGAGAATCTGCCGCTGTGTTTTCTGTTTGCTTCTGGGTTGCCAGCCCTAAGTGAACAGAGGCATGGGATACCTTATATCAGCTGGTGGATAATCCTAATCAGAGGATCTTACTTAGCTAGTTGGGCATCGTCAAGCCTAAACTGCAGTAATGTGTCTCAGGCAGGCCATATGGCTCTTGAAAAAGTCCACTTGAAAAGGTGGTGCCTGAAGTTCTTACCAGCATTAGTGACTTCAGCCTTTAGCGAAGGAGAAACAGGTCTTAGCCCCATGCCTGCGATCATGGGGCTGTTTGACATTGTTGGCCCTACCTATCTCAATAAACCTAGTCTTTTTAAAAATCCTACTAATCATTTTCTCTCTGCAGGAACGTGGAACGTGAGGACATTTTATAGAGATTATTCTCTCGATGTCCTTACGCAGGAATTCCAGCGCTATAACCTAGATATTGTAGGCTTGCAAGAGACCAGATGGACAGGTAAAGGTGAGATACTTAAAAATAACATTAAATTTCTCTTTACAAGGAGGGAGGATGGAAAGGACCACCAAGGCGTGGGTCTGCTGCTCAGCAGACATGCTAGTGATGATCTTCTAGGATATGAGTGCATTAATGAAAGGTTTCTTACAGCAAAATTTCACACAAGCATTAAAGACTTGACTGCTGTTATGCCCCCACTGAGGATGCCAATGAGGATGAGAAGGATATGTTTTACGAACAATTTCAGAATATATTTTGAATTCTGTCAAGAAAGTAGATATTACCCTTGTTCTAGGTGACTTCAATGCCAAAGTTGGTACTGATTCTGACCTTTGGGGACGAGTGATAGGCCCTTTTGGTATTGGTAGCTGCAATGGCAATGGGCAACGTCTCCTTCAGGTAAGTAAACTCAATGGTTTCAGAATAACTAACACATATTACAAACACCGCGACATACATAAGTACACAAGGGTTTCACCTGATGGGCTGCATAAGAATGTGATTGATTATGTATTAATTAACAGCAAAAGGGCTAGTTCTGTTAAGAATACCAGGGCATATAGGGGAGCTGAAATTGAATCCTACCATTACCTTGTTAAAAGTGTCTTGACTTAAACTTAAAAAGTGTTGTGCTAAATTTAAAAAATTTACTTTTAAAATTGAAGCTTTGAAAGAGCCAGTTATAGCTAAAGCTTACCATGATAGGTTACTTAGTCATTATGACAGTCATGGTTTGCTTAATACTGAAGTTGAGGAAGAATGGGGCCATTTTAAACAGGCTTTTTTGGAAACTAACAGTACTCTTTTAGGGAAAAAGGAGCAGAGGAGGCAGAATTATTTAAGTGATAAGGCACTTGAGCTTATTTCAGAAAGAAGGAACTGCAGGAATGTTCTTAATCAGTACCCTACTAGTCCTAATAGAAAGCATTACAAAGAACTTAATAAACGTGTAAAGGATCAGTTAGCTACTGATAAGAATCTTTGGCTTGATGGCCTTGCTGACAAAGCTGAGGAAGCAGTTAGACAGCACAACAGCAGAGAGCTGTACCAGATAGTTAATGTTTGTGTGGTAGAAAACGGACAGGTATACAGGGATTGAAGGATAAACAAGGTAAGGTTATAGAAGGTGAGGATTCTGTCATGGCTAGGTGGGCTGAGCATTTCAGTGATGTTTTAAACAACGTGGTTAGTTCTATTCCCATTGTTTGCAATGATGATAGATGCATTGGTGGCTTCAATGTTGGCCCTATAACACAATCTGAAGTTATTTTGGTTGTTTCTAAATTTAAACTACATAAATCCCCAGAGGTGGATGAAATTACTACAGAAATGCTTAGAGCTGGGAATGTTTTGGTTACCACTTGGATGACTGAAATTCTGAATATCTTTTATGATAAAGGGATGGTTCCTAAGGATTTTACCAGAGCTATTGTTATTCCTAATTTCAAAAAAGATGATCACAGTTCTTGTGATAACTATATTGGCCTACTCTCTGTTCCAGGTAAAGTTATTTAAATGATTGTGCTTAATAGAATTAAGAATCTGGTTGACAGTCAATTGTGGGATGAGCAATGTGGATTCAGAAGTGGTAGGGGACGCGGTGATCAAATATTTTCACTTAGGCAGATTCTTGAAAAATGTTTAGAGTTTCAGAAACCTTTGGTTGCTAACTTTGTTGATTTCAAAAAGGCTTTCGACTCTGTTGATTGTCATAATTTGTGGCTGATTGTGAGATCATATGGTATACCAGACAAGTTAGTTAACTTAATGAAAGCTCTCTATAATAACACTGAGTCGTGTGTGAAAGTTGGTAAGGCTTGTAGCAATTGGCTTAGCATTACTTCTGTTGTTCGACAAGGGTGCATTTTGTCTCCTTTTCACTTCAAGGGAAAGCTTTTGGCCTTAAATGGGCTGGAGATACGAAAATTTCTGGTATACATTATGCTGATGATTTAACCCTTTTGGCAAATGATGTCGATGAGATGAACTCTTTCATTCGAACTGTTCATGAGATTGGTTGTCCTCAGATTAAATCTTGGTTGTCCTCAGATTTAATGTAATAATTTCCTTCATATATCTTTCTTGGTTGTCCTCAGATTCAATGTAATAATTTCTTTCATTTATCTATCTTCGTTGTCCTATGGCTTAATGAAATCATGTCTTTCATATATGTGTCTTGGTTGTCCTCAGATTTATTTTAATCATTTCTTCATATATCTATCTTGGTTGTCCTCAGATATAATGTAATAATTTATCTATGTTGGTTGCCCTATGGCTTAATGGAATCATTTCTTTCATATATGTATCATGGTTGTCCACAGATTTAAAGGAAGCTTTTGTTTTATATATGTATCTTGGTTGTCCAAAGATTTAATGTAATTATTTCCTTCATTTATCTATCTTGGTTGTCTCCTATGGCTTAATGGAATCATTTTTTTTCATATATATATCTTGCTTGTCCTCAGATTTAATGAATCATTTGTTTCTTATACGTATGTTTGTTATCCAAAGATGTCATGTAATCATTTCCTTCTTTATGTATCTTGAATGTCCTCACAATAAATGTAATCATTTCCTTCTTTATGTATCTTGAATGTCCTCACAATAAATATAATCATTTCCTTCATATGTCTATATCAGTTGTCCTCATATTTAATGTAATCGTTTCCTTCAAATTCTATCTTCATTATCCTCAGATTTAGTGTAATCATTTGCTTCATTAATCCATCTGAGTTGTTCTATATTGTAAAATGGAATCATTTCCTTCATATATGTATCTTGGTTGCCCTCAGATTTAATGTAATGATTTCCTTCATTTATTTATCTTGGTTGTCCTCATATTTAATTTAATAATTTCCTTCATTTATCTATCTTGGTTGCCCTATGGCTTAATGTAATCATTTCATTCATATATGTATCTTGGTTGTCTTCAGACGTAATGTAATCATTTCCTTCATATATCTATCTTGGTTGTCCTATGGCTTAATGGAATCATTTCTTTAATATATATATATATATCTTGGTTATCCTTTGATTTAATGTAATAATTTCTCCCATATATGTATCTTGGTTGTCCTGTGGCTTAATGGATTCATTTCTCTCATATATGTATCTTGGTTGTCCTCAGATTTATTTTAATAATTTCCTCATATATCTATCTTGGCTGTTCTCAGATTTAATGTAATAATTTCCTTCATTTATCTATCTTGGTTGTCCTATGGTTTAATGGAATAATTTCTTTCATATATGTATGTTGGTTGTCCTCAGATTTATTTTAATCATTTCCTCATATACCTATCTTGGTGTTCTCAGATTTAATGTAATTATTTCCTTCATTTATCTATCTTGGTTGTCTTATTGCTTAATGGAATCATTTCTTTCAGATATGTATTTTGTTGTCCTTAGATTTATTTTAATCATCTCGTCATATATCTATATTGGTTGTCCTCTGATTCATTTTAATAATTTACTCATATATCTCTCTTGGTTGTCCTCAGATTTAAAGTAATCATTTCCTTCATATATCTATATTGGTTGTCCTCATATTTAATGTAATCGTTTCCTTCAAATAATTTTCTTGATTATATTCGAGATTTAATGTAATCACTTGCTTCATATATCTATCTTGGCTGTCTTATGGATTAATGGAATAATTTCTTTCATATGTGTATCTTGGTTGTCCTCAGATTCAATCTAATAATTTGCTTCATATACTATCTTGGTTGTCCTATGCCTTAATGGAATAATTTCTTTCATATTTGTGTCTTGGTTGTCCTCAGATTTGATCTAATCATTTCCTTCATATATCTATCTTGGTTGTCCTATGGCTTAATGGAATAATTTCTTTCATATATGTATCTTGGTTGTCCTCAGATTTAATGTAATCATTTCTTTCATATATGTATTATGGTTGTCCTCAGATTTAATCTAATCATTTCCTAAATATATCTATTTTGGTTGTTCTATGGTTTAATGGAATCATTTCTTTCATATATGTATGTTGGTTGCCCTCAGATTTAATGTAATAATTTCTTTCATATATGAATCTTGGTTGTCCTCAGATTTAATCTAATAATCTGCTTGATATATCTATTTTGGTTGTCCTATGGTTTAATGGAATCATTTCTTTCATAAATGTATCTTGGTTGTCCTCAAATTCAATCTAATAATTTCCTTCATATATCTATCTTGGTTGTCCCATGTCTTAATGGAATAATTTCTTTCATATATGTATCTTGGTTGTCCTCAGATTTAATTTAATCATTTCTTTCATATTTGTATCATGGTTGTTCTCAGATTTAATCTAATCATTTCCTTCATATATCTATTTTGGTTGTTCTATGGCTTAATGGAATCATTTCTTTCATTTATGTATGATGGTTGCCCTCAGATTCAATCTAATCATTTGCTTCATATACTATCTTCGTTGTCGAATGGCTTAATGGAATCATTTCTTTCATATTTGTATCTTCATTGTCCTCAGATTTAATCTAATCATTTCCTTCATATATCTATCTTGGTTGTCCTATGGCTTAATGGAATCATTTCTTACATATATGAATCTTGGTTGTCCTCAGATTTAATGTAATCATTTCTTTCATATATGTATCATGGTTGTCCTCAAATTTACTCTAATCATTTCGTTCATATATCTATATTGGTTGTTCTATGGCTTAATGGAATCATTTCTTTCATTTATGTATGTTAGTTGTCCTCAGATTTAATGCAATCATTTCTTTCATATATGTATGTTGGTTGCCCTCAGATTCAATCTAATCATTTGCTTCATATACTATCTTTGTTGTCCTATGGCTTAATGGAATAATTTCTTCATATTTGTATCTTGATTGTCCTCAGATTTCATCTAATCATTTCCTTCATATATCTATCTTGGTTGTCCTATGGCTTAATGGAATCATTTCTTTCATATTTGTATCTTGGTTGTCCTCAGATTTAATCTAATCATTTACTTCATATACTATCTTGGTTGTCCTATGGCTTAATGGAATAATTTTCTC
Source organism: Ryuthela nishihirai (assembly GCA_038380435.1). Lineage (NCBI taxonomy): Eukaryota > Metazoa > Arthropoda > Arachnida > Araneae > Heptathelidae > Ryuthela > Ryuthela nishihirai. The sequence goes on along the minus strand of JAWZYU010000020.1, from coordinate 3,159,486 downwards.
ATCTATGTATCTTGGTTGTCCTTAGATTTAACTGAATAATTTCCTTCATTTATCTATCTTGGTTTACCTATGGTTTAATGGAATCATTTCTTTCATATATGTATCTTAATTGTCCTAAGATATAATGGAATCGTTTTCTTCATACATCTACTTTGGTTGCCTTCTGCTTTAATGGAATCGTTTCCTTCATACATGTATATTTTATTGTCCTCTGACTAAATAGAATCATTTCCTTCATACATTTATCATTTGTTTTCCATCTGACTTAATATAATCATTCCCTTCATAAATCTATCTTGGTTACCCTCTGACTTAATGATATCATTTCCTTCATATATCTATTTTGGTTGTCCTCTGACTTACTGGAATTATTTCTTTCAAGAATCTATATTTGCTGTCATCTGCCTGAATGGAATCATTTATTTCAACCACCATTTTTGTTGTCATCTGTGTGAATGGAATCATTTTCTTCAGTCATCTAGTATATTAACACGGAGTTGAAATGAAGTGAAGAAAAATTCATTGAAAGGAATTTTGTTCCGTACGAACAATCTAATATGTATCTCTTTCTAAAAATGTTTCATTTAAATTTCATTGAATTAAACAAACTTTTTTAAAAGATTAAAAGATTTTTTAAACATGAATATTAAAAAAATGAAAAATAATTTTTAATGAATTAATGAATTCAACTGCAGGAATTAGAGGTATAATATGTAAAAAATAAAGCTTTCATTGTTTGAATAAGTGAAAAATATCGAAATTCTAACATACACACAAGTAAAAATGAAATTTTATCTAAAATATTAATGAGAGGCTTGCTTATTCAATATTTTTTGGGAGTTTAATATAATTTAGTCTGTGCCAGGTGGTCCTATAGTCCGTACCATCGTGTAGAGCGGATCAGTTAATCTCCTTGCGATGGCGCATCGTACTACAATGATTCAAAATATCACCCTTATGGCCCCTCCGAAACATAACAGTATTAGACTATTTAAAGAGAACAAGAACTCTGTGGAGAGTACCGCCTCAAGAAGCTGTTCTCCACAGAGGTCTGACAGGAGCCCGTCAGTTTATACGCCACGTTAGGTCTCTAATAATGATGGGAAGAAACTGTGGAGAAAATCAACACCAACATCCATGCCTTACTCTGGATTAGAACCAAGGTCCCTTTGATTATTAGTCAGGCGTGCTAACCATCCGGCCATGAGAAAATTCTATTACACTGTTAGTTAACAATTTATTAACCATTGTTGCTGGAGGAACAATGTTATAAAGACCAAATTATCGGCGACCACTTGAAAAGGTATCGTGGACTGTACATTGCCGACCTGTGGTCAAAATTGTCACATCACTATTGTCTGTTCCATGCAACAGCATTAAAAATAGTCTTGGGAATTTAACAAATTTTCGGTGATAAGAAATTTTAATTGAAAGTTCAGAACTCATCATCCTCATCCTCAAGTAGCCATGGGCTGTGGAGGTCTAACCCGATTATGCAGTTTAATTCTCCAAACACATCTCTCCTGAGCTGCATCTTCTGCATCTCTCCACCGAAGATCAATTCTAACGAGGTCCTGTTTGACATTATCTGCCCATCGCTTTCTAGGTCTTCCCCTCTTTCTGAGGCCTTTAGGCACACTAATCATAACCCTATTCGCCAATCTATAATTATCCATACGGGCAACATGGCCAAACCAACGGAGTCTCTCTCTGCATAATAAACCTCTTTTAGGAGGTTGCCGACTCCTTTGCCTAACCTCATCATTACTTATAAAGATGAACCACCCAATGCCCAAGATACTGCTGCGTAATCATCTGGAATCAAAAACGTCAAGTTTCCTGTTATCTTGTTTACAAAGGGTCCAAGTTTCACCACCATAATTAACTCTAGAATGGACATGAGAACGAGGCTGAATGCTCCTATCGGGGAACGGCAGTCTTTCCAAGTTTATCGGTGTCATTATTCTCGACGAGGGCAGAGTTAATTTCAACGAAGTCGACGGGAGTTAGCAGAGAAAATCTGAAAGTAAGTAGAGTATGGACTCGAACCTGGGTACATCGAGTCGCGATTCTGCCCCACTACAGACTCGCGAATTAATTTCAACCTGAGCATCATTTGCGTCCAAATGATCGCAATTCCCATAAGATTGGTGCTTGCAATGTCAGTCACTAAATCCAAAGGTCAAATGAATGGAATCGATTTCAAATCAGAATGTTTCAACGGAGGCAACTTTATGTGGTAATATCAAAAGTGGAGAGTGAGAAGAATTTGTGTTTTCACTTCTAACCAAAATACCAAACATTTTCTACTACCAAGCTATAGTTTTATTAATTTTTCATAAACTCTCATTGCTTTAACAACATTAACTGAAAGAAAACCTTTAACACTGAAAAAAAGGTGATTCTTTGTTCAAGTATTTCTGCTAGTATAAAAGAGAAACAATTACGATATTCCAACGATTTCTTAAAATATCTAAAAGTGTAGAATATCGCTTTATTTTTAATACTATTTACCAGTATGTGTGAATATAAATAACATTAGGGTAGGTTAACATGATCTTAGTTCTGTAATATCGCAGCCATCAGATCAAGTAACTACATTGTTTCATTAAGTGGTTGATTTTTTGTGAGGGAAAGCTCCAAGGATGGCATACACCTTTCAGTGCGTCACTGCTGCTCTTCTGACAGTGATTAATTAAGAGCAGTGGGACAAATCGCTATGGACGCTGCAGGTGAGTGCTCCCCCCTCAACCTGAGCGCAGCGGTTCCGTGTCGCAGAATGCACAGCCAGTAACGGAAGAGAGATAATCACTATATTCAGCTGCAGTTCTATCAAAGCAAACAAATAACAGAGGAAGAGAGCGTGCGAAGGAATTACTCTTCGTGCATCTTGAAGAATTTACCAGTTAAAAGAAAAAGCAACGTCTACAAATTATTGTTATTTTCAACGAACAAGAAAACTGCTCAGCACCCTGGAGTTAGATGCTTTGTATCAGAAAAGGATGGTTAAGAATAAAAAGTGTATTACAAAGAGAAATCGAAGCATGAAGGAATAATTACCCAATGTTTGGAACAATAAAGTTTTGTGCTCTTTTTCTAGTGCAGCGGCTCTCAACCTTTTATGCTTCACGTACCACCTGGAAATGTGTATGTAACTGGCGTACCCCTTGTAGAGATAGATAAAACTATAGTTATAGTATAATAATGGGAATAAAACTTTGTTACTAGATCTAGCCACTTTTGAGCTCTCACGGCGTACCCCAAAAAATTTTACCGGGTACCCCACATTGAGAATCCCTATTCTAGTGAATACGTTTAATGATTAGTGATTTTTTTTTATCTGAAAATTTACGCAACAAGGACCTGGATACTGCTTTTCAAAGCATCCACTGCTGTCTTCATTTAGTTTTTCAATTTCTTTCTGAAAATGGTTTCAAATGGTATTTAATTGTTATTATTTTATTATTTTGACATTATTTGACATGAATCATCGAACAAGTGTTTTCGCTTGTAATAAATGAATCCCCAAATTTAAGGACGTATTTTCTCTGGTCTGAGATCTCGTCTGTCGCCTAATGGCTAAAGTGTGTGTATGGAGCGCGGAAGTAAAGGCAAGGAATGGCTGTCAGGGCCAACAGTACACACGACACCACGGCTTAACGGTCCCATTCGAGTAAGAGTGAAAGGCTTTGCCTCCTGGATCAAGGTGAAGAGGAAATATTCAATGACGTCAAGGTCAGTGATCGAATTTTCCGATCTGAGGCTTCGCTGAAATGAAAAATTTAAGTGACACGAGCATGAGAGGATTATCTCGCTCCTCCTAAACAGATGCTGCAGTAGAAATATTTTCATTTTGAAACTCTATCAAAACGCGAGAAGTGAAAGAATTTGCTGAAATAATTCTTTATATGAATATGGGATCATTTTAAACATTTCTTAGCGAATGTAAGGACATAATCCCAAAAAAGATCTATTTTTATTTCTTTAAGTGATATTTTTAATAATTTTTGTTAACGCGAGGCCTTATAGTTAAACATCGATTTTGTGAATTTTCTGCTTTCAGATATCTTGAAATTTAATCAAAAGAGTTTCTATATATAACAGTCCAGCTGTCTGCACTTCCACAAAACTGATTTCATCCTCAATACTTGCTTACTTGATTTCAGTGTTAGCTGTGAGTTTGTATTTATTTGTGGTTTTAGTGGGAATCTCCTGTTGATTTGATGATCGATTTGTAAAATCGTAAGTTCACATTTCTAACTTATTTCCTGTTCCACGAGGGAAAATAAGGATATGTGAAACAACATTTATTTTAAAACGTCTGAATGCATTATGGAAATGATTGTCTTTTGCTTTAAAAGTTTTTATATCTTGTTTTAAAACATTAACTATTTTAAACTTGTTTAACAACGCATATGAGTGGGACACTCTTAGGTTGTTATATAAATGTATAAATAGATGCCAATTCTCTACTTTGCCATGAGAGAATTTAAACCATGCTGAGATACAAAAGTTCTGAGTCAGAATCTAAGATCTGCTTTGTTTTCTACTCAGTATTGTTCACATATGCAAGAATTTCAATAACACCATTATCAAGGCAGTTCTTGTATTCTGCAGGAACTGCCTCCTGTGGCGAGAAATAAGTTTTAAAGAATAGGAATATTTCGAGAACGATGCAAAGTTTTTTATTGTATATTGTTATGTTTGGTCTACGGAAAAAACACTTTCCATGAAGTATTTCATAACTTAAAAATAAATAAGTAAACTTTCAACATGCGTGTTTTATTATTTTTGTCTTTATTACTATTAAATGATCAATTCTGTGAAACACACTGAACGATTTCTCTCCATCACTGTGATGTAGGCAGCTGCGAGTCTATGGCCACTTTGGTAACAAAATACTGCCTTTTCGACAGCCAATATGTCTGTCGCCCATCCTAAGTGTTAGCTTCCAGCGCCTAAAGCTGTTTTGTATTTAAAATTGGTCTCCGCTTATGGATACAGAACCCGAAACAGAATTAGAGTTCCTAACTACGACTAGTTCATCAGTCCACATTCAGTAACACAATAAAGTTTATTAAAATATGTAGCACTAACGTTTTTTAGAATTAACAGTTTGTTAAATCTTCCGATCAACCCGCAGTCTAGTGGTTACATCTTCTTTGAAGGCGCATCGCTGAGTGCATTGTCTTCGATTACTCACTTCGGTTGATGAGCCAGAATCTTTCCTGCCTTATTTTTATGGTTCACATCTCCTGGATGGATGCAGCATTAAATAGGGGGATCAATAAACGACTATTCTTTTCCTTCTTGGAGTGTTCTGACGATGGCAATAAAAGTTTCATTACCATACAAATCTGAAATGAATTTCGGCGAGCAAATGTTTAACCGGACGACGTCCTCTAGTTAGCATGTGAACGGCGAGAGTGGTCACCACAAAAGCAAGCGAATACATGATTTAGTCGACGACGTTTGCCATAAATATGGTGCTTTAGAGCAACACTGAGGAGCATCGGCCTGCTTTTTGTATTTGGTGACGTGATTTCTGAGAAACAGAAAGCAGAATAGGCTACAGTGATACAATAATACGATGCGTTAATTTAGCAGACCGGTTCTTAAAGTTGGTTGATTGGAACCTCTGTGCCTTCGTAAAGCCATAGCAGAAGGTGAAAGATGGCGGCATGCGAAGGAATTGGAATTAAAAGATGACTATGAAGTAAACGAATACGGAAAAAAGGAAGCAACGAACACTAATTGTGATGGATTACTTTACTTTAAGCTCAGAACTCCATTTTTAGACAGAACTTAAAGAGCACGTAAGTTCGCAAATGATAACCCCGAGCAAAAGAAATTTCTTCCTCGAATACCCTCAAAACATTAGAGAGAACGTTGTCTGTGGGACAGCTTACAAGCATTTACTTGGCATATTTTGCTTTGGGTGGGACGTTTTCAAAATTAAACAGAACTGATAAAAAATATTATTAATTTCGATCTCCCTGAATTTAGCTTCAATGTAATGCATTAGACGGTTGTGGAAAAGGACCTTACGTCACTAACCTTAACTAACATTTAATAAGTCAATAATAGATAAAAGCAGAAAAATATGGTTTGAAAGCAAACACCAGAATTAATGAAATTACACAAGGGTAATTATACAATATGTAAATTTTAAATTCCCCCACCATCCTTTCCCTTTAAGACAGCTAGTTTCTGGAACAGAGACGAAAAAATATTGCACATATGTATTGCATGTATTTTTCAAATAAAAAAAAATGGTGGGGGAAAATTTTACAGCAGAACGGGGTTCCGGCTCAGACTTCTCTCCCCCTACTGCGATAGTTTCTAGATATGGTCCTGCGTGTATTTAAATGTTTCACGATATTCACCCCTTTGTTTTTCACAGTTTTCGAAACAAATACCCTTCTTTTTTTATATATTTCAATGGTACGAATATGTTTCATGAACTTTGGAGAGTTCTCTCAGTGGCTCTGACATAAACTGATGTTTCAAAATTAAGATAATGTGTACTAGTGACGTATCCAGAATTTTTTTAAAGGGGTGGTGGGAAATGTTGAAGTCTAATTAGGGTAACCAGATGCGAGTGCTCTAAAAGGAGGACACAAAAGGTAGAAATGGAGGCAAGAGGGGGACAGAAAAGTTAGAAATGATGGACAAAGCAGGTCATGCTTTCAATTTGTGAAATAAAAAGTTTTTTCCAACTAAGGTTTATTTCAAGTACCTACTAACAGTTCAGGCAGAAAAAGGCATAATTCTAATTATTCAGTACACTTCAAAATATATGATTTGCCGTTTTTTATTCATACTTTAGAAGCAATCAAGGATTATCTCTGACTGAGGTAGTGGTGAGCAGTGACTTCGATGTTGATACGGCATGAGAAAGTTTGTACAAACTAGGAGTAATTTCCTTTATTTTGTATTTTATTTTGAAAATAAAAAAAATAAAACTGCCATCAACTTTCATACTCTAATTATCGGCGGGCGGAAGCAAAGTTTAATGCAATTTCCTAACGTGCATACTTTTTTCAATCTAGCATGTATATATTGCACACATTGAGATTACAGAAAATAGTAGTAACTTTTGCAACATTATCAGAATTAATCTAGAATTCACGATTTGCATTTACAGAAGTAACGATCAACGAATTAAGAATCACGATTAACAGCAAATTGTATTATAGTCATGGATTCAAGAAATTTTTAAAAAGGAATGTACGAAAAAGAGAGTGCCTTAATTTTAATTTAAAACATGTTTGTGTTTATACAAAAAGGAGGATATTTCTTATTTCAAAATTCTGGGATGACATGAGATGAAAAAGGAGACATGTCCTCCTTTTGGAGGACGTATGGTATAACCATAAGTGTAACGGAGGGGGATATTTTGAGTATCTATTATCATAACCTTTTAAAAAGAAATATACGGTATTCCAATTGCAAAAGGGAAGGAGAAAAACTTCAACCCCCTCTCCCCATCCCTACATATCCCGCTGATCCTCATTTCCAAGGCTTTAGAAATGAGAATTAATTAGAGAAAGGTTTTACAATTTGCATGAACACTACATCAAAGTCAATACATAGTTTTCTATACCATTCCAATAGTCGATTTCTATCTCGGCTATAATTTTCCTTTCACTTGAAACCATATTAGGTGAATGCCTGTTGACAATTCCATGGGAAATTTTATTTAAAATATGAAATTTTATTCTAAGCATAAGTTTTTTAAAAGTGGCGTAATTTTTACACGAATTTCAAACTATATTATAATATCACCATTATTTTGATCGTTCCTGACAGTGACATCCCTTGTTTTTCGATTTCTATTTAGAATTGGTGTCGCAGTTTAAACTGTTTTAAGTTCGAATCTGTGTTCTATTATAAGTAAAGTCAAATTTTCAATTAAGAGGGATTTATATTCAGCGACGAGTTCCGAGAAACATCAACATAAATGGAACCTTTTCGATGCAACAGACAGGACTGCACTCCACCCCCACAACTATATATATATGTTAATCAAAAATACGCAATGAAGTCATATCACAACAGACAAAAATGTGTCAACAACTGTAATTCTTTAATTCCGAAGGAAGCGAAGTGATGCACAATTCTTTTAGAAATTTGTTACCAAAGAGCACAAGTTTCTACCTAAATTTAAGCATCTGGCAATCATTTCCGGTGCTTATTTGGGCACGTTTTGTTCCCAAGGGCTATGTCACTGTAACACAAGAGTGACACTAAGTACTTTGCCTTTTTAGTAAGAGTGCTTCCACTAGTTATGAATATCTTACTAAAATAATAAAAAAATACTTAAAACGTTAACATTTATATTACATGTACATCAGTAGTTTTAATAAGAAGTGAAATGGAGAACATGATGAGATTAAATTTACTTAGTTTTAACAAAAATTTTTACGAAGAAGAACATTTTACTTCATGCAGTATATTAGTTTTTTTATTACATTAAAAACTTTTTATGAGCAAACATAACAAGAAAATATATTCAAAAAAGCAAAAAAAAACTATGGCAATATTATATCTAATCTCATTTTGCATTCCTCCTTTTTCCAAGAAATGACTAAAAGTTTGAATAAGAAATATCTTGCACACTGCACGGAGTTACACGTGAAACTATAGCCTTAGTAGATTATGCTCCTACTAGGTTTCCTTCATTTGTCCAATGAAAACTGTTTCAATTTCTTTTATGTAGTCTCTATTATGCATAGGAATCTTCAAAATACACCCACTAGCCATTACGGCAATAATGAAAATATAGTTAAATTAGTTACAGATCACTTCACGACTTATCTACGTCGCTCGGGTTTTGATGGCATCATGATCGAATTCGTTCAATGCAACAATAGGTTATATGAAATTCACGTATAATTTAGAGGCAATGAAAACGAAACAATATTACTTTAAGTACATTTGAAATGCCTACGGAACATAGCACAGTAAATGAAAAAAAAGGAAACTTGTATCAACTTATGAGTGGACCAAAAATTTTATCACGCAGTTGTGCAGTCCTAGCTTGTACAGCTTGGCAGACTGGCTTTCTCTTTATCACGCAGTTGTACCATCCTTCCTTGATTAGCTTGGCAAACTGGCTGTCTCTTTATTACGCAGTTGTACAGTCCTTGCTCGATTAGCTTGGCAGACTGGCTTTCTCTTTATTACGCAGTTGCACCATCCTTGCTTGATTAGTTTGGCAGACTGGAATTCTCCTTATTACGCAGTTGTACAGTCCTTGCTTGATTAGCATGGCAGAATGGATTTCTCTTTATTACACAGTTTTACTGTGTTTGCTCGATTAGCTTGGCAGACTGGCTTTCTGTTTATAATGCAGTTGCACCATCCTTGCTTGATTAGCTTGGCAGACTGGCTTTCTCTTTATTACGTTGCACCCTACTTGCTTGATTAGCTTGGCAGACTGGCTTTCTCTTTATTACGTTGCACCATCCTTGCTTGATTAGCTTGGCAGACTGGCTTTCTCTTTATTACGCAGTTGCACCCTTCTTGCTTGCATTCTCCTTATTAAAACTGGCATTCTCCTTATTATTACTGGCATTCTCCTGTACAACTGGCATTCTCCTTATTACGCAGTTGTACAGTCCTTGCTTGATTAGCTTGGCAGACTGGCTGTCTCTTTATTACGTTGCACCATCCTTGCTCGATTAGCTTGGCAGACTGGCTTTCTCTTTATTACGCAGTTGCACCATACTGGCTTGATTAGCTTGGCAGACTGGCTTTCTCTTTATTACGCAGTTGCACCCTCCTTGCTTGATTAGCTTGGCAGACTGGCATTCCCTTTATTACGCAGTTGCACCATCCTTGCTTGATTAGCTTGGCAGACCGGCATTCTCCTTATTACGCAGTTGTACAGTCCTTGCTCGATTAGCTTGGCAGACTGGCTTTCTCTTTATTACGTTGCACCATCCTTGCTTGATTAGCTTGGCAGACTGGCTTTCTCTTTATTACGCAGTTGCACCCTTCTTGCTTGATTAGCTTGGCAGACTGGCATTCTCCTTATTACGCAGTTGTACAGTCCTTGCTCGATTAGCTTGGCAGACTGGCTTTCTCTTTATTACGTTGCACCATCCTTGCTTGATTAGCTTGGCAGACTGGCTTTCTCTTTATTACGCAGTTTTACCATCCTTGCTTGATTAGCTTGGCAGACTGGCATTCTCCTTATTACCGCAGTTGTACAGTCCTTGCTCGATTAGCTTGGCAGACTGGCTTTCGCTTTATTACGTTGCACCATACTTGATTGATTAACTTGGCAGACTGGCTTTCTCTTTATTACGCAGTTGCACCCTCCTTGCTTGATTATCTTGGCAGACTGGCTTTCTCTTTATTACGCATTTGCACCATCCTTGCTCGATTAGCTTGGCACACTGGCTTTCTCCTTATTACGCAGTTATACAGTCCTTGTTCGATTAGCTTGGCAGACTGGCTTTCTCTTCATTACGCAGTTGTACAGTGCTTGCTTTACTAGCTTGGCAGACTGACTTTCTATTTATTACGCAGGTATCATCCTTTTTTGAGTAGCTTGGCAGACTGGCTTTCTTTTTGTTACGCAGTTGTACAGTCCTTGCTCGATTAGCTTGGTAGACTGGCTTTCTCTTTATTACTTTGCACCATACTTGCTTGATTAGCTTGGCAGACTGGCTTTCTCTTTATTACGCAGTTGCTTTGTATTATTATTGAGCTTCGTGCCAATTGACTTTGTTCATAAATGATTTTATCCGTACTTTTGTAATAAACTGCATTGTGTTGTAATTTTCATTGACCAATTTTTACTTGAACTCACCACCACTCAGTGCTCATCCATTTTAAATTGCAACCATATCATTGCATATGAACAAGTGAATGAACATTTGTCGCTTTTTGGTTTTGAGAGAGTAGTGACAAAAACTCTTTTTATGCTATTTTATTTATTTTTTTCTTTATATTGCATTTCTTTTTCGTTTTTAATTTGTTTAAAAATTGGTCTTGTAACATAACGTAAATTCGTAAACAAAAAACGTACATAAAATAAATTCGTAAAACGTAAATTTATAAATAAAATAAAGGTTATTTATATATTTTAAAAAATGCATGAAAGCGAAACATATATATATATTATTTTATTTCCGACACTCCGCGAAAATAATTCATTTGCCTATTAAAAAATAGCTGACGTCGTGAATGAAGAGTGCCACTTTAGAATCTATCAGATCGGAGTGAGATCTCCATATATTAGAACGAATGACCTGGCCAGCAAGGCAGTCAGATCTATATCCCAGAATCTCCGTCTACTACCAGAGAAGTAGGGAGTGAGATCTCCGTACTTTTAGTATTAGTTTAGATCTCTAGTACTTAGTTAGTAGAGCTCATTTATTCCTACTATTCTAATTTCATTGTGGCAGACTTTGATAAAACTAGGTAGAAGATTTTCCCAGAAACTATGTCATTCTGATGCTTAACAAACCGATTCATTTCCATGTTTAATTCAGTGTGCGAAAGAAGTGGTTTCGTCGGCTTGATTTCTTTGAAAGAATGTTAGAACCATTTCGATAGCTGAAATCATCTTTTATTGAATGAAGAGCCTTTTGCTTCTTTGTGACCCCCCTGCACAGAGAGTTCGGTTTATCTGCGAAATCGAAAATCCGAAAAGAAATCTGAGGGGTGAGAAAACATACTTGTGATCTCTTCGAGCAAATGGGAATCCAGAAAGGATCCTTTCACTAAGGAGTGAAACCCTTCTTGGGTCCAGAAAGGATCCTTTCACTAAGGAGTGAAAGGATCCTTTCTGGATTAAGACTAAGGAGTGAAACCCTTCTTGGGTCCAGAAAGGATCCTTTCACTAAGGAGTGAAACCCTTCTTGGGTCCAGAAGTAAAAGGATCCTTTCACTAAGGAGTGAAAGGATCCTTTCTGGATTAAGACTAAGGAGTGAAACCCTTCTTGGGTCCAGAAAGGATCCTTTCACTAAGGAGTGAAAGGGTCCTTTCTGGATTCCCATTTGCTCGAAGAGATCACAAGTATGTTTTCTCACCCCTCAGATTTCTTTTCGGATTTTCGATTTCGCAGATAAACCGAACTCTCTGTGCAGGGTCACAAAGAATTGTCGCCGGGTGCTTGATCTTCATTTCTGTCGCCTTGGCTACGAGTTGTTGCTACACTACACAAATCCCACGCCACTGACAGCAGCTCGAGAAAGCCACGAGTCGTTCCCATGACAGCCAATGGATCTCGATGTCATTAATGGGTGTAGCTGACCGAAACCCCTCTCTAGGGCCAGCTCCAGTGACCCACAAGAGCACGTGCCAGTGAGGCTACTCACAGCCACCGGACCATACCTAGACGCAAGGAAATGTAACAGCCAGGTCATTGGCCTTGTCTTTTCCTGTAGCTGTCAAGGGATTGGCTATGCCAGGAAAGGGTCTCAGGAAATACGTCACACTCACGTAGTACTGATGGGAGGGGACAGCTCGTAAACGATTGAGTCCGCTGTAGAAATCAGCAAGCTTAGATTGTAGTCTGCAACTGGTACTCCTTATTTGTTATCCTAATTAGTGATGAATGTTTGGGACGATTTCTGTATGGTTCGATTTGTTAAAAAAAACTCTTTTTTGATAGGAATATCTGAAAGATTCAAAAATACCAATCGCTGTTATTGAGATCACATTTCAATTGTCTTCGTCCCAAAGCACCATCGTTTATTGAAGGCAATGATTGTAAGAGTGACTTTTAGTTGGGACTGTGACGAATGCGAAGGCAAAAAGAAAAAAAAAAGTTCATTATTCCTCATTAGAGAGCATTCGCTCGCCACTGGCATTGATTAAGGGAATTGGAGATGGGAATGAAGTGCTTCGAATGTAAGAGTGAAAAGTAAAACGCTTTAGTAAACGCTTTAAATATAAAGCTGAATTTTTCATTTCTTTAAATATACTTTTCATTGAAATGTACTAAGTTGGATCAAGAACTCAAGAAGTAGAACCTCAACATTAAATAATCAGAAATCTGTAGACTTTAGGACCTGTAGAACGAAAGATTGGGGAAAGATTATATCTTTCCTATCATTTCAGTCCTTGTTAATAGAGGTTTTGATCTTCAAATGGTGAGATATTCAATGGTGAGAGCAAATGAGAGCTCGTCAGGAGGTCGTGAGCTGAAAGATTTCGTATTGTGTAAAAAAAAGGTTTGAAGTAGTTAGACATGTACAGGAGGTTCCGTTATTGGTTTCCCCGCATAGAAGGGGCCATATTATTGAGGAACTCTACTAAAAACGCACCCTCACTTCCGAGAATCCCATCCGTGGACCACGAATGAAGTCGACGACATCATTTCGAAGAAAATATCTCAACGATTAAAGGTTTAAGAGAAGAAATTGATGAGCCTCTGGATCATTTTAGGAACCACGATCCTTGCTATTATCGTTCTGCCAAGGTTTTTGTTACTCGTGGGCTCGTGTTCTGCCAAGAAATTTGGTTACTCGTGAGCTACGAGTTGTTACTGAAAGCGTTTGAAGACATACTGCAAAGCAATTTCATAGCAAAAATTTGAGCTCGTACCAAACAACTTTGCATTCGTTCTTTGCAAAATACAAACATACCATCGAAGGATTTCATCCTTCGCCAGGTTCACTTTTTCTTCGATATCCCGTTAAGGGGATGATTATACTGCAGTGTCCTACTTTTCCAACTTCTCTATTTCTCTACTTCAACTTCCCCTCTGCCTATTTCATTCCCAAATTCAAACTCCTCCCGTCCAATGAATCACATCACCTCTACTTTTGAAAGTAAGAAAATAAAAATCACTGATATGCTAAAACAATTTATTAAAACAACTTGTTCATCTTTATTAATATCTCTTCTTTGTATTTGTTTCTTTTTAGTTCTATTCTTTGGAAAAAAATTGCACAAAAATTTCACACCGACGTAAAATTTGTGTCTTATGTTTAAAATAAACAAATTGATAATAAGATAAATAGATCAATAGCGTATCGTTAACTGATGAGTCAAGACAGTTTCTTAAAAAAATGTGTAGTCAAATATTGAATCAGATGATCAGGTGCTTATTAACTCCTATTTATTTTTATGTTCTACTGGCTGAAATTCCCCTCTTAAAGGGGATTCGCTTTAAGTGGCGTTTTTCTAGCTCCAATTTAGTCCGTTTAGCTAGTCCGTTTTCTAGTCCGTTTAGCTCACGGCTAACGGACCCCTCCTGTGCACTTTGCCTCCCCATTCAGTCTTCGACGTGTTCCCTCATGAAAGAAATTTGGTTTCCAGTCTTTACGCTTCTGGTTCTAAAAAAGGCAAATAATTGCTCCTGCCTCCATGCTCTCTCAATTCGATTCCTCGAACCCAAAATTTAACACCATAAGAGGTATTTCGCTTCCTATTACCAAGAGAGAGAAGTGCGGTCGTCACCCTAAAATTACAGTATGGTAAAAAAAAATGATAATAGGAACATATGAACAATGCGTAATGCAACAGTCTTTGCTTTGTTCAGCCACAATTGTGGAAAAGAGAAACCGCCCTTACGAGAAATACAAATTGGTCTGGCGCTAACGACAGAATAATAAATTACTATTATTCACATATTAAACAGGCACCCGCTGCGAGTAAAGTTCGAAAACTTAGAATTTCTGTGTTAATTAATTTGTTTTAATCCGTTTACCATTAAATCAAAGGTACTGACAAGTTCCTATCAGACCTCTGTGGCAAACCGCTGCTTCAGGAGCGATTTACACTAGTTTCCATAAATTAAGGAAAAATGAGAAAAATCGCGATAATTCGCGAAACAATTGTGCGATCGTCACCAAACTTGTTCATGTAACCAGTAAAGTAATGCCGAGTGAGCGTATGGTATGCAAATTAGTCTAGGTTGCGTCAATTTGCGTAATCGGATAGCGGCATAAAAACCGGTGTTTTGGAGTGGATCGTTATTTTGTGTTGTAAATGTGAGTAAAGAAATTCGAAGTAGTCATTTTGTAGGAATGACCTCGAGACATCATTTGCCAAATGAACTGCGGTGGAGAGCTATTGGCCAGCTCGAAGCAGGTCAAAGTCAGTCAGACGTGACACAATGGTTGAATGTGAGTCCTTCTGTGGTCCATACATAGACTGTGGAATCAATTTCTTACCACGGGTTCCGCATCTCGGAGGTTTAGCTGAGGAAGGGCCAGAGTTACGACTGCTGTACAAGACCGATATCTACGATTGATAAGATAATAATATAATAAATATATTAATAGCGATAGCATAAATTGGGATGTTTCCGTTTTTATGCTATCGCTATTTTGTTTATCGGATGTTTCCGTTTATGTACGATTATTACTGTACGTAAAATATTCATTGTATAAACACTACTTCTTTTTTTAAAAATAAATAGAATTCTTAGCGACATTTGTAATAATCATAAATTCCACGCAGAATATATTTATTCTTTGCAGCTTCGTAGATAAGGCAATTCGTAATGAAATAAGAAATTTTTGAATTGTTGATTTGCTTTGACCCCATTGAGAATTGAAATGTCTAAAGGGCCGCAAGAACCGTAAGGCCATCACCAAGAACCGTAAGGCCCTCCTCCCTCTGGATTCCCGTGAGGCAGACATTTAATACCGTGATTTTCTGTCAATTGAGAGTGAAATTTAGTCGTGTCTTCAGGATCAGTTTTATTTCAAAGAAACTCGATCGCATTGAAGTCTGAAGATTCCTGTGTCGTGGAACGCACTCTGCAATGTTCTGTAAACTAATTGCGAGAGAATCGTGATTATCCATCAACAATTTTGTGTATCGGGCGAGGAATGGAAAATGGAAAATATTTTGCCAGCCCTAAGTGAACAGAGACACAGGATACCTTATATCAGCTGGTGGATAATTATGATCATAGTAAATATAAATTAAAATGGCAATTAAAATTCTGGATTTAATTGTTATTAAATGTGCGCTACCGACTGATCCACCACACCGCTAACCCCACACAGGTTGTAAACGCTTGAAATCAATGACATGTTATTCCCAAAAACTCCCTCGTCTGTTTTTTTTTCAAAAATTTTCAGTATTTCCATCCGTACAATTACTCGTATTTTACGCAAAATAATGCACTTAAGCCGAAACTTGTCAGTGGGAATTATTCAGTTTTAAGTTTTGATAATATATAGTATAAGCTAGATGACATCATTATCATGATATAAAAAGACAAAAACAAAGAATCATGGGCATCGACTGCAGCATTGATCATTATTTATTATCGGGTATATTGAAAAGTTTTTGTAAGCAGAACACAAACCTTTCAAACAAAAATTGTCGAAGGGTATAACGCGCGTACTTATGGTATATACAGCTGAAGTACAGTCTTACAAAGCTGTAAAAAAGGGGGAAAAAACAATAACTATATTAGGAAAAAAGTAATTAAATTAAATGCTGATAGATGCATTTAGTCCTATGAGTTCGCCTACTATTCATCTGATCTACATAACTCAATGAATCACAAACATATATGGTTTTACTTTCTGTTACTAGATGGCAGCACTGCAAACTTGAAGAATCTAAGCCGCTGAATTGTAAATTTTTGCAAAATGAGATTATTTCTCTCCATACACCATCGATATTGTAGACAAGGGATAGAGGGGAGGGAAGGACAACCGCAGGAGTGTTTTGTTTCTTCGCAAAGCAAAATTCTTAGTTTCGATTCTAACCTTTCGTATGGATTCGATAATGCAATAATTTTTTTGTTTGATCTCATTATCAAAAGACTTTTGTCAATCGGAATATTTTGCATTGATAGTTGAAATTTGATTCTTAATTTTTTTTTTAATTTCTTCATTTTGGTGATGGCTAATGAGCCTGCAATAGAGCAATCAGCGTCAAGCACAGGGGATGCTGTAAGATTCAGTGTTTTCGTGTTGTGTTCACGCTCATTTTCCATTTTCCTTACCGACACGGTTTCAACACGTTTGGGTGCGTTTTGCAATTTATTTGCACAAAACAAATACGAATCTTGATCCAATGCAATCCTTGCGATGTCAGAGCATCGGAAAATGTGTATACAAAAACATAGACAAGTTCACAGGTGAAAAAGGAGAACACAATGGTAGCTTTTGAATGTTTCCTGAAAGAATATTTCAAAGATTACAGATGGCCTTAACGAATACAATTATCTGAGCATGTGTATTGTTGTGGTCTTACACTATCATTGCTATGATAATAGATTTATAAGTTCTGTATTGTACATTTGCATCTCTTCATTACAAATCTTAATGCCAATGTGATCTGTGGCCTATAGATTTTTTTTATAAACAGGTAACATGAACTTGTTCGTAAGTCTAGTTTCATAACTGAAAGTCTTAATTCTTTCCGAGCAGCAGTAAAGTCAGAGCACTCTATACTCGGATTGAGAGTACTGGAGTTGAGCGTTGCTCGGATCTGAAACTCTTTAGAATATAGAGTAGATCCCACTCACCACAACATCACAAGCTTTGACACAAAAAATCATTACCATTAATCCTTTCCGGTTTAATTTCCCCCCTCTCATTCAGGGAAGGAAAAAAATGGACATATTTCGAGGCACCCTATGATCCTTCCCACGCCAGAAGTTTATAAACCAAACAACGAAATTGCCTCGCTCAGATAATCGAACTTTTCAAATCATTTCGTACCCACAGAGTCCCTAGGATGCAGTTTGCCAAGCATATGAAACTTTATCGAAAAAGGAAATTGAAAAAAAAAAGGTTCTGTTCACATATTTCAATCTTTTGAACATTCACCAAAATACCTATCTCATTAAAATTCAATTTTTTATTCTTGTTCTTAAAGACCCATACACTTTGTTTTAGAAATATTTATAGAGAGTTTAGTAAATGTGATCCATTTGTGTATATTTCAGATTACATTATTTGTTTCTTCCACTAAAATTATTATATCAGTATGGAAAGATATAACAGTTATATCATCTGTATACACAACGAAAATTTCGTTGTGTATACACAACGAATGCATACACACATGCATACACAACGAAAATTTCGTTGTGTATGCAGATGATATAACTATTATGACCTTCCTTCGTGTACTTTCTTATGCATACCTTCGTGTCACATGACACGAAGGTTGCCAGATCACTAATTTCTAAAAAAAAATCGTTGCCAGATATTTTTTCTGAATTCTGTAATCAACCATAGTGTTCGGATATTTTTTGAGGGACTGTTCTGTGCTGTTGAATTTGATATATTCAAATATAGTCGTATTCACTTTTGCAAATGCTGGTCTTTGAAATAGGTAGCTTTTAAGGCAATTATTTATTTTCTATCTTAGAGTATAGTGTTTAATTTTTTTCCCCAAAAGAATTTCATGATCTACACAATCAAATGCTTCAGACCAAATCTAAATATACAGTCAAGCCAACTCGCTGATGTTCAATATTATTAACAAAACAATCATATAGAGTACATATAATATGAAATATATATATAGAACATGGGAATCATATCTATCTATATATATATATTACCATGTTATATATACTATATAACATGGTAAATAGGACCTTGTGCAGATTTACTATGTTAAAAGCTGTATTTTTCTGGTAAAATTAGCTTTCTTTTTTATAATAAATTTACATATACAATTATGTATTAATTTTTCAAAACTCTTAGGAAAAACTGGCACTAAAAGTGACAAGTTTTAAATGTACATTTCACTTTTAAAGTTTTCAACCGATTGAGATGTCATCAAGCCCCGAAGCAGTATTAGGTTTCATTATACTTATAGCATGACATATATCATCTTCAGTTAATTTCTTCTATATTAAGCTATCTGGAAAACTGTATCCGTAATATATATTCTTGATTTTGAATGCACTTGAAGAGGTAAATGACATTTTGAATGGCAACAATTGGATCCAATCAAAATCACATTATGTTGAATGGCTGTTGAGAATAACACACAAATATGTGACTAATTGTTAATAAAAGAGATAGAATGGACGGAAATCTTGTTTTAATCATTGCACGAAAGGACATTCACAGACGGGAGAACATGGACGATAGATGAACGTCAAATTTAAGCTAATTTCATTATATCATATGGTTATTGTCATAAGAACGTATATGTTTTATGTCGAATTGCAAATAAATAACGATTAATAGTAAACTTCTTAATAGTAAAAGTCAAAATCATACCAAACCCTTCGATTTGGTATGAATTCTATATAAATTGGTTTGATATAAAAACTTTTAAGGAACTCTCAATGAAATAAGTTGTGGTCTTACGCTTTTACCTGCTTAGTTTACAGCCATGTAAGAAGAATGTGACTTGCAAAAATGAGAGATTACGAGAATCGTGGTGTCGAAGCCATGTTGAAGCAAAAAAAAAAATTGCGGTCACCAGTGACACGTGACACGTAACAGGTTTTGGAGTCTCAGTTTAAGAGAATCTCGGAGACGCTGAAATGCAAAGGCAGTCTGACAACGTCGCATCTCGGAAACGAGGCAGTAATGCGTCTCAGAGACCTCATCTCTTCTTGCTCAAAGCAACTCCTCAATGATCAACACAATGAGGATCGAGCAATTAGGAAATTGCTCCTGCACGTTTACAAAGTGCAGGAGCAATTGCAACGTTATCTTCCTAGAAATATTGAGCTTTAGGAAAAAGATACTAAAGTAGGTGCTTCAAACTAAATAAAGATTTCTGAACTGCATGCAAAACTTGAGCAGTATCATATGCTGAGTACTGATTTTTTTCTACCTTACTTCATTTTACATCCTAGGTCAATGATAACTCGTTCAGTTTTTATTTTGCAGCAACGTCGTTTTGAATAGGTTACCGATATGACAACCGTCAGTCAGAGTCACTGAGTGGTTAGAGGTTTTAGTAGAAAAAAATGGAATCTGGAATTCGGGATAAGACAGTTGTAGAATCCCAAAACAAAACTTTCTTTACTGTTCATTAAATAGTCCAAGCCATCGTTTCCAAAAGTGTGGTTCCGCTGCCCCGGCACCGGTTGTTGGGGAAAAAAAATCAGTTCTTGGAAAAATTCATGATCCTCTTTATTATCTCACCAACATTCATGAAAGCGACTCGTTCCCACCGCATATTTTGTAATTTCTTTTTATTTCTCCTTCTTAATTATTTAAAAGTTATAAAAGGCACACATAATAAATGACTTATTCTTTTAAGATTAAATAAAGAGGAAAAACGTATTCCTTTTTCTATTCGTTTATATTATAGGACCGAAAAAAAAGCCACTAAAAAGGGTCCCAACTATTTAAATTTTGAGAAACTCTGGCCTGAGCTATGGAGTATTTGCATCATATTCTTTAGGAAGCAAATTACTGATATGAACAAATGTGTGTTTCTTAGTCTTCTGATGAATTGTTTGAGTCTTTGAGAGACCACAAGTCTTTTTTTAGACAGTTTTAGAACAAACGAGCTAATGTTTTCACTTTATTTTCTGTCTCTCTGTCCATCTATAGATATTGAACTTTTTTCTTACCAGAAATTAATTTAAAATTACTTTTTGGGGTTGAATAGACATTGCTGAAATATTACGATTCGCACTTTCTGAATCTCCTAATAGCTATAAAACTGCACCCTCTAACGATGTAAAAAATACGAAAATGACAAATTTTTCAGAGAAGGTTCTTTAAGAGAAAGTTATGGTGTTTGCATTCACAACATGGTTTTTGCCCCTTGCTCCCAATTTGTTTTTAGAGATAAATTATAAGTTTTTTTAAATTTGGATAAATATTGATGAAATATTACGTTTTCGAATTCCCGAAAAATTTTGGTTGTCGAATGTGATGATCAAGAGGATTTGCATTCGCAGCGATGATTTGTCGTATTATCCTCAGGGGAAGGGCGGGGGGGGGACGTAACTTTTTGTTTTAAGAGATTAGTGAAAAATTCCTTTTTCAGTTGAATAAGTACTAACAAAATATATGGTGCCGTTTTTCAATTCTTCCAAAAAGCTTTAATTTACATCGTTAGAGGGCGCGAAATGAGAAACTTTAATTAATATTGGGAACAATATATCTGTGCTAGAAATATGAAATTCACCTTTTAGAATGTGTTGGTCAAGAACAGATTCTCAGATAGCTTAAAGAGAAGTGAGATTCACGTGTATTTTAATTACATTACTGTCGGTTAATATTCGACTTTATTTTAAAAAAGTCAGTAATTAATTTTAAGTTTTGTACACTGACGTGATTTGCTCCTTAACCCTAGGGCATCAGAAACGCCACTTTTTCGTTTTAAGGGAAAGGATAAAGTCTTTATCGTTGTATAGGACTAGTATTATATTATTATTTGCATTTTCCCAATCATTATTGCTGTTGAAAGGTGAAATTTTCGTATATTCGCCAGAGGCGATAAGTTATTAAAATCACTCTGTAAGAACACGTAAAACAACGTATCTTTCTTAACAGTTCCTTTTGATGTTCTAAGACATAAACTTTGCAACAACAAAGCATTGGAGCAATGTTTCCCAATTTAATTTGGCTACGAAATTCTTTTGCGTTCGAAAAGGTTTTGCGAAAATCTTAATAAAATCAGTGGAGGTCGCTTCCCCCCTCTTCCCCTTCAATTCCTCAAGGTTTAAGAGAAGGGTTCAGAGGAAAGAAACCATTGAGCGTTTCCAATGACTTCCGGTTTCGAGAGTCACCTTCAAAATGTGGTTCCTGTGATCACCACTGCAAAACATTCATATATACGAAGCTAAAATATAAGTAGAGTATATATTATATATATAAAAATAAAATAAATACCCCCTCAAACAGCTGCTTGCCACAGAGGTCTGACAGGAGCCTGTCAGTTTATATGCCATAGTAGAAGGTCTGAGAGGATGGCAGGACCTCAGCAGAAAAACAACACATACACACAACCATGCCTTATCCGGGGCTCGAACCCAGGTCCCTTAGATCAGTAGCCAAGCGTGCTAACCAAATAACATAAATAAGGCTAATAATGATAATAAACGTATGTTAAACAGGATATAAGAGTAACGTATTTTTTGTGCTGCGCGTGCTTAGGAACAAAAGTCACATTTCATGCGTAGCAAAAAATTTAGAAAATTTTAAATCATTACTTTCTTTTCTATTGTAATGGAATTTTTTTGAGGAACCCGTATTTTCGTTTTACGGAAACCTTCTGGAGTATTTTTCCTCACAACTCAGTCTCTGTGATCCTCCCGGAGCTCTTGCCGAAGAATTCGTCGATGGTAAAGTTGTTTCCGTAACAGAAAAGTTGAATTATATGTCGAACAAATTATGCTTCATAACGATCTATTTAAAGCTCATTGTTGATACAATCTTTCTTGTTAATTAAAGAATCAAAAGATAGATCGAGCATTTCTATCTGCAGATGAATCGATTCTGTCAATGAACACACTTATAATTTTAAGGGAATATTTTGCTAAGTTTATGAAAGCAAATGTCAGTAGTTTTGTGGGTGCGTTTCAAAGTTTAACGTGGATCAATACTTAATTCTAATATATTAATTCTAACAAAGAGATTAATTGATTGATCCATAAACATGTGTAGATAATATATTTATGTCGACTAGAAAGTGACATTAATACCATCTTTGTACACCTAATTATTGGAAATTTATCAAAATTTATTGAGAAAAATAAAAAAAAAATTACCTTTGTCACAACGAAAGATACAAACTGGATTGGAGTTGTAGGCAGAGAACTGGATGTTGGTGCCATCTTCCCAGATACTTTTGTGTGCGATGATATTACACTTTATCACCTTCCTAATAGCTGGTCGGTCTCAACCATTCTAAATATGTTCTGTATTTCAGAAAGGTTCAGATCCGAGCAATGCCGGGTCTGAACCTTCAGATCCGAACCAATGCCGGGAGTAGTAGGTGCCCCAACATGCGGGGAAAATGACCTTGAACTCTCTTTCGACCTTGAAGGTCACCCAACAGTCAGCTATCGCTACCCTTCTGTTCTGCGAAGTAAACAAATAATGGAGAACAATTTAAAATGAAAACATAATTTTCTAGAACTCCAAAATGCTTTTTTTTTGTTAAAATGATGAAGTATGTGTCTCTAATATCACCCTTCGTGTCATGCGCTGACTCATCAAGTGTGAATCATCTTCTCCGCAAACATATAAGGATTTTTTAAAATAACACCGGTCTTTTTCGCAGGACTTTTCAGATTGTAAATTCTTTCCCCGTCAGTAAAACGTGGTCCACAGGAGAGGGAGCTGATGCACTTATAAATTTATTTCTATGTGCCATTTGGAAGGAATAAAAAAAATTAATTCTCAAGTTAAATGTGGTTTACAAGGAATAAAAAAATGAATTCTCAATGTGGTTTACATGGAATAATAAATTAATTCCCAATGTGGTTTACAAGGAATAAAAATATAATTTATTCGTAGGTTAATTTATAAAAAATACTGATGGTTATTCCTTCTTCACTGAGATCCTTTAAGCATTGTCCTCATATAATACCCTTGGCGTAATGGATAAATGCGCTGATGAACGTGAGGTTTCGAGAACCGCGGATTTTTGTTTAGAAAAATATAGTACGTATTATAAACACTAGTGCACTTGATTTAGCCGGACTTACAATATTTCGGGAGTTTCCCCTATGGGTGATGAATCCAAGATGACGGACTTAGAGTAATTTGGAGCCTTCGGATGGGTAATGACGTCAGAATCCAAGATGGCGAATGTAAGCCAAAATTTGAGGAGTTTGTGCGGTGAAGACGTCAGAATTCAAAATCGCGGAACTTTTTGAAAAGGTGGCGTGGTCGCGATATCTGACTGTTATGTGACCTTCAAGGTCAAAAGAGAGTTCAAGGTCATTTGCCCCGCAAATGGGGCACCTGCTATTGCCGGGACGCGAGAAGCACACACTAATAATAAGTTTCAATCTCAACACCGTTCGTGATATGCATGTTACTCCTTACCAGTAATTAATGGCTGACGGCTTATGTGAAGTAGAGGTACTTCCCTAGGAGATATACTGTTTACAATTTATTAATTTTTCTAATAGAGAGCGTAGTAACATTTTTACATTTAGATATCTACAATGATCCAATTAATTTTTTGATCGTGTCACACAATCGCAAATACATCGCGTCACGTGTGCGGATATGCACAAGCATTTACGGTTAGGCTCAAGGATATGCAATACAGGCAGTGACATTTTTTAAATTATTATTTTTTCAAGAAATTTACACAACACACATATTTTAACTATATTGATCTGCAAAGCTATTAGGCAAGAGTTAGAATAATTATATTTTGCACATAATATATACAATAAAACAATTTATTATTAAATGTAACATTTCGTTAATTGCATTCTTGAAAGTGAACCGATTACCAATTATGAGATGTATTCATTTAGAGTTGTTTTGTATCTTTTACTTTAAAATCCATGTTAAATTTCCTCTTAAATGTTCTTTTAATACGAACAACTGTTGTGAAACAACTTGTATGCCATAACTTCCAAATAAATGCTTTTCTGACATATGTTTATAGGACTTTTTCTTTCTTTTTAAACTCTTTTTTAAACTTTTGAATCTGCGCTTTACACTTAGATTACCTCCTATGTGCAGTAATCCCTCACCAACAGCTTCTTCACCAAACGCTGTTTAGAATATTCATGGTTAATCAATGGGCAATGTTTAACTAAACGCGGTATTTGAGGATCAATATGTGGATGAGTCCTTATATTATCCGAATGCGAAATCTTATAACAAAAGCAAGAATATTTTAGTAATTTATCAGGATCCATTTAATCAGGATTTCTGACAGATTGACAAACGGATTAAGTCCATTAATTTTGAAATGTTTTTAATCATTTTTTGATTGAATATTTTGCTTTAATGGAATTTTAATGAGCTTTTTACCTCTTTTATTGAGTACAAACATCAGTGGACTTTGGTGAAAAGGCCTCGGGGTGGGCAGTATCATTGGAACCCATAAAAGCTATCTCGGCGCATACCTAGCATTAGCAACATAGCTGGAATTCAAATACAAAATTGCCTCAATGCACAATTTACTGATAAATATATTTTTCTCTTTCCTTTCGATATTTTAAAAATCATCAAAGTAAACATTCGGATGACAAGAACAATTGAATAATGAAACGTACGTTTCCATTTGCCTTGAATTGAGAATACGAATTGATTTATTTTATAGTGTTCATTATTTTCATTTGAGTTATGTAAATTGTGCTTTTAATTTAATTCTTAAATAGTTTTGGCTTTATTTATTATGTCTTGGCGACTGCACCTGAGACGATCCTGTACAACGGCCTTTTCCTCAATTACTGCTTCATCTGTATTGGCATTTACCAAACGAAACAACGTTATCTGCGGTAGGGCCGCATCCGCTTCACTCTGCTGCTGCGCCCTGTTCGCCATTCTTTGAGCGACAGGTTGTACACGTGCTGACGAGAACGGAGCTAGTGGAACATCAGGATACTGGGTGACTGTGGTCAGGTGGACACAGGGAAGTGCGTGAGGCTGCCTCGCCTTGCCTCACCTGTCCGACTGGATGCCCGATTGTTGCCACTAGTGCGGAACTAAATACTTGCCTAATAGAGCTCGTTTTTCCTCAACTGCAGTAATGTTCTGACTGCTGCTCTTGCGCACCGTCGACCCAATGTTCTAGAAGGCTAATTCACCCTAGTTCGAACAATATTTAAAAAAACAAAAACCGCACATCTTTCTGTTTTACTTTATTCAATATGTATTAAACATATGACATGGAATAAAGTGGAAACGGTTTTGGATATTCTGAAAGTATGTGATGAAAAAACCTTGCTTTTTTTTTTTCCGTAGAACCTTCTGCGTCATTTGACTTGTCATCGACAACGAGTTGATAATTTTTTAGAAAATGCTGATACTAATTGATCTTGAATGCTCAAAATTAAGTTTTATAAAATCCCCTCAAGCACTGCTTGCCACAAAGGTCTAACAGGACCCTGTCAGCTTACGCCAAAGTTAAAGGTGTGAGGATGGTGGGACGTCAGCAGAAAATGATGAAACCTCAGATGAAAAAGATGAAACCCGGCACTAAGTTTGGCTGGTTTTATTGTTTGGACGGCTGGTTTTATTGTTTGATAAATATCAGTTGAATGGTTGCCATTTTTAGGAGAGGTTTTGTAAAGGGATTAATCGAAAATAGCAAAAGACAGAACATTAAGATTAGACTCTACAATTAAAATTATGAGTTGCATTCCGGTTCCGTTAAATAATAAACAGGCTAAGTCGGTAGCACGCCAAGCTCATAAAATGCAGTTATCAGTTCTGGGCCAGCATTCAGATTTATCTCAATGCTGGCCCCAGAACTGCCCACGGTCAGTAGGGGACACCTGTGGGTTTGGAAATGCTTCCGTATGTCCGATGGGACTTAAGCTTGATCCCGTGTGTGGGAGAACCATCCCTGTGCACGTTCAGCGTGTTCTGGATGGCCTGTCTCCCAAAAGCTGTTCCAGTGGTCCCCTCCCCGAACCTTCTCTGAGCCTTCGGGTCCTTGTGATCTGTCCATTTAGTCCATTGTGTGTAAAATGCGCTACTCAGAGGTAAAACAATCCAACCTTCCTTTAAAACATTAAAAACAATTGTGCAATCAGTGTATGAAAGGTGAGAAAATTCTCTCTGTTCTTCTTGACGCAATCGAGTGTCAGAAGGCCATAGCCATTGATCCTGATTCGTTCTAGCAATTGCATTGCTGCACATCGTTACCAGTGAATGCCTTCCTGATGCTGCACCGTTTGTAAGCTCTCTTTAGCAGCAGCTAATGAAAGCTGCAATCGGGGGTGTCATGTTGAGCTGTAAACAGTAAGTTCCGCGTCTAGCAAAAAATTCCATCGAAAAGCCGGATTTGGCCGCAGGGCGCGCATTAACCATTCCTACTCGTAAAGTATCATTAGTAAGCGAGGCGGCTTGGAAAACATTTAGCACAAAAAAATAAACACACAGGCAAAGAGACGAACTCGTCGTTTGTATCTACCTTTTCGGGATAATAATAAAATCTATTTTACAGCCAAGTCCGCCTCCTATATCTTAAGGGAGGGTTGGGGGGTCATTCCACGTCAAATCAATACAGTCCTTCCATTTATCCGATTATCTTGGTAGATTTGTAGTATTCATAGGTAAAACAGGAAAAGCCAAACGAAGATGGTAAATAGCAGTGGTGGGTAGGGATGTGTTTTATATATCACAAAAAGTGTTTTTATACTTAAATAATCCATCGTCTACTAATATCCAGCAGAACCTGGTATTTCGCTGGTGCAGAGGACGGAAGTTTTAGCATGATTTTATCCATGCGGTGTTACTGGAAGTGTCATATGCATTATCAACTGAAGAAAAGATTGCTATGAATTTAAAGTTTCTTCCTTATTAAAAAGGATACTGTAAGTTACTATTAGGTAACAACTTTTGCTGAATTGGAGGAGTAAATTTTACATCCAGTTTGCCTTTGCATTGCATCATTAAGTTACTATGCGTTCATAGTTTATTAAGCTACTATGTGAAGATAGCGATGGCTTTGTGCAATCTTACCTAATTCAAATATATAACTCCGAAACCCATGGAGATTCGAAAATAAAAATTTTTAATTTGTTGTTCGTTAAAATATACTTTAACGAAATTTAAGGAAAAAATAATAAGCTGACTTATTTTGAGTAATGAAGGCAAATATTTTGAACAATAACCTTGAAACTGTTTCTTGTCAGAAATTTTAACTTTAATCTTTCATTTTAAAGGTCCTTAAAAGAACTTGAAACCAATTTTATCTTTCAAACGTAATTAGTTTCACAATTATGCGTTTTCAAATAACCGTTAGTGTAAAGAAATTTGGCTCTCTTTTCGTGTCTTGATCACTTCTCCTAATCACAAATCTGAGTCCCTATTTCTACAACCCAATTGACGAAGAAAATCTGAAATTTGATGCATAAGTTTTTTGATAAGTAGAAGAAACTACCAAATGTCTTTAAAATCAAAAATTATTGAGCCCAAAACGATCATTTTATGTGTTCAGTTGAGAGGGAATCACCCGAGGAGGAATTTAGTCTTTTCTGCTTAAGATATCTCTTCAAAAATGGAATGAAATAAATCGTATCACGATGGCAAAGCAACGCTTCAAAAAAAGGAGTAGGCAAAACTGGCAATTTGTATTGCAATAAAGAATCTCGTGTTCCGGTCGTACTTAATTAGAAAGACTTCAAAAATCCACGGATGCTCCGCTCTTGACCCAGCAAACGGAACAATGAGTTTATCACGCGAAATCAAAAAGAAGTCAGTTTGATGCATTCATTATTTCAAATTTAATGGTAGCAAAAGTTATTTCGAATAACTTTAAACTGTTAATGCTAAGTCTATGGGGAGCATTAACATTTTTTAAATGCTAAGTCTATGGAGATAATTCTATCCCATAGACAGCATTAAATTCTATTGGAATATTTTCAATCCTTAATACTAATCTATGAGAAATTCAAACCCGCCCACCCCAATTTTGGTTGACCCCAGAGAGTACGCACATAGCCTATATTCTTCTCCAAAGTTTGGTGTCTCTAGCTCTTCTGTGGTCTTTTCTAAGCGGACATACATACAAACAAACAAACTTTCTTCTTTATATATATAATAATAATAATCTTTATTTTATTCTGCCAGTCAATACAATATACATTTACATAGCATAATTAACTAATAACGATTAATATATACATGAGAAAAATTGAGAAGTGAAATAGCTGAGAAATATCAATTGCATCAGAAAAAGTAAATAACAATCATATTAAATATTGGTGTTTAATAGGAAAGGCGAAACAAAAAAGGAGAGCATAGTAAGCTGACGCTTATTTTTAGTTAATGCTCCCTATTTCCTTTAGTTCAATTATGACAACAGTAAAGTATACAATAATTCAAATAATACAATAATTCAATAGTATAAAAGGTCAAATGGTTATGAGACATATTACACTGATACATAGAAGAAGATTTCATTGCTTTGTAAGAAGAAACGTTCTACATATACATACATAATAATAGGATTGCACAAAAAAAAGTTTCCCACAAGAATATTGACAGATTTGAAAACATTTCGGGCCTTTGTTAGGCGCTTCAAGAATAGTGATCAATGTCAATATTAATACTGAAGAGAGAATGTTTCAAATGGTAAAGAGCACTCCAGGAACAAGTAGACGACGAAATGCTGACGATGTAGGCGTAAACCCCGTTACAGTATGGCGCACTCTTCACTTTTCATCTACAAAAGTTATATCAAAATCCCGAGTACATTTTCCTCCACGACAATAGTTCTGCGAATGGCTGTTGTGTCGTTGTGCCCCAGAGACTTTGTTTATAAGTCGTACTCTTTACAGATGAAGCGAAATTTACGCGAGAGGGAATCATGAATTTGCATAAGGGTTATTACTGGGCAGAGAAAAATCCTCACGGTCGGAAAAACATTCAGTGCGATATTGTTGATTACTTAACCAGATCTCATGTTCTCCCATCCTGATGAAACAAGCCTATTGCCACTTTTTAGAACTCGTGTTACTAGAATTGTTCGAAGAGGGGACTTTAGCAACTGACGCTCAAGCGGTTTGTGCAAGTGTTGCATTCCAGTGATACAGCATCCAACAAAGACCCTTCCCCGATGATGTTTTTTCATTGACGAGGGGGGCGGGGGGGAGCTCAGTCGGTAGCGCGCAAGGCTCGTAATCTGCAGTTCCCAGGTTCGAGTCCCAGCTGGGTCAGCGCTGAGATTTATCCCCGCAAAATTCCTTGCTCTGCCCACTGTCAGTAGGGACACCGATGGGCTTGGAAAGGCCGCCGCCCGTTGATGAGGATAGGTAGCTGCTGCCAACATGGTCACAGGCCACTTAATCCACTAGATTGCTCCTTTGGGTTCATTTAAAAAGCTTAGCGTATGAAACATCTCAAAACTGCAACAACGGATTGAAATTATTGGGAATTAAGAGAATTCCAGGAATTTTTAAACTTGTCTGACAATCATTATTAAGAGGATCCACTATTAAAGGCATCACTTCGAACATTTCTTCTAATAAAAAATGTATACTGCAAACTTCCAAATAAAGCATTTCCGAACATATATTTATGATTTTTCTTCTTCTTTTGGACCGTAAAATAACTACTGCTATTTGTGCCACTCATTTATGCTACACCATGTTGTTTCATACCGATGAAAAAACATCTTTTCTTCAAAACATAGGTAATCCTAATAGTTACAAATAAATGCTAAATATCAACGTCTATTAAAAAAAAGGTTTGTCTACACTGTATGTAAATATATTTCGCAACATGAAAGTTGAATCATCACGAATTCAATGAGGAAGTCCCATGAAATCAGAAGCTGCAAATGATTTAGAACTGGAGACTTCATTCAGTAACCAGTATGTTCCACCTGTAGCTCGATTAGAGAAGTTCAAAACGTTCTTGACATTCATCTGCAGAACAAAAACCATTTCACTTATCTCAAAAACTTCTCTAAAGTACTCCCTTCCAGTATCTATGTAAAGTTGCAGATGTCTATACCAATTCTGGAACACTTGGAGATACTCCTGTTGAGGAATGTCCGGTAACTCTGATGAACGCATTTCGCAAGGCCTTGCACTCTCGTAAAAAGCTTCCCAGAAAGTTCCTTTTTAATTTTTTGGAGACAACCAAATATAGCATCGTGTAGGATCGAGTGAATATGCAGGATGCTGCAGTTGTTTAATTTTTTCTTGCTCCAGAAAAGCCATGAATTACCGTGTTTTGTGAGCATTGTCATTGTCATGAAGAAGAAAGATCATTGACACGCCTGCTGTTGGACGCTGCTCATTCTTATCCTTAACCATTTTTTGGGCAAACCATTGTGGGTGTAATATCAGCCATTTTTTCGGGTAAGGTGTTCACGGCTACCACTCCTTGGGAATTGAAACAAATTGTGAACATCATCTTCCTTGAGCGAAAGTCTTGTCGGAGGATTTGGGGATGCGGTTCATCTTCCGCAACCCAAACATAGTTGTCGATCTTTGTGGGAGTTGTATAGTAATGAAAACACGTCTCCTGTGACCTGTGACAATTGTCTGTTGACCGTTTGGGGTCACCAGGTTCAAACATTGCCAGCATCTCCTTGCACGAGTCGACTCTAGCCCTTTTTGGCTATTCTTGTCAGTTTGTAGGGTACTCATTTGGCACAGATCTTTCGAAACTTTATATGTTGATGAATAATTGTTATTTCCACGCTGCTAATTGATACCTGGCATCTTAACTTATTACCTGAATTGTAATGTGTGGGTTTTCCTTAATGAGTCCACGAACATCAGCGATGGTTCTCTGGTTCTCTCGTTCGGGAATTCCGAGGGAGGTTTTCGAAACTCTGCCGTCCTTCTTTGAATTTGAGCATTTATTCCGTAACAGTGCGTTATGAACAAGCTTGATCCCCATATACTTGTGATAAAATCTTTCCCGTCTATAGTAGGCTCCATAGTAACAACGTCATATAATCCTAGTGTGATCCTAGGTTGCAGTCTAGTGTCTGGCCACTATGTGCTTTGGTGTGTTTTAAACCCACGGCTTTCTCTTCTCCTTCTTTTAGGGGTTATTTTTAGGGTTAGTTATGATATCAATCAATCAATCAGTTTTATTTCATCATCACATACAATTTATAACATAGAAAAATATGAGTGAACCCAAAAACCACATGGTTTGTCTGGGTCACTAAAGGAAATTAATACAAAAATCAATAACGACTTACTAACTACAAAGATTACAGACAATATGTGTCATTTTTCCGATATATGTACAATACATTTTTACTTTACACTGGAATGTTTAACAGAGGTGCAACATCTTCCAAAGAAAAGAGAAAGATTTTTAAATTCCGCTTAAACATATTAATTTCTAAATTCAAGAAGCAACTTGTTTTTTCATTTCTAATTTCAAGAGGCAACTGATTGAAGATTTTAGCGGCGATATACGAATAATGCTTATGAGCAATTTCTTTTTTGGTCAAAGGAACTGTGTATTTTGAACCTTTCTCTCTGAATTTGTATTAATCCGGCTGAATGTGAAAATTAAAGCAATTTTACTTAAAAAGTATCATCACTCTAAAAACAAATATATATCTAATAGGTAGAATTTTTAGCATAGAGTAACGACTGAAATTGCTTAAAATATCAGTGTTATTTTTTGCAATTAATTTAATAATTTTGTTTTGCAGAGACATGAGAGACATGAGTTCCACCCCAACAAACTATACCATGAAACGTATCCATGAGAAGTACAATGTTCGCAACATATTAAGATTCACTTTGTATTTCAAGTGGTGTAATTTGAGTAGTTTGTAACGTGTTTTACCTGTGATGTAGTCAATATGTTTCTTCCATTTTATATTATTATCTATGAGAATACCTAAATATTTAATGTTCTCAACCTGTTCTATGTCATCACAACGGCAATCAATATGTTTATAGCATTGCAGGGAATGTAGTTTAATGACAAAAGTATTTGCATCATTTTGGTTATTTTTCAACTTGTAGAAAACAAATTTAGTTTTATTCTTATTAATTGAGAGTTTATTATTTTCGAACCACATATTAACTTTCTCAAGAACATTATTGACATTGGACAATAAATCTGTATTAGTTTGGTTACTAAACGTTAATGCAAAGTCATCTGCAAAGGTTGTAATGTTACAATTAATGTTCATTTCACAGAGGTCGTTAATATAAATATTAAACAATAGGGGGCCAAGAAAAGAGCCCTGCGGAATGCCATATTTAGTTTGTATAGGATTGCTGAGGCAGTTTTTTAATTTAACTAATTGAGTTCTATTTGTTAAGTAACTGATAAACCATTCTAGAGCAATCCCTCTCATACCCAAATGCTCCAGTTTTTTTTCAAAAGCAATGAATGTGTTAGGTCTCAAAAGCCTTTTCAAGATCTAGAAAAACTGATAGAGATAAATTTCCTTGGTCAATTGATTTATAAATAAAATTAGTAAATGACAATAACGCATGATCAGTGTCCTTACCTTCAGAGAAGCCAAATTGATTTGACGAAAAGAAATTTATTTCATTTAAATAACTCAATACTCTGAATTTTACTAACTTTTCAAATAATTTGGAAAAAATAGGCAAAAGCTCGGTGTGCAGTTTGAAAGGCAGCTCTTATTTCCCTTCTTGTAAATCGGAAGTACAATAGAGGTTTTGAGATCGCCTGGAAAAATCGCAGTTTGAAAGAAAGGTTAAAGATATACCCAAAGGAATGAATAATGAAATATTTGCACTTTTTTACTGTAGTTACTGAAATTTCATCAATTCCTGTGCCTTTATCAGATTTGTAATGGTGTTATCCAATTCTTGTACGATTATAGGAGTAAAAAAGAAAGAGTTATCTGTTTTATAATAATTTTTATAACATTCATATTCAGTAGGTTTGTCATT
The DNA here is from genome assembly GCA_038380435.1 of Ryuthela nishihirai. Lineage (NCBI taxonomy): Eukaryota > Metazoa > Arthropoda > Arachnida > Araneae > Heptathelidae > Ryuthela > Ryuthela nishihirai. Next base: position 3,126,058 of record JAWZYU010000020.1, on the reverse strand, counting down.
AAGTATTTTGTTAGGTAAATCGACAAAATAAGTGTGAAATTCATTTGCTGCATCTTTAATTTCGTCACTATTACAGTCCTCAATATTATTCATTTTATCCGATAGAACTTCATCTTTTGAGTTATTTCCAATTAAATTATTTACGAAGTTCCTTTGTTTTTTTATATCACCATCACATTTTAAAAACTCTTGCATGCAATATTTGTTTTTGGCCTCCTTAGTTTTAGATCTTAAGTTATTCCTATGTGCTAAGAATTGCTTCTCATGGTCCTCGTTATATGGGTATTTTTAAAATTTTTTATATAGCTTATTTCTATGCTTAAGCATATCGTAGATTTCATTTGTGATCCAAGGCTTTTTCAGTTTCTGAATGTTGCTTTTTCCATAGGAAGATGAATCCTTAATTACTTTACACAAAGTCTCTGAAAATTTTTTGTACGCATTATTGACGTTAGTTTCCTGTGTTATCTCCTTCCATTCATAATCTTTTAATTTATCATTTATTAGTTCATAATTAATTCTGAGCATGTAATCTTTAATATTATCATTTCTTTTGTCAAAAGTTTTATTTTTCTTATGTCTAATTTTAACTACTCTGGGCTAATGATCCGTAATAGACATTTTATATACTGCAACTTGTACATTAAATCTATTGTTAATTTTAACCAGTACATGGTCCAAACAAGAATGGTATTATGGACCTCTCTGGTAGCAATATTTATCATTGACTCATATCCATACATAGCAGACAGATTTAGATATTCATTTACAGGATGGAAATATTCGCTAACAAATCTGCATTTATATCACCAGTTATATTAATATTTCTTGTGTTTAACCTCTGCAGAATATGCTTCAATTAATGATATTTCAAATAATGAATGATGGAGTATAGAGCTCCAAATAGAGCTCTATACTAATCACTGAAGAATCTGATTTAACTGAATTTTTGGGAACAGTTGATTACAATAGTCTAAATGTTCTAAATATAAATATCAGAAGTTTAAGATCCAATTTTGAACTTTTCGAACTGTTTATAAACTCTGTAGATTGTAAATTTGATTGCATGATATCAACAGAAATCTGAATTAAAAGAAGATGAGGTTGATCTTTATCAGATAAAGGCTATACAACATATTGTAACTGTAGACAATATAATAAAGTTGGTGGTGTAATGATATATGTTAAATCTCATATTAAATTTGAACAATAGACCATAGCCAAATTCAAACAGCAGAGAGTTGAGCTCTATATGGAGTATAGAGCTCAAAATAGAGCTCAAAATAGAGCTCAAAATAGAGCTCTATACTCCATATAGAGCTCAAAATAGAGCTCAAAATAGAGCTCAAAATAGAGCTCTATTTTGAGCTCTATATAGAGCTCTATACTCTCTATACAGCTCAAAATAGAGCTCTATACTCCATATAGAGCTCAAAATAGAGCTCAAAATAGAGCTCTATACTCCACATAGAGCTCAACTCTCTGCTGTTTGAATTTGGCTATGGTCTATTGTTCAAATTTAATATGAGATTTAACATATATCATTACACCACCAACTTTATTATATTGTCTACAGTTACAATATGTTGTATAGCCTTTATCTGATAAAGATCAACCTCATCTTCCTTTAATTCAGATTTCTGTTGATATCATGCAATCAAATTTATAATCTACAGAGTTTATAAACAGTTCGAAAAGTTCAAAATTGTATCTTAAACTTCTGATATTTATATTTAAAACATTTAGACTATTGTAATCAACTGTTCCCAAAAATTCAGTTAAATCAGATTCTTCAGTGATTACCAGTCGATTATCAACATTATCATTGTCTGTCATTAATTGTCAGAGAATTTATCAAAGTCTACTTCAATGTGAGCCAAATTATGTGTTCGAGAGTTTTTCCAGGTCTACCTCATTATTTACGAGTAAAATTTTAGATACATCGGATTCCTTCAAGAAGATTTTCCCATCCTTAACCCAAGCATACTTGCACTTCTATTTTTGTTTGCACTGCTTAGTTTTATAAAGAAGTTCTTTATTTCTAGGTGTTAGATGCTCATTCACAAAAATTTTACTTTCTCTAAATTTTGGATTAATATATTTACAATTTAGACAATATTTTGCTTTTTTGTTACCTACCAACCAACAGTTCCTATTACTTTACTTTTAAATTTTACAATTATGTTCTTAATTTTATTTCTGTTGGTAGCCGGAACTCTATGCTTTAAACTATATCACCTTCTGTTATTTTAACGCTAATCTTATCAGCTAATTTGTTAAGAATGGTACCCACATTTTCCCCTGGATCCTCCGGGATTCCAACTATTTCCAAATTAGTATTTCTAGAATACTGCTGCAAGTCCGAGAGTTCTGACGTCCTCAAGTTCGTTTCTATTATCTGAATTGGCTTTTTCAAGCGTAATGTTTTTTGATTTAACCTCGTTCAGTTTCTTTTTTAGACTACAGTTCATCAACCTTACTCGAGGTAAAATCAGCACATTGCTTACCTTGGGAAAGGCTCCACTCTTCTCTGCAGGAAACCCTTTTTGGTTATTTTTAGGGTAAGTTATGGTAGTGAAATTGTGGTCCTTTACAAGCAAGATAAAAGAAACGTGATGACTTTGATTCGAGATGCTTATACAGTATCTTGGGCTTTAGATGGTTTAACTTTGTTAAGTAGTACTGAATTTAGGCAAAAGAGTAGGCAATCTCCTTTGAGCAGCATATTGCACAGAGAGAGATTGCATTGGTTTGTCCCGTATGCGTAGATTGGCGAATAGGATTATGAACAATGTGCCTATAGGACTCAGGAAAAGGGAAAACATTCCCTAGATGCGGTGGTCAAACAATGTGAAAGAGGGCCTTGCTAGAATTGGCCTACAGTGGTCAAATGCAGCAGCCGTAGCTCAGGAAAAACATGTGTGGAAAACAAAATTAGCCAGTTGGACTTCTGTACCCCACGGTTGCATGAGGAGTTTGTATGTATGTAACCATACAACATCACTGGCTAGTTCTGAAATCATAACCAACCCATTCGATAATGGAAGTCTTACCATTTGCGATAGGGCGATCATCGAGTGAGATTATGTACCATGCAGTGGGTGGGACATGCATATGCATGCCCTATTCTTCCCACAAAGAACAACTCATTGAAACTTTTCCCAATTGAACAACAGTCGGCAGGCTTCGTTGGCATTCTATCCACCCACAAAACCAGCACCCTATGTGACCGTACTCTTTGTTATCAGCATTCATTATTTTATTATTTATCGCGATACAACTTTAGCAATATTAACAATCTAAGAAGTAATTTAGGAGTTATTTTAAAAGTTCTTTTAACATTTGAAAAAAATGAATGAGTGATCGTTGGATGACAAACAAAAATATTAGATATTAATTCTTGCCATTTTCCATAAGATACAACATTTTCTAATATCTGTACCACTAAATTCTACAAAGAGCTGCATCTTATCTAATTTAAAGCAACGTAAGGGTTATGCCCCACCCGGCAGAATAGAAAGAGAAAAAAAGTCTATTCACCTCTGAAAAAGAAAGGAAAAAAGCGCAAAACGTTTACCGATCTGAAGGAGTACGGATAGGGGTGGCTCAGTCAGTAGCGAGCCAGGCTCATAATCTGAAGGTTCCAGGTTCGAATCCCAGCTGGGCCAGGATTGATATTTATCTCTGCACAACTCCCCGTCCTGCCCACGGCTAGTAGGGAACACCGATGAGTTGAAAGAGACGTCCGTTGGAAGCTGTCTGTTGGATGGCACATTAAGCCGTGGCCTCGTGTGCGGGAGACCCATACCCTTGTGCACGTTAAAGACCATGCTGGAGGCCTTGACGGGAGAAGGTCTTAGTGAAATTAACGTCTCATCCTCTCTCTTCGCCTCCCCAATAAAACAGTTCACAGGGTGGGAATGGGAGTCGATCGTAACAAGTTGTAGTTTCAAAGGAAAGCATGCGATGTGCAGATACTTCTATATATTTTACAGAACTTTACAGAATTGAGTTAAAGAGGCGAACAATGCCAAGTAACGTAGTAACGTAGTAGCAATAAAAGCGAACATTGGTGGATGATAAAGTGAATATATTCCTTTTATTTATTGTTCTTTTTTTTGTACCTAGATGGAAGCACCTGTCAAAGAGCTTCAGATTTTGAAATTGCGTGCTTAGCAAAGCTTCATCTATTAATTATATTTGATAGAAATTGTACTTAGCAATCAAATTGGGAATTGTATTTTTAAATGTATATATTTCGTGATTACTATGGAAGCTGCAATATTCAAAAATGCAAGAAAAAAATTATCCTTATGCTACATTCGGAGAATATTGATAAGTACACATGGCAAGGAACCAGTTCTCTTCTCAATTGCTACTCCAGTGTCATTCAGATTAATGACATATGTGCATGCTATTCTTGTTTTAAGCGCTACCTTTCAATTAAAAGGAGTCCAGAGTTGGAAACACAAAAATATTACCTTTCTTGTCGTCAAGCTGAGTATTTGTAATGAAATCGTGGTATCAGATTCTAATTCTGGTTGGAATATTTTACTGGAAAAACTTACCATTAAAAGTGTTTCGAAATTTGGAATAATATTAATACAAAGCACATTTTTATCAGCAGATCAAATAAAGGCCATATTATTATCCAATCAGGCACTACCCAAGATTTAGTTTCGGGGGAGGGAGGGAAATTTTCCACCGAACAGGAAAGGTTAAAATGATATTCTATATAGAAAGGGATTTTATACACTGCTGGCCATTAAAAGTGCAACACCAGGAAAGACAAGAGATATCAAAGTCATATTTAGTGAATACTTATGTTACAAGGATCTCATTAATTGGGGTGAGGGGAGGGTTCTTCGAGACCCACCCCCCATGGAGAAAAGCTCGTGCTCTGTCGACAAGACACTACATGAGTGTTACAAGGATCAAATGATTACAAATACAACTCGGTTAGACTTGTGGAAAAGAATCAGTATCCTGTGTAGCCACCATGAGCGGCAATAACCGCTTGCTACACGGTCCGGCATTGAGAGGATGAGACGTCGGATGTGTGTTTAAGGAATGTCAGTCCATGCAGTTTCGATACGTAGCCAAAGTTCATCTGTTGTAGCAGCTGCTGGTGTCTGGTGTGCTAGTCATTGTGAGATCATGGACCAGACATGGACAATTGGGGACAGCATGTTCCACCCACTGCATGACTGTAGGGTACATAATCTCACGCGAGGATCGTCCTATCGCAAGAGGTAAGACTGTTCCACGAGAACCATTATCGAATGGGTTGGTTATGATTTCAGAACTAACCAATGATGTTATTGGGTTACATACATGCTATCCAGGAATTGTTGGACGATGCAAGTCACATGTGGTCGGACATTGTCCTTTTGGTAAATGGCACCAGAGAGCCCTGAAGATAAGATACGACGACAGGCTCCAACACCTCAGTGATGTAATGCTGGCTGTTCAAAGTGTCAGTAATGCGTACAAGGCGTGTGTATGAGTGGAGTCCAATGGCACCCCATACTATGACACCAGGGGCCAAACCTGTATGGCGCTGCATCATGCATGACTCACTGAGCCTGTTACCGCGGTACCGCCAGATACGGACCATTGCACTCGCAAACACCTATGTTGTAGAGTCAATGGTAGTCGCAGACGACATCGAACCGTATGTGCGGACACTAATTGATGTGCAACCCACCCTAACTGTTGAGCTAAGGTGTTTGATGTGGCTGTATGATCATTCAAAGCCATGCGCACAAAATGGCTGTCCTCTTGCTCACAGAGCTGTTGAGATCCCTCCCGTCGGTGAGTTCGTTCCTCCTTTACTCACTGATGCCATATTCTCATCACTGTGGCAGCATTCCGTCCAACACGAGCACCGATGTCTCCGTACAATAATCCGCCTTCTCGTAATCCCACAATTCTCCCTCAATCAAAGTCGGAAACTTGGTCGTGTTCTTCGACACGGCATACTTGATCCTTTAGTGTGCAAGAACTGCGAGCAAACACAATTCCAGTGCTTTACACTGACCCTTTATAATCTCCTATTACTCCCTTTTTAATACTGTAAAATTTTAAAACTGCCAAAAAAGGTTTTTAAACCTTTTTATACCACTTCCAGGGGGCGTTACTGTCACACGTGATGTGCATATGTGCTGCACTTTGAATCATTTACATGTTCTCCCATGGGCTACCAGTCTTGCATATTTCGGGACAATCTGATTCCTTCCTGGTGTTGCACTTTTAATGGCCAGCAACGAATTTTTTCTTTCAATATAATTTAGTGTCGGACATAAAATATGGGACTAAAATAAAATTATACAAAGACAACCGTTGTTGGATTTGGTAGCAGGTAGACAAGTTTGAGTTTTAGTATAAGAATAGAAGATTTTCGGGGGTCCTGGACTCCCCCCCTCCCTCTGGGTACGTCCCTGCATCTAATACATATTTGGAGAGTGCCGATAAGTGGAGGGGAAAAGGGAGCAATTCCGCGTGCGCCAACATTAAATAGTAGCTCCTCCAATATGATGTTAATGACAAAAATATGAGTGCAGGGTGGTTATAAATAAACAGCCATTTTGGCGTGAAGATATTAGTAAGGTATAAAAAAATAATAATAAATACCCCCCCCCCCCCCTCAAGCAGCTGCTTGCCACAGAGGTCTGAAAGGAGCCTGTCAGTTTATATGCCATAGTAGAAGGTCTGAGAGGATGGCAGGCCCTCAGCAGAAAAACAACACAAACAGCCATGCCTTACCCGGGGCTCTGAAACCTGGTCCCTTAGATCAGTAGCCAAGCGTGCTAACCACTCGGTCATGGGACGGCTTATCGGAAAGAAAGTCGCACAGATAGGTCACGAAAGAACATTATCTCAAGGAAAATAAGCGTTGTACGAGTGATATATAAACACTACAGGAAATAAAAAATGCAACACGTTCAAGAAGTTATGCAAGTGTGACGAAGTTTAGAGAGGCGGTAGTACATGTAAATGCATGGAAATTTGGTGTGCAGGACTATCGAAACGATTGGACAGGCGCGAGCTGACGTCACAGATGCGGAGCAGTCAAACACAGATAAAGGCAAACAAAACTCCCTGGTTGACTAAACGTTGTGGAAATTGTTCTAATCCGCTAAAGATATCCTTACCCAGATGTCGATAGCCGTTCCAACAGTTAACAGACTTTGAGCGTGGAAGGATCATCGGCCTTAGAGAAGCTGGTTTGTCATACAGAGATGTGGCCAATCTTGTTGGCTGCATTGGTTCAAGAAATATCCAGCAGACGCAGACAAGGATCTGGAAAACGGTATATGACCACAAAGAGACAGGACCGCCATTTGCGATGCATGGCATTGCGTTGCGACTACAACGCAACTACAAAGGGACTGGCAACAGGTAACACATCGAATACCAACCAAGCGGTAAACAACAGGCTTTTACAGTTTTCATTAAGAGCATATTGTCCGGCACTGCGTTTGCCCCTCACATCTGCTCACATGCAAGCACGTCTTCAGTGGTATCACCTGCCTGAACTGGAGAGACTGAACTGGAATGAACAAGAATGGATTACCGTGGTGTTTAGTGATGATCTCGTTTTTGTGTTGGTCAGCACGACGGTAGACAACGTGTTCGCCACCATCCAAGGGAAAGGAACTCCACCAGTGCATGCGTCATCGTCATACAGCTCCAGCACCTGGTGTCTTGGTGTGGGGGTGCCATTAGACGGACCTCTCGGTCAGAATTGGCCATCATAAGGGGATTTCTAACTGCCCAACGATATGTTACTAACATTTTGCAGCCAATGGTTGTCCCATTTGTTCAGCAGCATGGAACCTTTTACCAGCAAGATAATGTCCGTCCCCACACAGCCATGTTAATCTGCAGTATCTGCATGAGCAAAACGTTCAGGTACTACAATGGCCTGCACGCTCGCCGGACCTTTCACCTGCTGAACACGTCTAGGATATGATGGGCCGACAACTCCAACAACACGCAAGAGGTGTCAACCCCTGCAGCTGAATCGTAATAGCGGTTTCGCGCTATTTGTTATTCTATCCCTCAGTAGGACATTATAGAGCTGTGTGATAGTCTTGCCCACGTGTTCAAGAATGAACTGTTGCATGGGGCGGTTCAACATCATACTAATTATACAACTTTACCGGGTAGGTTAAGTGGTAATTTTCCATAGTTTTTTGATAATGTAATCACTCGCACATCTCAGTGTATTCTAATAGCTGCCTGCATTCCAATAAAATGGTATCAATCCTTCCAAGTGTTGCAATTTTTTTTCTGTAGTGTATATACTTAGCAATCTGGTACTAACCATTAGACCTGGTCCAGGGTTAGCGTACCTGACTGCTAAGACCATCCTGGCATGTCCTTCTGTGTTTGTATGTTGTAAGAGAAACCAGGACAGGCCTAATATAGCAGGTAATTCATTGACCTACAGGGAGTGCTCGTTTTCAATTCAGCACAATTGGAGTGACCGATAGCATGACCGATACACAATAAAAAATTAGGTTTGTTTACCAAATTATCAGTATTATAAAAATGTGGTATACACCAACAAATAGCATGCTGGCTATGAATAGGGATACAAGCTGCCAAACATTCGGGTAGGGAGTCTAAAGGGTGGCGAAAGTCATCCTGGTGAACATTGAACTATGCTTCATGAATCTGTGCCATGAGCTCAGCAACAGTGTTTGAGAGGTGAACGTCCCATCATATCCCAAACATATTTGATTCGCGATAGTCTGGGTACGTGAAGGCCAAAGAAACGCATCCACATCACATATGTAGGAACTGTTGCGATATGTCCCAAGAGTTCTATGCCATGTTGATAAACTAGCTAAATTGATAAACCTAATATTTGATCAAGAATACGTATATCCCAACATGCTTAAAACTTCTGTAATAAAACCAATTTATAAATCTGGGAAAAAATGCGATATTAAAAATTACAGCCTATTGCTATATTACCAACAATTGAGAAAATTATGGAGAGATACGTAGCTGATAAAATCTACTGTTATCTTAACAAATTTAATATATTACACTCAGCTCAATATGGTTCCCAAAAAAATAAGAACAGCAGCTTACTTTTAGAAGATTTTGCTGATACTCTCAGTGGCAATTTAAATACAGGTAAACTCGTATGCTGTATCTTTTTAGATTTAAGTAAAGCCTTCGATACCTTGAATTCTGATATTTTGCTCAGGAAGCTGGAAAGAATTGGCATTAGAGGTAAACTGCTCAGGTGGTTCAAAGCTTATTTAAATGATCGATACATCACCACCAAAATAAAAGACTACAAAAGCTCTCCTCGGACCTCGCAGTATGATGTTCCTCAGGGGTCAATTTTGGGTCCATTACTATTCTTAATACTTATTAGATACTTATTAGATATTAAATATTCTGGCTCTATCTTCTTATATGCCGATGATGTTGTATTAGTCAATTATGATTTAATTTGGAAACAGTTATTTGAAATTCCCAACTTGATCTTAACAAAACAACAAAATGGTTAAATAAAAATCAGATTTATCTGAACAGTAATAAGACTAAAGTTATGTACATCCACTCACCTGGTATAAAAATTACAACGGTAGAATCTCTCAAAGCTCACTCCGATACATGTATAAACGAAACTCATTTTCAGTTGATGAAAAGCGAGGACTGTGTCTGTCCAGATTTAGAACAGATAACATTATTTAATTATTTAGGTTTAATAATTGATAAGCATTTCAGATGGAAGACCCATATTAATAATCTATGTGATAGACTTAGAAGATGTGCTTATAAAATTAATTACAGAGTGTAGTTCCCACTAACGTATGTGTCTTAGTGTATAAGTCTTTAAGTGAATCTATTATTCGATATGGCTTATCAGTCTATGGTTCAACTTACTCCTCTGACATTGACAGTATTTTTAAAATACAAAGCAGTATTTTAAAAAACAATATTGATTTCTCACCCTATTAGAAACACCAGCCTCAAGAAGGAAATATTTTTTAAGGTAGCTATCCTAATACCAGTCTACGATTTATACAAGTATATCATAATTCTAAAATATTCCTTTAGTAAAGACTTCAAAACTGAAAAACACTCTCTGCATCCAGCAACAAAGTTGAGCACTAAGGGATACTACTTATTGCCTAAAATCATTAACAACTATGGAAAAAGTACCCGAGCGTACCAACTACTATTCATCTTTAATTCAATGCCACGATATCTATTACACTTTAAAAGATATCCCACTATCAAAATTAAAACAAAAAATTGATTATTTGAAAACATGTCAAATTAATATTTCGATTTTTATATTTTACTAATGAGATGTTTGTTTTTATATTTCTCTACTAATTTTTATTTGATAATCATCGACATTGTGCGAAATAAGTACTATTTTTGATTATAAATTATTTCATTATATACAATAGAACTGAACCGTATAATGTAAAATTTCCTACAGATAAGCCCCTGGCTTCGTAGAATCGTATTCATTATGTATGTATTATTTCATTGCTTTAAATGTGATGTGAGGTAAAAAAAATAATAATAAGTATTATTAATAAACTAAATCTATTGTCCTGGAGAAAGATAGCTTTTGGATGAAGCACAGAATGGTGAGAAGCACTGACCTAGAACGCTTTCAACATAATGCCGTGCTTAAATCTGCCATCAATAACGATCAGATCGGAACAGCTATTGTAACTGATGGCTTCCAAACACATGATTCCAGATGTTGGCCCAATATCTGGAATATCTGCTCCAATATCTGCTCCTTGATGCAGGTTGGAATATCTCTGTCCATCGACTGTATGACCCACATAAGACGCACATAAGGTCGCGCTGTTAGACGCATAAGGCCAGCGCTGTTAGATGCACATAAGGTCGTCACTGGATCCCAAACGGAAGCATTGCTTGTCCCTAAAAACAACACAATACCACTTTTGCCCCTTAGCACCTGTTCTCCTCCATCACTGCAAGAACAGATGATGGTAGGATGGCATCAAAGACAGATGAGTCAAAGAATGCAGCCCCGAACCTCGCAGTTTTCTTCTAATCATTATCCCTGACACAGGCACAGGTAGGGATCCCACTTCTGACAACCCACTGATCTGACTAACCCTTTAACATTCCGTCATCTGCATATAACATCGCCTTGGTCATGTTAAATTCTTCACTGGCCATTCAGTCATCCTTTTGTTTTCCCACTGATTAAATTTACCCATTTTAAAGCCTCTTCAGATTTCTGCTTTAATCGAGCACTGGATATATATATATTATCGGATGTTCTACTGTGCTGATCGTCTTGACGAGCAAATCCTTTATTTCTACAAGTAGTGTACTATAAACTGTGTATATAAATTAACGTCTTTATCTGTCCATTCTTTTTCGGTGGGGCAGTTTCAATGATGAGCATGCATCTTGCAGCTATGACCTGCAGCATCTCTGCTAGTGGTTAGCATGTTTTATGAAACTTGCTAAACAAATGTTAAGCTGCTTGACTTATGCATGGCTTATGACGAGACCCATGCACAGACAGTGAAACTCTCTAACGTCAGACTGGGTGCAGTAACTCAACTCTTTGCTTTCCATCAATATAATGATTGTCAAATGTCAGGAGAGGGGTCAAGCATTCGTATGCTTTTTTTCCCACATAGATATGCAAATTATATTAATATAGAAACTTTTGGTTCCCTACTACAAATTTCCAATTGCTAAATGCACATCTCGGTATGATATCTGTGAAATTTCTTTGGAACCTGAAATTTTTACCATCAAAACGGAAAATATCTTTCGAAGCACACTATACATCAATTATTCATTTTTTATTTTTAACATAACATATGAATTTTAAAAATGTACACTGAATGGACAAATTATTATATACACCCTGATAACAATATGCAAAGCAGAAATATCGCATCTAGTCACATGGGATGCTGAAACTGGCAATGTCTAAAAATAGAGCATGTCTGTAAGCATTGGAAACCAGTCACAGAAAAGTAATCATGGGTAAAGACAGCGACGGAAGCGAGTTTGACCATGGTCAGATAATAGGTGTGAGGAAGGTCGGTTATTCAATCACTGCAACTGCTGAACTGTTGGGACTACTACATCAGACCATCGCATGTGTATACCAAGACTACGTGAAATACGACAAAACTGCCAACCAGCAGGAGAAATGTGGGCGTAAACGTCAATTGATTCTCGAGGTGAGAGCAGACTGTTCCGCATCATTACAAGGAATCGCATGGATACCTTGGAGCAGATGTCAGAACTGAATAAAGGCACGTCCACAAGCTTATGCATAAAGACTATTTGTCGTACCATGGAAAAAATAGGCTATGGCAGTAGACGTTCACATCGTGTCCCCAGGTTGACTGCAAGGCACCAATAAATTAGACTGCAGTTTGCAAAGGCTTATCTCAACTGAAATGTGGAAAACTGAAAACACGTCATCTGATCGGACACGGTTTCAACTCTATCACGACGATGGGATATCACATCAACTGCATGAAGGGATGGACCCAGCTTGCCAAGTTGGGGGTCATACAGGCAGGTGGAGGTGGTGTAACAGCTGGGGTTGCATTTACATGTACTTCCTTGGGGCCCCTCGTAGGCGTCAAAACCTCCGTTACCAACTCAAGGTATGTGAACATCTTCGCCGACCATTTTACACCCGTTCGTAAGGATTCTCTTTCTGCACCATGACGCCATTTTTCAATAGGACAACGCCACACCGCATACTTCCCGAATGGCGACCAATTGGCTCCAAAAGCGTTTAAGTGAGTTTAGTACACTCAAATGGCCACCTCGATCGCCTGAAAATTTGTGGGACAAATTGGAAAGATCTGCTCGAGCCTGCCAATCCCCATCGGCAACTATGGATGCTCTACGAGGCGATCTCCGCTTCATGGGTTACTACCTCCGTGTTTTCAATACCTCATTGAGTCTTTACTAATACGTATGGTTGCTGTTGTGTGGGAAAAAAGTGGAGCAACAGGTCTCATATCGCCTCTGTCGAATATAAGATGCTCGTTTTCAAAGAAAAAGTTTTTCATTTCCGAATTTTGCATTCTTTAACAATAATAATTCGTACTACTGGGTAATACTTGTTCTTAATGTTGGAGAAGTATAATGGGAATGTTATTGATTACAGATATGATGAAGACAGAATTTATTTCCTTGGTGTAAACGTTCACTTGCTTTCTTTTTATACACAGGGTTTTGTTTCTTCTCTTGTAGAGGGACCTGAAGATTTTCTCTACGGCTGACAGTGAATATCTTTATGGGGCTGGATCCGCTTTAAACATCATATAGTCTCTTACAATTTTAAAATTAATGTTAAATTGAATCAGTTAACAACAAATAATGCTAAATTTCATCAGGGTTTAAAAAATACAAACTTTTATTTGGAATCACTTTTTTTTCTGGCCACAGCGGGATAAATGGCAAGGTCCCAGTGGTGGCTAGGTCTCAACTCTTGGTTCCAAGTGGTGTCTTGGTCTCAACTTTTGGGTCCAAGTGGTGTCTAGGTCTCAACCCTTGGGTCCCAAGTGGTGTCTAGGTCTCAACCCTTGGATCCCATGTGGTGTCTAGGTCTCAATTCTTCGGTTCCAAGTGGTGGCTGGGTCCCAACCCTTGGGTCCAAGTGGTGGTCCCAAGAGGCAAAGGGGACTGACTGGACAGCTATTAGGTGACATGTTGAGATCTCCCACTGAAATTATCCAGCGTGTTCTTGAGCATGTCTCTCCTCAAATCACTCGGCTGGTTACGTGAGTTGCGCTATCAGTTAATAAAGACACTACTGACTCACACTTGCTCATCATTCAATTTGTGTGGTGGGAAATTAATATCTGCAGACCACTGTGAATAGATACGCTAAATAGAGTGGTCCAAATTTGGTGAATATTTTTTCTGTTCCCAGATAAAGTCCAATATAAGAAATGCATGTAATTTTCCCTTACTTAGTGAATTTTAATTTAGTAAATAACTTGCATTTAGTATAAGGAGCCCTTTAATATAAGAACCTTTCATAAATCATCAACATCATCAAGCAGCCATGGGCTACGAAAGTCCAACCAAACTGTGCAATTTAGTTCTCCAAGCAAGTCTGTCCTGAGCTACATCTGCTGCATCTGACCACTGCACACCAATTCTAATAAGGTCCAGTTTGACATTGCACACCGCATCCTAGGTCTCCCCCTCTTGCTGAGGCCTTTAGGCACACTGTTCATAACCCTATTCGCCAATCCATAATTATCCATACAGGCAACATGGCCAAACCAATGGAGTCTCTCTGTGCACAATACATGCTGCTTAAAGGAGGTTGCCAACTCCTTGCCTACAAAGTTGAAATACTTAATGCCCAAGATACTTCGCAAGCATCTGGAATCAAAAGCATCTAGTTTCCTGTTATCTTGTTTACAAAATGTCGAAGTTTCACTACCATAACTAACCCTAGAAAGAACAAAACTATTATATAGTCTAATTTTAGTCTTTAGGTGAATACGCCTATTTCTCCACACTCTCCATAGATTCTTAAAAGTCCCAGCAGCAATCCCTATTCGTCTGTTAATCTCATGCCACACATCACCAATATCTCCTACATAGCTCCCAAGATAATTAAACTGTGACACCTGCTCAAGAGGAGCAACCATTCAGAGTAAATGAATCACAGCCTGCCTGACCGATTTTCATTACTTTAGTTTTTCGTTCTGTTTAGCCGTTCCGTGGATGAGTGGTTAGCACGCTTGGCTACTGATCTAAGGGACCTGGGTTCGAGCCCCGGATTTAGGCATGGATGTGTGTGTCGTTTTTCTGCTGAGGTCCTGCCATCCTCTCAGATCTCCTACTGTGGCATATAAACTGACAGGCTCCTGTCAGACCTCTGTGGCAAGCAGCTGCTTGTAGGGGTATTTATTATTATATTATTTATTATCACCAAACCTACTCTACTCCCAGTCTCATCAACAGCTCGAATGAAAGAGTTCATCTCATCAACATCATTTGCCAAAAGGGCTAAATCATCAGCATAATCTAAATCAGAAATTTTCGTATATCCAGCCCATTTTAGGCCAAAATCTTTCCCTTGAAGTGAATTTCGCATAACATAATCAATAACCAAACTAAAGAGAAAAGAAGACAAAATGCACCCTTGTCGAACATCAGAAGTAATACTAAACCAGTTGCAAAAAGTCTTACCAACTCTCACACACGACTCAGTGTTATTATAGGGAGCTTTCGTTATGTTAACTAAGTTGTCTGGTATGCCATACGGCAGGGAGAGCCAAAATTTTGGACTCTGAGATCGACTTGTAAGACAGAAAACTTTTCGCGATCGACCATAGTACATAAATCATAAAAATGATTTAACACTGCTTGACCAGCTAAGAATAAAATAATAATTTAATATAAAACATTAACGTGATCATCATCATCATCATCCTCAAGCAGCCATGGGCTACGGAGGTCCAACCAGACCACGCAGTTTAATTCTCCAAGCATATCTGTCCTGAGCTACATCTGCTGCATCCGGCCACTGCACACCAATTCTAACAAGGTCCTGTTTGACATTGTCTGCCCACCGCATCCTAGGTCTCCCCCTCCTTCTGTGGCCTCTAGGCACACTGTTCATAACCCTATTCGACAATCTATAATTATCCATACGGGCAACATGACCAAACCAGCGGAGTCTCTCTCTGCACAATATGCTGCTTAAAGGAGGTTGCAGACTCCTTTGCCTAACCTCATCATTAGTTACAAAGTTAAACCACCTAATACCCAAGATACTGCGTAAGCATCTAGAATCAAAAGCATCTAGTTTCCTGTTATCTTGTTTACACAGCGTCCAAGTTTCACTACCATAACTAACCCTAGAAAGAACCAAACTATTATACAGTCTAATTTTAGTCTTTAGGTGTATACGCCTATTTCTCCACACTCTCCATAGGTTCTTAAAAGTCCCAGCAGCAATCCCTATTCGTCTATTAATCTCATGCCGCACATCACCAGTATCTGTTACATAGCTCCCAAGATAATTAAACTGTGACACCTGCTCAAGACTGCAACCATTCAGATTAACTGAATCACAACCTGCCTGACCAATTTTCATCACTTTAGTTTTCTCTCTGTTTATAACCAAACCTACTCTACTACCAGTTTCATCAACAGCTCGAATGAAAGAGTTCATCTCATCAACATCATTTGCCAAAAGGGCTAAATCATCAGCATAATCTAAATCAGAAATTTTCGTATCTCCAGCCCATTTAAGGCCAAAATCTTTCCCTTGAAGTGAATTTCGCATAACATAATCAACAACCAAACTAAAGAGAAAAGGATTGTTACATTAATTAAAATGCAATCTTTTCCACCTAAAACCATGTATTATAAATATCCATAAAAGATGATTGTTTTCACTAACTTTACCATTGAAAAGTAGACGCATGACACTGCATATCGTCTGCTAGTTTACTAAATGAGGGCTCATAACTGCTGAGGCACAAATGAAGGCACTAATTTAAATGTTCGTCGGTGAGGCGATTCGTTACGTTGATTTAATTATCTTAATTTGGGAGAAGGCTGCTTCGCATAGATATGTTGTAATGTAATTATATTAGTGTAAGCGGATATCCAGATATTGCAGTTACGTGATCGGCTGGTAGATCACGATCGACTTTTTGGCCTCCTCTGCCTTACGATCGACTCTTAGGCCTCCTCTGCCTTACGATCTCACGATCAACAGCAAATTAAGACGATCAACAGAGTTAAAAGCCTTTTTGAAATAAAACAAAGCTAGCAACCAAAGGTTTCTGAAACTCTGAATATTTTTCAAGCATCTCCTAACTGAAAAAATCTGATCTACACATCCCCCTACCACTTCTGAATTCCCATTGCTCATCACGCAATTGCCTGTCAACCTTTATCTATTAATTGTCATCTTAATTCTATTAAGCACAATCATGGAAAGAACTTTACCTGAAACAGAAAGTAAGCTGATACCCCTATATTATCACAAGAACTCGGATCACCTATTTTTTAAAAAAAACGGATAATAACAACTCTAAAATCCTTAGGACGCTGTATCATAAACGTTATTCAAAATTTCAGACAGCCATGAGCTAACCGAAACATTCCCAGCTCTAAGCATTTCCGTAGTGGATCTATCCCTGTGGATTTATGTAGTTTAAGTTTAGAAACAGCTAAAATAACTTCAGACTGTGTTGCAGGGTCAACATTACAGCCAGCAATGCATCTATCATCATTACAAACAATGGGAATAGAACTAATCAAATTGTTTAGAACATCATTGAAATGCTCAGCCCACCTAATCATGACAGAATCCTTATATAACCTTAAGTTGTTTATCCTTCAATCCCTGCATACCTGTTCGTTTTCTACCACACAAAACATTAACTATCTGGTACAGCTCTCTGCTGTTGTGCTGTCTAACTGCTTCCTCGACTTTGTCAACCAAGCCATCAAGCAAGAGATTCTTATCAGCAGCTAACTGATCCTTTACACGTTTATTAAGCTCTTTGTAACGCTTTCTATTAAGACTAGTAGGGCATTGATTAAGGATATTCAGCAGTTCTTTCTTTCTGAAATAAGCACCAGTGCCTTATCACTCAAATAATTTTGCCTGCTCTGCTCATTTTTTCCTAAAACACTACTGTTAGTTTCAAGAAAATCCTATTTAAAACGCCCATTCATCATCATCATCATCATCATCATCATCATCATCATCATCATCATCATCATCATCATCATCATCATCATCATCATCATCATCATCAAGCAGCCATGGGCTACGGAGGTCCAACCAGACAGTGCAATGTAGTTCTCCAAGCAAGTTCATGTTTGACATTGTCTGCACACCGCATCCTAGGTCTCTCCCTCTTTCTGAGGCCTTTAGGCACACTGTTCATAACCCTATTCACCAATCTATAATTATCCATACGGGCAACATGGCCAAACCAATATAGTCTCTCTCTGCACAATATGCTGCTTAAAGGAGGTTGCCAAATCCTTGCCTACAAAATTGAACCATTTAATGCCAAAGATACTACGCAAGCATCTGGAATCAAAAGCATCTAGTTTCCTGTTATCTTGTTTACAAAATGTCCAAGTTTCACTACCATAACTAACCCTCGAAAGAACCAAACTATTATGTAGTCTAATTTTAATCTTTAGGTGTATACGGCTATTTCTCCACACTTTCCATAGATTCTTAAAATTTCCGGCAGCAATCCCTATTCGTCTGTTAATCTCATGCCACACATCACCAGTATCAGCAACATAGCTCCAAAGATAATTAAACTGTGACACCTGCCCAAGACTGCAACTATTCCGATTAAATGACCTGAATAATTTTCTGCCTGACCAATTTTCATCACTTTAGTGTTCTCTCTGTTTATAACCAAACCTACTCTACTCCCAGTCTCATCAGCAGCCTAATGAAAGAGTTCTTCTCATCAACATCATTTGTCACAAGGGCTAAATCATCAGCATAACCTAAATCAGAAATTTTCGTATCTCCAGACCATTTAAGGCCAAAAATTTCCTTTGCAGTGAATTTCGCATAACAAAATCAATAACCACACAAAAAAGAAAAGGAGGCAAAATGCAAACTGGTCGAACATCAGAAGTAATGCTAAACCAATTGCTACAAGCCTTACCAACTCGCACACACGACTCAGTGTTATTTTAGGGAGCTTTCATTATGTTAACTAACTTGTCTGATATACCATATGATCACACAATCAACCACAAATTATGACGATCAACAGAGTCGAAAGCCTTTTTGTAATCAACAAAACTAGCAACCAAAAAAATTCTGAAACTCCAAACAGCAGAGTCGAAAGCCTTTTTTAAATCAACAAAACTAGCAACCAGAAATTTCTGAAACTGCAAACATTTCCCCAGAATCTGCCAAAGTGAAAATATGTAATCTACACATCCCCTACCATTTCTGAATCCACATTGCTCATCACGCAGTTGCATGTCAACCAGATCCTTAATTCAATTAAGCACAATCATGCAAAGCACTTTCCCTGGAACAGAGAGTAGGCTGATACCCCTATAGTTATCACAAGAACTGCAATCACCTTTTTTGAAAATAGGGATAACAATAGCTCTGGTAAAATCCTTAGGAACCATGTCGTTATCATAAAAGATATTCAAAATTTCAGTCATCCAAGTAGTAACCTAAACATTCCCAGCTCTAAGCATTTCCGTAGTAATCTACCTCTGGCGATTACTCCAACGTTAAAGCCACCAATGCATCTATCATCATTACAAACAATGGGAGTAGAACTAACCACATTGTTTATAACATCACTGAAATGCTCAGCTCACCTACCCATAACAGAATCCTCACTTTCTATAATCTTACCTTGTTTATCCTTCAATCCCTGTATACCTCTTCGTTTTCTACCACACAAAACATGAACTATCTGGTACAGCTCTCTGCTGTTGTGCTGTCTAACAGCTTCCTCGGCTTTGTCAGCCAAGCCATCAAGCCAAAGATTCTTATCAGCAGCTAACTGATCTTTTACACGTTTATTAAGTTCTCTGTAATGCTTTCTATTAGGACTAGTAGGGTATTGATTAAGAGCATTCCTGCAGTTCTTTCTTTCTGAAATAAGCTCAAGTGCCTAATCACTCAAATAATTTTGTCTCTTCTGCTCCTTTTTTCCTAAAAGAGTAATGTTAGTTTCCAAAAAAGCCTGTTTAAAATGGTCCCATTCTTCCTCAACTTCAGTAGTAAGCAAACCGTGACTGTCATAATGACTAAGTAACCTATCATGGTAAGCTTTAGCAATAAATGGGTCTATCAGTCTTCAGAATTAAAGGTAAAATTATTAACCCTTGCACAAAACGTTTTAAGTTTAAGTTGCAAGACACTTTTAACGAGGTAATGGTCAGATCCAATTTCAGCTCCCCTATATGACCTGGTTTTCCTAACAGAACTAGCCCATTTTACTGTTAATTAATATATAATCAAATCATATTCTTATGCAGCCCATCGGGTGAAACCCATGTGTACTTATGTATGTCGCGGTGTTTGTAATAAGTATTAGTTATTCTGAATCCATTGAGTTTACTTACCTGTAGGAGACGTTGCCTCTTGCGATTGCAGCTAACAATACCAAAAGGGCCTATCACTCCTCCCGAAGGTCAGAATCAGTACCAACTTTGGAATTGAAGTCACCAAGAACAAGGGTAATATCTCCTTTCTTGACAGAATCCAAAATATCCTGAAGTTGTTCATAAAACCTATTCTTCTCATCCTCATCGGCATCCTCAGTGGGGGCATAACAGCAGATAACATTCAAGTCTTTAATGCTTGTCTGCAATTTTGCTGTAAGAAACCTTTCATCAATGCACTCGTATCCTAGAAGAGCATCACTAGCGTGTCTGCTGAGAAGCAGACTCACGCCTTGGTGATGCTTATTGTCGACCCTCCCTGAAAAGAGAAATTTAAGATTATTTTTAAGAATCTGACCTTTATCTGTCCATCTGGTCTCTTGCAAGCCGAGAATATCTAAATTATAACGGTGGAATTCTTGTGTGAGGACATCAAGAGAAAAAGCTCTGTGCAGAGTCCTTAAATTTCAACTACCTACGGAGAGAAAATGGTTAGTGGGATGTTTAAAGAAACTATGTTTATTAAGAGAAGGAATGCCGACAATATCAAACAGCCCCCTAATCGCAGACATGGGGCAAAGACCCGTTCCCCCACCACTAAAGGCTGAAGCCATCTACACTGGAAGACTTCCTCCAATGTAGAATTTGACGATGCCAATAGAAGCAAAGAGTTCAGGTGCCTGCGATGACCTCTGCTCAGGATTATCCACCAACTGATAAACATATCCTGTGAATCTATTCACTTGGGGCTGTCAACCCACAAACAAACGGAAAACACAGTGGAAGAACTGGTGGCCTCCACAGAAGCCCACCAGTGCAGCAAAATCAGGATCCATAATCAAGCTCAGAGCCATATATCTGTCCAGTCCAGTGGGTTTATATGGTCAGCACCA
This sequence comes from Ryuthela nishihirai, assembly GCA_038380435.1. Lineage (NCBI taxonomy): Eukaryota > Metazoa > Arthropoda > Arachnida > Araneae > Heptathelidae > Ryuthela > Ryuthela nishihirai. The sequence goes on along the minus strand of JAWZYU010000020.1, from coordinate 3,105,002 downwards.
GAACTCTGTGTGGTTGACCACTCCTCAGCAGGGTAGAAAAAAAAAAAGAAAAGTAGCCATAGTTGTCCGGATCAGTAGGCCACACTAATCTGGCAGCCCTCCTATTCCGTTCAGTTGCACAAGAGAGTATCTCTTTTGAAAGAATTACTAACGGTCTGCACCATGAGAAGGCGTGGTCGGACATTAGGTGCTAATTCTGGCCGGTTCTATGCATCATCACAGGGTATTGGTGCATAGCTATAAGAATCTCTGGATTGATAGCTTGGCTGACAAAGCAGAGGATGCAGTTAATATTTTATGTGGGAAGAAACAGACAGGTACACAGGGATTGAGGGCATCTATGCATCATCACAGTTCTATGCATCATCACAGGAGATTGGTGCATAGCTCTCCTTCCAGTGACTACCTATCTACACACCATGATTGTCAAAATGACTAAGTAACCGATCATGGTAGGCTTCAGCTGTAACTGGCTCTTTCAGAGTTTCAGCGTTAAAGGTAACTTTTTAACCTAAGCAAAACATTTCTTAAGTTTAAGTTGGAAGACACTTTTAACAATATAATACTCTATTTTATGCTACTGTTGCGGAAAATCAATTCGTATCCGCAGGTTTTCTCTGCCTAAAATCGTTACCGTACAACTAAATCAAATGCTTTCCTTAAATTAAAAAAAGATAAATACAATTTTTAGAATTGGACTTCAAACTTTGTAAATCTTACAAGTCTTTTCTAAGATAGCACTATCTATGTTTAATCACTTTCTAAAACCATACACTTCTCAGAGGAAAAAAAAGTGTTTTTTTTCCAAGAAGAAAGAGAAAGAAACCAATATACGTTTACCTATTCTTTCTAAAAATTCAGAAAGCATATTGCAATGAAGAAATCGGTCTACATTAGTCAATCTTTTGTGATTCACCATTTTTAAAAATTTACAAATAGCAGTAGCTACTTTTACTTTTTCGCAAAAAATACCTTCACTTAATTACCTAGTTACGAAGTCACATAAAACATCACCAATCTCATATTCTTGATTATGGAAGCAGAGACATTGTCATCACTTGAAGCAGTACGATCTTTAAATTGTTTAATCGCTGCAAATATTTTGGCAATTGAAAATGTGTGAGAAAAATATGTAATTTAAAACCATATTGTTTAAAAAATTCGAAGGAGATAAAGATAGCAGTTTTCCTCACACCAATTTTATTGAACAGACGTGAATTCACCACGTGACATTATCAGCTCTAGATCTTAATTTGGGTTGAGCAGTTTCGCCGATTAATCGAATTTGCTGAATAACAATAATTAATCAATTTATATTTGTCGGGTTCAAAAACGCAGGCAAAATATCATTACTGGAACGTCAATAACTGGAATTTTCGCTAATCAATTTCATGAATGAATATTTAAAAGAATAAAATTCATATTTTAACTTTAGGGAAGATGGGTGAATCAAACTTAATTCCTGACAAATACTTGTAGACCTTTTTCCTTATGGCATACCAAATCGCAGATTATTTGAACACATCTGACACATTATATTTTTGTGTTCTGATTGCTCTAATTGCTAATACTTATTTCGAATTGAATTATTCCATGCATGCATAGTGTACTTTCTCAGTGGAAGGAAACAGCGGCCTATCATAGTGCACGACGTCTTTCAATCTTCTGCTCATCTGACGGAGAAATATCTGCTGTGGAAACAGGAGAATTGATGGAGGCAGAGGGAGAGCACATAAGGAAATTTTTCACTTACACAATATTAAGTGATTGCGCACTGTGAAGGAAAAGAATGAAGGGGCGCGTACCGGGTGCTACTGGATTTTGCATTCGATAGCTCGTTAATCTGTTCTTCCAGAAACTGAGTTAACCTTATGACAGACATGTAAAGTTTAAAAAGGAAGTTTAATTGGAAGGTTTTTACCATCCCGATTCTTCTCCCAACAAATAATCAAATTAACATAGATTATTTTCCTTTTTAACAGTAAATTTGTTTCTAAATAAATTTGTACAGAAATACAGACCTTACGCCATCTTATATATACTATTATGAATGGTATTCATAAAAAGAATGTGACTTGTTTCGATTTTTTTAGTTTTGAATTTTTTAAACAATATGGTTTGATTTTACCAGGTTTCATCAGATTTTTACCCTCTGAATAAAAGATTTAATATTCGGCTGAAACCCGAAAAATGTGAGGGAAAATTGGGTTTTCATACCGGTTTGTTGCGTTTTATGAGAAATGAAAGATTAAATTAATATACTGCCGATTTGTTTGAGCTTTTCATTTGCTAGAGTACATAGGCGTAGACAAAGATAAGATAATGATTTAGTATTATTATCATTTAGTTTATGTTATGTGACAATACACGCATACTAGTGATGCAAGATGAGGGACGCCACATGATATTAGAATATTTCGGGCAATTCTCCCTATAACAAATCAATTGATTCCAGACCATTCGTTAAACGAAAAGGAAACTCTCTTATGATTCAGTAATAAAGCATCACAGGAAAATGTCCTGTATACAAGAAACACTTGAAATAATTAGCGTTTTTTTTTTCTTGTCTACAGGGCAACTTCCTTGCCTACTTGTCCTTCATTACTCAATTATTTGCATAACTCTGTGAGCATGAGTGATAAATATTACTTCTATCATAACGAGGCACTTTGATTGCCGGATTCTTGGCACAGATGACGCCAGTGGCGAATCAACAAAATATGTGGGAATGGTTATATGCTAAGATTGCTGAAAATATGGTTAGAAAAAATGGTTTATAATGGCAATCACACCTGGAATCTTTCTGGGAGACTGGGTTCGAATTGCACTCAGGTAAAAACCAATTTTTTTCCCAGCTGTTTCAAGTGATTATATGAGAAATTAACTTATTTGTTCTTGACTTATTTCATAATAGCAAAATATCGAAACAAATCAGAGAAAGAACATATTTATTATTATTAGAAACATTGTAGATGCATTAAAACTATTATTAACATATTAAAAAACATCATTTATAAATGAATATGTGTTGTGAATTTAAAACAATTAGACGTAAGCTTTTACACAGAAGTTCTCTAACTGAGAAACAATGGCAATTCATCTGGTACTGTATGTAAATAATAAAATTATTACCTAATACATGAAAATTTTCGTTATTTTATTTCCAACCCGAATTTTAGAAATAATATTGGATGATTATTTTTTTACCCGATTTCAACCCGAATTTGAAAAAAAAACAAAAAAAACTTTTGCCCAATAATTACCGTCAAATGAAACTTTTTCTCCTTAACCCGAAAAAATCATATCCATTTAAAAAAAAACTTCTTTTTTCTTTCTGAAGTAGAAAAAGCCACACTTTGTTTGTTCCTTGAATTCCTGCGCAGAAATTATGCTCCTCAAATTCATTTGTCCAAATCCTACCTTTAGAATCGTATCGCAGTAGATAAAACTGCCCTTAAAATCATGGCCGGATCTAGGGAGGAGAGAGGTCCTTGAGAATACTAGCAAGAGTAATGAAAGCAAAAAGATCATTAAACTTGTACATATTTCACGCATTTTTGAGATATTATTAAAGACCTCTAAAATGGAGGGGGAAATGTTATACTGCAATAGAAATGAAAAGTTTGCTTTTTTCCAGGCCGATTGCTTCACTTCCCCCCTCCTTTCATTTTTTTCTCGATCCGTGCCTGTTTGAAATCAATGGGCAATCCATCCTCGACAAGATTTATGGTAAATATGTTCCTGATTCATTAGCAATACAGTGAATGGAACTATCGCAAGACGTCGACCCGAGTTTAGGCAGAAGCACGTGACTCGCCAGCATCATAGTTATCGAAGGCCATTCCGAATTTGAATTCTTCATCCCGGTCTTGTTAGCATATCATAGATTACGATTTCAAAACTTTTAAAGCATACACATGGAAGAAATAAACTCAAAATTTTCTTCGTACAGAAAAAATAGCGTAAAAAAATAACAATTGAAATCATCGATGTTTCGATATTAGTGGCTTTGTGATCAGTTTCGTAACTGTTTTTGGCCAGCGGAGAGGAAAAGAAATCGCATTGAGAGGTAATTAAAAATTAATTTTAAAACAATAATTATCTATGTGTACTTTTTAACTAACCTCAAGATTAACCAATATCTCAGTTCTGATTTCGCATATTAGTTTTACTACATTTTATAAAAATTTCCAGCAGTTTCTTCTACTCGTCTTTAATTAATCACTGCATCCTCACAAGCAAATTATTCCACACAAAATGTCTGCTCCGGTGACTGAGAGGTTAGCAATTTTGGTTATAGAACAAAGGGACGTGGGTTCGAGCCCCAGGTGCCAATGGAAGGATTTTTTAATTAGTATTTTTCTGCTATTGTCTTGCCTACCTCACAGACCTTGACAATGGCGTATTATGTTGACAAGCTACTGTTTGCCCCCGAGGTAAGCAGCTGTTTGAGGAGAAATTTATTTTTTTATTAGGAGTCCCTCCTATTTCTGCTAAATATTTCCGTATTTGTAACACTCAATTTGACTCAATTTAGCTAAGAAACATGATTTTACGTAATTGGAAAAATCCTTGGAGGTCTATATTTGATTCAATTTTCTCTAGGGAAACTTATTGGAGATAGTAAATTTTAATTTCGCACACAAAGAAGAGTGATGACAAAAAAGGGACTAAAATGGGGGAAAGTAAATAAAACTAACCGGCATGAATACTGAAAATTTTTTTTAAGTAATAATGAAGATAGCATTAGACTTATTCACTTCTATCTTATGTAGTCATTTCGTTTCGAAGCAAAATTATGGCAATAAAAAGTTTTGGTTATTGGTAATTCATATCCTCTTGACCGTAAAAGGTTTTGGTTTTTCTAAGGTGTATGTATGTACGTAAAAAGAAAACTAAAGTAATGAACATTGGACAAATGGATTATCTTCTAGTTTCATTTTAAGAGAAATGCTTTCAACAGACAAAACTGAACAATTCTTAAGTTTTCTTTATTATTACTTCGAAAAAAAAGTTTATTTTTTCATGCCAGTTAAATTTTTTCACTTAATATATAGCCTAATTTTAGTTTTTATATGTATATGCCTCTTTTGGGCCAATATCCACAGATTCCACCGCAATGTCCTGTATTTCATGTCGGGGGGAGTTTGAGCTTATCGGAAAGTGAATTTTCATGACATTTTGACAGTGAAAAAATTCGGAAGAGAAAGTTTGAAATCTTTTAAAAATATTTCTTACCTTGTAGTACTTTACTTCGTTTAGACCGCGTCCGACTTCGTCTGAAGTGGGAAACTCCCCCCCCCCCACTGAATTGTGAACAGAGGAAAGAGGCACTTACTTCCCTCCTCATCCGTAATCAGTGCCTATTATGCATCATACATACATACAAATTCCTCATGCAGCCATGGGCTACGGAGGTCCAACCAGACTGTGTAATTTTCCTCTACAGACGTTCTCTTTTGAGCTACAGCTGCTGCATTTGGCCACACTGGGCCAATTCTAGCAAGGTCCTGTTTGACATTGTCTTCCCATTGCATCCTAGGTCTCCCCCTTTTTCTGATATCCTTAGATACACTGCTCATAATCCTCTTTGCCAATCTGTAGCTATGCATACGAGCAACATGGCCAAACCAACACAGTCTCTCTCTGCACAATATGTTGCTCAAAAGAAGTTGATGACTCCTTTTTCTAACCTCATCATTACTTGCAAAGTCAAACCACCTAATGTCCAAGATACTGCGTAAGCATCTCGAATCAAAGGCATCAAGTTTCTTGTTATCCTGCTTACAAAGGGTCCATGTTTCGCTACCATAACTAACCTTAAAAAGAACCAAACTATTATACCACCTAATTTTAGTCTTTAGGTGTATACGCCTATTTTTCCATAATCTCCATAAATGCTTAAAATTCCCAGCGACAATCCCTATTTTTCTATTTATCTCATGTCGCACATCACCAGTATCTGTTACATAGCTCCCAAGATCATTAAGCTTAGACACTTGCTCAATAGTTGTGATTCAAATCAACTGAAGCACCATGTGCCTGACCAATTTTCATCACTTTTGTTTTTTCTTTGTTATCACCAACCTACTCTATTACCATTCTCATGAACAGCCCTAATGAACGAATTCATCTCATCAACATCATTAACCAACAAGGCCAAATCATCTGCATAATCTAAATCAGAAACTTTGAAATCTCTAGACCATTTAAGGCCAAAATCTTCCCCTTGCAAAGAATTTCGCATTATATATAATCAATAACTAAACTAAAGAGAAAAAAATGCACCCTTGTCTAACTCCACTAGAAATACTAAACCAATCGCTGCAAGACGTATCAACTCTCATACACAACTCAGTGATATTTTAGAGAGCTTTCATTATACTAATTTATCAGGTATTCCATATGATCTAACAATCAACCACAAATTATGTCGATCAACAGGGTCAAAAGCCTTTTCTGAAATCTATAAAGCTAGCAACCACAGGTCTCTGAAATTCTAAACATTTCTCAAGAATCTGCCTAAGTGAAAATATTTGATCAATACATCCTCTACCACTTCTGAATCCACACTGTTCATCACGCAGTTGTCCTTCAACCAATTTCTTAATTCCATTAAATATAATCATGCAAAGAACTTTACCAGGAACAGAAAGTAAACTAATTCCCCTATAATTATCACAAGAACTGTGATCACCTTTTTTAAAAATTGGGGCAATGATAACTCTAGTAAAATCCTTAGGAACAACACCTTTATCATAAAAAAATTTAAAACTTCAGTCAGCCATGTGACAACACAAATGTTCAAAGTTCTAAGCATTTCAGTGGTGATTTCGTCCATCCATGGGGATTTATGCAGTTTTAATTTAGAGATAGCCAATGCGACTTCGGAATGTGATACAGGGCAATCATAAAAGCCAATAATGCATATATCCTCATTACAATGGGAGTAGAAATAATCACATTATTTAGAACACCTCTGAAATGCTCAGCCCATCTAGCAATCATAGAATCCTCACCTTCAACCACCTTACAATATTTATCCCTCAATCCCTGTGTACCTGTCTATTTCTTCCCACATAAAACATTAACAATCAGGTACAACCCCCTGCTGTTGTGCTGTCTAACTGCTTCCTCTGCTTCGCCAGCCAAGCTATCAAGCCAAAGAATCTTATCAGCTATTAACTGATCTTTTAATGTTTATTAAGCGTGTTGATTAAGGGTGTTGATTCATATTAATCCTGCACTTCCTTCTTTCAGAAATCCGTTTCATAGCCTTATCACTGAAATAATTTTGTTTCCTCTGTTCCCTTTTACCCAAAAGAGTACTGTTGGTTTCAAGAAAAGCCTGTTTAAACTGAGAAGTCATTATTTCTCAACTTCAGCAGTAAGCAAACCACGATTGTCATAATGACTAAGTAACCTATCATGATATGCTTTGGCTATATCTGGATCTTTCAGACCTTCAGTGTTGAAGGGAGTTTTCTTAACCTTAGCATAACATTTCTTAAGCTTCAGCTGCAAGACACTTTTGACTAGGTAATGGTCAGACCCAATTTCTGCTCCCCTGTATGATCTGGTATTCTTAACTGAACTAGTCCATTTGCTGTTAATTAAAATATCTATCATATTCCGAAAAATAAAGTTATTTTAAGATTTTAAGAATAAAGAAATTTAAAGTTATTTTTAAGTATCTCACCTTTACTTGTCCATCTGGTGTCTTGCAAGCCTAGATTATCTAGGTTAGAGCGCTGGAATTCCTGCGTAAGGACATCAAGACAATAATCTCTATGTAATGTCCTCAAGTTCCACGTTCCTGCAGAGAGAAAATGATTAGCAGAATTTTTTAAAGAAACTAGGTTTATTGAGATAGGTAGGGCCAACAATATCAAAAAGCCCATGATCGCAGGCATGGGGCCAAGACCTGTTCCTCCTCCGCTAAAGGTTGAAGTCACCGATGCTGGTAGGAACTTCAGGCACCACCTTTTCAAGTGGACTTTTTCAAGAGCCATATGGCCTGCCTGAGACACATTACTGCAGTTTAGGCTTGACGATGCCCAACTAGCTAAGTAAGATCCTCTGATTAGGATTATCCACCAGCTGATATAAGGTATCCCATGCCTCTGTTCACTTATGGCTGGCAACCCAGAAGCAAACAGAAAACACAGCGGCAGATTCTCCCTCAACAGAGGCCCACCAGTGCAGCAAGTCCAGGATCCATAATCAAGCTCAAATTCATAAACAAGCCCAGTCTAGTAGGTATAAATGGTCAGCACCAGGACCCTGTGAAGTTGAGCACTCCTCAGCAGGGTTGAAAAAAAGAAAAAAGTGGCCATAGATGACCAGATGAGTAGGCCTTACTGAACTGACAGCCCTCCACTTCCGTTCCCTTCCAAAAGAGAATATCTCTTTTGAAAGGTACTAACGCCCTGCATCACGAGAAGGCGGGGTCGGGCATTAGGTGTTAGACCTGGCCGGTTCTGTGCATCATCACTGGGGATTGGTACACAGCTCTCCTTCCAGTTTATGCCTAGCTACCACCATCAGAATATGGAAAAAAGAATCTGCGGTGAAAATTAAAACTACGCAGCCTCAGGGAACATCTTTCACTAATCTTAACACTTTCACTAATAACAAAATGTCGCAATAACTAACTGTTTTTCTCTATTTTCCAGCTTGGTTATCGTCGAAATCTGTAGTTTACCCATTCGATTTCATACTTGCCTTTTCACAGTGAAAATCTTGAGCGACCACCCGATGCACACGTCAAGTTGTTCGACAAATTGAACGACTAAAGAGAGAATATTTGTAATCATAACTGTTGTGCTCACGGATTATCCAATGACGTACATTATATTTGGATACGAATTTTGTAGAAAATTTTGGAAAAACTATTTATAAAATAATATATATAAATAGTTAAACCGTGAAAATGTAGTTTGCTATTAATGTGTATGCATTTATAACAATCTATAAAGCAATATATGAATCAATATTAATGGTTATCGTATACAGTGCAATTTCAATTAGTGACAGGTTAAGAATTTCTGTGTTCCGGATGCTTCCTGACATCCTTCCTTCGCACTCTACCTCCTGATATAGAAGTAATGTGTAATCATATGCATCCCAGAGAATCTAGAAAAAATAATTAACTAGAAGGACGCATATCGCCTCTGGCGCATGTGAGAATCTCGTTTTCAAAGACAAATAAATTTTTCCTTTGCCTATTGTTTCATTCCTTAAAAGTTTTAATTTGAGATAGCGAATGATGGGAACAATGCAAATATATTTCATTAACAATTATATAACATAAAAGTATTCGTCTTTTAATTCTTAAATCTAAAAAGTTGCATTTCGCATACCTCTCTGAGAAAAGTGAATAGATTATTGCTGTCAGTGGAATATCTCTTAGAAACTACCACTAATTTTTCAAATTTCTATTCAATAAAAGCTATTTGTAAAACTAAATAACCCCTGCCGTTTCAACATTTCAGTGATCTGTAAAGATACATATATGTACATTAAAACTACTAAATAATAAAAAAAATACCCCCCTCAAGCAGCTGCTTGCCACAGAGGTCTGGCAGGAACCTGTCAGTTTATATGCCACAGTAGAAGGTCTGAGAGGATGGCAGGACCTCAGCAGAAAAACGACACATACCGGGCTCTATCCGGGGCTCCAACCCAGGTCCTTTAGATCAGCAGCAAAGCGTGCTAACCACTGATTCGAAAAATGCAAATTATAATATTCCATTAATTTTAATATACAATAAATTTATTTCAGTACTATGTAATTTAGGTACTATAAGTTTTAGTTCCTTATTAATTTCCCAGAGTTAAGCCTATATCAGAGGGACCTGGGTTCGGGCCCCGGGTAAGGCTTGAATGTGTGTGTTCTCTTTCTGTTGAGGTCCCGCCATCCTCACAGATTTCCTACTATGGCGTAATAAACAGACAGCTCCTGTCAGACCTCTGTAGCAAGCAGCTGCTTGAGGGGATATTTATTACTACCAATCAAAGAGTTTTCTCATTATCATTTTCATTGTTTCCAATGGAAACTTCATGACGTTCACATTCCACCACAAAATTTTCAAATTTCTGTCATTAATACAACGTTTTAATATTCTTTGAAATTTTGGAAAAAAATTTTGGAGAAAATTCCAAAGAAAGCCATTGTGCATCTCTGTTCGATATTTAATTATTTGCTTCGAAATCTTATATTTCCTGATGTTTTGAAAAATGCTATCTTCAAGCTTTTACATAAACCAGGAAGGACTGCGCTATTCCATTCAGCTACAGGCCTATCAGCTTGCTGTCTGCACTTAGTACACTTTTTGAAAAGATTTTGCTCAATCATATTGTCGACTTTCTTGGCCTATTCTGCCGGAGATCCAGTTTGGTTTCAGACGGAATCGATCTACCGAACACCAGGTCCTTAGGGTGGTGGAGAAAGTCGCCGAATCCCTTAATAAAAGGAGTCCGTTGCAGCCGTCTTCCTGGAAGTGGCCAAAGCCTTTGACCGTGTCTGGTTGGACGACCTTTAACACAAACTTATACAAGCTGAAGTGCTATCTGGACTCATCTGCTTGACCCATTCATATCTCTCCAATAGGACATTTCAAGTGCAAATTAAATCTACCATGTCTACAAGAAGAGTCATCTCTGCGGGTGTGCCTCAGGGCTCCCTTTTGGGTCCTACACTTTTCTCTTTATACTTATACGATTTACCTTCATTTGATCGTATTCATCTTGCATTTTACACAGATGACCTTGCCTTACTATCTCCCTCCCTCGGTCCTGCTATCGCTGTGAAGAGGCTGCAGCATAGCTTGACCGAGCTGGGCACATGGTACGAAAAATGGAAGATAAAGATTAACTCTGACAAGAATTCTGCCATCTTTTTACTGGAAAGCGTATTATGAATCTCACTTGCCCCCATTTACAAAATATTCCCATTGATTGGAGTGATTCACAATTTCAAATATCTTGGGATCAATTCAAAGTCAATTCATTGAGGGTTCGATGTTTACAGACTGACAGACAGACGGATGGACAGATAGACAGACCGACAGATAGATAGACAGACGTTCGGACACACAGAGAGATGGCAAAGCGAAACTATTACCTCGTTTTATTTGAAAACGAGATAAAGAAATTGGTGACGAAGTGCCTGAATTTAACCAAAAAGGACTAAAATATAGCTTCGGTCCAGTTTCGTTTTATGAACTACTAGCTGAACTTACTCGGCACTGCCCGGATGTCACTTTTAACCTGTATATTCTTATTTTCACTGCATTAAAGGTAAATTTTGTAAGACCCCCCCACCTTTAGCACAGATTTTCAACAGGAATAAATTTGCCCGGATTGCTGTTAACGTCAGCGAGCACTCCTCATAGCCCGGGGCTTAATTTCTGCGTAAGCTATCGAGATTTTATTTCCGTTACCACAAATTTTGCTACCCTATGGCTCCCGTGATATTCGTTCGCACGGTCCAAATTTCTTGCACAGCATCCCCCATGTTGCCTGGTGATTGGTTTAAAAATCAGGTTCTCACTTGGCCCGTGGCTTCATTTCTACACAAATTGTGACAGCTCGTATCTCACTTTTAATCTCCATATTCTGTTGTTTGCTGCACTAAATGTTAGTGAATATCCCCCCCCCCCCCCCCCCGACATTTTATCACAGTTTGAACACGAAGAATTTCCCGGTGTTGCAAATGTCATTGCTGACTCGGCGCGTGCTCTCAGAGCCCGTGACAAACGATCGAGTTATTTTTCTTTCGTCAGATTTCGGCATTCTGTAATTCCCGATGTACATTACCGAAAGGTCCCAAGTTTCGCAGGCGGGTTCCCCGTGCCCAACCCCATTTTTGGTTAGAAAATCAGGTCCCGAGCTGCAATGGAACCCCTAAATACTCTTGGAAATTTGGGGAATCTGGCAACGTCATCAGATTTCCAGCAGAAAATTCAAATGCTATTTTAAATCTTTACTTTCATAGTTAGGGAGCAGAAAATGGCAACAGTAAATTTGATAGCGATTCTCGTTTCCCGTAAGAATAGCATGGTAAATATTTTTGGTCCCACTAAGTCCCCCTCTTGGACTTTCGACTTGAAATTTGGTACCGCAATCCTTGACCACAACCAGAAACGTTCTCTCAAAATTTGGAGGGTGTACGTTGATTTCCCGATGAGTTATGGCTGCCACAGGCAGACAGACAGACATCTTCTTTTATTATATAGATTCCCTCCAAATCTTAAAATATATGTTTTCCTCTCTTCCAGAGGCCTTATTAACAGGTTCTGCTAAAAATTGTGTTTCAATAATAACTGCTTTTCCTGTCAGTAATTATGTTAATAAATATAATGAGTTATTAATTATTAAAAATACTACCCCAAGATGTATATTTCTTAAGATAAACTGTTAAGAGTAACACTTGCAAATCTATATAATAAAAGAAGGTGTCTCTCTATGAGTGTGTGTCTGTTTGTCTGTGGCAGCCATAACTCATCGGGAAATCAATGTATACACTCCACATTTTCAGAGAATGTTTCTGATTGTGGTCCGGATTGCAGTGACAAATTTCAGGTCGAAAGTCCGAAAGGGGGTTTGCTAAAACCAAAAATATTTTGTCATGATATTCCTGCGGGAAACGAGAATCGCTGTCATCTGTTGTTGCCATTTACTGCTTCCTAAGTCTGAAAGTAAAGAATTAAAATTGTATTTAAATCTTCTGCTGCAATCTGCTTCCGTTGCCAGATTCTCCACATTTGCAAAGGTATTATTGAGGAGTTCCATTGCAGCTAGGGACCTGATTTTCTAACCCAACATGATGTCTGGCAGGGGGAACCCGCCTACGAAATTCAGGGCCATTCGATGAAGTGTGTCGGGAATTACAGAATGCCAAAATCTGACGAAATAAATCGATCGTTTGTCACGGGCTCTGAGAGCGCGCTCCGAGTGAGTAATGCAACACGGGAAATTCTTTCTGTTGAAAATCTGTGCTAAAATGTTGGAGGGTGGGGGGTGGAGTCTTACAAATTTACCTTTAATGCAGTAAAAATAAGAATATGCAGGTTAAAAGTGAGACATGAGCTGTCACAATTTGTGTAGAGACGAAGCTCGGCCACACGGGGGACGCTGTGCAGGAAATTTGGACCTTGCGAACGAATATCACGGGAGCCATAGGGCGGGAAAATCTGTGGTAACCGAAATAAAATCTCTATAGCATACGCAGAAACTAAGCCTGACTATGAGGAGTCCGTACGGCAGCGCCGGGTACGTTCAGCTAGTATATAATATATTTTTTGCAAATATGTAATATATATTTACTGTTTCTCTTCCCGTTCCGATTACTAAACTTATTCAATGGGAGGACACCATGTCCTGCATGTACCATCTAATCCTAAAAGAAGAAGAATACCTTACAGACACATAAGCCTCCAAAAAGTATATGTCTTGTCTAATGACATATAAATTCATTAATCTGTAAATATTGAATTATAATTCTTATATTATTAAATAATTGTGATGATTATTATTTAAAGATAAAAAAAATGCTAATAATAGTACTAGATATTGTTTTTCTTGTAGTGCTGAAACTTTCATTATAAGATTCATACTTGAAGGAAGGGGATACCTTACCACTCTCTATTTCTGTTCTATCACCTGGATAATCGCAAACCTGCATTGATTCGTTTTTGCCCGGAGAAAGTTCTAACTGCGCCATCTGTCGGCAAGGTCCAATATTAAAACTCCTTATATTTCTCCCAGTTTCTTCTTCTTAGAAACGCTTACAGTAATCATTGTAATTCATCTGTTGGGATGGATTACAATGATTATTGTAAGCGTTTCAAAAGTCATCTGTTGTAATACATTACTAACAATCGTTTACCAGACTTAGAATTCGTTTCAATTTTCCATCATCAGAATTAATTTACGTTTCGCTTTTCATTTACAACTTTACATCATTAGAATACTTATGCAGTTTTCCAATATTAGAGACCTACAGTTTTTCATCTTTAGGATAAAACTGAAGTTTTCCATCATTAAAAACGATTTGCAATTATTCATCATTAAAATTCATTTGAAATTTGAATAGAATTAGAGAATCCATTTGCAATTTCCTTTCATTGCAATCCATTGCAATTTCGCAGTTTTACTATCTATTTGCAATTTTACATCATTAAAATAGATTTCCAATTGTCATTCATTACAATCCATTTTCATTCATTTCATCTGGAACCTCTGATTATCTCCACAGCTTATCCCATTTTCAGCTACTTGGATACATTTTTATATTTTTATGTGACGTCAGCAAGAGTGTTACATCATATAATATCCGAGAATCAAAATTCCAAAGATATTTTGTTAATTAACAAACAAATGCATGAAACGTGTAAAGTTTTTTTTTTCATAATTCTTTCTCTCTCAGTATCAAAGACATTGAAATATATTGGCAATGTGTACATTGAAGTAATTGTTACGGACTTTACATGCTATCGTCGACTTCTGTGCCAGGGTGTAATAAATTGTTAGCTCACCCAGCAAGAATAAAATCGCTCTTCAGAAGATTTAACCTTCCAGTTAGAGCGCTGAAAATTTAACCTAACAGCAGAGATGCAGATGTGTTAAAACCCTCCATTTTGTTTTGCAATCAGCCGAACGAAAATCCTAACGAAACTGCCAAACCCTTTAGGAATTATTGAGCCACAGGCAATAGAAGCGAATTTGAAAAGTACTCTCTCTGTCATTACTCGCCATTTTGTAAAAAAAGTGTTTTTAGATAATTAATTTTTAAAAATAAAGTTAATGTTTTTACAGCAAAAAGATCAGTTTGTTTGAAAATAATGAGTTACCTAATATCGATAATATCGATAGTATAAAAATATATAATATCGATAACAGGAAAATTAATAATATCGATAATAGAAAAATTGGTTATCCTGACTGGGATTCGAACTCGGATATCATCATAGCGGAACTCAAATCGATTTCCTCGGTGGTCTAGCGTTGAAGACGCCCGGCATGCTTCTGGGACATCTGGTTTTGAATCCCAGTCAGGACAACTAATTTTTTTTAACTCGATATTTTCGAGTGTTCCTTGTCTACAGGACTTTTCCTGGGAGAGTTTATTACAGATAAGTTTATTTTTGAATCGAATTATTGTCGATGCAGGTCATCTGGCTCTGTGTCATTTCTTGTGAAAACTGTCGGCGTTAAAGAATCACTTGTCAAGAGGTTTTTTAGTTGGATCCAATTTATGCACAGATTACTCATCATCATCGTTGGTCATTTAAACTTTCACTTTCAATACGCTTGTATTTTTTTACTAAATTAATCTGGCCAAAATTTCCTTTGCAATTGAAACCGGTTCAACATACAACGCTTAGCAATAAGGATGCGAAAGGAAAGCGATTATTTTGTGATGCAGTTTTTATGCAAATTCACTAAAACCCATTGCAAAGATTTCTTCCCATAATTCTCGCCAGTTAGATTTCCATTGTTTTTTTTTTGGTTTCATACGTCAGTGGGTTGTAAGGGTACGCTATTGAAAGAGGAGGGGGCTTCAGTAGCGTATATTTTCAAAGGCAGTCCTCGAAAATCAGAGACTCGGTTAGGTCATATGAGACACGATGAAATCAGAACTCTCCCCCCCACCCCCATTTGAAATTTTTGTATACGCTCTGCAGTGAAATCAACAAATGAAAGAGAAATATTTTCAGTCAATACTTATCTGATCCAGCAAATCAAATCGCCCCGTTTGGAGAACATGATGTCTATGTTATCCATCTTTTCGAAGGAACTATAACGACCATATGTCCCAAAGATTTTTACAATACATAGAAAACGTTTGCTCTAACATGTCAACCAACTTGGAAAAAATACGGAGCAACTGGAAAGTTAAATCCTCTGAAGAGCAATTTTATTTGAAAATGGATTTTATTGACACGAAAAACGGAAAAATTCTCCACACCACCACCAACAAAAAATACAACTTGTTTATTAATCATGGTTGAGAAGACAAGTTGTATTATGTTCAGCCCTTGGATATGCGTACAAAAGTTTCTTCGGGATGGTACTCATTTTCTACATAGTCGCATAAACACATTATATGTAACATAAATATTGTATCACATAATTTATAATTTGCATGAACTTGGAGGTAGCGCACGACCGGTCCGCTGCTGTGAGGAGCGAAAGAGAAATTTCTGCAAGATGAATTAAGAAGCAGCTATTGCAGTTTTGGCTAACTTAAAGCAATTACATATTCGGAACTTTAAAACTAGATATATTCCTTCCAAAGTTCGACTTTAGCCAAAACTTCCACATCTTTGATACTATTCGGACGACATGATCTAGGTTTATACGTCACCGAACCAATCTCTTCACAATATTACTGACGGACATCTGACATGGCTTTGGTTGTCTGGATGCAGCCTGGGAAATTCCTCACATGTTTGTCGCTGACTATTTCGAGTATCATGTATAAGTACCACTTTTTTCCGGGATATGAGACGATATATGGTTACTCTCTCATTCATCAAGGTATCGACTCATCTGAAGCAACAAAGAAGAACACATTATAATTACATTTACTAGTGACCACGTATACGAACTTATGGGACACCCGTGCCTATGTATAAGGACTTATGGGACACCCTGTATATATATTAGAAAGCTGTTTGCTTATTCAGTTTGCATTTTGAGAATTCTTAAGATATTGTAACCAAATTTTGCATCAGGGTTTCTGTGATCAAGGAGAAGGTTTTTGTCTCTATTTAGACCTCCTCAAAAAGTACTTCCTCCCCCCAAAATCGGGAGGTCCTCTAAAACGGTAGGAGCTGAGACCACTAAAAGTGGTCCCAGCTCCTACCGTTTGACCACTAAAAATGGTAAACTAAGTTAGGGTTGATTGTTTTAACTCTGATTGGCACTTTTTTGCACACAACGGACTAAACAGCTCATGGTTCTGCTGAAGAAGTGTACCCACTGGACAATTGTTAGGAGACATAAGGAAAACGAAGCCTCCTGGCGACGTCATCATCTAGCATGTTCTTTAATGGCAATACGGTATGGCTCTCCTGCACAGGGCCACGGCTTAACATCCCATCTAATTGATGGTAGTTTTACCAAGCCCCTTTGTGTCTTTTTTTAATTGAAGGTAGTTGAAGGTGGTATGAAGTTTAAGCCGTCCCGTGGCCGAGTGGTTAGCACGCTTGGCTACTGATCTAAGGGACCTGGGTTCGAGCCCCGGAATTAGGCATGGATGTGTGTGTGTGTCGTTTTTCTGCTGAGGTCCTGCCATCCTCTCAGATCTCCTACTGTGGCATATAAACTGACAGGCTCCTGTCAGACCTCTGTGGCAAGCAGCTGCTTGAGGGGGTATTTATTATTATTTATGAAGTTTAACGGATGCACAGATGTGGCATACAATATATATATATACAATTTACACCAACTTTATGATTTATCCCTCTAAAATTTCTTCTTCCTTACAGAAAAGGATAACGGAAGAAATTATCGTAAACACCAAGAGCTTGGAATCACCAGATTCGGTTACAGTTTCCTCTTCTTGTAACTTAGTAACCTCAAGTTTTTCTGCCCTCCAACCTTTCTTTTCTCTCCCGATAGAAAAAGGGGAAAACTTCTCCTAAAACAATTGGACCACTGAATTCGTTAAACTAGCCTCCTTTTATTCTAAGTTAAAGCGTCATAAGAATTATGCTTCCCAAACTTTATCCCCTCACTTCCCTTTCCAAAAAGATAAAAGACAAATGCGTAAACGATTACCAAGCATAACGAGTTGTATTTGAAATGAGAGCTGATGAGGCGGAGAGTATTATCTGGTACCTCAATTTATGTCTCCTCCTTCTTTATGACCCTCCCACTCTAAAAGGGATAAATGGTGTTGCAATGCAAGATAACCACAGGACCTGCATCAAAAACGTTTTCTTGAAGATGAATTTCTCTTCTCCTAATTTAAGACCATATTTTAAAAGTATGGGTAAATAGTACAAATAGATACGTGATAAAAAATAAAATGGAAATGGGAAATGATTAAAATGAGAAGTAATTATATTTTCGAAACTAGTTTATTTTGAACATAAGCGTTTTATGAAACGAATTATTTTAGAATGTTTAGTCGCAAACGTTGACGACTGTTTCATTGAGGAACATATGAACGTCCAAAGGGTAATAGGCTGAATAAACAGCATATCATTGCCTATAAAATCATCGATGAGATATCACTACGTATAAAATCATCGATCAGCCAATATCTTGCCATTGAAAAAACTGATGAAGATGTAAAATCCAACGATGAAGTAGAAACGAACTGTCATCCCTACTCAAGTAATAAACCGAATAAACAGCGATTAACAAGACCAAAAAAAAAACTTTCATTTTGAAAGTTTCCTAAGGAAAAAGAAAGAAGTTAAGCTCAGTTTACGTTTTTCAAGAGTTCCTTTAGAAGAACCAAAGAACTCCAGCCGCTTTACAAACATATCTGCTACGAACATAAGAAATAGAACATTTCAGCTTCTGTATCACGTGTTGATTCCTAATGACCCAAGAGAGTTGAAACTGCTACACGACTTTTTTACTGCCCGTCTGAAAACCTGAAGATCCTTTTAACCCTTTCGAACGAAGGTTATCGTTCTGATTTCAACTTTCCCTTGGAACCGCTGTCTACGGATCCACTAAAAGATTTCTCATCCCCATGGACTCATGCTCCATTCCAATGCAATGCCTTATAAGCGTTGTGTTGTGGGCTCTGACATTAGAGAAAAAATTATTAACGGTCATATTACGACAATTGTCATAAACCATTATTTACATTTCTTTCTGTCAAAAAATATCCTCTTTACAGAGATTTTAAAGCAAAATTTATCTTTTCATTAATATTTATTTTTCCCCGTCATTACTTGGTATTGTTAAAAATTCTTTGTAGAACATTTTGACCTCCTAACTTAAAACGTTTTCATCTAATAAAGCAAAAGTAAACTCTTTGGTTTCAGGTTCCATTTTGTCGCCTATTAAAGATACCTGAACTAGGAAACATTAACCAACAGCAGCACAATCCTTTTATTAATGGTCAGAAAGATTCAGAAAAGAAAAATCGTATGTTTTTTTCCCTTAACATTAATTCCAGATCACGATCCATTCATTTGCTGCTTTTGACGTTCACGGCGATTATTTTCAATTCATGATGTATATTTTGCTCTACCCCTTTGAAACCATTTCGTTTAACTGGACTGAATTAAATCTCTCCTTCCAAAAGGAAACATGAAAAATATGTAGCGTAATTTAGTATTCAGCGGAGAGCAGTTTCAATACACTAACCATTCACACACTACAATCGAATAATGACGACATTTCTATCAAGTATTCTCTTATAAGGAACTAAGTAACGTTATTAATCTTTAGAGCGTATTTTTCCAGCAATGAATGCTTTTATGGTCAAGTTGCATTTTACTTCTCTCTGCATAAAAGCAACTGAATCTTGATTCTAATTCTTGAAAGTATAGAGTAGGTCACTAGCAGATTTACCCGCCGTTGCTCGGGTCTGAAACTTTCTAAAATGTAAAAAAAAAGGTAAAAAAAATAGCTTGCACGCCCCACGTGGCAGCTTTCATTTGGCATAAGTATCATTACACTCGATCTCCTCCCCCTCCGAGGGCGGGGAAGGCTCAGTCAGTAGTGCGTCAGACACGTAATCTGTAGTTCCCAGGTTCGAGTCCTAGCTGGGTTAAAGTTGAGATTTATCTCCGCAACATTCCCCGCCCTGCCCACGGTCAGTAGGGGACACCGATGGGCTTGGAAAGGCCGCCGTCCGTCAGATGAGACATTAAGCCGTGGCTTCGTGTGCGGGAGAGCTATATCCTATGCACGTTAAAGACCACACTGGATGGCCTGGACGGGAGATTACCATCTGTCCCCCTCCCTCAATCTTCTCTGAGCCTCGGGGTCCTTGTGACCTGACGATTTAGCCCATGGTGTGCAAAAAAGTGCATCTCGTAGGTAAAACATTCCATCCCAACCTCCCCCTCCGGTTAAAATTTTCTCCCTTTTTTTTACGGGAGGAAAGAAATGGAAATAGTTCGAGGTACCCATTATCCTCCTCACGTTATAAGTTTGTAAACCAAAAACCGGAATTCTTCGCTCAGATAATCGAACTTTTCAAATCACTTCGTACCCATCAGATTTCCTCGGATATAATTTGCCAGGCATCTGTAACTTTATAGCAAAAGAAAATTAACTATGATCTGAGGTGCATAAAAAAATGTAAAGCTACTAAAGAATTATTATTATTATTAAACAAAATTATTTACTATTTAAGATAATTTTTAAAATATTTATTAATTATTTCTATATACTTTTATTAGCTTTTGCATGTTTTTCAAATTAAGTTAATGATTTTAACTTTCAATACGAATTTAGTTTTTGAATCTCGTACTCTGTTCGTGCTTAATCTGAACGACTTCAGTACCCACGGACGCTCCCGGTCTTCACCCAGCAAACTGAACAACGAGTTTTTCACGCGAAATCAGAAACAAATTACTCTGATTTATTCATTATTTCTAATTTATCGGTGGCAACAGTTATTTTGAATAACTCTCAAGCGTTAAGTCTATGAGGATTTTGAGAAATTCGCCCTCTTATCCCAATTTTATCTGACCCTAGTGGAGTTCGCACATGGCCTAGATTCTTACCCTGTTCATGCAATGTTTGGGTGTCTCTAGCTCTTCTGGGGCTGAGTGCATAAGCCGACAGCCAAACAAGGAAACAAACAAACTTTCTTCTTTATATATTAGATTTTATATATTAATAATGTTATAACAAGTGGAAGAATGTTTACTTCGGAAAAAATGAAGTGATAACAATTTAAAGATTGCTAAGTCAATTAAAAAAAAAATGATTTCCAACACATTATGGGCTAAATATTAGCTAAAATGATATAATGCAAATATTTCTTTTATGATAACTGAAGTGGTTAAAATTAATCAAAATCAGAAAAAAATATTCATCGCATTTAATAAGATGGTTAAAACTTAGATTCAATATGTGTTCACGGTGACAAATTATAAGTCTTTCCTTGAGCACTACCTTCACCGTAATTTAGCAACAGTAGTTGTCAGCCAAACTCTAGAAAGAAAAAATGTATGCCGGCAGCCGCTTAGCAAAAAAATATGTCATTCCAACAAGAAGGAAAAAGAGATCATTAAGTGTAAAAGAACGTGGTGGCAATTGAACCTACTGCAAGAAGGTGATGTTTAATTTTTTTTTTTCAATACCCGATTTGGGTCTAGGTGCCATGGCAAATACTGCTAAAGATATACTGTCCAAGCAGAGACCTATCTTACATTTAATGGAAATCATAATAATCAACTCTCGAGAGAATATGGGGTGGGGGTGGCTCAGTCGGTAGCGCGTCAGGCTCGTAATCTGTAGTTCACAGGTTCGAGTCCCAGCTGGGTCAGCGTTGAGATTTATCTCCGCTAAAATTCCCCGCCCTGCCTACGGTCAGTAGGAGACACCGATGGGCTTGGAAAGGCCGCCGATCGTCGGATGGGACGTTAAGCCGTGGCCCCGTGTGCGGGAGAGCCATACCCTGTGCACGTTAAAGAACACGCTGGATGGCCTTGACGGGAGGCTACCATCTGTCTCCCAACAGCTATTCCAGTGGGTCCCCTCCCCCAACCTTCTCTGAGCCTTCGGAGTCCATGTGACCTGGCCATTTAGCCCATTGTGTGCAAAAAAGTGCCGCTCAGAGGTAAAACAACCCAACCCAACTCGAGAGAATATATCAGTAAATACTTCTAAATGATGGTGAAGATGATACTTAACAAGTAGAGAATATATGAGTATATTCTGTTATCTAATTTCATCTCACCTGCTTTGCTGACATTTGAAAATTAATTCTACTTTTCAATTAATTCTTAATCCAATTATTCCAAGTCTTTCTTCTTGGTCTCCATCAAGTGATGATTTACTTAGAGAAAAAAAGCATCCTATACAATTGCAAGCAAAACATGTTCTTACCTTTTAGTAGGGCAAATGACCATTTTTTCCTGCCTTGGAATGGTGAGGTATTCCTCCCCCAGGATGAACAGATCCTTGGAGATAATCATGTCGAGGCACTTTGTGATCGAGATGCGATTCACGTGTATATCCCAAGCGGATCAACAAGTGAGCAGCAGCCTTTTTCCTCCTCACCTTCCTCTCTTGCTTCTCTCGCTGCAGTGACACGATCTCTGGCCGCGTGCTACCTCATGCACCGGGCACACGCCGCACGCGACTGCCGGAGCAATCCGGGGGCCGTCGGAGGCGGACGGGCTCACGGCGAAGCGCAGGGGTGGAGAGTCATACGGCGAGGGCGTCAGGAATTTCCGCTCTCGACGGAATGAAACTCGTTCTTTCAGCTAACGGTCCGCAATTTATTAGTCTCGCTGAGAGTCCGTTGGCTGTGCCGCCAGAAAGGGCAAGTTCTCGTGTTCCTCAGAGGCAGTTGTGGTGTCGTGGTAGCGGTTCCCCTCGTGAAAATGGTATGGAGAAGTAGAGGGACGGAGGGACGCGCGAACTAATGAGTGTCCGTACAGTTTTTGTCTCTCGTGTATCGTTTTCTTCCGTTTTATCTGATGGCTAGGTTAGAGGCACGTGAGTTTGGTAAGCCCGCCAAGCAGGAGCCAATGAAACTTGGTCAAGCCGTGTCATTGAACCCCATTGCGAGTAGCCCAATTGGCGGTGAGTTGGCGCGGCTGACCCTGAGGCCCACTGATCTGAGACTGCTCCGGCCAGGTGTGGGGGAGGAGAAGCGCCGGAAGATGCGTCCCGGAACCTGCCGTGATCTGGTTCCGTGGATATGCGTGGTTAGGGGTCATAGAGCTGCATGCTCTTCAGGGAATCGCTATGCTGCTGACGCGAGAACATCATTCGCTTCTAATCAAACGTTTCGGAAATATATGGGGGGAAAGAAAACAGCTGAATTTCTTTGAATTGCTCCGATGATTATCTCCATGGCTTTCTTCGCCGTTTCTCATTCCTACAACTTATGGGCGGATCCTCCTCCTCTTCTGTTGCTCATCACACCCAGCTAGTCAGGGTTGAGTGTACGTGAAAACTTTCTCCGCGAAGAAAGAAGACTCTATCATTGTAGGCTGCAAAACCTTGACCAAGGTTATGAACCTCATCGTTACAATGTCTGATAGATGCTGAGGGTAGAACTGCACTGACGGAAGATGACACTATACAATGCACGTCATTAACAGGCGACGTCAGAGCCAACCGATTGCATCACTTGCCGCGTCTGTTTCCTTTCCGCTTTTCTAATTAACCCCCAACACCCCATTTTTTGTCTCCTCAGTTGATGAGTAACGAAAGAAGGAAGTTCCTTTGTGGAAAGGGGGAAATTCACTTCGCTTTCCTTCCTCCCCTTGGCGCTATAATGGATTCATTCGTTTCTCAATGGGCTTTAGTTATCACTTGTACTGGGGTGGGGGTGTCTCAGTGGGTAGCGCGCCTGGCTCCGAAAAACTCCCCGCCTGCCCTCGGTCAGTAGGGGACACCGATGGGCTTGGAAAGACCATCGTCCGTCGGATGGGATGTTAATCGTGGTCCCGTGTGCGGCAGAGTCATGCCATATGCACGTCGAAAAACACGCTGGATAGCTTGACCGGAGGCTATTATCTGTCTCTCAATACTATTCCAGTAGGTCCTCTCCCCTCAACCTTCTCTGAGCAATCGGGGTTCTTGTGACCTGGCTATTCAGGGCAAAAAATGTGCAAAAAAGTGCCCCTCAGAGGTAAAACAACCCAACCATTTATGTTGAAAATTATGATATCCCATTGTTTCAAAACACTCAGTTTGACTTAATTGTGTCACGGTATCTCAAATAAATCGTGCTCTGTGAAAAAGCCATCTGTGGTATTTCCCATCCAATCCGATGTAGTGCTGCTCTTAGGTAAAGGAGAGTTTTGACGGGAACAGAAAATTAACGGTTAATAACTCGGATTTTTTCTAGCAAAAAGAAAGCAAGGAGATTTTTATTTCTAATTTATTATAACAAAGTTACATTCATGTTTGGTATTTAATTGATATATTTGATTTTTGTAATAACGGCGGAATACAATTACTTCAATTAAAGTAATGTCTAATTAAAGTCTGATCTTAACCAGACAAAGCATTTAATATTGTCGGTTTCTAAAGTTGCTCTATCAATTTAATGCACTTCTGTTATTAAGATCGGCATTCCGTAATCGGACGGATAGAATACCCAACTATTAATGTAGAGCAAATAGCAATTTAGTAGTTTCTAAATATTTTAAATTGTGACAATCTTTCAACTTAAAAAGTGCACTCTCCCCGTCTCATCACGTACTCTTGAAGAATCTGATGATCATCCTCCACACTTCACCTAAGCTTAAGGATCGCGTCACATCGCCCCTCATCCACTAGAGCTGGATAATCGGCTCCCTCTCTCCTCACCAACTTGGGGAACTTTCCTCTCCCACTTGAGCTTGATGATTGTCTCCCTTCTCCCTCCGTCTGATCTTAATAATCCTCCGCCATATCCCTCCCCGACTTTAGCATGCTGATCGTCTTCCTCTTACCATTTGAACTTGATGATCGGCCCCCTCCCAATTCTAGCTTGATTGCACATCTATCATCCCTCTCATCCACTAGAGCTGGATAATCGACTCCCTCTGTCCTCTCCAACTTGGGGAACTTTCCTTCCCCACTTGAGCTTGATGATTGTCTTCCTTCTCCCTCCGTTGCCACATCCCTCCTCGACTTTAGCATGCTGATCGTCTCCCTCTCCCTCTTACCATTTGAACTTGATGATCGCCCCCTCCCAATTCTAGTTTGATTGCACATCTATCATCCCCCTCATCCACTAGAGCTGGATAATCGGCTCCCTCTGTCCTCTCCAACTTGGAGAACTTTCCTCCCCCACTTGAGCTTGATGATTGTCTCCCTTCTTCCTCCGTTTGGTCTTGATAATCCTCCCCCCATCACAGTTGGATATGATGATCTCCGTTTCCTTCATCCATCTGAGATTGATGATCGTCTCTCTTCTCCTCTCTTACTTCACGATCGTATTACAACATATCCCCTCTTCAGCTCTCCCACGACACCCCATTTTAACTGGATTGTTATCAAACCCTCCACTGAGTTTACTAGTATTGATACGACCCCGAAATGGCGTAAGTATAATGAATCCGAGGGCTCGAGCACTCGGGGTCCCATGCACGATCCAGTTTTGTTTTACCTTTTTATAGTGTGCACATTATTATGTGTATTATATTCGATTTTGCAATAAAATAAAATATCCCCTCAAGCAGTTGCTTGCTAGCAATGGATAAATTATCCTATGGGTAAGTAAACAATGGCTTGAGAATAACAAACGTTTATTTCAAACACTGGGATATCTATTAATCTATTGCATAATCTTTCATCGTTTTAAGCAGCTCATCAGGTGTGATCCACGTGTGATGCGTGATGATGTGCACGTGTGATGATATGCACGTGAAGTTATACATGATGAGTTGTTTAGAACAAATAAAAGATGTTATTTTAATTAACAGCTAATGCGTTAATTCTGTTAAGAACACCAATTTGAATAGGGAGGACGAAATTGCATCTTAGCGGTGCCTTATTAAAGGTGTCTTGCAACTGAAGTTTAGGAAATATGGTGCTAAGATTAAAGAAACTATTTTAACACTGGAGCTCTAAAAGATCCAGAAACAGCCAAGGCTTACCATGAGAGGTCATTATGACTGTCGTGGTTTATTTACAACTAAAGTTGAGGGAAAATGCACATTTTGAACAGTCTATTCGTGAAGCCAACAGTATTCTTCTAAGTAAAATGGTTCATAGAAGATAATCATTTGAAGATAAGGCAATGCAGCATATTTTTGAAAGAAAGAATTTCAAGGATAAACTCAATCAAAACTCTACTAGCAACTTAAAAAAAGTGTAAAAGATCAGTGTAAGATGATGTGAATCTATCTTGATAGCTTGGCTGACAAAGCAGAGGAAGCAGCTAGACACATCCCAACAACAGAAAGTTGTACCAGATTGTAGATATTTAGTGCGGGAAAAGACAGGAATTGAAAAATAAACAGTGTGAAGCTATTGAAGGTGATGATTCCGTTATGGCAACATAGAATGAACATTTCAGAGATATTTTGGACAAATGGATTCACACGTTTTAGACCAGGTAAAGGACAGTAAATGCCCCTTTTTATGAAGGCTAAATTTATTATGGATATAAAACTAATTTTTCTTTACTATTTAGACGTAAACTAGATGGCGCTATCGCTCCCGTTATCGGTTTGGGAAAACAAACGACGCCGAAATTTCTAAAACGCCCCCTAGGCAGCGATGGCGTCCCTGTTGGGAACTATTGTTCTAGAACAGAAAATCCCATCCTCTTTCGGCCTCCGTACTACCCTTTTGCTTTTAGTAAATGCTTTCCCTATTCAATACGAAAGAAAATAAATTCTAGAGTTTAAAATGCAATTGAATGTAAGAAATTAAATAAGCAGATTAATTAACATTTAGTAAAGAAAACTTGCCGTCCCGTGGCCGAGTGGTTAGCACGCTTGGCTACTGATCTAAGGGACCTGGGTTCGAGCCCCGGATTAGGCATGGATGTGTGTGTCGTTTTTCTGCTGAGGTCCTGCCATCCTCTCAGATCTTCTACTGTAGCATGTAAACTGTCAGACCTCTGTGGCAAGCAGCTGCTTGAGGGGGTATTTATTTTTATTTTTTTTTTAAAGAAAGCTTCGTTCGGTGCATAACAATATTTTTTTGTATTATCAATGGTTATCAAATTCCAAAAGATTCTGATTAGATCTTCGTGAGTCGATCATAGGCTAGTTTCTCTTACTTCGGGATTGAATGAATGGGCGATAGGGGCTCTATTATCCCTTGCACTCACTAATTTTAGCAGACATAATTACAGTTAGAATTTATGATCAGCGATTGTTACCTGATCTCAGGATGGCAATGATAAATGAAACTATGCATTGCCTAATAGTCCCAATGAAACAACCACTGAGCTCCCTCCATTCTTCTTCCCTAAGCCTCTTCGCTGTTCTTCCATTCCGCAACTCTTTTATTTAACAATGTTACTTTGGAATATTTCAATAAGATAATTCAGTCATTTACCAAATATCACCCGTACCCCCTTGACAAGCTTCTAATACCTCCAGGGGGCACGCGTACCCCAGGTTGGGAACCCCTGTTTAAAAGAAGGAGTTTAGTTTTACTCCATTGTTTGTATGAAGGTGACGACTTTAATATTGATCTTAAATCATTACTAACTATCTTAAAATTAAAACTATACAAATTCCGAAAGATAAATGAAACTACTCCTGAAATTCTTAGAGTTCGGAATGTTTATATTGTCACGTGGCTGACTGAAATTTTGAAAATATCTTATGATAAAGTTGCTGTTACTAAGAACTCTGCTAAAGTTATTATTATTCCTCTTGTCAAAAAAGGTGATTACAATTCTTTGGATAATTACAGGAACAGTCTGTTTCCTCTTCCAGATAAAGTTTCTGCATTTATTTTGCTTAACAGAATTAAGAATTATTTTAATGGGCAATTTCTTGATACACAATGTAGATTCGAAAGTGGTAAATCATAATCATAATCTCCTTGAAAGACACAAGACACGTTATCCAACATATCAGCTAGCATGTGGACGAAAAGGTTCACCACACCTAGTTTAATGTTTCAAAAACCTGTGATTACTAGCTTTGTAGATCCCAAAAAGCCATTCGAATATGGTTAATCAGTGGTTGTAAATTATGTGGAATACCTGAAAAATCAGTTAACATAATGGTGGCTCTCCATAACACTGAGTCATGTATGAGAGTAGGAAAGGCTTCTATTATTTTAGAATTACTGCCGGAGTTCGACTAAAATGTATTTTGTCTCCTTTTCTTTCAAGTTTGATTAATAATTTGGGAACATTCATTGAAAGAGAGAGATTAGAGATTTAATTGTTTCTAAAGATTGGAAAATTTCTGACTTATATTATGTGGAGGATTTGATTCTTTTCACTAATAATGTCGAAGAGATCAACTTTACTATTTGGGCTGTTCATGAAACTTCTAACAGAATCGATTCAGTGATAAACAGAGTGAAAACTCAAGTGATAAAAATTGATATCAAAATTGATCATGCAGATTATGCTTCAGTTTTTTTTTATCGTTAAACCGTTGAGTAAATTTCCTAGTTTATTTCTATCGGGAGTTTTATAAAAGACATTAGTGAGGTGGGAAATAAAAAGCAAAAGAGGAATAGGAATTGTTGCTGAGACTTTTAAGAACTTATGGAGAGTGTGGAAAAGTAGGCAATCGTAGTTTATTTACACAGAGTCTGGGTAATAAATAAATTAAATTTTGTCTATAGAAAACGGAAGAAATTACTAAACGTAAGCTATATAATAATTTTCCCTTTTCTAAATTTGGTTATGGTAGTGAAACGCGGACCCATTGTAACTAAGATAACAGGAAACTTGATGCCTTTGATAAAAGATTCTTACGCTGTGTCATGGACATTAGACGGGTTGATTTTATAAGTAATGATGAGGTTAAGGGAAGGATAATGTAATTTCCTAAAACGTATCTGAATGTAATTTCCTAAAACATGTCTGAATGTAATTTCCTAAAATATGTCTGAATGTAGTTTTCCTAAAACATGTCTGAATGTAATTTCCTAAAGCATGTCTGAATGTAATTTCCCTAAAACATGTCTGAATGTAATTTCCTAAAACATGTCTAAATGTAATTTTTCCTAAAACATGTCTGAATATAATTTCCCTAAAACATGTATGAATGTAATTTCCTAAAACATGTCTGCATGTAATTTTCTTAAAACATGTCTGAATGTAAAATCCTAAAACATGTCTTAATGTAATTTCCTAAAACATGTCTGAATGCAATTTCTTAAAACATGTCTGAATGTAATTTCCTTAAAACATGTCTGAATGTAATTTCCTAAAATATGTCTGAATGTAATTTCCTAAAACATGTCTGAATGTAATATCCTAAAACATGTCTGAATGTAATATCCTAAAACAAGTCTGAATGTAATTTTCCTAAAACATGTCTGAATGTAATTTCCCTAAAATATGTCTGAATGTACTTTCGTGAAACGTGTGTGAATGTAATTTCCTAACACGTGTCTGAATGTAATTTCCTAAAACATGTCTGAATGTAATTTCCCTAAAACATGTCTGAATGTAATTTCCTAAAACATGTCTGAATGTAATTTCCTAAAACATGTCTGAATGTAATTTCCTAAAACATGTCTGCATGTAATTTTCTTAAAACATGTCTGAATGTAAAATCCTAAAACATGTCTTAATGTAATTTCCTAAAACATGTCTGAATGCAATTTCTTAAAACATGTCTGAATGTAATTTCCTTAAAACATGTCTGAATGTAATTTCCTAAAATATGTCTGAATGTAATTTCCTAAAACATGTCTGAATGTAATATCCTAAAACATGTCTGAATGTAATATCCTAAAACAAGTCTGAATGTAATTTTCCTAAAACATGTCTGAATGTAATTTCCCTAAAATATGTCTGAATGTACTTTCGTGAAACGTGTGTGAATGTAATTTCCTAACACGTGTCTGAATGTAATTTCCTAAAACATGTCTGAATGTAATTTCCCTAAAACATGTCTGAATGTAATTTCCTAAAACATGTCTGAATGTAATTTCCTAAAACATGTCTGAATGTAATTTCCTAAAACATGTCTGAATGTAATTTCCCTAAAACATGTCTGAATGTAATTTCCCTAAAACATGTCTGAATGTAATTTCCTAAAACATGTCTTAATGTAATTTCCTTTTACATGTCTCAATGTAATTTCCTAAAACTTGTCTGAATGTAATTTCCTAAAACATGTCTGAATGTAATTTCCTAAAATATGCCTGAATGTAATTTTCCTAAAACATGTCTGAATGTAATTTCCTAAAACATGCCTGAATGTAATTTCCCTAAAACATGTCTGAATGTTATTTCCTAAAACATGTCTGAATGTAATTTAGTAAAACATGTCTGAATGTAATTTCCTAAAACATGTCTGAATGTAATTTCCCTAAAACATGTCTGAATGTAATTTCCTAAAACATGTCTGAATGTAATTTCCTAAAACATGTCTGCATGTAATTTTCCTAATACATGTCTGAATGTAAATTCCTAAAACATGTCGGATTGTAATTTCCTAAAACATGTCTGAATGTAATTTCCTAAAACATGTCTAAATGTAATATCCTAAAACATGTCTGAATGTAATCTCCTAAAACATGTCTGAATGTAATTTCCTAAAACATGTCTGAATGTAATTTCCTAAAACATGTCTGAATCTAATTTCCTAAAACATGTCTGAATGTAATTTCCCTAAAACCTGTCTGAATGTAATTTCCTAAAACATGTCTGAATGTAATTTTCTAAAACATGTCTGAATGTAATTTCCTTTAACATGTCTCAATGTAATTTCCCTGAAACATGTCTGAATGTAATTTCCTAAAACGTGTCTGAATGTAATTTCCTAAAACATGTCTGAATGTAATTTCCCTAAAACCTGTCTGAATGTAATTTCCTAAAACATGTCTGAATGTAATTTTCTAAAACATGTCTGCATGTAATTTTCCTA
This sequence comes from Ryuthela nishihirai, assembly GCA_038380435.1. NCBI lineage: Eukaryota > Metazoa > Arthropoda > Arachnida > Araneae > Heptathelidae > Ryuthela > Ryuthela nishihirai. Next base: position 3,074,319 of record JAWZYU010000020.1, on the reverse strand, counting down.
AAACGTTTCTGAATGTAATTTCCTAATGTCTGAATGCAATTTCCTAAAACATGTCTTAATGTAATTTCCTAAAACATAGTCTGAATGTAATTTCCTAAAACATGTCTGAATGTAATTTCCTAAAACATGTCTGAATGTAATTTTCCTAAAACGTTTCTGAATGTAATTTCCTAATGTCTGAATGCAATTTCCTAAAACATGTCTTAATGTAATTTCCTAAAACATAGTCTGAATGTAATTTGCTAAAACATGTCTGAATGTAATTTCCTAAAACATGTCTGAATGTAATTTCCTTTTACATGTCTCAATGTAATTTCCTAAAACATGTCTGAATGTAACTTCCTAAAACATGTCTGAATGTACTTTTCTAAAACGTGTCTGAATGTAATTTCCTAAAACTTGTCTGAATGTAATTTCCTAAAACATGTCTGAATGTAATTTCCTAAAATATGCCTGAATGTAATTTTCCTAAAACATGTCTGAATGTAATTTCCTAAAACATGCCTGAATGTAATTTCCCTAAAACATGTCTGAATGTAATATCCTAAAACAAGTCTGAATGTAATTTTCCTAAAACATGTCTGAATGTAATTTCCCTAAAATATGTCTGAATGTACTTTCGTGAAACGTGTGTGAATGTAATTTCCTAACACGTGTCTGAATGTAATTTCCTAAAACATGTCTGAATGTAATTTCCCTAAAACATGTCTGAATGTAATTTCCTAAAACATGTCTGAATGTAATTTCCTAAAACATGTCGGAATGTAATTTCCTAAAACATGTCTGAATGTAATTTCCTAAAACATGTCTAAATGTAATTTCCTAAAACATGTCTGAATGTAATTTCCTAAAACATGTCTGAATGTAATTTCCTAAAACATGTCTGAATGTAATTTCCTAAAACATGTCTGAATGTAATTTCCCTAAATCCTGTGTGAATGTAATTTCCTAAAACATGTCTGAATGTAATTTTCTAAAACATGTCTGAATGTAATTTCCTTTAACATGTCTCAATGTAATTTCCTAAAACATGTCTGAATGTAATTTCCTAAAATATGTCTGAATGTAATTTTCCTAAAACATGTCTGAATGTAAATTCCTAAAACATGTCTGAATGTAATTTCCTAAAACATGTCTGAATGTAATTTCCCTGAAACATGTCTGAATGTAATTTCCTAAAACATGTCTGAATGTAATTTCCTAAAACATGTCTGAATGTAATCTCCTAAAACCTGTCTGAATGTAATATCCTAAAACGTGTCTGAATGTAATTTCCTAAAACATGTCTGAATGTAATTTCCCTAAAACCTGTCTGAATGTAATTTCCTAAAACATGTCTGAATGTAATTTTCCTAAAACGTTTCTGAATGTAATTTCCTAATGTCTGAATGCAATTTCCTAAAACATGTCTTAATGTAATTTCCTAAAACATAGTCTGAATGTAATTTCCTAAAACATGTCTGAATGTAATTTCCTAAAACATGTCTGAATGTAATTTCCTTTTACATGTCTCAATGTAATTTCCTAAAACATGTCTGAATGTAACTTCCTAAAACATGTCTGAATGTACTTTTCTAAAACGTGTCTGAATGTAATTTCCTAAAACTTGTATGAATGTAATTTCCTAAAACATGTCTGAATGTAATTTCCTAAAATATGCCTGAATGTAATTTTCCTAAAACATGTCTGAATGTAATTTCCTAAAACATGCCTGAATGTAATTTCCCTAAAACATGTCTAAATGTAATTTCCTAAAACATGTCTGAATGTAATTTAGTAAAACATGTCTGAATGTAATTTCCTAAAACATGTCTGAATGTAATTTCCCTAAAACATGTCTGAATGTAATTTCCTAAAACATGTCTGAATGTAATTTCCTAAAACATGTCTGCATGTAATTTTCCTAATGCATGTCTGAATGTAAATTCCTAAAACATGTCGGAATGTAATTTCCTAAAACATGTCTGAATGTAATTTCCTAAAACATGTCTAAATGTAATATCCTAAAACATGTCTGAATGTAATCTCCTAAAACATGTCTGAATGTAATTTCCTAAAACATGTCTGAATGTAATTTCCTAAAACATGTCTGAATCTAATTTCCTAAAACATGTCTGAATGTAATTTCCCTAAAACCTGTCTGAATGTAATTTCCTAAAACATGTCTGAATGTAATTTCCTAAAACATGTCTAAATGTAATTTCCTAAAACATGTCTGAATGTAATCTCCTAAAACATGTCTGAATGTAATTTCCTAAAACATGTCTGAATGTAATTTCCTAAAACATGTCTGAATGTAATTTCCTAAAACATGTCTGAATGTAATTTCCCTAAATCCTGTGTGAATGTAATTTCCTAAAACATGTCTGAATGTAATTTTCTAAAACATGTCTGAATGTAATTTCCTTTAACATGTCTCAATGTAATTTCCTAAAACATGTCTGAATGTAATTTCCTAAAATATGTCTGAATGTAATTTTCCTAAAACATGTCTGAATGTAAATTCCTAAAACTTGTCTGAATGTAATTTCCTAAAACATGTCTGAATGTAATTTCCCTGAAACATGTCTGAATGTAATTTCCTAAAACATGTCTGAATGTAATTTCCTAAAACATGTCTGAATGTAATTTCCTAAAACATGTCTGAATGTAATCTCCTAAAACCTGTCTGAATGTAATTTCCTAAAACGTGTCTGAATGTAATTTCCTAAAACATGTCTGAATGTAATTTCCCTAAAACCTGTCTGAATGTAATTTCCTAAAACATGTCTGAATGTAATTTTCCTAAAACGTTTCTGAATGTAATTTCCTAATGTCTGAATGCAATTTCCTAAAACATGTCTTAATGTAATTTCCTAAAACATGTCTGAATGTAATTTTCCTAAAACGTTTCTGAATGTAATTTCCTAATGTCTGAATGCAATTTCTTAAAACATGTCTTAATGTAATTTCCTAAAACATAGTCTGAATGTAATTTGCTAAAACATGTCTGAATGTAATTTCCTAAAACATGTCTGAATGTAATTTCCTTTTACATGTCTCAATGTAATTTCCTAAAACATGTCTGAATGTAACTTCCTAAAACATGTCTGAATGTACTTTTCTAAAACGTGTCTGAATGTAATTTCCTAAAACTTGTCTGAATGTAATTTCCTAAAACATATCTGAATGTAATTTCCTAAAATATGCCTGAATGTAATTTTCCTAAAACATGTCTGAATGTAATTTCCTAAAACATGCCTGAATGTAATTTCCCTAAAACATGTCTGAATGTAATATCCTAAAACAAGTCTGAATGTAATTTTCCTAAAACATGTCTGAATGTAATTTCCCTAAAATATGTCTGAATGTACTTTCGTGAAACGTGTGTGAATGTAATTTCCTAACACGTGTCTGAATGTAATTTCCTAAAACATGTCTGAATGTAATTTCCCTAAAACATGTCTGAATGTAATTTCCTAAAACATGTCTGAATGTAATTTCCTAAAACATGTCGGAATGTAATTTCCTAAAACATGTCTGAATGTAATTTCCTAAAACATGTCTAAATGTAATTTCCTAAAACATGTCTGAATGTAATTTCCTAAAACATGTCTGAATGTAATTTCCTAAAACATGTCTGAATGTAATTTCCTAAAACATGTCTGAATGTAATTTCCCTAAATCCTGTGTGAATGTAATTTCCTAAAACATGTCTGAATGTAATTTTCTAAAACATGTCTGAATGTAATTTCCTTTAACATGTCTCAATGTAATTTCCTAAAACATGTCTGAATGTAATTTCCTAAAATATGTCTGAATGTAATTTTCCTAAAACATGTCTGAATGTAAATTCCTAAAACATGTCTGAATGTAATTTCCTAAAACATGTCTGAATGTAATTTCCCTGAAACATGTCTGAATGTAATTTCCTAAAACATGTCTGAATGTAATTTCCTAAAACATGTCTGAATGTAATCTCCTAAAACCTGTCTGAATGTAATTTCCTAAAACGTGTCTGAATGTAATTTCCTAAAACATGTCTGAATGTAATTTCCCTAAAACCTGTCTGAATGTAATTTCCTAAAACATGTCTGAATGTAATTTTCCTAAAACGTTTCTGAATGTAATTTCCTAATGTCTGAATGCAATTTCCTAAAACATGTCTTAATGTAATTTCCTAAAACATAGTCTGAATGTAATTTCCTAAAACATGTCTGAATGTAATTTCCTAAAACATGTCTGAATGTAATTTCCTTTTACATGTCTCAATGTAATTTCCTAAAACATGTCTGAATGTAACTTCCTAAAACATGTCTGAATGTACTTTTCTAAAACGTGTCTGAATGTAATTTCCTAAAACTTGTATGAATGTAATTTCCTAAAACATGTCTGAATGTAATTTCCTAAAATATGCCTGAATGTAATTTTCCTAAAACATGTCTGAATGTAATTTCCTAAAACATGCCTGAATGTAATTTCCCTAAAACATGTCTAAATGTAATTTCCTAAAACATGTCTGAATGTAATTTAGTAAAACATGTCTGAATGTAATTTCCTAAAACATGTCTGAATGTAATTTCCCTAAAACATGTCTGAATGTAATTTCCTAAAACATGTCTGAATGTAATTTCCTAAAACATGTCTGCATGTAATTTTCCTAATGCATGTCTGAATGTAAATTCCTAAAACATGTCGGAATGTAATTTCCTAAAACATGTCTGAATGTAATTTCCTAAAACATGTCTAAATGTAATATCCTAAAACATGTCTGAATGTAATCTCCTAAAACATGTCGGAATGTAATTTCCTAAAACATGTCTGAATGTAATTTCCCTAAAACCTGTCTGAATGTAATTTCCTAAAACATGTCTGAATGTAATTTCCTAAAACATGTCTAAATGTAATTTCCTAAAACATGTCTGAATGTAATCTCCTAAAACATGTCTGAATGTAATTTCCTAAAACATGTCTGAATGTAATTTCCTAAAACATGTCTGAATGTAATTTCCTAAAACATGTCTGAATGTAATTTCCCTAAATCCTGTGTGAATGTAATTTCCTAAAACATGTCTGAATGTAATTTTCTAAAACATGTCTGAATGTAATTTCCTTTAACATGTCTCAATGTAATTTCCTAAAACATGTCTGAATGTAATTTCCTAAAATATGTCTGAATGTAATTTTCCTAAAACATGTCTGAATGTAAATTCCTAAAACTTGTCTGAATGTAATTTCCTAAAACATGTCTGAATGTAATTTCCCTGAAACATGTCTGAATGTAATTTCCTAAAACATGTCTGAATGTAATTTCCTAAAACATGTCTGAATGTAATTTCCTAAAACATGTCTGAATGTAATCTCCTAAAACCTGTCTGAATGTAATTTCCTAAAACGTGTCTGAATGTAATTTCCTAAAACATGTCTGAATGTAATTTCCCTAAAACCTGTCTGAATGTAATTTCCTAAAACATGTCTGAATGTAATTTTCCTAAAACGTTTCTGAATGTAATTTCCTAATGTCTGAATGCAATTTCCTAAAACATGTCTTAATGTAATTTCCTAAAACATAGTCTGAATGTAATTTCCTAAAACATGTCTGAATGTAATTTCCTAAAACATGTCTGAATGTAATTTCCTTTTACATGTCTCAATGTAATTTCCTAAAACATGTCTGAATGTAACTTCCTAAAACATGTCTGAATGTACTTTTCTAAAACGTGTCTGAATGTAATTTCCTAAAACTTGTCTGAATGTAATTTCCTAAAACATGTCTGAATGTAATTTCCTAAAATATGCCTGAATGTAATTTTCCTAAAACATGTCTGAATGTAATTTCCTAAAACATGTCTAAATGTAATATTCCTAAAACATGTCTGTATGTAATTTCCTACAACATTCGCAACGTACGAATCTATTCTCAGGTACCATATGCACCCAAAGTTGCGGGCATTGTTCCCTAATGACCGTCCTGGTTTCAAGCGGATAATGCATCGTGCATTGTGCGAAACATGCCAAGTTGTAGTTTCTAGAGCATGAGGATGACGTACAGCAGTTACCCTGGCCACCTCAATCTCCAGGCCTCAATATTATTTAACATTTTTGGGAAGATCTGGATCACACTTTCCACCTCCAGCATTTTACAGGGATAATGGTCCCACATTCCATTACCGTATGTGCATCACTTGCATAAGTCTATTCCACGTGGAATTGCGTCTGTTCTGAACGCCCGAGATGGTCCTACAGCTTATTCATAAAATATTTTCCACAAACAGTAGGCGTTTCCATTATTTTGATAAACCCTGTAGATCCTCGAGTCTCGTGGACATAGGTGCCCCTCTCCTCTATGATAGATTATGGCTCATGGTATATGAGTAAACGTTTTATGATCAATATTGCTATCTTCTTAGGAACGAAAGAATCGGTCTCCTTCAGAGACAATTGAAATCGTTCTTATGATGGCATAGATTGAAATTAATTTAGGAAAAATAAAGGAGCTGAAGCATTTACTCTGAATCCCAGAATTCAGAGTCAATGCCAACTTTGGCAGTGAAGTCATGCAGCATAAAAGTAATAATATCGTTTTTTGGCGGAAATGAAAACTTCTTATAGTTATCCGCAAAACTTATATTCCTCATTCTCAACAAAATCCTCATTGAGAGTAACAACAGATAACATTTGAGTCTTTTTTAATTTAGCTCTAAGAAACCTTTGATTAGTGAAGTCATGATCCAGACGATAATCACTGAGATTTCTGCTGAGAAGTCGATCAACAGTTTCTCTCCTCTCATCGTGAAAAGAAAAATTGAAATTATTTTTAAAAATCTGATTTCACTTGCCCATCTCGTCTCTTACGTTAGAATGTCAAAGTTATAACACCGGAAAAATGGAATAATTATACAAATGGAATATTAATACTTGTGTGAGAATATCAATAATATAACGTCTTTCCATCTAAGTAGATCAAATAGCATTTTAAGTATTATTTATAAGTGATCAAATTGTCGAATTTGTTTTAAGAGGTGGGCGTGTTGTATAACTATTGTTGCATTTCTTAATCTTCCGTTTTAACTCAAAATATTAGAAAAACGTCTAAAATTAGCAATAATAAACGTAGAATTTTTTTAACATAACACGTTTAAAATCAATTAATGCACTATGTAAAAAAAAGTAAATTAAAAGTGTGATACCGAAATTTAAATAATTAATATTGTTATGAATTTTTAATAGCAAATTGAGCGTGGGTTTAAAAGAATGCTTAGGAACAAAATTATAACTGAACTAATTTATTACAAAGACAACACATAAAAAGCAAATTCAACTAATACAAATCATTGCCTTCATGAGTAGGAAGCTAAACCCCAAAAAGAGTGTTTTACATCTCTTTATTATTCTTCAAATATTTGTACTAAAATTATTTCAATATCTACTCATGGCACAAATGGAATATTAAACATTTGACAAGCAACGCAAGTTTCTTTGTTGAAATATCTATTAAGGTTCACCTTACCAACTTTTTATACACTATGTTGTCACTACACCCTATTTGCTTTTCCTGTTGGCTTCTTTCCTTCAATGGAAATAAGCTTCATCTTATACATTAAGATCACCACGCATCAGACGATGAACTAACGATTTAATTAGTTCATCGTCTGCCAGATCTAAAATTAAAGCCAGACAGCTCGACTAGCATATTGCGTCTTCCGTTTGATTGCCAGTCTCTTGAACTTCAGCGTAAACGAAATGTAAACAAATAATTATTTTTAAACTCTACTAATTAAGTATCCACTAATAATTTCCACTCTATAAATTGATTCAAATGTTTAGAGGAAAAATTGTCTTGAGCAGGGTGGGATAGAAACCCACGACTTCCTGATAACATGTCAGGTGCTCTGGACCACTGAGCTACCGGGCGCCGATATCAGAGCACCTGACATGCTATCAGGAGGTCGTGGGTTCGTATCCCAACCGGCTGAAGACAATTTTTCCTCTAAATATTTGAATCAGTTTACAGAGTGCAAATTATTAATGGATACTTAATGAGTTGAGTTTAATAATAATTATTTGTAGATTGCATACTCGTAAGACATGCATTCCATCTAAGAAATAACATTAAAAAGCAGCTTGAGGCGGGATTGCCTGAACACTCCCTACATATTAGGAAAGTAGGTAGAGAATGTTCATAACATCATTTAGAGGAGATCTTGATCGGTGACCGGTAGCTGAGTGACCCAGAGCACCTGACATGTTTTCAGGAGGTCGTGGTATCCCACCTGGATCAAGACAATTTTTCCTCTAAATATTTCAATCAATTTACAGAGTGGAAATTATTAGTGGATAAAACAACCTTCTCACTTATTAACATAATACTAAAAGGAAAAATAAATATACCATTTCTGCTATAACCGAAAACTTTCCAATATTTTTCACACCGTTATTATTTCAAGACTGTCTGTTCCAATAAACTAGTGACGTAATTCTCACGCTGAAGCATAACACGAGGGTCGAATGACACTTGTTCTGGTTTCATTGCTGCACTTTCATCTGCCGTAACAATATGATAACGTACTGGGATTCACTACATATTTGGGATAATATCTGATAGAACAGAAAAACCGGGGTCGTTTAAATCCCAGTTGACTAGTCATGAGGTCAATCAGATCGATTACTGTTTTATTTGTTTAAAAAATATTTCTAACCATTTTTTTTTCTTTCTGGTTAAATTAATTAAAACCATATTACTTAAGTTCGAATGAAGTTTGCGAACAATTTTCATAATTATTAAAAAATATATAAATTAAAAAAAAACTATCGTACATGCGTCCTAACAAGTGAAAAAGTAAGATTAAAATGTTCGAAAGATGAGAAATCACCTCCTCTGTATTCATCTTAACCGGAATGCATGAGAAGGAGCGGGTAATAGTTCTTTAGTTGGTAAGAAATGTCTGACCCCTTCCTTTCAAATCAATTAGAATACAAAACCAGCTCCATCTGTTGCAGAAAGTTGTAATATTTGATAGCTGCATCCTCTTCATGATTCAGAAAATATATATTTGTTTTTTTTGCTGATAGACTTATAAAAATCTGCCAATGCTGATTTCTCTTCATTGACTTGAGGTAGCTAGTGTAATATTCCTTATTGAATGTGGTTAATGTCTATCGTTCTTTTATATCTATTTAGGTCTCCAAAACCAAAGTAGTATCCTGCCTAGCTTCAAGTCTCGATTTAGATTAGTGCTAGACGATTGCCTTGGGTCAGAGTGAACTTGGAGCCTGAAGTGCTTAATAATCATACTGATTTTTTAGCATTTTAATAATTTATTTTATAATCGTAATAATTTTTTAATATTAAGCATCATTTCTTTGCTTTTGCTCAGTTGTTGAATTATGAAAACATATGGAGTTTTGTTAAAAAATCGCCATTAGCTATTAGAAAAAAAAAATCGCTGAAATTCATCTCTCAAAAATCATAAAATTTATACGCTTGAAAAAATCGGAATAACCAGGAAAATAATTTCCTAATACTCCTTGATCTGCACAACTTTTACAATCTTTGGAAAGTCAAAATTATCGTCTATCGAGCGACATTGTAGTAATTTAGTCCTGCCTGCATCTAAAAGTTCGAGACAAAGTAATGTTTTATTTCCCAAATGATGCCACACTCCTCCAGAGGACTATTACTGTATTGATATAGAGAGGATACCTTAACTTACGAACAAGCTTTATGGACATCATGAATATCTTTGCACAGACACCTTAATTAGGTTGACGACAAAAATCTCCATTTTGAGCATCACACGAGAATCATCATCATCCTCATCCTCAAGCAGCCATGGGCTACGGAGGTCCAATCAGACGGTGCAATTTAGCTCTCCAAGCATGTCTGTCCTGAGCTACATCTGCTGCATCCGACCACTGCACATCAATTCTAACAAGGTCCTGTTTGATATTATCTGCCCACTGCATCCTAGGTCTCCCCTTCTTTCTGAGGCCTTTAGGCACACTGTTCATAACCCTATTCGCCAATCTATAGTTATCCATACGGTCAACATGGCCAAACCAATGGAGTCTCTCTCTGCACAATATGCAGCTTAAAAGAGGTTGCTGACTCCTTTGCCTAACCTCATCATTAGTTACAAAGTTGAACCACCTGATGTCCAAGATACTGCCTAAGTTTCCTGTTATCTTGTTTACACAGTGTCCAAGATTTACTACCATAACTAACCCTAGAAAGAACCAAACTATTATGCAGTCTAATTTTAGTCTTTAAGTGTATACGCCTCTTTCTCCACAATCTCCATAGATTCTTAAAAATCCCAGCAGCAATCCCTATTCGTCTATTAATCTCATGCCGCACATCACCATTATTTGTTACATAGCTCCCAAGGTAATTAAACTGTGACACCTGCTCAAGACTTTAACCATTCAGATTAACTGAATCACAGCCTACCTGACCAATTTTCATCACTTTAGTTTTCTCTCTGTTTGCAAACAAACCTACTCTATACTAGTCTCATCAACAACTCGAATGAAAGAGTTGATATCATCAACATCATTTGCCAAAAGGGCTAAATCGTCAGCATAATCTAAATCAGAAATTTTAGTATCTCCAGACTATTTAAGGCCAAAATCTTTCCCTTGCAGTGAATTTCGCATAACATAATCAATAACCAAACTAAAGAGAAATGGAGACAAAAAAAAACCTTTGTCGAACATCAGAAGTAATGCTAAACCAATTGCTGCAAGCCTTACCAACTCTCACACACGACTCAGTGTTATTACAGAGAGCTTTCATTATGTTAACTTGTCAGGTATACCATATGATCTCACAATCAACCACAAATTATGATGATCAACAGAGTCGAAAGCCTTTTTAAAATCAACATAGCTAGCAACCAAAGGTTTCTGAAATTCTAAACATCTCTCGAGAATCTGCCTAAGAAAAAATATCTGATCTACACATCCCCTCCCACTTCTGAATCCACATTGCTCATCACGCAATTGACTGTCAACCAGATTCTTAATTCTATTAAGCACAATCATGCAAAGAATTTTCCCTGGAACAGAGAGTAGGCTGATACCCCTATAGTTATCACAAGAACTGCGATCACCTTTTTTGAAAATATGGATAATAACAGCTCTAGTAAAATTCTTAGAAACCATGCCTTTATCATAAAAGTTATTCAAAATTTCAGTCATCCAAGTGGTAGCAGAAACATTCCCAGCTCTAAACATTTCAGCAGTAATTTCATCTACCCATGGGGATTTATGAAGTTTAAGTTTAGAAACAGCCAAAATAACTTCAGATTATGTTATAGGGCCAACATGCATCTATCATCATTGCAAACAATGGGAGTAGAACTACCCATATTGTTTAGAACATCACTGAAATGCTCAGCCCACCTAGCCATGACAGAATCCCCACCTTCTATAATCTTACCTTGTTTATCCTTCAATCCCTGTATACCTGTCCTTTTTTACCACACAAAACATTAACTATCTGGTACAGATTTCTGCTGTTGTGCTGTCTAACTGCCTCCTCGGCTTTGTCAGCCAAACCATCAAGCCAAAGATTCTTATCAGCAGCTAGCTGATCCTTTACACGTTTATTACGCTCTCTGTAATGCTTTCTATTAGGACTAATAGGGTATTCATTAAGGACATTTCTGCAGTTCTTTCTTTCTGAAGTAAGCTCAAGTGCCTTATCACTCAGACAATTCTTTCCCCTTTGCTCCTTTTTTCCTAAAAGTGTACTGTTAGTTTCAAGAAAAGCCTGTTTAAAATGGTCCCATTCTTCTTCAACTTCAGTGGTAAGCAAACCATGACTGCCATAATGACTAAGTAACCTATCATGGTAAGCTTTAGCTCTAACTGGGTCTTTCACAGCTTCAGTATTGAAGGTAAATTTTTTAACCCAGCACAACACTTTTTAAGTTTAAGTTGCAAGACACTTTTAACAAGGTAATGGTCAGATCCAATTTCAGCTCCCCTATATGACCTGGTATTCATCACAGAACTAGCTCATTTGCTATTAATTAATATATAATCAATCATATTCTTATGCAGCCCATCGGGTAAAACCCATGTGTACTTATGTATGTCGCGGTGTTTGTAATATGTGTTAGTTATTCTGAAATCATTAAGTTTACTTACCTGTAGGATACGTTGCCCATTGACATTGCAGCCACCAATATCAAAAGGGCCTATCACTCCTCCCCAAAGGTTAGAGTCAGTACCAACTTTGGCATTGAAGTCACCTAGAACAAGGGTAATATCTCCTTTCTTGACACAATTCAAAATATCCTGAAGTTGTCCGTAAAACCTATCCTTCTCATCCTCATTGGCATCCTCAGTGGGGGCATAACAGCAGATAAAATTCAAGTCTTTAACGCTTGTCTGAAATTTTGCTGTAAGAAACCTTTCATTAATGCACTTATATCCTAGAAGAGCATCGCTAGCTTTTCTGCTGAGAAGCAGACTCACGCCTTTGTGATGTTTATTATCGTTCCTCCTTGAAAAGAGAAATTTAAGATTATTTTTAAAAATCTGACCTTTATCTGTCCATCTGGTCTATTGCAGGCCGAGAATATCTAAATTATAATGGTAGAATTTTTGTGTGAGGACATCAAGAGAAAAAGCTCTGTGCAGAGTCCTCACATTCCAACTACCTTTGGAGAGAAAATGGTTAGTGGGATGTTTAGAGAAACTATGTTTATTGAGAGAGGGAATGCCGACAATATCAAACAGCCCCCTAATCGCAGACATGGAACAAAGACCCGTTCCCCACCACTAAAGGCTGAAACCATCTATACTGGGAGACTTCCTCCAACGTAGAATTTGACGATGCCAGTAGAAGCAAAGAGTTCAGGTGCCTGCGATGACTTCTGCTCAGGATTATCCACCAGCTGATAAACCTATCCTCTGAATCTATTCGCTTGGGGCTATCAACCCACAAACAAACAGAAAACAGAACAGAAGATTATCCATCCACAGAAGCCACCAGTGCAGCAAATTCGGGATCCATAATCAAGCTCAGAGCCTTGTATCAGTCTAGTCCAGTAGTTATATGGTCAGCACCAGGACCCTTTGTGGTTGACCACTCCTCAGCAAGGTAGAAAAAAAAGAAAAGTAGCCATAGTTTTCCAGATCAGTAGGCCACACTAATCTGGGAGACCTCCCGTTCCGTTCACTTCCACAAGAGAGTATCTCTTCTGAAAGATCTGAACGGTCTGCACCACGAGAAGGTGGGGGTCAGACGTTAGGTGCTAGGCCTGGCCGATTCTATGCATCATCACAGAGGATTGGTGCATAGCTCTCCTTCCAGTGACTACCTATCTACCATTTACAGACCACGAGAGAATGTTTCATTGAAAATATCTATGGTTGCAATTACAGTTGACATTCAATCACACTGTTCCATTTATGAATGCCTTTAGGACCCATTTTTGACAATTGATTCGCCGAACTTTGATGAGGGTTTGACTAAAGCGAAACTTTTGCAAGTGCTGTTAATATTTGCAGGAGAGTGCAAATAATATTTTTTACTTATGAGATGGCGAAGAAGTTCCTCAAGAGATACTATTCGGCTCATCTAGTAGGAGTGGTAATCACTCAAATTCCCATTTTCAATTTTAGACACGAAGATCAAAGAGAGTCATGAAATGTGTTCTCAGCATTTCGGATGTGTCGGATTGCTTCGGAGTTACGAAAGAATTTATCTTATTCCAATAATTACTTATTCCGGATAATGCGTAGGAATTTATCTTATTTCCGACGGCGTTTTAAAATAAAAAATTTTGTTTCAGATTAAAACTTTGAACCGTCACAAAAAATTATCTGGTTTGTAACAGTGGTTTATTTGTCTTTTCAACATTATAAATTGTTTAGTAGTTAAATTTAATAACGTTATCGATTTTATAAATGGGAGAAAAAAAAACGTCTTCTTTGGTGCCTTGAAAGTAGCATCAGATTTTATTCTAAGCATTTGAAAGTGTCCAGTATTTTCTCGCTATCCTTTACGTTCTAAAGTAAATACGAGGCTTAACACATCTACAATATTTTTTCTATCTATGAAACTTCTAAAGAAAATGGCAGATTCTTTTGCTGTAGCGCTAAATGAGTTACCATCAATGAGGTTACCGTCTTTTGCAGTGGCACGAGCCTCACGGTTGCCCTTAATCTAAACCTTTCAGCTAATATCAACTACGAAATAAAAGTAACAAGCAGCCACTCTCCTCACACCAGATTCACAGTATTGTTGATTCAATGTTTTTAATTCGGAAGTGATATGCTAAGAAACATCAGTTTTGGCGCTTTATCTTTCTTTGAAGTTAATATTAATTCGGCAAGTGATTTCATCATTGGTATGAATTACTTTTATTTTACATTTTCGGTGCACATAAGCCAATTTGAAGTTTTTAATTTTTAAATTTTACTCTTGATTTTTAGTGACAATTTTGAAAGGATATCACCCTGATATCCCGTTACATCCGGCCTTCCACTCTCTTTCCTGTATCCATCTTACAGGATATTCTATCGCAGTGCCCTCAGCCCTGGTTTCTCTGTGGGGACCGTAATGCCCACAGCACATCCTGGGGCGGAGATATCAGTGATCAGCGAGGGGAGGATATCGAGAATGTCATCTTGCAACACAATCACTTTATCGCCAACGATGGCTCGCTCACGTTCAACAGACCTTCAAGTGCCTACAGTTCCACTGGCCTGACCCTCTGTTCTTCCAGCATTGGTCAAAGCCTCAGCTGGCCGGTTGACCCTGACACCTGGGGCAGTGACCAGTTCCCGCTGCATATCTCCTTACTTTTCAAGGGACATGCAGCTCCGAGAAGAACGTCGAAGCTCACCGACTGTCAGCTCTTTCAGCAGATCTCGTCTGAAGGATTCGCCGCCATCAAAGCTACAGATCTCAGTGCAGTGTCAGGGCCCTCACTACTGCCTCTGATGCCTGCACTGTTACGATCTCGAAACCCGGGCATCTTCCCCCTCCGAATATCCACTATAAGTGGCTTCGCACCATTCGCCGCTGAGCCGAAAGGCACGCCCATCGCTCTGGCAGATTTCCTAGCATTCTTCATGCTAGAAGGCTACATGCTGCGATCAGAATGTGCCTAAATCGCAGTGAAAGATTCAGGTGGCGATCCTTCTGCTCCAGCATCAGTGTCTTCAATCCTTCTGGGAAAATCTAGAAGAACATCAGGAACCTGACGGGGAAGCCACGTCCTGCCCTTTCTTTCCATAACCTTGCCCTGTTCAGTGTGGAGGATTAGCTGCCACTGCTAATGCCTTCTTGTGGCACCTCACCTCTTCCCTTCCTGCCCCACTAGTGACTATCAAGATACGACTCAGCAGCCCTGCTCTGGGACTGAGTCTTGCTATAATGATCCTTTCACCTTGCAGGAACTAACCTCTGCAACTGGGGCTTCAAAGCGCTCATCAGTCCCAGGTCCTGACGGCGTCAGCTATACTCTGTTAGCTCACCTGTCACCTGAGGCTCTGGTTGTGCTTCTTAAAGCCTTGCAGGTGGTTCGGGAATGATTATTCCCGAACCACCTGCAAGGTATCTCGATTGCCTTCTTCTTTATTTTACGATTGTTCTTTCTTAGTCGATTGCCTTCTTTCTTTTACCTATTGTGTGTTGCCTTCCATGAAGGCAACACACATCGTGCCTATCTTGAAGTAGGGAAAACCTCCCACTGAGCTGTCCTCTTACAGGCCCATTGCTCTATAAACTTTCCTCTGCAATATCTTAGAGAGAATGGACCTTGGACGCCTAGAATGGTATCTACAATCCAAGGGCCTCCTCCCTGACAGCCTCTCGGGTTTCCGCAAAGGGAGGTGCACGTCTGATAATCTTATCGACTTCACCCCCGCTTCTGATCAGGCACTGTCCAAGGGACAGATTGCAGTCGCTGTCTTCTTCGACATTCAGAAGGCATTCGACTCCCTGTCTCACTCGAATATTCTCTGCAGGCTCGTTGATCTCGGACTCAGAGGCAATATCATCCACTGGATCTCAGCTTACCTCTCCGAAGGATGGTTCTTGTGAAGCTGGGCAACACCTCAGTGCCTCCCACACTATCAATGATGGAGTACCTCAAGGGGGTGTCCTCAGCACGATGATACTGAACATCTTGCTGTCTGGCCTACCCTATCGACTCGAGAATAGATGGGTATTTCCATCTGCACAGATGACATCTGCGTCTTATTTCCTAGTCAGGACCCCTCCTATGCTCAGCTCAAGATGAAACGAGCTGTGTCCACGGTCGTCAAGTTCTTCGACAACCTAAGCCTCACTCTTTCCTCTGATAAGACTGTGGCCATGGTCCTCATGCAGAGACACCTTCCTCCCACCTTCTCTGGCCTCATGCTTGGACCAGACCACATCAAGGTCGTCAAACAGTATATTATCCTTGTGTGGTCGTGGGCAACAGGCTGACCTGGGGACCTCACATCCAACACCTTAAGACAGTTGCCACAGCGCAGAGTGGAGAGTCGACAGGAGCGCAGAGAAATATACTGTCTTTCTTTGCTGGTATCCACTGGGGAAGTTCCTGCAAGACACTTCTGGTCTTCTACCGACACTTGATCCTCTCCCACATCAACTACAGTGGTCACCTTTCGAGCAATGCCTCTGCTTCACTGCTGAGCAAGTTGGCCACTATACACACTATATCTTAGTGCCTCTGTCTTGTACTCTGCCCTAAGACACCAAATGCATCTGTCATTGCAGAGGCTGATGACATGCCTTTCTGCCTGCACTGGAAGAGAAATATATTGTGTCATCTCTCGAGTCTCCATTCTCTCCTCTTTAACCATGAGCTTCTCAAGTAGTTGCAAGACAGGCCAGACTCTGCCAATGCTGTGTCTGCCACTGAATTCTACGACCGAGTCGTCTCTGCCAGTTCCGCTGATGGCAATACGTTCTTCCCTGACCTTCCACCCTGGAGAAACAGTGATCTTATGATAAATGTCACTGTCCCTTATCTAAGTCTAAAGAGCGACTCAGATCCAGTGACCAGCAGACTTTTCTCCACCTCCTATGTCACTGCACAATATGAGAGATGTTCTGATATCTACACTGACGGATCTGTGGACCGGGAGAGACTACGTGCTGCCTCTGCCTTTGCCATCCCAAATACGGGCGTTGCCAGAGGATTCCGTCTCCCGCATCTCATTTTCTCCACCTGTGCAGAACTTCATGCTATCCTTGAAGCTGTACTCGTCATCGTCAGCCTCGAGAGTGGCAACTTTGTCATCCTCTGTGACTAGAAGTCAGCCTTGGAAGCTCTCCAAGCGAGACAGCAAGAGCTGCAACCCCTTCCTCATCCAGAATATCATGGAGACTTGCTCCAATGTTCACTTCTGCGGGATTCACGGTTCATTTCCAGTGGATTCCTTCCATGTAGGGATACCTGGCAATGAGCTTGCTGATCACACCGCGAAGGAAACGCTGGAGAGTCATAGGTGTATCTAATTACCCTCTCTCAGCGACTGCAAGAGTTCTGTCTCATAACTGATTGAGCCAGTATCGTCTTGCCCAGTGGCAGAAGGATAGCAGCTGTTCCTCATTCAGGTACTGTCGCTCAAAAAAGTATCCGAACACTACGGTTGATTACAAAATTCAGAAAAAATATCTGGCAACGATTTTTTTAGAAATTAGTGATCTGGAAAACTTCGTGTCACGTGACACGAAGGTTGCCAGCTCCCTAATTTCTAAAAAAATCGTTGCCAGATATTTCTTCTGAATTTTGTAATCAACCGTAGTGTTCGGATACTGTTTTGAGCGACAGTACCTGGTTGATCCTTCTCTCACTGCTCCTAACCTCGGTAATCTCCGCAGATCTGAGAAGACCCTCCTTCATCGTCTCTGAGTTGATGTTATCTGATAAAATAAGTTCATAAAATAACTGTTATTAACCTTTTAATAAATAAAATTTGAGTTGGTGTCATTCATAAAATAAGTTGAGTCCATGAGAACTCTACGCTTCACACTCTCGGCAGAGTTTACAGTCCCAACTGTGCCACTTGCAGCACATCTGAGACTGTATCCCACGTTCTGCTCAACTACTCCCGCTGCAATGCCGAAAGCTTCGTGCTATCGGAATTCATGCCATAACCTACCGTCTTAGTAAACACCACAATGTGAAGCTGCAGCGAAAGCGCTTCCGACTGGTCACTGATTTCTTTCAGAACATTGGCCTCTTCTGCAAGGTCTAATGTTTTCTTTTTCCCTTTCTCCTGATTAGTACTCTTATTAGCTTCCAGAGATAGCTGAGAGGCAGTTTCTTCTGCACCCGCTATCTCGCCCTTCTGTTCTGACTGGTGTAGGGAGTCCCTTCTCTGGAGGCTAATTTCACCATGAACTAACAACACCTTGAACCTTGAATCTATGAAATGATGTAATTCTGAAAAGCGATAAAATAAGTTGAGTCCATGAGAAAAATTTCTGCTGGTTGAATATAGAAAATGGGACTTCCGTTGTACGTTATGATATGATGAGCAATGCAGTAGTGATGGAATCGCGGTTCTTCATACACTCCTAAGACCAACTAGCATGGTAAATTGGTGCTTCTGTTAATTATAAGTATAATGTAACCAACTCGAAGAATATATAAATGCAAAATTTATGTTAGAATAACAATAAAGTTAAGAAAATACTTTTACTTTTAGGTCAAAACGTTTAAATATTAAATTATTTTTAATTTATTTTTAATGAGAATTTTAAGGAACCATTGCTTCTATGGACACTTCGCTATTGGAGCATTACCTGTTCAAAAGTGTTTTACAACTGATGCTTGAGAACTATTTTGCTACCTTTAATACTGAAGTTCTGAATGATTCATCATCATCATCATCCTCAAGCAGCCATGGGCTACGGAGGTCCAACCAGACAGTGCAATTTAGTTCTCCAAGCAAGTCTATCCTGAGCTACATCTACTGTACCTGGCCACTGCACACCAATTCTAACAAGGTCCTGTTTGACGTTGTCTGCTCAGCGCATCCTAGGTCTCCCCTTCTTTCTGAGGCCTTTAGGCACACTGTTCATAACCCTATTCGCCAATCTATAATTATTCATACGGGCAACATGGCCAAACCAACGGAGTCTCTCTCTGCACAATATGCTGCTTAAAGGAGGTTGCAAACTCCTTTGCCTAACCTCATCATTAGTTACAAAGTTGAACCACCTAATGCCCAAGATACTGCGTAAGCATCTGCAATCAAAAGCATCTAGTTTCCTGTTATCTTGTTTACAAAGTGTCCACGTTTCACTACCATAACTAACCCTAGAAAGAACCAAACTATTATACAGCCTAATTTTAGTCTTTAGGTGTATACGCCTATTTCTCCACGCTCTCCATAGATTCTTAAAAGTCCCAGCAGCAATCCCTATTCGTCTGTTAATCTCATGCTGCACATCACCATTATCTGTTATATAGCTCCCAAGAAAATTAAACTGTGACACCTGCTCAAGACTGCAACCATTCAGATTAACTGAATCACAGCCTGCCTGACCAATATTAATTACTTTAGTTTTCTCTCTGTTTATAACCAAACCTACTCTACTACCAGTCTCATCAACAGCTCGAATGAAAGAGTTCATCTCATCAACATCATTTGCCAAAAGGGCTAAATCATCAGCTTAATCTAAATCAGGAATTTTAGTATCTCCAGCCCATTTAAGGCCAAAATCTTTCTCTTGAAGTGAATTTCGCATAACATAATCAATAACCAAGCTAAAGCGAAAAGGAGACAAAATGCACCCTTGTCGAACACCAGAAGTAATGCTAAACCAATTGCTGCAAGCCTTACCAACTCTCACACACGACTCAGTGTTATTACAGAGAGCTTTCATTATGTTAACTTGTCTGGTATACCATATGATCTCACAATAAACCACAAATTATGACGATCAGCAGAGTCGAAAGCCTTTTTGAAATCAACAAAGCTAGCAACCAAAGATTTCTGAAACTCTAAACATTTCTCACGAATCTGCCTAAGTGAAAATATCTGATCCACACATCCCCTACCACTTCTGAATCCACATTGCTCATCACGCAATTGACTGTCAACCAGATTCTTAATTCTATTAAGCACAATCATGGAAAGAACTTTACCTGGAACAGAGAGTAGGCTAATACCCCTACAGTTATCACAAGAACTGCGATCACCTTTTTTGAAAATAGGGATAACAATAGCTCTGGTAAATAATAATGGTCAGATCCAATTTCAGCTATATGCCCTGGTATTTCTAACAGAACTAGCCCATTTGCTGTTAATTAATATATAATCAATCATATTCCTATGCAGCCCATCAGGTGAAACCCATGTGTACTTATGTATGTCGCGGTGTTTGTAATATGTGTTAGTTATTCTGAAAACATTGAGTTTACTTACCTGTAGGAGACGTTACCCATTGCCATTGCAGCTACCAATATCAAAAGGGTCAATCACCCCTCCCCAAAGAGTCAGTACCAACTTTGGCATTGAAGTCACCAAGAACAAGGGTAATATCTCCTTTCTTGACAGAATTCAAAATATCCTGAAGTTGTTCATAAAACCTATCCTTCTCATCCTCATTGGCATCCTCAGTGGGGGCATAACAGCAGATAACATTCAGGTCTTTAACGCTTGTCTGAAATTTTGCTGTAAGAAACCTTTCATTAATGCACTCGTATCCTAGAAGATATTCACTAGCGTGTCTGCTGAGAAGCAGACCCACGCCTTGGTGATGCTTATTATCGTCCCTCCGTGAAAAGAGAAATTTAAGATTATTTTTAAGAATCTGACCTTTATCTATCCATCTGGTCTCTTGCAAGCCCAGAATATCTAAATTATAATGGTGGAATTCTTGTGTGAGGACATCAAGAGAAAAAGCTCTGTGCAGAGTCCTCATATTCCAACTACCTATGGAGAGAAAATGGTTAGTAGGATGTTTAAAGAAACTATGTTTATTGAGAGAGGGAATGCCGACAATATCAAACAGCCCCCTAATCGCAGACATAGGGTAAAGACCCGTTCCCCCACCACTAAAGGCTGAAGCCATCTACACTGGAAGACTTCCTCCAATGTAGAATTTGACGATGCCAATAGAAGCAAAGAGTTCAGGTGCCTGCGATGACTTCTGCTCAGGATTATCCACCAGCTGATAAACATATCCTGTGAATCTATTCACTTGGGGCTGTCAACCCACAAACAAACAGAAAACACAGCGGAAGATTTTCCCTCCACAGAAGCCCACCAGTGCAGCAGAATGAGGATCCATAATCAAGCTCAGAGCCATATATCTGTCCAGTACAGTGGGTTTATATGGTCAGCACCAGAACCCTGTGTGGTTGACCACTCCTCAGTAGGGTAGAAAAAAAAAGAAAAGTAGCCATAGTTGTCCAGATCAGTAGGCCACACTAATCTGGCAGCCCTCCCCTTCCGTTCACTTCCACAAGAGTATGTCTTTTTAAAGGTACTAACGGTCTGCACCACGAGAAGGCGGGGTCGGACATTAGGTGCTAGGCCTGGCCGGTTCTATGCATCATCACAGGGAATTGGTGCATAGCTATAAGAATCTCTGGATTGATAGCTTGGCTGACAAAGCAGAGGATGCAGTTAATATTTTATGTGGGAAGAAACAGACAGGTACACAGGGATTGAGGGATAAACATGGTAAGTGGTTGAAGGTGAGGACTGCGCCTGTGGTAGACTGAGCATTTTAGAGATGTTCTAAACAATGTTGTTTGTTAGTTCTACTCCCATTGTTTGTAAGGAGTTTGTTGTTAGTTCTAGCAACTGGTCTTAAGATGTTTGTTGTTAGTTCTACTCCCATTGTTTGTTGATGTTCTAAACAATGTTGTTGTTAGTTCTACTCCCATTGTTTGTAAGGAGGATAGATGCATCATTGGCTTTAATGTTGGCCCTATATCACATTCGGATGCCGCTTTGGCTATCTCTAAATTAAAACTGTATAAATCCTCAGGAGTGGATGAAATCAACACTGAACTGTTGTGTTGGAAACATTTGTGTTGTATCACAGGGCTGAATAAAATTTTGAATATTGTGTTTGATAAAGCTGCTGTCCTTAAGGATTTTACTAGAGCAATTATTATCCCTATTGTTTAAAAAGATAACCGTTGTTCTTGTGATAATTATAAGGAAATTAGTATATTTTCTGTCCAGGTAAAGTCCTTTGCATGATTATACTTAATAGAATTAAGAATTTGGTTGATGGACAACTGCATGATGAGCAGTGTGAATTTAGAATTGGTAGAGGATGTATTGTTCAAATATTTTCACTTAAGCAGGTTGTTGCGAAATGTTTAGAGTTTAAGAAACCTGTGGTTACTAGATTTATAGATTTCAAAAAGACTTTTGACTCTGTTGATTGACATAATTCGTGGTTGATCGTTAGATGATATGGAATACCTGAGAAGTTAGCATAATGAAAGCTTTCTATAATAACACTAAGTCGTGTATGAGAGTTGGTAAAGCTTGTAGCTGTTGGTTTAATATTGCTAGTGGAGTTAGACAGGGGTGCATTTTGTCTCCTATTCTCTTTAGTTTGTTTATTGATTATGTTATATTGAATTCTTTGCAAGGGGAAGGTTTTGGCCTCAGATAGTCTAGAGATTTCAAAATTTCCGATTTAGATTATAACGATAATTTGGTTCTTTCGCTAATGATGTTGATGAGATGAATTATTTCATTATAGCTGTTGATGAGATCGGTAATAGAGTAGGTTTGGTGACAGAGAGAAAACTAAAGTGATGAAAATTGATCAGGCAGATTGCGCTTCAGTTGCTTTGATTGTCTGCACTCTTGATCAAGTGTCTCAATTTAATTACCTTGTGAGTTATGTAACATATATTGGTGATGTGCGACATGAGATAAATAGAATAGAAGGTTACTGCTGGTAGTTTGAAGAACTATGGAGAGTGTAGAGAAATATGTATAGTCGCTCAAAAAAGTATCCGAACACTATGGTTGATTACAGAATTCAGAAAAAATATTTGGTAGCGATTTTTTTTTTTATAAATTAGTGATCTGGCAACCTTCATGTACTATACACGAAGGTTGCCAGATCACTAATTTCTAAAAAAAATCGTTGCCAGATATTTTTCTGAATTCTGTAATCAACCATAGTGTTCGGATACTTTTTTGAGCGACTGTATATACATCTAAAGACTAAAATTAGGCTGCATAAGAGTTTGGTCGTTTCTCAAGTCAGTTATGGTAGCGAAACGTGTAGCCTAACCCTATGTATAACAGGAAACTTGATACCTTATATTCTAGATGTTTCGCAGTATGTTAAGCATTAGGTGGTTTGACTTTGTAAGTAATGATGAGATTAAGAGAAGGAGTCAGCAATTTCCTTTCAGCAGCATATTGTGCAAGGAGAGACTGTATTGGTTTGGCCATGTTGCTCGTATGCATAGCTACAGATTTGCGAATAGGATTATTAGCAGTGAAACTAAAGGTCTTAGGAAAAGGGAAAGATCTAGGACGCGATGGACAGACAATGTCTTGCTAGAGTTGGCGAACGATGGCCGAGTGCAGCAGGTGTATCTCAGAGCAGATATGTCCGGAGAACAAAATTACGCAGTGTGGTAGGATCTCCGCAGCCCATGGCTGCATGAGGATTTTGTATGTATTACATGAATGTGGATCTGGACAATCCTTTTCTGATACCGAGGCAAATTTACTGCTTCTTCTGAAGGTTGTGTTTATAATGCTAATTCTATAAATGCATTTAGTGTTACTAGCACAGCCTTGTAGACTAACAATTGGTTAATTTCTGCTGTTACCTTGGATAATACTGAAATGTAAGCAGAAAGTCACAGAGACGTAACTTACAACATTTCAAAATGTATCGTATTTGGAAAAGCTCATTCAACGTGCAGGACATCAAAGCAAAGACGTTTTTATCACGCATTGTTACTCAGAGTGTGTTAAAAGTCATCAGAACGCTAGAAGAGATCAAGAACAGGTTCAGACGCGATCTTTTTCTCTTTACCTACTTCCAGAAGTGCTGCATGCCACATGATGAGCACTTTAAGTGATGAGTGGAGTGATCAAATTGTTTATTTTCGCCAATCGAATTCAATAAAGTGTGTGCAGTGTGAAAGAACAGGAGTCTGCCGCGCAGTGAACAGTGGTGAATGTGTGCCAGAATGAGCAAAGGACGATGGTCGCCCAACCGTTGCCACACTCAGATAGAACAGATACATGATGACGCAGTATAACCGGTTCCATCATCATCCGCTATCCACGTTGCTATTGGAAGAGAAGAAGACATAGCACCATTAATTACAGCAGCAGATTATGAAATCAGTTTGCTCTTGTTATTGAAGTGGTTTTTACAAGAAAGATTTCTACCGTTTCAAAAGAGATTTTTAGGGTTACTTGCTCTCAACCGTAACTCCTGCGAAGTAGAAGACGACATCGCTGCTGCGCAGAAATCGCTTTTAAGGCAGTCATTGGCTATGCTTGACATCACTGATGATGGGTAAAGGATGGAAGACTAAGGAGTTTGTTATCAGTTGTAAGGGTTCCCATGAAATATTGGGATGTTTGCCCATTTCATACTTTTTCAAATATAATTCGCCGTGAGATAGAAAAAAATAAATGAATATTTTTAAGAGCAGAGAACTGAATTATAACATTGTTTCTACAGTCTTCGTGTTTCTTTGAAAGTGAGAGTAAGTAATTACAAGAATATTATACTTGGATGATATAAAAATATGGAAAAACGCATTAGGGTTTCGGACACCAACTGAATTCTTAGTTAGACAATTAATAACTTTCCAAAATTATTGAAAAAAGTGGGAAAAATTGAAGCCATTTCCGAAACTTTGCGTTCAGTAATAAACGAAAGAATATTTTGATATTGAACTTCATCTTTTAAACAGGAGGAAAAAGGAATAGAAGTTAATGCTACAACAAACTAAAAGGAATAGAAGTTAATTCTTCAACAACCAAAAAGAAATAGATGTTAATGTTATAACAACCAAAAAGGATAGAAGTTAAAGATATAACAACCAAAAAGCGATAGAAGTTAAAGCTATAACAACGAAAAAGAAATAGAAGTTAATCCTACGATAATCACAAGAAGGAATAAAAGTTAATGCTCAACAATCAAAAAAGTTTAGAAGTTAATCCTACAACAACAGAAAAATCAATAAAATTAATGCTACAACAAACAAAAAGGAATAGAAGTTAGTTCTTCAACAACCAAAAATCAATAGAAGTTAACCCAACAACAATCAAAAATCAATAGAAGTTAATTCTTCAACAACCAAAAAACAATAGAAGTTAATCCAACAACAATCAAAATCAATAGAAGTTAATTCTATAACAACCAAAATCAATAGAAGTTTATTCTTCAGCAATCAAAAAGCAATAGAAGTTAATCCAACAACAATCAAAATCAATAAAATTAAATGCTATAACAACCAAAAAGCAATAGAAGTTAATGCTGCAACAATCAAAAAGGAATAAGTTAATCCTTCAACAACCAAAAAGAAATAGAAGTTAATCCTACAACAACCAAAAATCAATAGAAGTAATCCTACAACAAAGTAAAAAGAATAAAAGTTAATGCTACAATAATCAGAAAGGATTTGAAATTAATCCTTCAACAACCAAAAATAATAGAAGTTAATGCTACAACAACGAAAAAGGAATATAGGTTAATGCCAGAACAACTGAATATAACGAAAACTCATTAGATGAGTCTGTGGACTGTTCATTGATTCTGTTCTTGTATTCGACATTGCCAAAGGAGTAGCTATGCGAATGCAGTGCATCCTCTGAAAGCGTATCGCGATCTCGTCTGAAATGGGCCATAGAATTTAGGGAAAAAATTTCGAATTTTTTTTCAATAATTTTTCAAATACTTCTGTTTTAACATTTCAATAACTTTTGTAGAAAAATTAAAACACTTTTTTTTTCAGATAGAAAAGTTAATGTAACAGTTGTTACACTATACAGCTGTCCCTCGAGTTACACGGTTTCGGTTTTATTCCGTCAAAAAAATGCAAACAGTTTCGATTTACATAGTGATAGACTCAGTTTTACACGGTCAAGAAAATGTTGCCAATTTCGTTTTACACAATAATACATTCGGTTTTACAGGGTATGGATTGTTTTTTTAACACACGTCAGACGTAATGTGTCTTCAATGAAAGAAGTAAATGTGCAATTCACCATGTAGAGGACAACGCAGCATTTATTAATACGTTTTGCATTCACACACACACACATATACGTATATGTATATACACTATGGGATTGTGCTTGATTCTGTGGGTCTTAACGTGCTCAATATTTCACTGAATGAAATGGCTTAAATGATGTGCTTGGAGACTTTCTCCCATCCGCTGGTCTAGGTAGCGTGAACGTACTTTGCTTTTACAGGCAGTCACTTCATGGAGTGGAAATGTGTATTTTTCCGTATGGAAATTATTTTACTATTCTCAGAACTCGGTCAGAGGATATCTTAGTCCCCGTGTACATCTCTAGTTCTCCATAGAATCAAAGCCAGCTCCTTTAGAGGTTCAGAGAAAAGGCAACGTTAATTTTGACGTTTTAAAAGAACGTGAAGTTATTTCCGTATCTGAACGACCCCTCTCTCGATGATTCACACCCTAACTCCTCTGGCTAAACGTCAGGAGTCGAATAACTGAAGGCGCCATAAAATCATTTAGTGCGCTGACTTCCGCAAGCGTCTGGAGAAGAACAAAGCTAGGTCACGAGTGACAACTAACGATTAACACTTCTATTCCTAACTGCTGCATTTGGCTACTGTATTCCAAATTTAACAAGGTCCTGTTTCACATTGTCTGCCCAATGCCTATTAGATCTTCCCTTTTTCTGAGGCCTTTACGCACACTGCGCTAACCAAATTCGCTAATCTATAGTTATGCATACGCGGAACATCTCTAAAGTAACTCAGTCTCTTTGAATAATATGCTACTCAGAGACCGTTACTGTCTCCTTTTCCTAACATGATTACTTCCAAAGTCAAACCACCTAATACCGAAGATACTGTGATCTTGCTTACAAAGAATGCAAGTTTCACTACCATAACTAATCCTAGAAAGAACTAAACTATTATACAGCCTAAGCTTAGTCTTCAGGTTATACGCCTTGTTTTTTCCATACTCTCGACAGATTCTTTAAAGTCCCAGTAGCAATACCTACTCTTCTATTTATCTCATATCGCACATTACCAGTATCTGAAACATCTCACAACGCAATGGACAGAGGAACTTCGTCAAGGGTGCAAAACATTCAAAGCAAGTGAAACACAACCTGCGTGACAATTTTCATCACTTTAGTTTTCTCTCTGTTTATCATTGGTGATACCTATTATATTACCAATTATATTACCAGTTTTTTAGTTACCTATTATATTACCAGTTTCACCAAGAGTTCAAATGATTTTTAATGACATCATTTGCCAAAAGTGCTAAATCGTCAACATTATTTTAACCAGAAATTTCAAATCTCTAGACTATTTAAGGCCAAAATTTTTCCTTTGCAGGGAATTCCGCAAAATATTAAATAACCAACGTAAAGAGAAAAGAACACAAAATACACTTTTCTTCAACTCCACTAGCAATGCTATACCAATAGTTACAAACTTTACCAACTCTCACACATGACATTGTTATTATAAGGAGCCATCATAATAGTAACTGACTTGTTAAGTATGCCATAAGATCTCACGATCAACTACAGATTATGACTAGCAACAGAATCAAAAGACTTTTTGAAATCTACGACGCTAGTAACCACATCATCATCATCTGAAGCAGCCATAGGCTACGGAGGTGCAACCAGACCGCGCAATTTATTTCTCCAAGAATATCTGTCCTGAGCTATATCTGCTCAATAACAATAATATATAATTGCCACTGCATACCAATTCTAACAAGGTCCTGTTTGACATTGTCTGCCCATCGCATCCTAGGTCTCCCCTCTTTCGGAGGTCTTTAGGCACACTGTTCGCTCACTTTCGTTAACCCTATTCGCTAATTTATGATTATCTATACCGGTGACATGGCCAAACCAACGGAGTCTCTCTCTGCACAATATACTGCTCAGAAGAGGTTGCCGACTCCTTTGCATAACTTCTGCATTACTTACAAAGTTGAACAACCTAATACCCAAGATACGGCGTAAGCATCTAGAATCAAGGTTTCTGAAAAACTAAACATTTCTGGACAGTCTGCCTAGGTAAAAAAATATGATCCAGACATCACAATTCTAAATTGTATTAAGCACAATAATGGGAAGGACCTTGTCTGGTACAAGAAGTATATTGATTCCCCTGTAATTATTACAAGAACAGCGATCATGTTTTTTAAAATGAAAGGTTAATAATGTAAAGGCGTTCCTTTACATTATTAACCTTTCATTTTAAAAATATAAAATTAATTTTTTCATATAAAAACACCTTTATCTTAAAAATGATTCTAAATTTCAGTCAGTCATGTGACAACAGAACCATTTTCAGCTTTGAGCATTTCAGTGTTAATTCCATCTACCCCTGAGAATTTATGTAGTTTTAGTTTCGACAAACCAAAGTAACTTCAGATTATTATATACGGCCAATACTAAAGCTAGTAATGAATCTATCCTCTTTAGAAACCATGGGAATGGAATTTACCACCCTGTTGGCTAATGATGTTGATGGGATGAATTCTTTCTTAGAGCTGTTGATGAGACTGGTAATAGAGTAGGTTTGGTGATAAATAAATAAATAAATAAATACCCCCTCTAGCAGCTGCTTGCCACAGAGGTCTGACAGGAGCCTGTCAGTTTATATGCCAGAGTAGAAGGTCTGTGAGGATGGCAGGACCTCAGCAGGAAAAACGACAAGAACATACAGAGATAAAACTAAAGTGATGAAAATTGGTTAAGCAGGCTGTGATTCAGTTAATCTGAATGGTTGCAGTCTTGAGTAGGTGTCACAGTTTAATTATATTGGGAGCTATGTAACAGATACTCTTGATGTGCGTCATGAGATAAATAGAAGAATAGATATTGCTGCCGGGACCTTTAAGAATCAATGGAGAGTGGGGAAAAATAGGTGTGTACACCAAAAGACTAAAATTAGGCTCTATAATAGTTTGGTTCTTTCTAAGGTTAGGTATGGTAGAGAAACATGGACCTTTTGTAAGCAAGATAACAAGAAACTTGATGCCTTTGATTCCAGATGTTTACGCAGTATCTTGAGCATTAGGTGAATTGACTGTAAGTAATGATGAGGTTAGAAGAAGGAGTCAGCAACCTTCTTTGAGCAGCATTTTGTGCAGAGAGAGACTGCGTTGGTTTGGTCATGTTGTCCGTATGCATAACTACATATTGGCAAATAGGTGTATTAGCAACGTGCCCGAAGATTTCAGGAAAAGGGGGAGACCTAGGTTGCATCGGGAGGACAATGTCAGATAGGACCTTGTTAGAAATGGCCTACAGTGGCAAATGCAGTAGTTGTAGCTCAGGACAAACAGCTGTGGAGAGAAAAATTGTACAGTTTCGTAGGACCTCCATAGCCCATGGCAGCATGTGGATTTTGTATATATGAATGTATGTATTGATGGTTAGTTCTATTAGGAATACCAAATCATGTAGGGGAACTGAAATTGGGTCTGACCAAATCTTGTCAAAAGAGTCTTGCAACTGAAGTTTAAGAAATATTGTGTTAAGGTTTAAAAATTACCTTAAACATTGAAGCTTACCAGAATAGACTGCTCAGTCGTTGTGACAGTCATGATTTGCTTTTATCTGAAATTAAAGAAGAATAGTACCATTTGAAACAGACTGTTTTTTAAACTATAGTAGTCATCTGGGTAAAACGGATCAGAGGAAACAAAGTAGTTTTTGAGTGATAATGCACTCAGTTTCTTTTTGAAATAAAGACTTTCAGAAACAACCTTAATCAACACACTACTAGTCCTAGCAGACGGCATTAAAAAGAGCTTAATAGTTGTGCAAATGATCAATTACAGCTGATAAGATTTTTGGCTTGATAGAATGACTGATTAAGCTAAGCGATAATTTAGGCAACAGAACAGCAGAAAGCTGCACCAGATAGTTAATGTTTGGTGTGGGAAGAAACAGACATGAGAAATAGACTTTTGCCAATACGTCAGAGGAGTTAATCTTTTGTGAGTGACACTCAAACGAGCGAAACAAGTGGAATGCTCCAATCACTACCATTCAAAGTCTTTCAAGTGTTGAGTCAGCTGCCTCCTGTGCCACTCTCTTCCCCCCCGCACCACCATTGTACTACCGAGACCTAGGATGATGACACAGTGAACATTAGACATCTTGAACCAGTGCTGAAAATGTTGAATGGTCTTCAGCCCTTGACCCCTTGCACTAAAGAGAGTCATCTCCATCGACATTTTCTGAGTTTTTTCTGTCGGTTTCACTATTTTTGCTGTTGTAGTCAGTTGGTAGGGTGACTTATATCCTCGTCAGACATTAATGGCCTCTTACCGCTAGAAAAGGTAAATAATTATTTTCTGATCCTAGAGAGAACAAATATTTCCCGAAGAACCGGGTTTTCTCTCTTACCTTTGTATATAGCTAAGATATAATTTCGATTGTCTTTTGCCCAGAAGCAAGGGCATTTTTTGGTTCATGTCATATTGGAAAACTATCAATCATTTGCTGTTGTGTTTTTTATAACACAGTAAATAATTCTTCATTTCCTTTGCATTTATATGCACAGAGTTATCATAGCCAGCACTGAGAACCTTACTGTAAGAGCAATAGTACACACTCCTTACAAAGAGCACATACAGTTAATTGAGAAACTGGAATAAAGAGAGTAAGCACTTTAAAACAAGATTAATAAATTCGTCGCGAAGCTTGGTGTAGCTTATTCGCAGGGAAAGTTAAAATTATGCAGTTACAACTAACTGATATACATCGGCTACATATTGGCATTCGTTCATATGAAGTCCTGATATACTGTATATATAAATAAAACTACAAATGATAGCTAATATTAAGTTTAGGTTAGTTTCTGTTGACCTGGTTCCAGTACCGGTAAGGCTTGATCGAGTATCGGGTAATGGATTTTTCTCGTGTTGTCTCAAACGCCATAGTTTCGCTCTCTAACAGTTGAAAAATTTGAAAACGATATAATAATTTTAAACGAATATTGCAAGCGATGTAATTATATTAGAAATTTGTAATTTTGGTGTTGAAATGCGACTTTACTCCCAGGGGAAGTGGGGAAAAACGCAATTTTTTGTTTTAAGTTATATTTGCTTGTATTTAGAGAAAAATTAAAATCTTTTGGGTTATAAACTATCACGGTTAACACCTGAGGAATTTCCTAAAAGTTTCAATTGCTCCTTCTGACAATCGAAAATTTCAACGAATTTTGTTTGCAAGCGATCCATTTGTCCTGGAAATTTGATAATTTAGTGGTGGATTGTGATGATCGAAGGACTTCCATTGGAAGCAATAATTTATCCCTTCATCCCCAGAGTGTGAGGAAACACAAATTTCTGTTTTAAGAGGTTAACGGGAAAATATTCCTTTTCAGTTGAATAGGTACTAACGAAATATGATATTAAAATTTAGAAATCTTCCAAAAGGCTTTAATTTACATTGTTACAGGCCGTTAAATGTTGAAAATATAACACTTGAGGCAATATTGCAAATGATATATATAAGCTAGAAATGAGAAATTACGTTGGTGGTATTTGTTCAGCAAAAACAGATCCAGATAACTTACCTAGCAGACATATAATTAAGTCGTAGATCGTGTATAAATATGCTATGTTCCAGGTAAAACTTTACCAGTTACCATCTCCATCTGAGAATAAGCCCAGTTGGCATAAGTAAAAACATATAACAAGTAAACCACCCGCGGGTGGGTCCCTAGAAGCTAACTAAGTTCTTGTTGAAAATGTTTTTGGAATATTTTGCACCTTTGGCTTTTGATCCCAATGTTTAACAAGAGTCATGCAATGAGTCCTAGGAGATCAAATAATATCCGTTATCGCTGAGAAAGCAAAACTTTTCAGGAAAAAGGATGCAGGTTTTAAAATCTGTGGGACTGTCTGATGAAAAGTTGAAGTCCAGGATAAAAAATCTTTGAAGATAAAGAAAAAATATAAATCACATAAGGTGCATTCGTATGTAGTCCATATGATCTGAAGTAATTTATGATTAAGGAACGACTTTTGTCATTTCGTTGGCACTGTAGAAGAAATGTGAAACTGTTTCACGCTCTCCATTTATTGGAATTACTAAACCGACGTCGGAACAGGAAATCTTGTTGCGGTGGTACACTCAGTCTTAATCTAGTGATAAGAATCTCCATAGCCCTGGAGGAAATATCCATGTCCAAAGGCATTGGAAATCGAGTGATGTGTGGATAAATATCACTTAGAGCTGAGGAGTCCCATTCTTCTCTATGGCTGTCAATGTAAGATTGTTTGAATATACCTAATATATCTTCTGCATAAGATGGTGAATCTGGATGAACATAAGATGTCAAGAGCCTGTTTTGCAAGCGAATCTGCTTCTTCATTGAGAGGAATGTCTCGGTGACCCGGGACCCAAAGAATTGTGATTGACGAATCCTGAGCAGCAGAAGAGATTAATGTTTGATGCAAATTCAGTATTGTTGTAGGTGATTTGATTTTGGCATTTTGTTAAACTATTAATGCTGATTTGCTGTCAGAGAGAATTAAATATTTATCAGGACCTTTGATTATATTTGCAGCAGCCTTATGAATGAATGACAAATACCTCAGCTGAAAAAATAGATGTATGGTAGTGAAGACATTCGGAAGGTTGATAGTTGTTATTTTTAACAGGCGATTCCAGTTCTCGTGTTGGATCCTGCTCGAGAAGCGTCTGTACCAATCCAGATGGCGTCTGCCCACGTAGATAGAATTTCAGAATTAAATGATGATAATAGGTCCTTGTCAGAAAGAGCAAGTCCAAGTTCTCGTTAAAAGTCGAAAAATTCAATAATGATTTCATAAGGCCTTGGTATTGTTGGGTGGCTATTTGTTGGGAAATATTGTTTTCTTCCATCCAATGATTAGCCAATGACGAAAAAAGAGTTCTTTGTTTTGACAATTTATAGAATTTTAGAAATTCAGGTTCTCTACAAATGCTTCTGTACATTGAAGAGATAGGTAATGCCATTTTTTTATTTAAGTTTTGATGGCCAGATATTTAGCAAATGTTTGAAGTCTAACTGTCCCAGTTTCAGCGTAAAGTAAAGAAAGAGGTGTAGCTTTAGGTAAACCTGTGGCTGCTCGAAATGCCTCATGGTATATTGGAGAGATGGAATTCCAGTAATTGGTTGGAGCAGATATTAAAAGTGGAGCGCCATAGGTAAAAGCTGTTTTGATTGTTGCATTGACAAGCTGCAGTAAAGGGAGGCGATGAACACCTGTACGTGGTGAAGTTAAACTGCGAATTATGTTTAATAGTCGAAGGCCTGCATTCCGAAGCTGTTAAAAGTGAGTTTGCAGTGAACCATTGCTTTGGAAATTTATACCGAGTATTTTTATGTTGTCAGTCCAAGGAACCTGTCCTGTTGCAATCTTTAACGTCGTAAGTTTTAAATGTCAATGACGGTTGATTAAAAGGGCTGAACTCTTTGTGGCTGATAATGTTAGACCCAGTCTGCAAAACATTAAGAGAGACTTTTTTTTGTAGATATTCGATGTGAGATCCATTGCAGTATAATGTGATGTCATCTGTGTATATAGCAATTTTGCAAGGTGACTTTATGAGACTTGGAAGATCCTGTATATAGATATTGAATAAAAATGGCGACAAAACATTACCTTGAGGCAACGGAAGATTTAACGGAAGATTGAGTTTTTCTCCATCTGACCGTAATTGTTCGATTAAGAAGATATGCTCTGAACCATGTAATGATTTTTCCTTGAAAACCTATTGCTTGGAGTTTCCTGAGTAGAGCTTCTAAATCAACTGCATCATGTGTTTGTGAAATGTCCAGTTTTAATAATATACAAAAATGTCATCGTTTCAAAGTTTCATTAATCAAGTTATGTAAAGGGGCCAACACATGCATTGTGCTCTTCAGTGGTAAAAATCCACGCACTTCTTCAGGAAAAATTTTATACTTTAAAACTATTCGCTCAAGTCAAGCCAAATAAGTCGTTCTAGAATCTTTGGTGCATAAGACAAAAGAGCAATTGGCGTGAAAACAGACACTGTGTCATGCTTAAGTCCCGGCTTCGGGATTGGAATGATAATAGCTGTTTTCCAAGAAGGTGGAATGTTTGCAGTGTCCCATGACTGATTAAGCAACTTAAGATATGCATCTGGTAATGTTCAGGAAGATGTTTTAACATTTCTACTGAAACGTCGTCTAGTCCACGTGCAGTGTTTCTTTGGCGACTGTGTGCTCTCTTTAATTCTGCAAAGGTAAGGAAAGAGGCCTATTGTGGTTGAATAATTAGCCTTTGATATAGAGATTAAACCTGCTGTTTCTTGAAGAAGTCTTCGTGTAAAGTGATTAAGAAACATTTCTACTTGTTCCCGTGCGTCAGTGCATGTGGTAGAACAGACCATTATTATGCACTTGGTTAATCGCCGTCCGAAAATTACGGTAATTACGATATAAATCAGATGGGGAAGAAATTTGTTCACTCATTCTTGTCTAGTAATGAGATCTTTCAGAGCGAATGGTGCGGAGGAGAATTTCTCCTGTGTCTCTATAAGCAATTCAGTCATCTCTACTGAGAGAGCGTCTTGCGGTGTTAAAGACTCGCTTTTTTATCTGTAAAGCTTTTCGGCAAACTGTAGTCCACCACTCTGGAGATCGAGTTGTTGGTAATTGTCGAACTTGAGTAGAAAATTGCAAAGCTGATTGTAGTGTTGAAATTAGATCTTCGTATGAATTTTCGGTGAGATTGCAGTCTTGTTGTAGAAGGATGTTGGAAAAATGCTTCCAGTTCGTAAAAGTACGTTGGTAATTAGATTCTCCAGGTGGTAAGAATTTATTTGTGGTAGGCTTTAATTTGATTAGAAGGTCGCTTCCCTTAGATGGGAGCTGTGGTTTTCCATGAGCACCGATTATGCCAGTTTGGTGTGCATAAAGTTAAATCGATAGCAGATCCTGTTGCGGTACTAAAACAGGTAAGTGATCCATCACTGAGCAAACACCAGTTATTTTGAAGTATCCAATCTGTTACCATCTCTCCTGAGCGGGAAGAAGTTGCAGATCCCCGCATTGGATGATGGGCATTAAAGTCTCCTAAAATAATGTCCAAGTTGTGATAAGCAATAGATAGATAACATTGAATTTTGAAAACATCCTCTCCTTTAGGTGCGTAGCAGTTCGCCACAATTAAATTCCCTGTAGACAGAGAAATAGAAACGACTTGAAGTTATCCTGTATATTAATTAGGAATAGCATTAGGAGTTAACAGTTCACATGGAAAGTCTTTCTGTACAGCAGTAAATAACCATCTCCGTGGCCGCCTTGTCGATCGGAGCGGAATATTGTATATCCCGAAAGGTGGAATCGGAGAGAAGGCTTCAGCCAAGTTTCTTGAATGCAAATGATTGAAGAGATTCAGTAGCCACAAGAATTTGGAGAAAATGAGAGTTTGCCGGTATGCTACAAGAGTTCCATTGTAATATATTGAAGGGGGGAATTTAATTAGAAGTGGTAAACATTTTTGTGGCAGAAGCTTTCGATTTTCGAGCATTTTGAGTTTTTAGACCTTCGGAAGTAATTTTGTTATGCATTTTATTGTTTGAAGTTGATGGAAAATTGTTGTTATATTCCATAGGGCTAATTCCGTTTCTAGAAGTTTTGGATGCTTTTTCTTTTGTTGGGTAAGTTGTTTTTATTTCTGACGAATTTATTTGAAGAGTTTCTGACGAATTTATTTGAAGAGTTGATGACCGCACAGACATGAAGAAGGTTTATTTAATGATAACACATCAGAATGTCCAATTTTAGGTGATGTTTCTGTTATCAACAATTGTTTCGAAGAAGGAATATCTGTTTGGGTTTTCTCTTCTGATGGTCGAGGTATTACTCCAGATGCGATAACTGCACTAAACAGTTCTGTGAAATGTTTTTCTACATTCGAGATCGCCTTTGTAATGCTCTCTGTAATAGTTTTCTGAAGTGTTTCAATCCATGATGCGTTAACAATGCAGTTACATTAATATATAACATATACATATGATGTTTTGCCTTTAATAATCTTATTCCTTGCCTCTTGATAAGAAACATGATTTGTTGTTTTGTAGTTTACTATCTCCTTTTCTTGTATCCATAGAGGGCAGTGTTGGTCAGTGGTTGTATGGGGTCCTTTACATAGACAACAATAAGGACTGGGTGCATGGCATAGGTTGGAGGCATGTTCGTCTCGGCACCGACTACAACGCTGTTTATTGCGACAGTTTTTAGCTGAATGACCATACCGTTGGCAGTTGGTGTAGCGGCGTGGTCTTTCTACAAATATGGATGGTCATTGTAGTTGCCACCATAAATGAACTTCCGAAGGACAATAGTGTCCTAAAATAGTGACAAGAACAGATTGTGTTGGGATGTATTGAAGTCCTTCTCTACAATAAAAGCGACGTAATTCTACAACTGTCAGATCATCTAATATGAGTTCTTTTTGTAATTCTTCCATTGTAATAGTATGCTCTACATCTCTTAAGACAAAGCGAATGGTAAGTGTCGATGTTAAGAAAGTAGTTGTAACAGCAACAGAAAGTAATTCTGAAATGCCTAAAATATCTTGAGCACATGTCATAGAAAAAGAGTTCATTACGATATTTTTGGTCTTGGTAATATGTACATCTTTAACTTCATTAGGATTGGAAATGTATACTGATAAAGCTCGTTTAAGTGCTTGTGATTTTGCAGTTGGGATAGGATGGATTTTTCCCTTAAATATTATCCTGAATTTCTGAAGGACAATGTTGTTAGCTAATTCCACTATTTTATTATCTTTTAAAAATCTGTTCCCTGCTGGAGGTAGCTTTAATGACAATGAGTCATGTTCTTCCATGCTACGTTTTCTTTTATTATCATTTTGTTCAGCCATTTGCTGTTCTTGAAAGTAGTCAAGAACTAAAGAATATTTTGACTTAAAGTCGTTGAACAAAAAATTAGAAAAGTCTTAAAAAATAATAAGTCTTTAGACACTCTTGTCTAAAAGTGACAGCAACCTGCACTTCGCAGGTTGAGGTAATGAAAAATAAAATTCTACATTCGG
Source organism: Ryuthela nishihirai (assembly GCA_038380435.1). Taxonomy (NCBI): domain Eukaryota; kingdom Metazoa; phylum Arthropoda; class Arachnida; order Araneae; family Heptathelidae; genus Ryuthela; species Ryuthela nishihirai. Next base: position 3,037,072 of record JAWZYU010000020.1, on the reverse strand, counting down.
TAATATACAGTATAACGGAACTAAATAACGAAAGAGAAACTTATCTTCTTAAAATAGTCTTTAAAATTTTGTCTTCTTCTTACGCTGGTTGCCTCGGTGCCTTTCCACCGCTATCGTCTGCCACGTGTCACTAAGATTTATATGTATTTTCTTTTTAATGACTAGTGATTATAATGCAACTGCTTGTTCTTTTTATTTAAAAAGTTTGTCCTAATTTAAAAATTTGAATAGTATTTTAACATATTAATAATAAATAAATCAGTTTATTTCATAAACATTTACCCTTAATATTAGGGAGTGAAAAAATGCAATATTAAGGGATAAATAAGATATACTTTTTGCCTTGTATATGACTAATAATACATTACTATTTTAGTAATAAACTGTTACAGGAAAATATCTTGTAGACAACAAGCACTTGAAATAATTAGCTGAAAAAAATTTCATTTGCTTTGAGTGGGACTAAGGACAACCAAAATTTTTTCATCTAATTATTTCAAATATTACTGTTTACCTTTTTCAATCACCTATGAGTACAAATTGCTTCTGTCAAAGGATACAAAACCGGGGAAAATTAAAAGGCGCAATTTAAACTTTTGATAGATTCGAAAACTATGAATCGTAATATCTATTGAATCCAAGGAAATATTTAATTTATATCTTAAAACATATAAATAATTTCTTAAGACCAAAGAAAAAGTTAATCCCTCCCTCATGAGTAACTATGAAAAATTATTTGTTATGATCTTCGTCACCTTCACATTTCGGTACCAAAATTTGAAATTTCCAATATAATTAAATCGCTTGCACTATTCGTAGATGACCATTTACGGGCATCGTCAAATCTTACATTGGAGGAAGTCTTGCAGTGTAGGTTTCTTCAACCTTTGGTAGTTGGGGGAAAGTGGTGTTTTGCCCCATGTCTGCGATTAGGGGGCTGTTTGAAATTGTCGGCATTCTCTCTCGCAATAGACATAGTTTCTTTGAACATCCCACTAACCATTTTCTCTCCATAGGTAGGTGGAATGTGAGGATTCTGCACAGAGATTATTCTTTTGATGTCCTCACACAAGACCTTCATCGTTATAATATAAATATTCTCGGCTTACAAGAGATCAGATGGACAGATAGATAAAGGTCAGATTCTTAAAAATAATCTTACATTTCTCTTTTCAGGGAGGAACGATAATAAGTATCACCAAGGCGTGGGTCTGCTTCTCAACAGACACGCTAGTGATGCTCTTCTAGTGCATTAATGAAGGTTTCCTACAGCAAAATTTCAGACAAGAATTAAAGACTTGAATGTTATCTGCTGTTATGCCCCCACTGAGGATGCCGATGAGGATGAGAAGGATAGGTTTTACGGACAACTTCAGGTTATTTTGAATTCTGTCAAGAAAGGAGATATTACCCTTGTTCTAGGTGACTTCAATGCCAAAGTTGGTACTGACTTTGACATTTGGGGAGGGGTGCTAGGTCCTTTTGGTATTGGTAGCTGCAATGGAAATAGGCAACGTCTCCTATATGTAAGTAAACTTCATGGTTTGAAAAGAACTAACACTTGCTAGAAACACCGCGACATACATCAGTACACTTGGGTTTCACCAGATAGACTGCAAAAGAATATGATTGATTATATATTAATTAACAGAAAATGGGGTAGTTCTGTTACGAATACTAGGTCATATAGGGGAGTTGAATATATGGGGGACACAGCTCCAATTCAGAGTTTCTGGTGAAAGAAATAAAATAATTTTACAAGTGTCATAATAGTTCAAATTTATTTCAAGGTGAATTTCTCACTCTCTCTAAATGGGAACAAGTGTAAACGTCCGTGCCAATTTCCTCACGTCGAACCGAAATCCTTAAAACATTCAACAGAAGGATTCAATTGCATCTGAATCATTTTTTCATTAGTTGTAAAATTCATCATTGAGGGAGGAAAATGCTTTAACCGAAAAATGAATTTATTCTGATAGTTTAATAAAAGAACACCCCATCGCTTTGGGTGAATATAGAACAAAAGTTTTAAAATGAAGTTTCTCGTTTTCCGGCTTTCGCACCTTCTAACAGAGAAAATTCGGATTAATGGATGATTCGGAAAATGTAATTGCTAACATTTCTTTAGTGTGTTGGCAAAGGGCTAAAGAGGCAAATAGCTGTTGTCATTACAAACCCCTTGGCCATCATACTCCTCCACCGGAATTCCAAATTTTAGACATGAATGGACAGTTTAAAACGGTCATTTATTTCAAGTTCTGCAATTTACCGACTTTCGCGTTCTCTAACGAATAAAAATTAAAACTATTCAGTGTTTCGGAAAATGCTCATACCAGTACAGATTGTTGTTGGGTAGAGTTGCTACACCTCTTCAATGATTTCCATAGTCTACACTTTCATGAGACTTCTCTTTCAAGATAATAGTGCATTAGGGATACACTGCTTCACTACATAATTATTCAGTTATGTGTGACATATGCTGAAAGAAATTCTTGGGACGATGTATTTTTTTAACAATTTGACGGATTTAAACAATATTTAACAACACGTTTTATGGAACCCACGTTGGCCGGAACCTCGTTAAATAGGAGTTACCGGTATTTCATTAACACTTATCGAGCCGAAAAAGGACTTTACCTTTTAAAAGCAGAAAGACTGAATATCTACAGACGGATGAACGACAAAGTGAACACAATGGCATTTGTTTTAGCACGAATACCAGTGCAAAAACCTGTGAAACAGAAAGATGATTATAGCATGACTTTCACATGTACGTCGTACGTCTTTCCTGCACAAGGAACCACAAGCGTTATGGAGAAAAAATCGATGATACTAAGTGCACAGTGGCCACTTGGAAACTGAGAACATCAGATTTCAAGTTTGGCGCTCTACTGGCTACTACTCTCCCACATCCAAAAGGCGGTAAAAATATTCTGATTTACAATTAAGAGAAATAGAATAACGTTTTCTCGTATCTAACTAGAACTCTCGGTGTAATTCTGTCTTACAAAATAAGCTCACCGGACAAAAAATTAGTCACCCCTGGCTGAATGTCACCTAATAGCGAGTAAAGCCTCCGTGCGACCAAAGAACAGCCGAAATCCTATCTGGCATGCGGATGTAGTGCACATTAATATTCATCCACTCTTCCAGCAGCAAATGTTGCAGTTCGGCCAGATTGGACGGCACTTCACTCATTGCCCCAAATAGTGCGACAAATTTTCTATTGATTTAAATCCAGAGATTTGGCAGGCCTGTCGAGAAGTTCGAAGGCTTCAGAATGTTCGCTGTGCCAATCCGACACACTTCGAGCCTTGTGCACGAGTCAATTGTCGTCTTAGAAGACTGGGGTATCCTTCTCATGTTCACTGTGCAGATGCTGCAAAAAAGGCAACATGTGGTCATCCAGTAGCTCCATATAGCCGTTCTGGTTCAAGTGTGACGTCATCGCAACCAAAGGACCCATTTCCTTGTATGTGAAACACCCCCAGAACATCACAGAGCCTCCTCCAGCTTGAACAGAACCTTGCACATAGTCTGCATGGAAGGCTTCGTGCGGCTTACGATGTACCCGTCGCCTCGCATCAATCGAGTACAAGCAAAATCGTGACTCATCCGACCAGCTCACAAGCTTCCAAGAGTCAACAGTCCAGTCTTTGTGATGCGGCACCCACTGTAGCCGTGCAGCCTTGTGCAGAGCTGTTAACATGGGTCTTTTCTGCGGTACTCTGCTCCAGATATCCATGGCATGTAAGCTCCCTTCGGAGTGTTCGTTCAGAAACAGCTTGTTGTAAAGCCTACATTGACTGACTGGAGCAATTCCTGCCTTGTTGCAAAGTGGTTCGCCCTAACAGTGCATGACACATTGTGGCAGTCCCTATTGGTGAGCACATTCTTTCTGCCACAGTTCTGGCGACGATTAGCGGTGGGCTGTAATGAAGACCCTTCGGACAGAATGCTTCAACACACCTGCAAAGGCAGCAACTTCTTGTACACTATGCCCTTTGGCTCGGCCAAAAGCAATAACACCTTTTTGCCACTCATTCACATCTTTGGCGCGACTCATGTTTCAAGGAGCGACTAACACACATGTGGCACACAACCAATTCTTGTCACTGTATGAACCCCATAGCGCACGGCACAACTATTTGTAGGACGCGTTTATTACTAGTGCGCCCTCTGTTGCTGTCGAACGGACGTAACCCTCTTAACGGCGGGAGATGACTAATATATTGTCTGGTGAGTTTATCTCCTATTGCAGCTCTGACGAATTCTTTTCTTAACGTCGGTTCTGTCCTAATACCCCTCATGTTTCAGATACTGAACGATGAAATTGAAACTCTAGCAAACATCTCTCAAAACATATTCTATGCAATGGAGAATCGGAAATTATAACTTCGTCGTTTTCAAACAGTTTTTGTTTAATAATACTCATTCGTTTAAGTTGTGGAAATGTTAAAGATCAGTTTTTCTCCATACATAGTATAATTAATACTACAGATATTTTCTTTTAGAGTACAGAATATTTTAAGTACTACAATTACCTGATTTTAACCGTCTGTGTGGGAGGAACCGATCTTTGCCCCATGTCTGCGATTAGGGGTCTGTTTGATACTATTGGCATATCTGTCTCAATAAACCTATTTTCTTCAAAAATCCTACTAATCATTTTCTCTCCGCAGGCACATGTAATGTGAAGATGTTGCAGAGAGATTATTCTCTTGACGTCCTCACACACTAATTCCAGCTTCATAATCTAGTTATTCTCGGCTTGCAAGAGACCAGATGGACATGTAAAGGTTAGCTGCTGATAAAAATCCTTGGCTTGATGGCTAGGCTGACAAAGCCGAGGAAGCAGTTAGACAGCACAACAGCAGAGAGCTGTACCAGATAGTTAATGTTTTGTGTGGTAAAAAACGGACAGGTATACAGGGATTGAAGGATAAACAAAGTAAGGTTATAGAAGATGAGGATTCTGTCATGGCTAGGTGGGCTGAGCATTTCAGTGATGTTCTAAACAATATGGGTAGTTCTACTCCCATTGTTTGCAATGATGATAGATGCATGTTGGCCCTATAACACAATCTGAAGTTATTTTTGCTGTTTCTAAACTTAAACTTCATAAATCCCCATGGGTAGATGAAATTACTACTGAAATGCTTAGAGCTGGGAATGTTTCTGTTACCACTTGGATGACTGAAATTTTGAATATCTTTTATGATAAAGGCATGGTTCCTAACGATTTTACTAGAGCTATTATTATCCATATTTTCAAAAAAGGTGATCGCAGTTCTTGTGATAACTATAGGGATATCAGTCTATTCTCTATTTCAGGTGAAGTTCTTTCCATGATTGTGCTTAATAGAATTAAGAATCTGGTTGACAGGTAATTGCGTGATGAAGAATGTGGATTCAGAAGTGGTAGGGGATGAGTAGATCAGATATTTTCACTTAGGCAGATCCTTGAGAAATGTTTAGAGTTTCGGAAACCTTTGGTTGCTAGCTTTGTCGATTTCGAAAAGGCTTTCGACTCCATTGATCGTCATAATTTGTGGTTGATTCTGAGACCATATGGTATACAAGACAAGTTAGTTAACATAATGAAAGCTCTCTATAACAGCACTGAGTCGTGTGTGAGAGTACGTTGCAATTGGTTTAGCATTACTTCTGATGCTCGAAAAGGGTACATTTTGTCTCCTTTTCTCTTTAGTTGGTTTAGTAGCGAAATTCACATCAACGGAAAGATTTTGGCCTTAAATCGGCTGGAGATACGAAAATTTCTGATTTAGATTATGCTGATGATTTAGCCCTTTTGGCAAATGATGTTGATGAGATGAACTCTTTCATTCAAGCTGTTGATGAAACTGGTATAGAGTAGGTTTGGTTATAAGCAGAGAGAAAACTGAAGTGATGAAAATTGGTCAGGCAGGCTGTGATTCAGTTAATCTGAAGGGTTACAATCTTGATCAGGTGTCAGTTTAATTATCTTGGGAGCTATGTAACAGATACTGGTGATGTGCGGCACGAGATTAACAGACGAATAGGGATTGCTGCCGGGACTTTTAGAAATATATGGATAGTGTGGAGAAAAAGACGTATACACTTAAAGACTAAAATTAGACTGTATAATAGTTTGGTTCTTTCTAGGGTTAGTTATGGTAGTGAAATTTGGACACTTTGCAAACATGATAACAGAAAACTAGATGCTTTTGATTCTAGATTTTTACGCATTATCTTGGGCATTATGTGGTTCAACTCTGTAATTAATGTTGAGGTTAGGCAAAGAAGTCTGCAATCTCCTTTAATCAGCATATTGTGCAGAGAGAGACTCCGCTGGTTTGGCGATGTTGCCAGTATGGATAATTATAGATTTGCGAATAGGGTTATGAACAGTATGCCTCTAAGGCTTCAGAAAGAGAGGGAAACCAAGGATGAGGTGAGCAGACAATGTCAAACAGGACCTTATTAGAATTGGTGTGCAGTGGCCAGATGCAGCAGATGCAGCTCAGGACAGATTTGCTTGGAGAATTAAACTGCATGGTGTGGTTGGACCTCCGTAGCCCATGGCTGCTTGAGGATAATGATGATGATGATAACTACAAACACCAGGACATTTATAAACACGGTTGTGTTTAACCAGGAATATGATAGATGTGCTAGTTCGGTTTGGAATACCAGATCATACAGGAGAGCAGATATTGGATCTTACCATTACCTGGTCAAAATGTCCTGCAACTGAAGCTGAAGAAATATTGCGATAAGCTTAAGAGAACGACTTTTAATACTGAAGCTCTAAAAGATTCAGATATAGTCAAAGCATACCATAATAGGCTAGTTGGTCATCATGACAATCGTGGTTTGCTTGCTGCTGAAGTTGAGAAAGAATGGGATACGTTTAAACAGACTTTTCTTGAAACCAAACAGTACTCTTTTGGGTAAAAGAGAACAGAGGAACAAAATTATTTGAGTGATAAGGCTATGGAACGAATTTCTGAAAGAAGGAATGTGATGCCCCATCGTTCACTTTTGCTTTACCTTAACCAATTTTGTTTAATTTACGTTATATTTATCATTTTTGGGATTTTTATTTCCTTTTTGGCATCACAGCACTCGTTTTCAAGATTCTAGGAGTTGCGCATGTGCCGCAACTCCAATCTTCCGACTGTACCGCTAAAGCGAGTGCCAAGGACACGCCCCCTCTTGCATCATAGCTTTTGCATCGTTCGTCATAGTATGTAAATGTCTTTCCTGGCATGCGCCGGCTATTGTCAAAAACCAGTGACCTGCGAGTCACATAAGCACTAAGCACTAAGCATAAGCACAAGTGAGTGCACGGGGAGTTAGTGCAGAGGCACGAGCACAAGGTGCGTAGCACCAAGCACAGTGCGTGTAGCACAGGAGTTGTATCTTCATTGATGTCTTGGTGAGTTGAATTATTTTGGAAATAAATCTGTTTCGTTATATTTAAAACCTTTTGAGTCTGTACAGTTTTTTTCTCTTGAGCAACGCGAATTAAGGATTTTTTTATATTTAAATTTACTTGACAATCATTTTGATTCTTACTCATTAACGCTCGCTGGTATTTGAACCCTAAATCAACTTATTATCAACTTATTCTACTTTTGGCAATTTGTTAATTATTGCCTGGCGCCCGTCTAAGCTATCCGGAGCATAAAACTTCAAGTATTTTGCATTTGTTTGGAGCGTTACAGGGTAATTAAAAGAAGTGGCGCAGCGAACAGGGACTCGCCAGTATAAAAGATAGTATATATATTTGTGGATAAATTTTGTATGATTGTCAAAGATAGTAATTTTTTGAGTTCAGTAGTTGTATGTACTATTTATAGATGTAACGGCAGCTTAAGCCGAAAATTTTTGTTGAGCAAGTAGCTCAACATTTTTTGTGTATTATTCAAAGGTACTGAAGTTTCAGCGTAGATATTGCTGAATATTTAAGATATTTGTTGTATGTAATGATTAGAAGTGTCCGGGCACACACGTACGTAGGCACGATAAGAAAAATCTTTTTTGATAAGCAAATTTATATTTTTGTAAGCTTAGTTATAGCTTTAGTATTGTTGTATAGCAGTACCTTTGAGCGCTGCTCAAGGTTAAAAAAGGTTTTCAAAATTTCCAAAATTCAAAATTTCGGCAGACCGCTAAACATGTCTGCTAACAATATGGCCGATTCCGCCATAATGACTCCCGACATAGAAAGAGTATAGGGTAGATTGCAAGATGTAATGATGGAAGCAGAAGTGCTAATGAATCTGCTTGATGATAATCGGGAGAAAAGGGGAACGACAACAACCCCTAAATTTGCTGACAATGCTACGTCAGTTCACCGACGAAGAAACTTTGAACGTAAGGTTCCATTTTCTGTTCCGCCAGAAGCAAGCGATAGAACAGAGTATTTTCAACCTCCACAACGACGATTTGCCAACCCATCCATTAACTATAGTCCTTATGTTAATTGGCCTTTACCTGAGATAAGGTTCGACGGTTCGAAACGTCCGTCATCGTGGACATTTGTCAAGTCCATGGAGGAGCACTTCCGTTTACATGAAGTGCCAAGCAACAAAAAAGTTGTTTTAGCAGTATCTTGCCTAATTGGATGTGCTAAGCAATGGTGGAATAACGTAGGATGTCGTCACGGCATAGAACTTTGGGAAGAATTCAAAAGTGAAATCATGGACATATATCCGGCTTATAATGATTTTACAGAACTAGCTACAGAGTTGTTTTCACGAAGACAAAGGGAAAGAGATGACATAGAAAAATTTATATGGGGTACAGTAGAGTTATACCAGCTGTACGATGCTGATGCCGCTGAAATTGATATTGTAAATTGCATTTTGCCTCAATTGCTTTTACCCATTAGAGAATTCCTAGAAGTACGAAACGTGAATTCAATTGCAGAGTTAGTCAAATTGGCTCGGCAATACACTGCAAGAAGAGAATCTGCAGCAAATACACTTAACCGACAATGGATGCCATTCCCGCCAAAGCAGCGATATCAGGTTGAGTCGCGTAGAATGACTCCCGCACGACCGGAAGTTACACGGTCCCGACAATTTGCGCCGAACGCGCCTAGAACTATAGAATATGAACGTAGTAGAGACTTTGTGCCACGTCAAGCTTCGAACCATAACACTAGACTTAAAACTTTGGTTAAACAAAAGCGAGAAACTATCACTTGTAATTTTTGTGGCCGACTAGGACACACCGGAAAATATTGTTATCAAAGGAATGAAAATTCGGGAAACTTTCATCGGGATCTTTGAAGCGAGAGGCCAAAGTTCCTCAAGAAAAGCCCTCTCATGATTTAAGTCTTGCTACTGTGGGTATACATAATGTCCTACATTTACCTTTTGTGAAGCTTTATCACGATAAGACCGAATTCATAGCTCGCATTGATACAGGAGCTGATCTTACATGTCTACATAAAAAAGTATGGGATAAAATTCAGAAAAATTGTAAACTGAATTTGCAGCCATGGTCCGGTGGACCTTTGAACTTAGCTTGTGCTTCCAAACAGTGTTTTCCGCAAGGAACTGTTGAGTTACCTATCACTTTAAATAATGTGGAGATAAGACTTGAATTCTTAGTAATAAGTGAATTATTATATGACTCTTTAATAGGAATAGATGCGATACGAAAACACTTGATTGAATTTGATTTTGCCAATAATACTATTTCATTAAAAGCAACCATGAAAGAAAAACTTGATATCGATCAGATAAAATCAGACATTAGAAAACATGCTAACAACGCTCATTTGGAAAATAGCGAGAGAGTTAAGTTAGAAACTCTGCTCAATGCTAATTACGAACTTTTTAACAACAAGCCTGGCAGATGTCAGATTTTAGAACATCATATCGACACCGGCAATAATAGACCTGTTTACAGCAAACCATATAATTATCCTCCCAGTAAAGAAGAGATAATTTCAACACAAATTAAAGAAATGTTAGAGAATGGAATAATAGAGCCAAGTTTTAGCCCTTGGGCTTCACCGGTTGTGCTCGTTAAAAAGAAAACTGGTGATTTGAGATTTTGCGTAGACTATCAAAAATTAAATGCTGTTACAGTCCCCGACAGATATCCTCTACCTATTATTCAGAATCTACTAACATAACTGGCTGGCAAGAAATTTATTAGCACACTAGATTTGTCTTCAAGATATTGGCAGGTGTCCGTATATCCACCAGATCGACACAAAACAGCATTCCTCACAAAAGATGGATTATTCCAATTTCATTGCTTACCATTTGGCTTATCAGGAGCACCTGCCATGTTTCAACGTCTTATGTCCGTAGTTCTGGATGACCTAAAAGGAAAAATTTGTGAAGTATACTTAGACGACATAGTCATTTTTTCTACTGATTTTTCAGAGCATCTACGTGATTTGAATTTGGTATTTGCAAGGTTAAGAGAAGCCGGACTCACCATAAAGTTGTCCAAATGCACATTCCTCCGAGAGGACGTTCAATACCTCGGTTTCAATGTTAATAAAGATGGAGTAAGAACATTACCTAATAAGGTCGAAGCCATAGAACGATTTCCCACACCGCGCAATTCGAAACAACTTAGTAGATTTTTAGGAATGTGTGGATGGTACCGACAATTTGTACCCAATTTTGCTAATTTGACCGAACCTTTGTGTGAATTACGTCGAAAGCGAAAGCGGTTTCACTGGACACCTGTTTGCGATACAACATTTCAGACATTAAAAGATGCATTGTGTCATGCTCCCCTGTTGGCCTTACCACAGTTAGGCAAACCTTTTTACATCTACACTGATCATCCGATGTCGGTCTCGGCGCCGTGCTGAGCCAAGTACAGAATGACAATTGTGAACACGTTATCATGTATGCCAGTCGCAGTTTGAGTCATACTGAAAGAAACTATACAGTGACTGAAAAAGAATGTCTAAGCGTAATATGGGCTCTAGAAAAATTTAAAGTACAATTAGACACGTCCGACATTACTATTTTTACTGACCATGCTGCTTTACAATGGTTACAGACATCTACCAATCTAACAGGTCGTCTAATGCGCTGGGCATTACGCCTACAAGAATTTAATTTCAAGGTCGAGCATCGAAAGGGAAGTGCACATCAGCTACCAGATGCATTATCCCGTGCTCCCGTGTGGCCGGCAGAAGTTACGCCAGAGCTCGAAGATAAGCCTTTTGCTCCCTCACTCGCCACAATAGTTCCCATCGAATACAAGGAACATTTAATTACTGAACAACAAAGAGATTTAGAATATGGAAACGTGTATCATTATTTGAAAACTGATGAATTACCTCTAGATCCTAGTATAGCTTCAAGTATTGTTGGAAGAGCCAGACATTTCAGATTAATTAACGATATTTTGTACTACTGCAGACGACCGAGTCAAACAGGCAGTTATCGCCCATTTATTCCCAAGAATTTAAGAGAGTACGTACTCCGAGAATTACATGATGTACCTTCAGCTGGACATTTAGGTACACGGAAAACCTATCAGAAAGTGGCCAAAAGATCATATTGGCCAGCTTTGAAAAAAGACGTAAACACGTATGTAGAAACTTGCCTAATTTGTGAAACCACGAAATTCGATCAAAACCGTCCTTGTGGTCTTATGAAAAGCACGATCTCCAATGAACCCATGGAATTAGTTGGCATGGATTTAATGGGCCCGTATCCACAAACACAAGCGGGATCCCAATATATTCTGGTCTTAGTAGATTATTTTTCGAAATGGGTCGAAATATTTCCTGTTAGAAATGCAACAGCAACAATCGTAGCAAAGAAATTTGTAAATGAATTTATATGCAGATACGGGGTACCCAAGAGTATAGTTTCGGACAATGGGTCCCAATTCATTTCCAATGTGATTGCTGAAGTATGTGAAACGTTCCAAATAAAACACATATATACAACTCCATATCATCCACAATCAAATTTGACAGAAATAATTAATCGAAATATTGGCAGAATGATAGCTGCTTACTTTGAAAATAGACATAGTACATGGGATAAATATTTGCAACAGTTTTCCTTTGCTTTACGCACTTCATTACATGAAACCACCAAATTCACGCCTTCAAGGATATTTCTTGGAAGAGAACTAATATTACCCTGGGACAGACTCATTGGCCAACCCGCATCTCCACAATCCATTGAGTTTAGAACGGAACAGCATATTAGAGCCATTTCAAAGGCACAAGATAATTCTCTACGAGCACAACAAAAGCAATGAGAGGATTATAATAAAAGACGACGACATATGGAATTTAAAGTAGGTGATAAGGTCTTGATTAAAACACATCATAAGAGTGATAAAGAAAGAGGATTCATCAAAAAATTTGCACAATTATATGCTGGACCATATGTTATAAGGAAGAAACTTTCTCCACTTCTGTATGAATTGGCCAATATGACCACTAATGCCTCAGTAGGATACTTTAATGTTGTGAATATAAAATTATATAAAACGTCTATAGAATTTTCTAGATCAGAAGTAGATGCTCCACAACAAACCCAGGAGAAAGATGGCTCTGATGATGAACCTTTACCAAGCAGAAGAGAAAAGAACAGATTAGATTATCACCTACTGCACACAACAGGACAAAGACTGACAAAGCCAGATTCAGCTGTTCCATCGACGTCAAGAGCGTGACGAAAGGCCGACGAAACGCAAATCCTGCAGAGCGACAACCGGCAGCGAAGCAGCGAACATCGGGAAGATGACGTCACGAGCCAGATCTACAGCGACGACTTGACTTGAACGATGTCTTTAGTAACAACTTTACGTGAAGCCACCCAACGACGACGGAAGGATGTTATCGGAAACGGACTAGATGATTTATCGCCACGGAGTGCCAACAATGAAATTTAAGTATATTTTTCTTTCACTTGGCACTTGTTGATTTATAAATGTTCTCTTTTTTTTCGGAATAGATGAAGACGAAGAAGCTTATTGTGATTTATATAGTTAGCAATGTTTGAATTCTTGTTAAAACTTTAGAGTTCGATATTTATTTTTGGAAAGTGAAATTATTGTAGTTCGAGTTTATACTGTGTGAATAGAATTTTTTTGCATTCTTGTTCATCGAGTTCTAGTTATTGTATTTACGTGAGTTAAAATTTATTTTTGTAGATTTTTTTTTCAGCTGACTGATAGCTGAAAATTTTGTAAGTCGATATTGGAAAGTTTAGAAATTGTAAAATGTTTCTGGATATGGATGAGAAGAGTGAAAGAGAATTAGTAATTTAATATTTTTTTTGTTTAAGAATTTGTATTGTAAAATAACGTGCATTCCAGGGTGAATTTATGTAAAAAAAAAAGGAGATTCATGTAAAAGTTATTGGATGAAATGTTATCATCGTATATTATAAATTATATACACTCTTTTTTTCTTTATTCTTAGACACGATTTATGTATATGTGTTTAAATCTGTTCAGTGTCATCAGTGATATTTATGTGTCAATGATACGTAATTTTTGGTATGACATTGGCAGTATTTATTGGTATATATAGATGATGACCATGATGATGACTGCAGAATTTTGTTTTTTTTTGTGTACCTTTTTGGAGCTGTCCCCAAATGGCCTAGTCTGGTGACCGAGTTGTTACCAGCATAACTCCTTTGGGAGGGGGACGTTAGCTCTGAAGGGGGAGGTAACTAATGATTTTTTATTTCAGCTAATCGCGATTTCTGTGAATAGGAGAAGAATTAGCGATGATTACATTCCCGCTTGTTTGTAAACTTTGAATTTTCTTAGCTTTGCGTATTTGAATGTAATTAGGAGGAGATAACGGTGTTCGAATACCCGTTTTTTATGTGATTTAGGAGAAGAATTAGCTTTCACGAATTTTTTATTGTGGTTAGGGGAAAAGCGGAAGTTATCACCCCGCTAGCAACAATGTAATCATTTTTTCTTTTCATCTATTAACACTATAGACTTAGTAAGACTAGGAGTTTATTAACCTATTTTTTCTGTAGAGTTCAAGATATGCCAAATTCGAGTTTGTATCAGAATGTGATACTAGATAGACCGATGATGCTAGTATACAGTTAACTGTCACAGCCACTGGTATATATTGACACTAGGTTAGCTGTTAATTACATATTTTTGTCAGGAGGAAAAGGGAGGAGGTACCTTTGGTTGTGCTGGAAAATTGTGTCAAAGTGAGAATAGTTCGTCGTATCAAAATTTGCGCTAGCATACTTGTACTTATTTATGTTCAGCCTAGCCGTCCCATGGCCGAGTGGTTAGCACGCTTGGCTACTGATCTAAGGGACCTGGGTTCGAGCCTGGGTAAGGAATGGTTGTGTGTGTTGTTTTTCTGCTGAGGTCCTGCCATCCTCTCAGATATGATATACTATGGCATATAAACTGACAGGCTCCTGTCAGACCTCTGTGGCAAGCAGCTGCTTGAGGGAGTATTTATTTTATTTTATGTGTAAATGACGTAAGATGTGTCCTTTATTCAAAATTGCTCGTCAAAATTTGTTAGGTCAAATCTTGTGACTCCCTTTGGAAGGGGGAGTTGTGATGCCCCATCGTTCACTTTTGCTTTACCTTAACCAGTTTTGTTTAATTTACGTTATATTTATCATTTTGGGGATTTTTATTTCTTTTTTGGCATCACAGCATTCGTTTTCAAGATTCTAGGAGTTGCGCATGCGCCGCAACTCCGATCTTCCGACTGTACCGCTAAAGCGCGTGCCAAGGACACGCCCCCTCTTGCGTCATAGCTTTTGCATCGTTCGTCATAGTATGTAAATGTCTTTCCTGGCATGCGCCGGCTATTGTCAAAAACCGGTGACCTGCGAGTCACATAAGCACTAAGCACTAAGCATAAGTACAAGTGAGTGCACGGGGAGTTAGTGCAGAGGCACGAGCACAAGGTGCGTAGTACCAAGCACAGTGCGTATAGCACAGGAGTTGTATCTTCATTGATGTCTTGGTGAGTTGAATTATTTTGGAAATAAATCTGTTTTGTTATATTTAAAACCTTTTGAGTCTGGACAGTTTTTTTCTCTAAGCAACGCGAATTAAGGTTTTTTTATATTTAAATTTACTTGACAATCATTTTGATTCTTACTCATTAATGCTCGCTGGTATTTGAACCCTAAATCAACTTATTATCAACTTATTCTACTTTTGGCAATTTGTTAATTATTGCCTGGCGCCCGTCTAAGCTATCCGGAGCATAAAACTTCAAGTATTTTGCATTTGTTTGGAGCGTTACAGGAAGTGCAGGATTAATATGAATCAGCACCCTACTGGTCCTAACAGAAGGCATTGCAACGAGCTTAATAAACGTGTAAATGATCAGTTAACAGCTGATAGGAATCTTTGGCTTGATAATTTGTCTGACAAAACCGAATGAGCAGTTAGACAGCACAGCAGCAAAGAGCTGTACCAGATAGTTAAAACTTTGTGGGGTAAAAAACGGACAGGCATTTCAGGGATTGTGAGATAAACAAAGTAAGGTTTTAGAAGATGAGGATTCTGTCGTAGCTAGGTGAGCTGAGCATTTCAGTGAAATTCTAAATAATGTGGTTAGTTTTTCTTCCATTGTTTCTAATGAGGATAGATGCTTTACTGGCTTTAATGTTGGATTTGCATCACATTCTGAAGTAGCTTTGGTTATCTATAAATTAAAACCTCATAAACCCAAGCGGTGGACGAAATCACCACTGAAATGCTTAGAGCTGGAAACATTTGTGTTGTCACGTGGCCGACTGATATTTTGAATATCTTTTATGATAAAGGTGTTGTTCCTAAGGATTTTACTGTTGCTATTATTATCCCTAGTTTAAAAAATGGTGATAGTAATTCTTGTGATAATTATAGGGGAATTAGTTTACTTTCTGTTCCAAGTAAAGTCCTTTGCATGATTATACTTAAAAGAATTAAGAATTTGATTGATGGACAATTGCGTTATGAGCATTGCAGATTCAGCAGTGGTAGGGGATGTATTGATTATATATTTTCTCTTAGGCAGATTCTTGAGAAATGTTTAGAGTTTCAGAAACCTTTGGTTGCTAGCTTTATCGATTTCAAAAAGGCTTTTGACTCTGTTTGATCATCGTATTGCGGTTGATCGTGAGATCGTATGGCATACCAGACAAGTTAGTTAACATAATGAAAGCTCTTTATAGTAACACTGAATCGTGTGTGAGAATTGATCTCTTAGTTATTGGTGTAGCATTACTAGTGGAGTTAGACAAGGGTGCATTTTGACTTCATTTCTCCTTAGTTTGGTTATTGATTATGTTATGCGGAATTCTTTACAAGGAAAGATTTTCGCCTTAAATGGTCTAGAGATTTTTAAATTTCTGATTTAGATTATATAGATGATTTGGCCTTGTTAGCTGATGATATTAATGAGATGAATTCTATCATTAGGGCTGTTCATGAGAATGGTAATAGAGCAGTCTGCTGATAAATAGAGACAAAACTAAAGTGATGAAAATTCGTCAAACACATAATTTCCTTGAATGGCTGCACTTTTGAGCAAGTGTTTCAGTTTAATTATCTTGGGAGCTATGTAACAGATACTGGTGATATACGGCATGATATAAACCGAAGAATAGGAATTACTGCTGCTTTAATATGGAAAAATAGGCATGTACACCTAAAGATTAAAATAAGGTTGTTTCATAGTTTGGTTGTTTCTAAGGTTAGTTATGATGGCAAACGTGAACCATTTGTAAGCAGGATAATAGGAATTTGATGTCTCTGATTCTAAATACTTACGCTGTATCTTGGGCATTGGTGGTTTGATTTTGTAATTACTCATGAGGTTAGAAGAAGGAGTCAATAACCTGCTTTGAGTAGAATATTGTGCAAAAAGAGACTGCGTTGGTTTGGTCATATTGCTGGTATGCATAGCTGCATATTGGCAAAGAGAATTCTGAACATACATACATACATACATACATACATACATACATACATACATACATACATACATACATACATACACACACATACAAAATCCCCATGCAGAATGGCTGAATGAGGATTTTGCGTCTGGATAGGAAAATTACACGGTCCAATCACACGGTGTAATTTTACTCTCCAGACTTGTCTGTTCTGAGCTACTGCTGCTGCATTTGTCTATCCTACGCCAATTCTAACAAGGTCCTGTTTGACAATGTCTGCCCATTGCATCCTAGGTCTCCCCCTTTTTCTGAAATCCTTTGGCACACTGTTCATAATCCTGTTTGCTAATCTGCAGCTATGAATATGGACAACATGGCCAAACCAACGCAGTCTTTCTCTGCACAACATGATTCTCAAAGGAGGTTGATGACTCCTTCTTCCTCTAGCAGTGCTATTAACCTCATCATTACTTACAAAGTCAAACCACCTAATGCCCAAGATACTGCACAAACATCTAGAATCAAAGGCATCAAATTTCCTGTTATCCTGCTTACAAAGGGTCCATGTTTCGCTACCATAACTAACTTTAGAAACAACCAAACTATTATACAGTCCAATTTTAGTCTTTAGGTGTACACGCCTATTTTTCCACACTCTCCATAGATTCTTAAAAGTCCCAGCGGTAATCCAGATTCTTCTATTTGTCTCATGTCTTACAATGTAGTTAATAACACAGAAGAGAAGAACTACACTACTCAAAGTGGAAATCGCAACACTGCGAAAGAAGTGATCTATAAGCCGGAAACTGACAGGACGGCAGCAAATGAGAGTAGATGTGCAAATGATCAAAAACCGGAACGTGAGAACGCAGGATACGTGCATTTATTACAGATTCATCAGTACAAAATAGGCCTACCTTGGGCGGTTATACAAGCCTGTAGACGTCTTGGTATTCCATCAATCAGATGTTTAATGGTGTCCTGAGGTGTGACGTTCCAAACAGCATCCAATTGGTGGCGCAACTCTGTCAGGTTCGCCGCCGGAGGAAACTGGCGAAGGCGGCGACCCATAAGGTCCTACACATGATCAGTGGGTGACAAGTCCGGGAGTGTGACAGCTACGGGAGAATGTCCACACCTTGGAGACTGTCCGTTGTTGCACGTGCAGTGTGTGGGGTGGCGTTTTCCTGCTGCAGAATCATTCCAGTCAGAGTGGGAAGGAAGGGTCGTGCCACAGGATTAACGATGTCATCGATAAAACGTCTCACCATTAGTGCACCAGAAACATGGAGCAGAGCTGTCCGGTTGCCATATGTGATTCCATAGTCCAATGTTGCCTTGTTCGGCATTAATGGATACGGCGTAATCAGTGATGTCGCTGAAATGGCAGATGCTGAACTGGACGTCTTACCCTCATTCCTGCGTCATGCAAAATTTGTCTAATGATTTGCATGGAGACCACGGTAACCACAGCGGTCCGCAAATCACTCTGCAGTAGAGTTGTGCTGTGGTGAAAGCGTCGCGAATGGCCCTCCTACAGAGCATGCGATACTATGGGGCAGAGTGCTGGTCCTGTATCTGTCCTGCTTGTCATTTGGTGCTCCATGATGTTGCTTGAGACATACAGTTGCACCGATGCAACGTTC
Organism: Ryuthela nishihirai; assembly: GCA_038380435.1. NCBI lineage: Eukaryota > Metazoa > Arthropoda > Arachnida > Araneae > Heptathelidae > Ryuthela > Ryuthela nishihirai. The sequence goes on along the minus strand of JAWZYU010000020.1, from coordinate 3,018,534 downwards.
CCCATGTGTGCGGGGATCGCCTGAAGACTCAATCCGAGCTCTCGCATATCGTCAATTGCGCATAAGGGTCCCACCGGCTTCTCCTAAACATGTTCCGAACGTTTTCGCAGCATGCACTCCAACCTCACTTTGGTCGTGCTATGATACGAGCTCGTGGGTGTACAATATTTATCCATGGCTCATCTGTGTGTCACATGACCATTCGCTGCGGAACTTTGATCATTTTTATATTTCCAATGGGCGATTGTCTTCGTTTTCCCTCTAGCAGTGCTATTTACAAAAAAGTCTCTAAACTTATGGTTGACGGAAAAAAAGTGATACAATAAATATTAATAATAATTTATTTCTCAGACTGATGAAAGGAACCGGGGCTTGCATGTTTCTGTTGTTTCTGCTGAGGTCCGACCATCCTCATAGACCTTCTACTATGGCGGATTACATTAACAGGCTACTGTCAGATCTAGGTGGCAAGCAGCTGTTTTAGGATCTATTTATTGTTTATTTTATTATAATCATTCGCCACGGCAGTAAAGAGAAGAAAACAAAGAACAAGTTATAAAATATATATAAATAAGGACTGAATCTAGACCGGTTACGAAAAGAAATACACTCAACTCTTTAGAATCAGGTACTCTTAGGGTTTGAGAGGTGTTGGTATTTAGACAGGTATTCCTAGTGACTCTATATATTTGGAGAAGCATAGTAAAGATTGAACTCGTTTACATCTGTAAATCATTTAATAATGACTTAAAGATATCACTAGTGGTTAAAAAAATAAATGACAGTTAAAACCGTTAAATGCAAACAAATTTTGAGATATAGCAAATTATTTTATTTATAAATAAATATATATATATTAGATATATTTATATTAGATGTTAAGCAATCATAGCAAATGACATTGCCATATAATGTTAATTTAAAAAGTATGCCTATTACTCACCAGTTTGTTATAGAGAAGCAGGTGAGCAGTTAAAAGAACATTCAAATACACTGTTCTTCATAATTGAAGGAATTCGAACAAAAACGCAAATATCTCAAGAAAATTAAAAAAATAAAATTTACAATTTAACGAAAGTTTTAGAGGATATTTAATATCACATAAATTAATATTTACATTTGAATTGAAGAATATATCATAACACGTACCCAATTATAGAGTTAAATTTGAAATCAAAGAAAATGTCGAAAAAGTTTTCCAATTATGAATAATTTTAGATCACCGAAGAAATTGAGATTAACGTTATTTAGTAAGGAGTATGATTACTCCTAACAGCAGCATATTGAATAACAACAGAAAGACACACACTGCATAACAATACCAAGGGCTGAAAATCCCACTCCTCTAGAAGAGCATTTCTCAGTTCGCGAAGGGTCCTTGGAGAAGGGTTGACTGTCTCCAACTCGTATTTCCAAAACATCCCATGCATGTTCAATGGGATTTAGGTCTGGGGACCTCGCTGTCCAATCCATTCTCTGGATATCTTCACTCTCAAGGTATTCCTCCACTATCTGAGCTCTATGTGGACCAGCGTTATTTATCTATTGAAATGAATTCTGACCCAATGGTACCTCTAAAAAGTCTCACATACCGCTCTAGGATCTCGTCTCTGTATCTTAGGGCAGTTTAAGTCTCTCTTGAGAAGATATACAGTTCAGTGCTGCCATTAAGAGTGATATTCCGGATAGTGACTTCCGAGAAAAAGAACCACTCCCACCGAAACGGTCCCACGATATTCAGGGGGTGACATGTCCCATACTCTCTCTCCAGATGCATTGGAGCAGAGAATCTCTACTTACGCGCTATTGAGCTTCATCAGAAAAGAGATGCGTGCTCCATTCCAGTCGTGCCCTCCGATGAACTGAGATTAGTCACACTGCAAGTCTTCTAGCATATAACCATCTTTCATGAAGTCGTCGGGGCACAATTACTCCTGGATAGTGTCCATCATTTCGTTTTTCAAAGCACCGTCGTAGTTTATTAAAAGTGTCTACCAACTGTTGTACTAAAAGAATTGAAAATGTCATCAAAAGTTAATCGTTTTCATTGCACAGAAATTCCTTTCAACTCTTGGGTGAAACGAGATGAAGAAGTATGTGCGGCACTCAAGTGATGATTTTACGAAACGTTTTTATGAGCAATATATTATAATTACTGTTTCCACATATTTAAAAAAATTATCTCAGTTTTCAAAAATTATAGTGAAATTTCTCGTCATTTAAGAGTTCTCTCATGGAGGTTCTATCAAGCGATGATTACTGCTGGTGTTATTGTTCTCTCGTCAGGCATTGACGATGGTTAATATTCATCTTTCCTCGTCATATAATTTTTGTTAACAAAAATAGTATGTTACACATATAAATAATTGTACTTCTAACATCTCGGAAAAAGTTAAACCAGTTCGTCTCACCAAAACACCAAACTGCATTTTGCCTGCTTGAAATTTTTAGCGTGAAACAACTGCCTACTATAGCAGTGGAATATTAAGTGCTTCCAGATACGATAACTGCAAAATTTCCTATGTAAGTATAGATTCGGATGAGACTCTTTTTACTCAAAAAGAATTACAAGAGATTAAGGACTACAAATATACGCATTGCATCGGTTGGCTAGACACAGAGCGAAATTATTGGTTCGCTTCCTCTGTGGTACCAGTACAGGAGGCCAAGACTTTGGAGTCAGGTTCTTGGAGCATTGCTCCGGGTGTAGGCTCCTGCTCCAGCCAAATTATGAAATTGCAACTAATCATTTTCAATTTTAATTATAGTTTCATGTATCGTAAGAGTTTTTAGTTATATTTATAGTAAAATCTAAATGTACTCAAGATTTCTAAATTAAAACTTAGTTTTATTGATTGATTTAGTAGTCTATGGTCATCATTTAAACAAAGCACAAAACAGAAATTTTAATCAGATCAAAAGTTTCCTACAAACAAATATTATCAAACTAACAGTAATAAGATGAACCAGAAATACTTTTGTCCAAGATGAAATAATTTAGATATACCTTGCAATTTACAAAAAAAAAACAACGAAATGAAAAATTGAAATTATTGATTCATATGTAGAAAGAGAATAGTTTCGAAAAAGAAATTTTTTATTCAAAATCTTTTTTTGAAACAACCACTCAACACTGGCTTTGTGAAACGCACAAATCTTTTACAACTAACAATTATATTCATTTATGAAATTCTTCCTAAATTTTTACTATTGAGTATATTAAAATACATACTCGTAAATGCAGTACTTGTCTGAAGATATGTGAGAGAATGCAACTCTTGAAAATGAACACCGAAGAAACAGTCGCTCCTACTATCTAGATGATTACTGCTGGTGTTGTTTCTTCAGTTAAATTCTGTCAATTCCACATGGAAGAAACTGTGATGTTTCATGTGTAGTTCAAAACTGTATTTGGAATGGAAACGATAAAATTTAAGGACTTCTTTTTTTACCTTTCAGTTGTACACATATCCTTTACAATTAGCAACAAATGTAACTGGCGATGATTACTGCTGGTGTTATTGTTCTCTCGTTAGGCATTGATGATGGTTAAGATTCACCTTTCCTCGTCACATGATTTTTGTTAACAAAAATAGTATGTTACACATATATATAATTGTACTTCTAACATCTCGGAATAGCACTGGGAGATTGAAGTTGATCTATATCAAACAACAGCACTGGGAGATTGAAGTTGATCCTTAATCCAAATTTCTAATAAATTGCGCACCACACAAAGCTTTAATTTGTCTGAAATAAGGGAGCAGGCTTGGTTCAGTAGGCAGTGCGCCAGGCTCGTAATATGCAGTGCCCAGGTTCGAATCCCAGCTGCTCTCCAATCTCTTCTGCTGACCGTGAGAAAGGAGACGCCAATGGGTCTGGAAAGGAGTCGGATGGGATGTTAAGTCATCGCTCCATGTGCCGGAGAGCCATACCCTGTGCACATTAAAGAACACGCTGGATGGCCTTGACGGGAGGCTTCCATTTGTCTCCTAATAGTTATCCATTGGGTCTCCTTTCTCAACCTTCGCCGAACCCTGGGGCCTTGTGATCTGGTCATTTAGCGCATTGTGTGCAAAAAAACGACGCTCAGAGGTAAAACAAACCCAACCTGAAACAAGCGTCATGTTATCATCCTATGCCTTCTCTAGATCCTTTTAAAAGTAGCTGATCATTTAAACTATTACGTAAAGAACTGCTAGTTACTTCATAACATATTTCCGATGTTGCAGGATAAAACTAGTGGAAATTAACCTGTAGAAAAGTCTAGTAATAATTAAAAATATATTAATATTAGCAGTTTTACCCAGTGTTACTAGGGTATCTAATTTGTTTAAACTCTCTAATATATACAGAGCTGATAACTCCTATTTTTCCGGAATTTATTAGAATTTTTCATTTTTAGTGACCTTAATTTTTAAGAAAATCTGCTCCGAAAAGTTTCAGTATTTTCACCATTTTTCCAAAAGAAAATGGTAATAAAAGGGGATAATTGTTTTCATTTTAGTTCTTTTAGTGCACTAAACTCTTTTCCCATTTCATGTGAAATCACTATACTGCTGTAGGTCAGAGGAAGTTTATTGCCATTTCCTGCTGACCGTTACCAGGCAGAATACCGGACATGGTCGCTTACTAGTCAAAGGCCACAGTATTCGGCTCGAACCTTCCTTCATTTCACTCTGGACAACTAATCTTAAATCAGATTACTCTCTTCACACCGATATTTCTTGGCAGAGGATACCTTGAAGCTTTTAGGTGTAGATGGTCACGTTCACAATTAAGAAACTTCCCTGATCTATGGGGGTCACATTGAGATTGGGACTGGAATGAGGCTCGTCGTGTTTGTCGTTGAATGGATTCGCTTATCTGCAGATCAGGCAGTTTTTGCTCATTTTAATTGAAATTTTCAAGTTCAGCTTATGGTAGGGGAGTTGAGGTTAAACTTTTCTCTCGCTGTAGTTGAGGAATTTGGATGAGTGTTCCTGGCCTTTTGATCGGATTTCTACTTCATAGAAAATAATTAAACGCATTTTAAATGTCATAAGGAGTGGAGAAATTCTGAAAAATATGGCCAGCCAGAAGTTTCGACTACAACCAGGGAAAAAACATGTATCAACACAGCAGGAGGGGAAATTTTTTTTCGGGCTTTTATGTACATTGAAAAAAAGAAATTAATGATGCATTTAAAGGTGAAAGAAAGTTGTTCTTTACCTGGGAATACATAGTTTACAATTTTGATTTTTCCGAGCTTTGAAACAAGCCACACCAGAAAATTCATTCAGCATTGGCGAGTGGGTGAATGGAATGTCCTCAGTCCTAGTTGGAAAAAGGCTTTTCCAGCTGATGGCAGTAACAGTTCTGATGACAGAATACCTCAAATATACTATACAAAACCTCAAGAAATGATGATACCTTGGTGGTAGATCCATGAAACGTCTTCATTCATTGTTAACCACGTAAAGACAGAATTTCGATATGACCATAGAGAAAAATCGTGCAGAAATGACACGTGATGTATTAAATGTAATGAGGATATACAAAAACAGAATGCTCTCTAAGCAAAATTTATTATGAAATCACTTATGAAACGGTGAATTAAAGAAATCACTCGGGAACATAAAATGCCTGCAAGAATATTCTGTCACGATGAATAATTTTTCTAGTGTTCCGTGAATTTATTTTTGTTCAGTTCATTGAAAATTAATTTATCTTGACCCCAGTTTATCACAGTATCAATTCATTACACAGTATTAATTCAGTCTCAGTTTGTGAAAACGTCAGTTTATAGAAATGTTAGAGTTAAGGTTGCATTACCCTTTGATGTCTTTATTCAAATCAAATATCTGGGGTCATTTATTTTGACTCTGAAGGGTAGAATATTTTTGTTATCACTTTTCACATAATTTTTTTTCCTTATGTGGGAAAAACAGAGAACATGTAAAAATATCATTGAGAACAAGGCTTGAAATTTCAGTGAAAAAGGTGTTCTACTCTTCATTATACTAAAGTTATAAATGTGTTATATAATCATCATCATCCTCATTTTCAGGCAGCCATGAGATATGGAGGTCCAATCAGACCGCACAATCTAGTTCTCCAAGCATATCTGTCCTCAGCTATATCAGCTGCATCTCTCCACTGCACACCAATTCTAACAAGGTCTTGTTTGACATTGTCAGCACACCGCATCTTAGTTCTCCCCCTCTTTCTGAAGCCTTCAGGCACCACCTATTACTATTCATTTAACTTTAATTATCTATATGGGGCAACATGACCAAACCAATCACTCTGCACAATACGCTGCATAAAGGTTACCAATTCATTTCCCTAACCTTATTATTACTTACAAAGCTAAACCACCTAATGCCCAAGATACTACTAAGCATCTAGAATCAAAAACATCAAGTCAACCTCATTATGACTTACAAAGTTAAACCACCTAATGCCCAAGATACTACTAAACATTTAGAATCAAAAGCATCAAGTTTCCTGTCATCTTGTTTACAAAGCGTTCAAGTTTCACTACCATAACTAACCCTAGAACCAACCAAACTATTATACAGTCCAATTTTAGTCTTTAGGTGTATACGCCTATTTCTCCACACTCTCCATAGATTCTTAAAAGTCCAGGCAGCAATCCATATTCGTCTGTTAATTTCATGCCGGAAATCACCAGTATATGTTACATAGTTCCCAAGATATTTAAACTGAGACACCTTCTCAAGAGTTTAGCCATTCAGATTAACTGAACCACAGCCTGCCTGATCAATTTTCATCACTTTAGTTTTGTCTCTATTTATCATCAAGACTGCTCTAATATCATTCTCATGAACAGCCCTAATAATAGAATTCATCTCATTAACATCATCAGCCAATAAGGCCAAATCATCAGTATATTCTAAATCCTAAAATTTCATTTTTCCAGACCATTTAAGGCTAACATCTTTCCCTGGCAATGAATTTCGTATAACATAATCAATAACTAAACTAAAGAGAAAAGGAGACAAAATGCACCCTTGTCGAACACCAGAAGCAATGCTAAATCAATTTCTACAAAGCTTACGAACTCTCACAAGCGACTCAGTGTTATTATATAGAACTTTCATTATGTTAACTAACTTGTCTTGTATACCATATGGTCTCAGAATCAACCACAAATTATGACGATCAACGGAGTCAAAAGCCTTTTTGAAATCAACAAAATTAGTAACCAAAGGTTTCTGAAACGTTAAACATTTCTCAAGAATCTGACTGAGTGAAAATATCTGATCTACACATCTCCTCCACTTCTGAATCCACATTGATCATCACGCAACTGCCTGTCAACCAGATTCTTAATCTTATTACGAACAATCATGAAAAGAATTTTCCCTGGAACAGAGAGTAGGCTGATACCCCTATAGTTATCACAAGAACTGCGATCACCTTTTTTGAAAATAGGGATAATAATAGATCTAGTAAAATCGTTAGGAACCATGCCTTTATCATAAAAGATATTCAAAATTTCAGTCATCCAAGTGGTAACAGAAACATTCCCAGCTCTAGGTATTTCAGTAGTAATTTGATCTACACCTGGGGATTTATGAAGTTTAAGTTTAGAAACAGCCAAAATAAATTTAGATTGTGTTATAGGGCCAACATGCATCTATCATCATTGCAAACAATGGGAGTAGAACTACCCATATTGTTTAGAACATCACTGAAATGCTCAGCCCACCTAGTCACGACAGAATCCTCACCTTATATAACCTTACGTTGTTTATCCTTCAATACCTGTATACCTGTCCGTTTCCTACTACACAAAACCTTAACTATCTGGTACAGCTCTCTGCTGTTGTGCTGTCTAACTGCTTCCTCGGCTTTGTCAGCCAAGCCATCAATCCAAGGATTTTTATCAGCAGCTAACTGATCCTTTACACGTTTATTAAGTTCTCTGTAATGCTTTCTATTATGACTGGTAGGGTATTAAGGACATTCCTGCAGTTCCTTCTTTCTGAAATAAGCTCAAGTGCCTAAGCTCAAATAATTCTGCCTCCTTTGTTCCTTTTTTTTCTAAAAGAATCATAATTTCCTAAACGATCCCATTCTTCCTCACCATCATTAGTAAGTAAACCATGACTGTCATAATGACTGAGTAACCTAACATGGTAAGCTTTAGCTATAACTGGATATTTTAGAGCTTCAAGTGTGAAAGGTAAATTTTTCAACCTTAGCACAAAACTTCTTAAGTTTCAAGAAACGTTTTGAAATGATAGTCATATTTGTTTTAACAAGGTAATGGTCAGATCGAATTTCAGCTCCCCTATATGACCTCTGGTATTCCTAACAGAACTAGCCCATTTGGTGTTAATTAATATATAATCAATCGTATTCTTATGCAGCCCGTTCGGTGAAACCCATGTGTGCTTATGTATGTCGTGGTGTTTGTAATAAATGTTCGTTATTCTTAAGTGATTAAGTTTACTTACCTGTAGGAGACGTTGCCCATTGCCATTGCAGCTACCAATACCAAAAGGGCCTATCACTCCTCCCCAAAGGTCAGAGTCAGTACCAACTTTGGCATTGAAGTCACCTAGAATAAGGGTAATATCTCCTTTCTTGACAGAATTCAAAATACCCCGAAGTTGTCCGTAAAACCTATCCTTCTCATCCTCATCGGCATCCTCAGTGGGGGCATAACAGCAGATAACATTTAAGTCTTTAATGCTTGTCTATAATTTTGCTGTTAGAAACGTTTCATTAATACACTCATATCCTAGAAGAACATCACTAGCGTGTCTCCTGTGAAGCAGACCCACGCCTTGGTGATGCTTGTTATTGTTCCTCCCTGAGAAGAGAAATTTAAGATTATTTTTAAGAATCTGACCTTTATCTACCTGTCTATCTGGTCTCTTGCAACCTGAGAATATCTAAATTATAACGGTGGAATTCTTGTGTGAGGACATCAAGAGAATAAGTTCTGTGCAAAATCCTCACATTCCATCTACCTATGGAGAGAAAATGGTTAGTGGGATGTTTAAAGAAACGTCGTCTATTGAGAGAGGGAATGCCGACAATATCAAACAGACCCCTAATCGCAGGCATGGGAGAAAGATCGGTTCCCCCACCACTAAAGGCTGGATGACCTCTGCTCGGGATTGTCCAGCTGATAAAACATATTCTGTGAATCTATTCACTTGGGTCTGTCAACCCACAAACAAACAAAAAACATAGCAGCAGATTTTCCCTCCACAGAAGCCCACCAGTGCAGCAAATTTAGAATCCATAAACAAGCTGAGAGACTTAATTCAGTCCAGTCCAGTAGGTTTATATGGTCAGCACCAGAGCCCTGTGTGGTTGACCTCTGCTTAAAAGGGTAGAAAAAAAAAGAAAAGTAGCCGTAGTTGACCAGATCAGTAGGCCACACTAATCTGGCAGCCCTCCACTTCACAATAGAGTAGCTCATTTGAAAGGTATTAACCGCCTGCACCACGAGAAGGCGGGGTCGGACGTCAGGTGCTAGGCCTGGCAGGTTCTATGCATCATCACAGGGGATTGGTGCATAGCTCTTTTTCCAGTGACTACCTAGCTATCATTTATAGACCTAGATGTATCTTCATAATACATTATTACATTTGTTCCTCTCTTTGATTCAATAAATATTTTACTAGAATTTAAGGGGAAAAGAAAACAGTTGAGATGTTAAAGGTGTGCTGCAATCACGTCACCAATGGAGTGGTTAGGGAGAACTAAATTGTTGAACATTTAGTTGCTATTGAACCATTTAATATGTGTAATTGTATATTTTAGCAAATGGTATAAAAAATTAACATTGCCCCACTCTGCCTATTCGTGATTTTCTCTGCTAACCCTCACTCTGCCATTGCTCAGAAAGTGGACTCTGATGGGCTTATGAAGGTCGCCGTCTGTCAGATAAGATATTGAGCTGTCATACGTATGCAAGAGAGTCAAAACCTGTGCACGTTAAAGAACATGCTTGATGGGACCCGTCCATTATTTTTCTTAACAGTTGTTCAATGGATTTCCTTCTCCAAACTTTTTCTAATTCCTCTGTATTCTTGTGAACTGGCCATTTGGCACATTGCGTGCAAAAAGCAAAAATTGCCAAACAAATAATTGAACGTAACTACAGATGCAATACAGTCTGCTGAGGAGCAAAATATTTTTCTTGTATGCTTTGCAGTGTACTTCGATCCACGATCATAAAGGGGAGCTAAAGTAGAATGAAGTTTTCTAAATTTTCGCCTCGTTGTAAATAAAAAAAATAAATCTCCCCTCAAGCAGCTGCTTGCCACAGAGGTCTGACAGGGGCCTGTCAGTTTAATACGCCATAGTAGAAGGTCTGTGAGAAAGGCGGGACCTCAGCAGAAAAACAGCACACACACCCATGGCTCGAACCTAGGTCCCGTAGATCAGTAGCCAAGCGTGCTAACCACTCGGCCACGGGACGCAAATGCGTAATGAATTCTTTTTTCCCGACATTTGCATTTTTTTTAACTCCACCTAAGTCATAAACACGAAAGATTTTATGTTATATTAGACTGGTATTAATCCCATTGGTGTTGTTTTCTAATAAAATCGGTTTACTGGTTTCAGTTTTCTTAATTTAGATTTTTTTTCCAAATAGGAAATTTCAGCTAAAAATTACTTTTTTCCTCTTCTGTGTTTCGGAAATCTCTGAGGATGAAGAGGAGCAGATATTACTCTTGCACTGCATTCAGAATAAGCCTCTTTTGATGACGTCACAGCTTACAATAAGCTTTCGACTCATGCCTTCAAAACAACCCTTCCCATGGACTCTTTGAGCAGATCTTCAGCTAATAAATCTGTTTAGTCTCAAACGAGTTGAAACCATGGCATGAATAAAAATATAGAAATCTCACTGGAAAAAAGGTAAATCTCAAGTTCCAAAAACTTTTTTTTTGGTATATAAGAGCTAGGAAAGACATTAATTGAAAAACGTGTATGTAAGATCAAACAAATATATCTTAAATCTAAGCATACAACTACAAAAAGTAGACATATTAGTCATATAATCGTAAAAGAAACATGGCTAGTGTCTGATAATATTTTTCTTTTCCAAGTTATAAAAATCACCACCTTGACTTGACAGAAGTGCCCCAGAAGAGGATTGTAAAATCTCTCTGAGATAACACAGTTTGTTGAACTGACATCTCACAAAATATAATAAGTGGCACAAAGGAATTCTTAGTTGTTGGCATACGTCTGCCCCATTTTGAAAGTAATAACTACTTTGCTACTTAACAAGGTGTCTTCCAGGGATCTGGTCAGGTAATAAGAAAAACCACAAAATCTTTATCAAGTCTACACAACTCCGAAGAGTCAAAGTAAAGAAATCTTTTCTACCAAACTTATCGAATATTCTCTATTTTAATGGTCATTGATACTTAAACCGCTATCAGGGCACGATTTGGATGGCGTAGTAAAAACATCAACTATTTAAAACAAAAAAAAAAACTAAATTTCCTATATGGGGCTAAGAGGTAAAAAATGAAACTAAAATATATGTATGGTGCAATCAGTTTACTGAATTCCTATAAATGGTAGCTAGGTAGTCACTGGAAGGAGAGCTATGCACCAATCCCCTGTGATGATGCATAGAACCGGCCAGGCCTAGCACCTAATGTCCAACCCCGCCTTCTCGTGGTGCGGACCGTTAGTAACTTTCAAAAGAGATACTCTCTTGTGGAAGTGAACGGAAGGGGAGGGCTGCCAGATTAGTGTGGCCTACTGATCTGGACAACTATGGCTACTTTTCTTTTTTTCTACCCTGCTGAGGAGTGGTCAACCACACAGGGTCCTGGTGCTGACCGTATAAATTTACTGGACTGGACAGATATATGGCTCTGAGCTTGATTATGGATCCTGATTTTGCTGCACTGGTGGGCTTCTGTGGAGGGAAAAATCTTCCGCTGTGTTTTCTGTTTGTTTGTGGGTTGACAGCCCCAAGTGAATAGATTCACAGGATATGTTTATCAGTTGGTGGATAATCCTGAGCAGAGGTCATCGCAGGCACCTGAACTCTTTGCTTCTATTGGCATCATCAAATTCTACATTGGAGGAAGTCTTCCAGTGTAGATGGCTTCAGCCTTTAGTAGTGGGGGAACGGGTCTTTGCCCCATGTCTGCGATTAGGGGGCTGTTTGATATTGTCGGCATTCCCTCTCTCAATAAACATAGTTTCTTTAAACATCCCACTAACCATTTTCTCTCCATAGGTAGTTGGAATGTGAGGACTCTGCACAGAGCTTTTTCTCTTGATGTTCTCACACAAGAATTCACCCATTATAATTTAGATATTCTTGGCTTGCAAGAGACCAGATGGACAGATAAAGGTCAGATTCTTAAAAATAATCTCAAATTTCTCTTTTCAAGGAGGGACGACAATAAACATCACCAAGGCGTGGGTCTGCTTCTCAGCAGACACGCTAGCGATGCTCTTCTAGGATATGAGTGCATTAATGAAAGGTTTCTTACAACAAAATTTCAGACAAGCGTTAAAGACTTGAATGTTATCTGCTGTTATGCCCCCACTGAGGATGCCGATGAGGATGAGAAGGATAGGTTTTATGAACAACTTCAGGATATTTTGAATTCTGTCAAGAAATGAGATATTACCCTTGTTCTTGGTGACTTCGATGCCAAAGTTGGTACTGACTCTGACCTTTGGGGAGGAGTAATAGGCCCTTTTAGTATTGGTAGCTGCAATGGAAAGTGGGCAACGTCTCCTACAGGTAAGTAAACTCAATGGATTCGGAATAACACCGCGACATACATAAGTACACATGGGTTTCATCTGATGGGCTGCATAAGAATATAATTGATTACATATTAATTAAAAGCAAATGGGCTAGTTCTGTTAGGTATACCAGGGCATATAGGGGAGCTGAAATTCGATCTGACCATTACCTTGTTAAAAGTGTGTTGCAACTTAAACTTAAAAAGTGTTGTGCCAGGGTTAAAAAATTTACTTTTAATACTGAAGCTCTGAAAGATCCAGTTATAGCCAAAGCGTACCATGATAGGTTACTTAGTCATTATGACAGTCATGGTTTGCTTACTACTGAAGTTCAGGAAGAATGGGATCATTTTAAACAGGCTTTTATGGACACTAACAGTACTCTTTTAGGAAAAAAGGAGCAGAAGAGACAGAATTATCTGAGTGATAAGGCACTTGAGCTTATTTCGGAAAGAAAGAACTGCAGGAATGTCCTTAATCAATACCCTACTAGTCCTAATAGAAAGCATTACAGAGAACGTAATAAACGTGTAAAAGATCAGTTAGCTGCTGATAAGAATCTTTGGCTTGATAGTTTGGCTGGCAAAGCCGAGGAAGCAGTTAGACAGCACAACAGCAGAGAGCTGTACCAGATAGTTAATGTTTTGTGTGGTAGAAAACGGACAGGCATACAAGGATTGAAGGATAAACAAGGCAAGGTTATAGAAGGGGAGGATTCTGTCATGGCTAGGTGGGCTGAGCATTTCAGTGATGTTCTAAACAATGTAGTTAGTTCTACTCCCATTGTTTGCAATGATGATAGATGCGTTGGTAGCTTTAATGTTGGCCCTATAACACAATCTGAAGTTATTGTGGCTGTTTCTAAACTTAAACTACATAAATCCCCAGGGGTAGATGAAATTACTACCGAAATGCTTAGAGCTGGGAATGTTTCGGTTACCACTTGGATGACTGAAATTCTGAATATCTTTTATGATAAAGGCATGGTTCCTAAGGATTTTACCAGAGCTATTGTTATCCCTATTTTCAAAAAAGGTGATCGCAGTTCTTGTGATAACTATAGGGGTATCAGCCTACTCTCTGTTCCAGGTAAAGTTCTTTCCATGATTGTGCTTAATAGAATTAAGAATCTGGTTGACAGTCAATTGCGTGATGAGCAATGTGGATTCAGAAGTGGTAGGGGATGTGTGGATCAGATATTTTCACTTAGGCAGATTCTTGAGAAATGTTTAGAGTTTCAGAAACCTTTGGTTGCTAGCTTTGTTGATTTCAAAAAAGCTTTCGACTCTGATGATCGTCATAATTTGTGGTTGATTGTGAAATCATATGGTATACCAGACAAGTTAGTTAACATAATGAAAGCTCTCTATAATAACACTGAGTTGTGTGTGAGAGTTGGTAAGGCTTGTAGCAATTGGTTTAGCATTACTTCTGGTGTTCGACAAGGGTGCATTTTGTCTCCTTTTCTCTTTAGCTTGGTTATAAACAGAGAGAAAACTAAAGTGATGAAAATTGGTGAGGCAGGCTGTGATTCAGTTAATCTGAATGGTTGCAGGCTTGAGCAGGTGTCACAGTTTAATTATCTTGGGAGCTAAGTAACTGATAATGGTGATGTGCGGAATGAGATTAACAGGCGAATAGGGATTGCTGCCTGGACTTTTAAGAATCTATGGAGAGTGTGGAGAAATAGGCGTATACACCTAAAGACTAAAATTAGACTGTATAATAGTTTGGTTCTTTCTAGGGTTAGTTATGGTAGTGAAACGTGGACAATTTGTAAACAAGATAACAGGAAACTAGATGCTTTTGATTCCAGATGCTTACGCAGTATCTTGGGCATTAGGTGGTTCAACTTTGTAACTAATGATGAGGTTAGGCAAAGGAGTTTGCAACCTCCTTTAAGCAGCGTATTGTGCAGAGAGAGACTCCGTTGGTTTGGCCATGTTGCCCGTATGAATAATTATAGATTGGCGAATAGGGTTATGAACAGTGTGCCTAAAGGCCTCAGAAAGAAGGGGAGACCTAGGATGCGGTGGGCAGACAATGCCAAACAGGACCTTGTTAGAATTGGTGTGCAGTGGCCAGATGCAGTAGATGTAGCTCAGGATAGACTTGCTTGGAGAACTAAATTGCACGATCTGGTTGGACCTCCGTAGCCCATGGCTGCTTGATGATGATGATGATGATGATGATGATGATGATGATGATGATGATGATGATTCACTTCAAAGGAAGATAAAGGGCTGGAAAGCTTGTTGTGTAAGTAAATCGGTGCCCAATTTTGAGTAAATTTTGAATGAACCTACCTTTGAAGTGAATACGAAGCCAGTGACTGATTGCACCATCGATATGCTTTAGGTTTATTTTCTAATTTCTAGATCCCATATAGGAAGATAAATATTATTTTAAAGTTTTTAATTTATTTTTATATATTTTTGTCACTAATAACACTGCCTTCAGAAACTCTCATTTTGCCTATGACTCTAAATATGGACTATATTTTATCTCCCTCATTTTTGGACATTGTTGGAGACGTCACAATCTTTAATTTGAGATCAGCTGAGATGCAACCACCTCTCGTCACATAAATGGTTCATTCCAAGACTTAATTCGTTATGTGACCGACGTTGCATACGTTACGTGGTTCGAACATCAGCTAGAGTTGGCGTGAGCATAAGAATGGGCAAAACGAGCGACAACCATTTCAATGGTTTACCGAAAATGGAGCGAAAAGCAAAAAGCTACCAGTGAGCGGCGATCCTTTTAGATGAAAACAGCTTGTGGATAAGAGGGGTCAAAGGAATCTTGCAAGCGAACAGATGGGCCACAACCAGGCAAATCACAGCAGAATTAAACACTTGAATACACATATTCAAATATTAGCGGGGAAATTGTGTCTATGTGCATCTAAACTTTACAAACTACAATTTGCTGCATACATACATGTATTTTGGTTCACAGATAGCTGGATCAAAAGCTATCTGTGAATCTGTATTGACTTATGATTTGACAATATACGGCTCATCTAACCTTAGAAACATAAAGGAAATAGGAACTATTCAATCTTCCATTGCTAAAAATGTAATCCAGTGCAACCTAAGAAATTCGCTACATCATAGTGAAGAAAGACTAGTAAATTATCTAGGCATACGTTCTTTTCACAACCTTTGAAAATACAGAATCACTTTAAAATATATTTTTCACAATCAATTTAAATCTAAAATCTCTCATGGCGAAACAAAAGGTTACAATCCAATAATTATTTCCAGCTTCCAAAAATATTAAACAACACGGGAAATGTATGAGGGCAGATACAGTACTTTACATGTTCAATCAATTACCAAGGAAATTATTTCATTAAAGAAATTTAAAGAAATCAAAATTAAGACTAAAATTTTCTTCTAGGCACTAAAATCAATATAAAAATTTGAACCACAATAATTCCACAGAAATTCTACATAATTAAGTATTCGATGACATTGTTCTAAACTATAGCTTATGTTTCATGTAGCGCTATTATTCTTCTCTCCTGCAGATAAGCAGATGCTTTGCGGGTCATTTGTTTAAACTTTTGTATAACCAACATAAATATGAATAAAGATTATTATTATTATGGTCTCAATCATCTGTGCGGTCGTCTCCGAATGCACCATGTATCAGGCCTTGTTACGTATGGGCTCCAACAGCCTCCAACCATGTCGAGACCGATATATCAGCGAAGAACACGAAAGTGCGTCTCCAGTGGGTGCTGTTGGAAAAAGGAAACCTGGTGGAAAGAACCAAAGTTCCTTTTGTATCATGCTGATGGAAGGATCAGAATTTGGCTCAAGCAACATGAGGCTATGGAGGCATTTTATCTGGTGTCTACAGGCCGGTGGTGGCGGTGTGATGGTATGGAGAATATTTTCCTGGCACACATTAGACCCCCTGATACCCATCGAAGGACATCTGAACACCACGGCGTATTTGAACATCGTTGGTGGCTAAGTCCATACCTTCATGGCTACAGTTTATCCTCACTTGGATGCACATATTCAGCATTATAATGCACCTGTTCACAAGACACTTATCACCGAATGGTTCCAGGAGCATGCCGACGAGTTTTTGTTGCTTCATTAGCCTGCACAGTCCCCAGATCTAAACCCTATCGAGCATTTTTGGGATGAGGTGGTAAAAGCTGCTCGCAGCGAGATTGTGCCGCCGTCTAATATGCAGCAACTGCGCGACACAATCATTTCCGCATGGTACAACATTCCTGCAGGACGCATCCAGCACATTTAAGTTCCAAGCCCCGACGAATTCAGGCTGTTCTGAAATCAAAAGGATGCATAACACGCTATTATGTAGGTGTACCTAATAAACTGGCATCTCAGTATATAACTCGTTAAAGTCGATCATCCCCCTTAAATTTCCATCCAATTTTGAGGGGAGCTATTAATGGTGGAGATCATAATTCGAAATATTCTACGACAGTCTCCATATGAGCTTTCATTTGACACCTAAACTGGTAAGTGTAGACCCTGGCATTCGGAAGATATACAATATACATATTTCTCCTTTTTTACGCAGGGAGAAATCAAGGAGTAAATTTTTTATTGCCTATGACGCTTCTCGCGTTACCAAGCTTTTATTTCACATATAAATCATTAGCTTTCTAAAGCTATGATGGAACAACTGTTTTGACAAATCCGCAAACCGACAAAGGACGAGCGAAAAGCAATAGGAAGAAAGGTAAGAAATAGAGAGAAACCAAAATTCGAAACTTCACTGTTAAATGTTTACAAGCTCTTTACAAAAATTCGAAATAATATGGTTAAAGTTATATTAGATTGCAATTAATCCAGGGAAGAGGCAGAAATTCGAAAAAAAAAAAAAACAATAACAACTGCACACCGTTATCCTGAAAAACTCTCTCATCTTTTATGAAAATATTTTCTATTCAGTTAAAAGCAAAATATATGTTGAGACCTTTTGATTGTAAGGAATGCATTTGTTGAAATATTAAAATTATTATATTCAACATTTCACGTGATCAATTTTAATTCTGTGTAGAGTCGGTGCGATATAGACTTAGTAAATAGAAAATAACTCTTCCCTGGCGTTTGTGTCCCCTCGTTTGCCTAGGGCGCTAAACTGGCTAGGCACAGCCCTGATGAGGATGACTGAAATCATCAGAAACATAAAATTGGAATTTCCTCTTTTGATCTGCAACTTGAAAAGTATTTTCTTTGCATGACTCTCGCTTGAAAAGTAAAGATTTTCATGAAGGAATCGAAGTCTGTGAAGGAATATGTTTGCACGGATAGCCTCCATTTCAAATTTTTGAAAAGTGTATTCTATACAAACTGCTAAAGATAACAAATCTATAAAAGCCAGTTAACCTCTACGCTGAACTATGCGACCCCGTTATTCAGCCATATGTCCGATGTGACCTCTCTGGTGGCAATGCAAGTGTTGAGCCCATCGTGTGAATCCCCATCACGGCCTCATATCCCGGTTCAGCCTGGCGGCCACTGTCTCCCATTGTGGCTTTGTCTCTGGGAACAATGAGTGCTTATTCTCTCATTCAGTTAGTCACACAAAGAAAGGGAAATTTAAGACCATTTGGACAAAGCTGAGAGCAATTGGAATTGCGTCAACTCCACTCGTTGCATTTGTCGGGGTTAATTGACCACGGGGGGAGAAGGAAATCGAGTGAGGGAGGAAGAGAGAAAATTCTTTTGAAGAAATGGCCTCATTTCTGGGGAAAAAAATGTGAGAAAGTTCTTATGACGTAAGAAGATATAACGTACGAAAGAGGATAACAACGGTTTCCTGAATTTGACCAAGGCAAAGGAATGATCAGATACATGGCTGAGGGGGGAAGGGGTGCAGGTGAAGCAAATTCGGAACAATGATGCAATGGATGCATAACCTTTGCTCTGACAGAGAAATGTGCCTGACCTCTTTCCTGCCTCAGTGCATCAATCAGTCTCCAGTTTGTCTCATGGAGAAAGGCTTTTGCGTTTCAGCTGCAGTAAAAAGTTTTTTATTTTTCAAATTTGGAGTCCTTTCTTTAATTGCTCAAAAATGCTAAAAAAATTTTCTTTGATTTTCTTTTATACGTATATTAATAGAATCTGATATAATATCAGCTAGACATGCTTCGAATGCAGGAATTCCTGTGCACATTGAACAGAACACTTTCAGTTAACTTGTTGGTAGTTTCGGCTTTATTTCTGGAATTTCTTCCTCAATGCTCTATGGAGCCTCGCAATCTCTTTGTAACCTGCGATTCACAAGATTGTGAAGAAAAGTAAGTTCGTTTCAAAGATTGACAGATAGAGCTATGAAAGGTGACATCGTTATTAAAGGCAAGGGAATTAAGGGCAAGGAAACACAGCATGAATTGGATTACAAGTACGTTTGGGTCAGAGATTCTAAGATTTTTATTCGAAAAGAAGAAGGTTCTGGTTCGATTAGAATTAAGAACTCTCACGATTTGGATAACCTGAGATAGTTTAGTATTAAGAGTGTAATATTTAATTATTGTGAAATGTATATACAATGGCTAATTTTTTGTCGTATGACCTGCAGAATGATGTTACTGTTTCTGATTTTGGTTCTGATGATGTTCGGAGTATTACAGATGATAATGAAGAATTATATATGATAAATGATTATTATTCCAATGTTACTGAGATTGATAAAAAATGTTTATGATAAAATTATTTTTGTTGGGGTTGTGGAATAAACATTTTACAGGGAAATATAAGAAGTCTGAGAAAATATTTTGATCATTTTGTAGTATTCCTAAAGTTAATTGAATTAAAACCAGAAATTATAGTACTTACTGAGATTTGGGTAAAAGAAGGGGAAATAGCTTTATATAAAATGGATGGATATAAAGAATACTATAAATGTAGGGAGGAAAAAAAGTTCAACAGGAGTAATTGTTTACATTAAAGAAGAAAGGGAAGTAAACCAAATTTTTTCTGATTTTGAAACTGCTGACTTAGTGGAATTGCATATAAAAGCATTCAATTACGAACTTTGCCTTGTTGCAATTTACAGAGCTCATGAATTCAATAAATTACAATTGATGAACTCGCAACATGGCTGAACTGGGTTGAACGAAATAGTGTGACAATGATAGGAAATGATGATTCCACTTTTTTCCCTTATGCACCAAAACAATAAATTTTTGATACTATCGTGGAACGGAAGGAGGAAAAATCACCTGGTTGAGACGAAATTACAGTTACCATAATTAAAAATATTTTTCCGGAAATTAGATTTATATTTTGTAAACTTGTAAACTTTTCTTTTGTAGAAGGTGTTTTCCGTGAAATTTTAAAAACTGCCTTAATTATTCCAGTGTTTAAAAATGGTGACACTAAGTCAATTGAAAATTACAGACCAATTTCGCTTCTATCAAATTTTTCTAAGATTCTTGAAACAACTGTTAACTTTTGGGATATGCATTATTTGTTTGCCCCAAACCAATTTGGATTTCGAAAAGGTTTGAATGCTCAAACTGAGATTTTAGAAATGACCACGCAAATATACAGAAACTTAAATCAAAATGTTAAAACAGATGTTTTTTTTTTTTGGATTTGAAAAAAGCTTTTGATTCTGTGAATCATGAGGTATTATTAGAAAAGTTAAAAACCTGTGGTGTTAGGGGAAATTTGGTTTCATGGATTAAAAGCTATTGAATGAATAGGAAGCTAAAAGTGAAAATTGAGAAATATGTTAGTGAAGAAACAAATGTGCAGGTTGGTGTCCCTCAGGGTTCTGTTTTGAGGCCTTCATTTTTTTTTGCTTTATATAAAATCACGGATAGAAATCTTTGTACATTGGAATTACTTATGTACATTGGATTCGAATGGTAAAATAATTTCATTTTCAGATGATGCTTGCACTAATATATTCTGGAGACGAAAAGCAAATTTTTTAGAATATAAATAGTGACTGGATAAAAATAGGAACATGGCTATAAACTCTTTTTAAATACAAAGAAGACGAAATATATTTTTATTAGACCAAGAGAAAATCAGATGGATTTTTTTTCGTGACAGAGTGATTTTCCACTCTGAATTTTGTTCTGGAGAATATTGCAATTGCGACAAAATTGAGGGGGTTGAATGCTATAAATATTTGGGTATTTTTATTGATAGAAAGATGTTCGAAAAAATGCAAATATCTGATGTTGTTAAAAAAATTAACTGCATTATACCTTAAATTTATTATATCCGGAAATTTATAAATTTATCTTTATTAAAAATTATATACTTTTCTTGAATTAAATCTTATTTGCTATATGGTTTGTTTTCGTGAGGTGGAGTCTATTTGACAACAATCAAACCGTTACACTATGTGCAGAACCACATAATTAGATGTATGATGAAACTGAGAAAATTTGAAAGCGTTGCAAATGTATACAATGAATGAGGTAGTTTAAAAATAAGGAAATTATATTTGTTTCAGGTACTGAAATATATAAGGATTATTTTAATGTTCAAACCTTACGGACATTTGAAAAGAATACTCGACTGTCAAAAAACCTTTTCTTACTTGATTTAAAAACGAACAAAGCTATTGTTGAAAACCATTGCGTTTATTTGGCGCCAAAATTTTTAAACTGTTTACCAGAGTACATTAAAGGAATAAGGAATGATAGCTTTTTCTCTAAGGAATTAAGAAAATGGATTTTAAATGTGGAAAACATTGAGACTATGTTTTAGAAATAAAAGAGAATTAAATATAAAATAATTTCATTAGATGCAAAGTTGTTGTTAAAGTGTTCAACTGAACCATTTATTAACGAGCAATTTCAATATAGAATGTTATATTTTTTTCTGTTTTCTACCCAGTAAAATTTTTGTTTTCATTTATTCGTAACGGTAATTTTCGAACTTATGATTTGGTGAGTATTTATTTTAATTTTTATGATAGAGCTAGCGAAATGTGAGGAAATGTGAAACAGAAGCATGTTGCCTTTTCATTTTCATTAAAACATAATTATTAAATTTCTTCCACAAGCGAATTTTTATTCTCGTGGAAGACTCAACCTTTTTTCCTCAGACTTTTACTGAAAAATGTAGGTAAAATTATAAAATACGAATGAAATATAATATTAAGATTTTACATATATTGGTACGAATGAAAATATGATTTTTATTAGAGAAACTATATATAAAGAAAAATATATATTAAAAAAATGTAATGCTTTAAAATTGTGTATCTAAAACTTACCAAATTGTATATATTTCATTGTAATTTCAGTTCTAAGGTAAAAAAACACCTAAATGTAATGTTACTCTGCATATTCTGAGAATAAGTCTATCTAATCTATCTAGGTTTTATTTTTTATTTGCAATATTAAAAGACAACAAATTTCCATTCCCCTATTCTTCATTCATGAAGAGATTAAATGATACGCATTTTAGTTAACGAAATTAAAATACAGAGAAAAGGAGTTGAACAATTTTTACGTCAGGACCGAAAAGTTGGGCCTAAGAATATAAGGTAGTTATATTAATACACTTTATATACATTCTTTACGATTCCTTCAACAGAAAGAACTCTTTTGTCGATACTGTTCAGTATTTTTTCTTTAGATAGCAATTATGCTGGTGCTATCTAAAGTGTACTCTGTCATGTAACATAGGGTTACCATACGTCATCCAAAAGGAGGGCATTGTCCTCCCTTTTTATCTTGTGTTCTCCCAGAATTTTGAAAAAACTTAAAAATTCCCTTTTTCAAATTTCTTGAATCCATGACTAGAATACGTTTGATTTACTGTTAACAGTGAAACAATTTATTATAAATGCAAATAGTACATGCTAATATTAATCATTTTTAAGTAAACTTTACTGTTTTCTCTACTCTCAATATGTGCAATTTGCATGCCACGTTGAAAAATGTACGCGCATTAGAAAATTGCATAAAATTTTGCTTTCATCCACAGATAGAGCTATGAAAGGTGACAGTAGTTTTATTTTTTTATTTGCAATATTAAAAGACAGCAAAAGGATTAAGGAACTACTCCTAGCTTGTAGAAGCTTTCTCATATAAGGACATGCCCTAGCATGACCGAAATCATTGTAGTTCGCTACCTTCTGCAACAGCAGATAGTTACTAATCACTATGCCACTTAAGGCCAAATTATTCTTGATTGCTTATCAAGTATGAATAGAAATCGGCAGAGAGTTACTAATCACTATGCCACTTAAGGCCAAATAACTCTTGATAGCTTATCAAATATGACTAGAAATCGGCGCATCGTATAGTTTGGTGAACCGAATAATTAGAATTATGCCTTTTTCTGACTAAACTATTAGTCGGTACTTGAAATAAAACTTGTAGGAAAAAAAACTTTTTTTTTTCAGAAATTGAAAGCAAGTCCTCCTGTGTCCTACATTTCTACCTTTTCCTTTTAGAACAGTGGCACCTGATAATCATAGTCATGTAGAAGCTTTGTATACGTCAAAATAATTGATTAGCATTTGCGATTAATTGAATAAAAACGAAACTATTTGTAATTAATGTAAAGTGGGATCTTAACAGAGAAATTCTTATCCGGCTGATGGCATCACAGATTGAGCCTTATTGTTAAATACCTACTTATCATTAACTCCCATATAAAGGAGCTCAACAAAAATCTTCTAAGTCTACTGTATATACAGGATGAGTACTAAAGTCGTTATGTAGTGCAAACTCATAAGCGGATAAAGAAAATGATAGAAAATTCATAAGTGACTGATTCGGTGAGAGACGTATTTCAGAAGTTTTTGAGTATCATTGATTTAGTAATAAGCAAAAAATAAATTTACTGAAAACTGTGGCTTTCACAAACGAAACTATGGGCTTGAGGAATGAATAAACGATCCTCACCAAATGGGCATTACGAAGACATAAAATAGAAAGATGCCTTTATTAAAGAGTATATTTTAACTGTGCTTCAACAGCAGCAATGTAGATCGAGTTTATGTTTTCTGAAACGAATATATCCGTAACAGGTATCCACGGACAATAGAGCTCGTATCCGGAGCGAAAGTTTCAGATATCTCTTTTTTTTCTGCTTTTTATGTAAATTTTACTGATTCTACGAAAGCTATCGCACAGGCAGTAAAAAAAGTCATCTGAAATTTGAAAAGAAAAAAAAATGATTAATTAAAACAATCGGGTCATAAGTAGAGACGAGTGGATGAGTTTAAGTAGATGAAGATATTAATAATTCGATCTTGGTCTTGTAGAGATTCAGGGTCATGTAATTCTAATGATAAAGTTGAAAACGTAAAGATTAAAGTCTTCAATTTAAACTAAATTTCCAAAGCAACTAACTTATCAACTATTAAATTAAACTAAATTTCGAAAATTAGTTTTCTAAGTTAATTTTTGGGTTGTTTTACCTCTGAGCGGCACTTTTTTGCACACCATGGGCTAAATGGCCAGGTCACATGGACCCCGAAGGCTCAGAAAAGGTTGGGGGAGGGGACCCACTGGAACAGCTGTTGGGAGACAGATGGTAGCCTCCCGTCAAGGCCATCCAGCGTGTTCTTTAACGTGCACAGGGTATGGCTCTCCCGCACACGGGGCCATGGCTTAACGTCCCATCCGACGGACGGCAGCCTTTCCAAGCCCATCGGTGTCCCCTACTGACCGTGGGCAGGGCGGGGAATTTTTGCGGAGATAAATCTCAACGTTGACCCAGCTGGGACTCGAACCTGGGAACTACAGATTACGAGCCTGGCGCGCTACCGACTGAGCCACCCCCGCCCCTTTCTAAGTTAAGAATCGTGCTCTAGATACAAAGGTACGCCGGAATTAAATTGCACCCATGATAGAAAATGCTTAACTCGCTTCATTTGATTGGAAAAAAATTGATTTCGAGGTGTTAAAACTCAGAACAATTCTTTAGAGCAGCGGTTCCCAGACTGTGGTCCGCGGTAACCTCTGAGGGGGGTCCACAAAAAATTTACTTTTGAGGCGGTTAAGCGATTAGAATACGGCTGGACCCTCTACATGGGTCCACCCTATTTTTCAAATTAAAATGGGGGTCCTCCGCTTTCAAAGCGTTGGAAACAGCAGCTATAGAGCCATTAAAGTGTCAATTGAAGTTTGAAGTCGAAAGATGCAAATCTCTTTGGAGCTGAAGGAGGTTTGTCTTTTTGAAACAGTAATTTGAAGGATTAATATCCGAACTGTTACTATTTACTCGAATCAATTGAAAATCGCATCGAAAAACCAGAAACAATGACAATATTAGACCTTATATCAAATGTAAGATTTCGCTACAATTCTCAAGAATTGTTTCTACCCTAATGAGTTCAACGTACATTCGGATGAAGAAATACCAAAAGAAATTTCTCTGCCTGATATCGAAATCTCACTTGAAGTTGAATTAAATTCGCACATTTCAGAGGCAATTTCTATTTAAAAAAAGATGAATGACTGTAACATATTAAAGCAACAATTTAAACTGTTCAAGAAAACAAATAAGAGAACACTCAAACTTAAAGGTACTTTAAAAAGTAATTAATACAGCGACTTTATAAAGCAATTAATACAGCGAAGCCCACTTCAACAGACGAGGAGCGAACATTTTCTGTTGCAGCCAATATCTTCCCCAAGATAAAAGGTCTCGGCTTTCCGATTCTTCCATTAACGCGTTGGTGTTTCTTAAATATCATTACTTAGATTAAAAGAAAATAAGAATAGCAAAATATTGAATTCTAATTAATTTGTTATAATCGTTAACTGAATATATAAAATCTTTTTAATTGGAATATTTTGATTGAGCAATTTGAATCATTATTCTAAATCCTTTTTCTTATCGGTTAACCGATATTAGGCGTTTATCGAACATTTGCTATCCGATGACCACGGTTATCGAAAATTCGAATATTTAGAATCGTAGTCAAGATGCATATTAGCAAGTTTGCTTGTGTGACTTTTAAAATAATGGCATTCATATTAATATATACTAGCACTGCAATTAAAACATTGCTTGAGTGTGTCTGTTTGCGTGTGTGTGGTGGGGTTTCTACATACCTTTGATTTTAGAAATATTGGAAGGAAAATGCCAATGGCCATGATATTGGGCCACTAATGCGGATCCACTTTTACTGAAACGTTGGAGTCAACTATTGATTAGTAGCACACACAGGGCCATCGTACCCGTATGCGACGTGTGCCAGCTCACTCGCCCGGAGACTTGAGATTGCTTGTGCGACTTTGAAAATAATGGCATTCGTATTAATACATGCTCTAATTAAAACTTCGCTTGGAGTTCTTTACTTTGTGCCTTTGACGGGGGGGGGGGAGAAGTTTCAGACATCCACATTTCAAAATTCTACTACAAAAAAAAAATTGCTAAAACATAACGTTCCAAATTGTAAACTCATATAATGCTCCTATTCATTTATATCAGTAGCTTGGGCAGTAAGATTCTGGGTTTTCTGTTCATTAAGGATTATTACTAATCGCCTTCTGGAGAGCAAAGAATGAAACCACCCGAGAACAAGGTGAAGAATAAAAACATCCTTCTTGACAGTGGTTGCTGCAAGTGCCGGTGTGCGAGATATCACAGAGCCACTTGTGAATGGCTAATTCGCGGATTCGTACGTGGCAGACACTAGATTGTTTAAAATTTTTCTCTTTTATGGAGGTTCATACCAACCAATATAACTGCTGGACATCTCCTTCTTTATTTAATTAGAGGGGTTGCTACACTTCAAATAAAAACTAGAAAACTCTCTATTACTCTCCAATCTGCTTTAATTTTATTAGAATCAGAAGTTGCCTTAATTCAAGCATTCGTATTTACTACTCTGTCTCTCATATATAGAACTGAATAATACAAAATCACACTCACCCATTTCACATAGTAAATCAAAGTCCATGACCCCTTACAATGGCCAATATGTTTTGACGAAAAATTTTCATTCATACGAATTTTTGTAATTCCAACATATCAAAATGTTCGTTTTTCATTATTTGGATTGTTATCAAGCTTTTATAAACTGAATGGAAAAATTATTCCATACACCTACCTGATAACCTGTTGCTCCACCTTTTGCCCTCACAAAAGCAGCCAGACAGACCTCTTGATAAGGACTCAATGAGGTGTTGAAAACAAGGAAGTGGTATTACCACCCATGAAATGAAGCGAGGATCGCCTGTCGTAGAGCATCCATAGTTGCCCGTGGGGATTAGCGTACTCGAACACATCTTTCCAATTCTTCCCACAAATTCTCAATGGGGTTGAAGTCCAGTGATTGGGAGGAGTGGGGGGTTGGGCTTCGGTTGTGAAAAACTCAATTGAATGCTTCTGGAGCTAATTGATCGCCACTCGGGAAGTATGCGGTGTGACGTTGTTCTGTTGAAAGATAGCATCATGGTGCAGAGAGAGAATCTTTACGAACCGGTGTAGATGGTCAGCGAGGATGTTCACAAACCTTACGCCGGTGACGGATGTCTTGACGGATGTGAGAGGCCCCAAGGAAGCCCATGTAAACGCACTCCAATCTGTTATACTGCCTCCACCTGCTTGATGACCCCAACTTTACAAGTTGTGTTCATCGCTTCTTATGGTTTACGCCACACAAGTCGCCTTCCCATCGGCGTGATAAAGTTGAAACCGTGATTCGACAGAACAGATGACGTATTTCCAGTCCTCTGCACTCCAGTTGCGATAGGCCTTTGCAAACTGCAGCCTAATCTTTCGGTGCCTTGAAGTCAACAAAGGGGTACGATGTGGACGTCGACTGCCAGAGTCTATTTTTCCATGGTACGACGAATTGTCTTTGTGCATGAGTTTGTGGACGCGCCCGCATTCAATTCTGACGTTATCTTCCCCACAGTAGCCATGCGATTCATTGTAATGATGCGGAACAATCTGCACTCATCTCCAGAGTCAATTGCATGGTTATGTCGATATTTCTCCTATTTGTTGGACGTTTTATCGTATTTTTTGCAGTCTTGGTATACAAGTGCCATGGTCTGATGTGGAAATTCCAACAGTTCAGCAATTGCGTTGATTGAACAATTGGCCTTCCTCGAACTTACTATGTGGCAACGGTCAAACTCACTTCCGTCGCTGCCTTTACTCATGATTACTTTTCCGTAACTCGTTTCCAATGCGTGGAGACTTGCTCTATTTATAGGCATTGACAGTTTCAGCATCCCATCAGACTGGATGCGATATTTCTGCTTTGCATATAGTTATCAGGGGTGTAGGTATAATTACTGGGCAACACACAAAAAGGGTTTGAAATGAAAATAGCCAATCTTTACTGATATCGAGGTGCTGAACACGAAATGAAAATAATATTTGTCGATTGGCTCTTGTTTAGGAGAGACAGAGTTGGTCATGTATAAATGATTCAGTCCGCATTGAGTACAATCGGTCAAAAAAGTATCCGAACGCTATGGTTGATTACAAAATTCAGAAAAATATCTGGCAACGATTTTTTTTAGAAATTAGTGATCTGGCTACCTTCGTGTACAGTACACAAAGGTTGCCAGATCATTAATTTCTAAAAAAATCGTTGCCATATATTTTTTCTGAATTCTTTAATCAACCATAGCGTTCGGATACTTTTTTGAGCGACTGTACCATTTCGCATCGCTGTATTTTAAACTGCAGATTGCAACATATTGCGTTGTATTGCATATCAGCCCGCCATACACACAACCCCCGAAGGTATTGCATCACTGTCTGATGCAATATAGTTGAGTCACGACATCGCGGCTTTACGATCGTGGACAAAAGATAATGCAATCGTTGGTTGCAAGTAACGTCTCATAGGGTGAGCAAGTCTTTTGAGTGACTCCTATTTACCACTGAGTCAGAAGTACAACACAAGTGATCCTTGCACTTTCAATCCAGGTGATGTCTCGCAACTGTGTTAATAGTGCAGATACTTTTTGTTACATTTGCAGGGAAGTGACATTTGCAAGCCAGAAAATGGCCATCACTCCAATAGTGAAAGCGGCGTAAGAATTTTATTTTGGATGCAAGATCGTGGACCAGGACAAGGCCTGGGTCCCACAGATATATTGCAGTATGTGTGCAAGAAATCTTCCAAAATGGCGATGCCATTTGCTGTTCATATGGTTTGGAGAGAGCCAAGCAATCACGCAAATGACTGCTACTTCTGCCTGGTTCCACCTGTTTCTGGAGGCATCACAAGGAAAAAGAAGTGGACAATACCGCACCCTAACATACAGTCTGCTCTCTGACCAGTTCCGCACGGCGAAGGTCTTCCCGTTCTTCGTTCTCACCGAAGAAGAAATGAACGATCTTCCTCGCGATTTGGAGCTGTCCAAGGAAAAAGCAGAGTTACTTGGATCTAGATTTAAACAATGGAATCTTCTCAAGGAAAATGTCCGAGTGACTTCGTTTCGAACTCGTCATATGTAGTTTGTGCCTTACTTCTGAAAGGAAGATGACCTTGTGTTCTGCTCAAATGTAGATGGCCTGATGAATGCCCTCAGAATCAAACATGACCCTCAAGAATGGCGACTATTCGTAGACTCCTCAAAACTGAGTCTCAAGACGGTGTTGCTGCATAATGGAAATCGGCTTCCATCCATTCCGGTCGGACACGCTGTCTATATGAAAGAAATCTATGACAACCTAAAACAGATGTTGAACTTTCTTCAATGCTGCAAGTATGGCTGGCGTCTGTGTTGTGACTTGAAGGTAGTGGTTCTGTTATTGGGTCTGCAGCTGGGATATACGAGTACTCCTGTTACTTATGTGAATGGGACAGCAGTAGTGTCATCGCAGAATAGCGATCCCCCACAGTGCTTTCCCTCCCTATGACGTCACCGCCTTGACTTTGACCCCTATGTCGCAACTGTCCGGACTTTGACCCCTATTTCGCAACTGTCATGAGATATGGCACCACCACATGGTCGTGTGATATGATGCAGCTTATTAATATCAATATTTCATATTTGACTCCACCTTATTAAAATTCCCCCCTTTATTAAAAAAAAACCCCGTGGCGCCATCTGGTGTATATAATGAGTACTATTTTTAGAAAAACCCTCGATTTTAGTCGCAATTTTCCAAAGACCTTGAAAAACCCCAAGGTCACAGTCATGCACATAAGCAGGGTTGACATGTCTTTCACAAGTGTTTATCAGTTAGCGGATGTGTAAAGGTCACGGTTCTGGGTGTATATAACGAACAGAAAAGGTCTAGCATTTATTCTGAGCTACGTGTTATAGTTGTCACCATGGATTTTGGTTTTTGGACGAGTGATGAGGACTCCGGCTACGAGAACGACCCTCAACACTTCATGATGCGTATCCAACGGTTGTCACATCGACCTGTGGCTGTGCCGCCTTCACCATCTCCACCAGCGCCAACTGTTAGAATGGAGCTACATCCTGGACCTAGGGTCCTATGCTCCAGGTTGTTCTTGTGGACGATGACACACCACCACCACCTACAAGACTACAACGCCCTTTGGTTATGAAACCGCCTGAAACCTGGCAATCTGGTCTACCGCAGAACGTCGTTCAGGCCCTGAGACGTCTCTAGTCGTGCCTGTGTGAAGTCGTCAAGCATTTGCTTTCCACCAACAGTTTACAAATTAGGGTTTATGAATTACGGTTAGGTTAGGGCTAAAAATGAATAATTTCTACCTGACCCTACCCTCCACGGCTAGTCAGAATATTTACCCAAACTATTCGCAGAGTGATTTCATGGTTCTTCTAGCACAACCCCTAAGACTGAGTGGAAAATGGTAAGTGGGGCTAGCAGAAGTTCACTTACCCGTGAGCTGGTACAATGTGTATCGTTCTAATGACACATATGAATATTATGCTCCTGCTCCCTTTGAAGAATACTGGAAAATCAAGCTTAAACCAGGCAAAATAACTCGAATGGAATTGTTGTCTCACCTCTCCACTCAGCTCCCCAAAGAAATAATGGTATCATATAACAGTGGTTACTGGGTATTCAAACCAAGTGAGGGATACGGTTTGATGTTCCCTAAAAAGAATCTCGGCAGGCTTCTGTGTGCCAGCGAGGGAGAAGTTGACAAACCCTTCCACCAGCGATGTACTACCAAACTGTGCAATACTGCAACATTCAATATAGATGACGATTGTTATTTCTACATGATTCCACCAAGTAGTTTCCACGAACGAAAGGTACCCCACGGACGATACGAAACCGCTGAATCATTATTCGATGCGATGAACCAGGTCATGCCCTACAAGTTGAGAAAAGCTTTCCGTTTCAAGCAACAGGCCGATCACACAATGTTGATGGATGCAGACAAACTACATTTCATTAAATTTCCTCATTCGAACTCAGGATTAGGAGACATGCTAGGAATCACTAAATTAGATTTTCCATTGAGTAAAGACACTGGTGACTACCCAATCGATATGAACAGAGGAATGTACGGTATTTATTTGTATTCAGACCTGATTGCACCTGAGTTGTTAGGTGATACTCATGGTGAACTGCTGCATGTTGTGAATTCTGCCGTCAGAACCAGTAATAACGAAGCCATCGTTGCAGTGTATCAACAAACTGATTACTACCCCCTGGCAAAAAACAGTTTCGAGAGTGTGAGAATCTTCCTTCATACCGATACAGGAGAACCTCTGCATTTTAAATTCGGTAAAGTTTTAGTCAAGTTACATTTCTGCCATGAGGGTTAAATTCGTTCCCCCTTCTACAGACACCTATGTGAGCTACTACAAGAGCCAAACGGGGCAGGGTACACACACCTCAGGGACCCTCGTTATCAGAGAGGTGACGGGCTCGATAGCATCTTTGCCACTATTGGACGTTTCATCAGCCCTCTCGTACAACCCACGCTGTCCACCCTAGGTAAGGGTGGGCTACGGTTCGTTTCAGAGATGGCCCAGGGGCAAAACTTCAAAACTGCCGCCAAAGCAGGACTGCGTGAAGCCGGTGTAGACCTATTGCAATGCGCCATTTCCAAGCTGCAGGGAGGAAAAGGGATAAAACATCGCCGTCATCATCCTAGTGTTCATAAAGTGAAGAGACTCTGTACTGTAAAGGACGTGTTTTCATCATGAGCATTCAGAAATTCACGCTGATTCTGGTGACTGTACCAATTCCGAACTGGACTTGTTTCTGGTTCCCCCCACTGTCTCTCAACTGGAAAGAGGCTGCTATGTCAATTTTTTACCTGTAGCTTCGCTGGAAGGTAATGCTCCACTTGAAATTATCGTGAAGGGGACAGATGATTACATTGATCTATCCCGCTGTCACTTGCACCTCGTCTTGAAAATTGTGAAATCCGACGATACATCCCCGTCGGAAGTGATTGCCCCCTGCAACCATTTCTTCCACGCCCTCTTCAATCAAGTAGACGTCTTCCTCAACGATCACCTAGTGAGTGCTTCTCACACCCTGTACCTCTACAAGGCATACCTGGAGACTCTATCGAATTACGGTACCGATGCCAGGAAGTATCAATTCTTCTGGCATTATTATCGCTAAATATTCAAACTTCCATAACTCATGAAATACTGAACGAATATTGTTGAAAATTGAGATATTGATTTATTTGATTGAGATCTTTATCTGCAATCATATTTTTCAAAACAGAAAAACTTATTTTAGAAGTTAGAGAGCTTTGACGTTAGCTTCCCATTGACTTAACCTAGGGATTTTCCTTAATTTATGGAAACCAGTATATTAAATCTCTGTTTTAGGTTACGATTAACATAAATCATAGCTGTAAAATTATTGGATTTATTTTTGCATCTCATTTTCAAAAATAGCAAGGGAATGTGTTCGTTTTATCGTCTGTGTCTGTTGACATCAAACTTTTTTGTTTTTAGAGATAAATAAAAAATTCTTTTTCCGTTGAATTAGCGATATTCAGATTCGCACTTTCCGAATGCGTTAAAAGTTATAACTGCGCCCTGTAACGATGGAAAATTTTCAAAATTTCAAATATTCTAACGATTATTGCAAACGATGTATTAATGCTAGAAATTTTAAATTTTGGTGGTGGAATATGAAAGCCGTGAGTTTTCCATTGGCAACAATGAGTTTATCCCTTACCCCCAGGGTGGGGAATACAACGGTTTTATCTTAAAAAACAATTTAAAACTGTTTTAGTTGGGTTGGTTGTAATGAAATATTGTTATTTGCATGTTTTAAATCCTTAAGTAGTTTTAATTTTCATCGTTATAGGTCACTAAATATGGAAACGTAAAACTTTTAACGAATGTTACATGTGATCAGATTCCTCGGTAGTATAGTGGTCAGTATCCCCGCCTGTCACGCGGGAGACCGGGGTTCAATTCCCCGCCGGGGAGGTGTTTTTTTTTTTAGCCGTCCCGTGGCCGAGTGGTTAGCACGCTTGGCTACTGATCTAAGGGACTTGGGTTCGAGCCCCGGGTAAGGCATGGCTGTTTGTGTCGTTTTTCTGCTGAGGTCCTGCCATCCTCTTAGACCTTCTACTATGGCATATAAACTGACAGGCTCCTGTCAGACCTCTGGGGCAAGCAGCTTCTTGAGGGGGTATTTATTTTTTTTATTTTACATGTGATCTGTTTATGGTAGAAATTTGAAAATTCGATTGTAGAGTATCAAGAGATATGCAGAGAGAGGAATGCTTCAATTACTCGTAGAATATGATTTGTAAAATCTCAGGTTGTTGGGATTAGGGTTAGCAGTTATTTCGACCAGAAATGAGGATGTGTCACGGACACAGAGAACCAAAAAGGACGTCACGAGAGGGTGAAGAAGACCAGGAAGGATGACGCCGAAGATTATAGAGGACGATGCAGGACAAACAGGAGAGAAGACAAAAAAGACTAGGAAGAAGGATGCTGATGGACAGAAAAGAGGATGCAAATGAATGGAAAGGAAGATGCAGAGTACAAGGAAGCACGTTGCACATAGTGGACTAAATTGCCAGGTCATAAAAGCCCCAAAGGCTGATAGAAAGTTGAGATCCTCTGGTACCTAGACACCCCTGGTAAAATGGAACTGAGCAGTCGGGAGAACGAGGGATGGCATCAGCGCAAGGGGTACATCATGTCATCAGGTATCGAACTCATCTCGTGGATCCATGACCTGTTCAATCAAGAACGTTACCTACTCAATCAGGTCGATCTGAGACTGCATTTGTTAAGATCCAAGCCTGAATTCTGTCTCGTGACAGGTGAAGCAGACCCCTTTTACAAAGTACAGATTCACGAACCTGAATATTTCGTGCGCAAAGTCAAACCTACTTCCAGTGTCATCCTTGCACACGTTCGCGTACTGGGCTCAGAGAGTGCCAAGTACCCCTTGCGTAGAATGGATTTACGCATGTTCTCCATCGCTGCAGGTCTGACGAGTGTGAACCGTGACAATTTATTTCTTGGTCAACTTCCGGTACGTCTGGTACTGGGTATGGTGGAAAGTACCAGTCTGAATGGATCGTACGAAAAAAATCCCTTCAACTTCCAACATTTCGACTTAAACTACATCAGCCTTCACATTGACAGTGATCAGCAGTCCTACACCCCAGACTTTACGAATGGACGTTATCTCAGATGTTACCAAGGATTATTGGAAGCTGTGGACGCATGGGAATCCGATAGTGGTATTAACTTATCGCGAAAAGCCTATGGCGAGGGTTTTACACTGTTTGAATTCCAATTGACCCTCGAGCAACGTGAATGTAATCAAGTGTGAGAGTCGAATTAAAGTTTGCCAAGCCACTCCCCACAGCAGTCACTGTGATCCTGTATGCAGAATACCAGAATCTGCTGGAAATCCCACTGGATCGTAAAATCCTGTTTGACTACAGCTCATGAATACCTATCAGTTAGAATCCATCCTCTCAATGTTACCTACAAGTCTAGGTGTGTTCCCACGTGACAGACTACCATTCAGAATCGACCTGTCAGAAGCCTTGTTTATCTACAATACCGATCCGTCCTCCATGCCCGGAAACCACTGGATAGCAGTTTACAAGAAAGGAATGCACGTGGATCATTTTGATCCCCTGGGGACGAGTCCCGATGTCTCCATGCAAGAATACTACAGTCGACTAGGCATACGTGACGTGTTACATCCCTCGCTACCTCTGCAGGACCCCATGTGCGACACTTGCGGTGCTCACTGTCCGTATTTCCTGTTTAAAAGAGCGAGCGGTTCGACTCTTCCCACAGTAGTGCATCGGGATTACACGTGTCGAGTAGACTTTAACGACTGTATGGTGGTACGATGGCTCTCCGAACTCCTTCAAATATTATAATTGCCGCTCCTTCACAGTCTGGAAATACGACTTTCACTCTGAAACTCATCAAAGAAGCCGCACAGGTGTTCGAACCCCAGCCCCAACGTGTCGTTTACTGCTACGGTGAGTGGCAACCTGCCTTTGAACCCATTAAGAAAACTGTGGAATTTTACGAAGGACTACCTGTAGATCTGGAATTTAACCCCCTCAGACCTACGCTTCTGGTGCTGGACATTTGATGGAACAGTCTGTGGCCAGCGAACGCATATCTCAATTGTTTATTCGTGGAGGTCATCATAAAAATATCACGATTCTCCTGATATTGCGAAATCTGTTTTTAAAGGGTTTTTCGAGGACTATATCACTCAAAGCTCACTATATGTTTTTATTTCGCAACTGTCGGGACGCTTCACAAATAACGCATCTGCCAAGACAAGTATTTCCACATCAATCCAAACTCCTGACCGATGCTTATAGACTAGCTACACAACCTCCCTGTGGCTATTTGTGCGTGGACCTTCATCCCAGAACTTTGAAAGAGATCCTCCCTTCTGAAGAACCCGAGATACTCTACGTCCCAAATGAAAGTTAGATCTGAAGGCCTGTTCCTTGGGGGAATGCAACGTGCAGCTCTGTTGAAGCACATCTCTGACCCTCAGATGTATGCTCTATGTGAAGTGTGTACTAATTTCTTAAAAGGAAATGTGCCTATCAATCAGCGAGTATTAAAGAATTTACGAAGTCACAAGACTGCCATAAGAAGTTTAGCTTCCAAACGTGCATCTGTCCGTCACAAGAAACGTCTCCTGCAAAAGGGATCGGGATTTCTACTTCCTCTTCTTATGGCGGCCTTACCATTGTTGGATTCTTTATTTCGAAAATGATTTCAGTGAAGGCTGTTCAAAGACGAAACATACGAAAAAAAGTGCGTGATTTAGACACGGAGATGAAGAAAATACTTGAATCTGACGTTGATGATAAAACTGAAAAGTACTTGGCTGTATTGAAAAATTACCTGTTATTTAACCAAAAATTGGAAGCCCTCAGGAAGTAAAGATGAGCATTCCCCACGAAGTAAAGGTCAACATTCCCAGACAACCAAAATCAGAGACTTATGATCGCCCTCCGAAAGACATTAGCGACTTTGTTCCCGTCCGACGTCAGAAAAGGAAATTTGAATGGTCTTCATATTGAAGATATCTGTTTGAAGACTTCTGTAAAAAAAACAATGTATTTCCAAGACTTGAAGTACTTGAAGATTTGTGTTAAAAATATATGATAAAAAACCGAGTATTCAAATTTTGTATTAAAAAACCAGGTATTAAAAATTTGTGATAAAAACAATGTATTAAAAGATATCCAATAAAAGAAATTAAAACTGATATACCCCTTTTTTACATAATGACGAATAAGTTTTTAAGATTTTTTTTTTCCTTTTATTAATTTTTTTTTTACCCATTGGTATTTTCTGTGGGACATTCTTTTAAAACTGTAGATTTGTCCTTCTTCTAGTCACGGAGTTCATAATACGAAATATGTATACACTGAAAAAAGCTAGTTAGAAAGAATACGATGGTTGTAAAAAAAACGTAGGATAATAAAAAACCTAGGTTAATATCTGAAATATAAAACTCAATCTGTAATAAAGAGATATGTAATTTATAACGATGGGCTATACCCCGTTTGAGACACATCTAAGCCACCTCAACAAGTAACAAGACATAGTCAAGTGCGATAACGCTCCAGCTATCGGTAGCGAGATCAAATCACGCTGTCGGAAAGAATTTTTTTTAAATACAGGAGACGTACTAAAAATAGTATGGACATTGGATGACACCGATTAAATCAGGAGGGGCCAACCCGCGGCCCGCCTTGAACATTTTTCCGGCCCGCGAGATTCATCACACTTTTACAAGATATATTTATTTTATAATGGCCAAAGTAGTGAAAACCAATGTATTAAAAAAATACATTATTTGTGCATCCATATATTCAAAAATTAACTTTGATTTTAAAATAATATTCTTGCGAATATATGACAGATATTACCTGTTTTATCTATGAGTTTACAGTTATGAGTTCGCAGAATAATTAAATTATATTCTGCGAACTCATAATGTTTCACTCTTAAGTGACCTCAGTGACGCAGTGACCATCCCTAGATACGCACAGTTGATTGTTGATAGCAGAGCAGAGCAGACTCTCAGTTTCAAGTGAAAATTTGCTTTTTGGTTTCGTTTTGTGTGCTGTGACTGCAGGATAATTATTTTAATATACCTGTACTTCAACAACATATTTAAAACAACAACAGCCAGGTAATAACTCCTATTAAGTTAAAAATGACTTTTAATTTAACAATTAAAAATAGATATATTTAATATCTCTCTTATTTTCAGTATGACTTCAAAGAAAAGAAGAATAGTGGACGAAAATAGAAAGTATAGCGAGGAATGGGAAGAAAAGTACTTCTTCATAGTTCAAAATACAAAATTATTGTGTTTAATTTGCCGAGAGGTCGTTGCTGTATTTAAGGAATATAATGTTAAGAGGCATTACGAAACAAAGCATGAGGATTATTTGAAGTTCGATAAAGAAGTTAAACAATCGAAGCTCAAGGAGTTTAAGTCGCAATTAAAGGCTCAACAAAAAATGTTTGGTGCAGCATTACAGCAACCTTCCAATATTGTTAAGGCAAGCTATTCTGTTTCATTTTTGATTGCAAAAAAAATGAAAACATTTTCGGATGGTGAATTTGTGAATGTTTGGAAGTTGTTGTGAAGGATATTTTGCCTCATAAAAGTAAACTGTTTTCGAACCTAAGCCTATCTCGGCAAACAGTATGTCGTCGAATTAATGACATTTCAAATGAAATTATCTTAAAACTGCGCGACAGAATTCGAGATTTCAAATATTTTTCCTTGGCATTTGACGAAAGCACAGACATTTCAGACTCAGCTCAGCTTGTAGTGTTCCTTCATGGGGTAAATGAATCATTTCAAGTAACTGAAGAAATGTTAAATTTGATAAGTTTAAAAGGTACAATAACAGGAGAAGATATTTTCCATGCTGTTGAAAACTGTTTATGCGAAAACAACTTGGATTTGGAAATACTTTCTGGAATATCAACTGATGGAGCACCTGCTATGATAGGTAAAGAAAAGGGAGCTATAAAATTACTAATCGATAAAATAGAATCCAACAACAAAATTAGTAACCGCTCCAAAAGAGAAGATTTAATTATAATCCACTGTTTGATTCATCAACAAAATTTATGTGCACAAGTATTATCGATGGATCATGTTATGCAAGTAGTTATAAAAACAGTGAATTACATTCGATCACATGCACTTCCGCATCGACAATTTAAGGAGTTCCTGAAAGAATTAGATTCTGAAAATGGTGACGTTGTATACTTCAGTCAAGTCAGATGGTTAAGTCGTGGAAGATGTTTACAGCGGTTTTATGAGTTACGAGAAGAAATTGACTTGTTTATGAATGACAAGCAAAGACCTGTACCAGAATTAAGAAATGATGAGTGGTTATTGGATTTATGCTTTTTAGTGGATATTGTCGAAAAACTCAATCAATTAAATATATCATTGCAAGGAAAAGATAACCTTATAATCGATACGTTTAATCACATCAAAGCATTTCAGAAGAAATTGTTGTTATTTGAATCGCAATTGAAAAGTAATAACGCTCACCACTTTCCATTGTTGAAAGAATTTAAGAAATCAAAATGTAACAATTACATCAAATATGCAAAAGAAATAAGAAAACTTACAGCTGCTTTTGAAAGCCGATTCAGTAATTTAGAGTTAGACAAATACAAAAAAATTTTTGAAATATATTCATCTCCCTTTCATGTTGAAATCGAGTCGGCCCCAGAATATCTCCAAATGGAACTGGTTGACTTACAGTGCAATATTGAATTAAAGCACATTTTTGAAACATCAGAATCAAAAATAGATTTTTACAACACTTACATCACAAAAGAGAAATTTTCCAATTTGAGAAATCTGGCACAAAAAGTTGTTAGCGCTTTTGGTTCAAATTACACCTGCGAATCGTTTTTTTCGAAAATGAAATTGACCAAACACAAAACACGCTCAAACATAACGGACGCTAACCTGCAACATCAATTACGATGTGCAAATACCCAAATTGAGATCAATTTGCAAAAGCTAAGTGAAAGAGTGAAGAAACAAATATCGCACTAGTAAAATAAATATTTTTTTAATTATTTCATTTTTTTATTTTATTTATATTTATATATTTTTTATAGTTCATTTTTAGTGTTATATATTTCTTTAGGTCTGTAAATGGTAGCTAGGTAGTCACTGGAAGGAGAGCTATGCACCAATCCCCTGTGATGATGCATAGAACCGGCCAGGCCTAGCACCTAATGTCCAACCCCGCCTTCTCGTGGTGCGGACCGTTAGTAACTTTCAAAAGAGATACTCTCTTGTGGAAGTGAACGGAAGGGGAGGGCTGCCAGATTAGTGTGGCCTACTGATCTGGACAACTATGGCTACTTTTCTTTTTTTCTACCCTGCTGAGGAGTGGTCAACCACACAGGGTCCTGGTGCTGACCATATAAATTTACTGGACTGGACAGATATATGGCTCTGAGCTTGATTATGGATCCTGATTTTGCTGCACTGGTGGGCTTCTGTGGAGGGAAAAATCTTCCGCTGTGTTTTCTGTTTGTTTGTGGGTTGACAGCCCCAAGTGAATAGATTCACAGGATATGTTTATCAGTTGGTGGATAATCCTGAGCAGAGGTCATCGCAGGCACCTCTTTGCTTCTATTGGCATCATCAAATTCTACATTGGAGGAAGTCTTCCAGTGTAGATGGCTTCAGCCTTTAGTAGTGGGGGAACGGGTCTTTGCCCCATGTCTGCGATTAGGGGGCTGTTTGATATTGTCGGCATTCCCTCTCTCAATAAACATAGTTTCTTTAAACATCCCACTAACCATTTTCTCTCCATAGGTAGTTGGAATGTGAGGACTCTGCACAGAGCTTTTTCTCTTGATGTTCTCACACAAGAATTCACCCATTATAATTTAGATATTCTTGGCTTGCAAGAGACCAGATGGACAGATAAAGGTCAGATTCTTAAAAATAATCTCAAATTTCTCTTTTCAAGGAGGGACGACAATAAACATCACCAAGGCGTGGGTCTGCTTCTCAGCAGACACGCTAGCGATGCTCTTCTAGGATATGAGTGCATTAATGAAAGGTTTCTTACAACAAAATTTCAGACAAGCGTTAAAGACTTGAATGTTATCTGCTGTTATGCCCCCACTGAGGATGCCGATGAGGATGAGAAGGATAGGTTTTATGAACAACTTCAGGATATTTTGAATTCTGTCAAGAAATGAGATATTACCCTTGTTCTTGGTGACTTCGATGCCAAAGTTGGTACTGACTCTGACCTTTGGGGAGGAGTAATAGGCCCTTTTAGTATTGGTAGCTGCAATGGAAAGTGGGTAACGTCTCCTACAGGTAAGTAAACTCAATGGATTCGGAATAACACCGCGACATACATAAGTACACATGGGTTTCATCTGATGGGCTGCATAAGAATAAATTGATTACATATTAATTAACAGCAAATGGGCTAGTTCTGTTAGGTATACCAGGGCATATAGGGGAGCTGAAATTCGATCTGACCATTACCTTGTTAAAAGTGTGTTGCAACTTAAACTTAAAAAGTGTTGTGCCAGGGTTAAAAAATTTACTTTTAATACTGAAGCTCTGAAAGATCCAGTTATAGCCAAAGCGTACCATGATAGGTTACTTAGTCATTATGACAGTCATGGTTTGCTTACTACTGAAGTTCAGGAAGAATGGGATCATTTTAAACAGGCTTTTATGGACACTAACAGTACTCTTTTAGGAAAAAAGGAGCAGAAGAGACAGAATTATCTGAGTGATAAGGCACTTGAGCTTATTTCGGAAAGAAAGAACTGCAGGAATGTCCTTAATCAATACCCTACTAGTCCTAATAGAAAGCATTACAGAGAACGTAATAAACGTGTAAAAGATCAGTTAGCTGCTGATAAGAATCTTTGGCTTGATAGTTTGGCTGGCAAAGCCGAGGAAGCAGTTAGACAGCACAACAGCAGAGAGCTGTACCAGATAGTTAATGTTTTGTGTGGTAGAAAACGGACAGGCATACAAGGATTGAAGGATAAACAAGGTAAGGTTATAGAAGGGGAGGATTCTGTCATGGCTAGGTGGGCTGAGCATTTCAGTGATGTTCTAAACAATGTAGTTAGTTCTACTCCCATTGTTTGGAATGATGATAGATGCATTGGTGGCTTTAATGTTGGCCCTATAGCACAATCTGAAGTTCTTTTGGCTGTTTCTAAACTTAAACTTCATAAATCCCCAGGGGTAGATGAAATTACTACGAAAATGCTTAGAGCTGGGAATGTTTCAGTTACCACTTGGATGACTGAAATTCTGAATATCTTTTATGATAAAGGCATGGTTCCTAAGGATTTTACCAGAGCTGTTGTTATCCCTATTTTCAAAAAAGGTGATCGCAGTTCTTGTGATAACTATAGGGGTATCAGCCTACTCTCTGTTCCAGGTAAAGTTCTTTCCATGATTGTGCTTAATAGAATTAAGAATCTGGTTGACAGTCAATTGCGTGATGAGCAATGTGGATTCAGAAGTGGGAGGGGATGTGTGGATCAGATATTTTCACTTAGGCAGATTCTTGAAAAATGTTTAGAATTTCAGAAACCTTTGGTTGCTAGCTTTGTTGATTTCAAAAAGGTTTTCGACTCTGTTGATCGTCATAATTTGTGGTTGATTGTGAAATCATATGGTATACCTGAGAAGTTAGTTACCATAATGAAAGCTCTCTATAATAACACTGAGTCGTGTGTGAGAGTTGGTAAGGCTTGTAGCAATTG
Organism: Ryuthela nishihirai; assembly: GCA_038380435.1. Classification (NCBI taxonomy): domain Eukaryota; kingdom Metazoa; phylum Arthropoda; class Arachnida; order Araneae; family Heptathelidae; genus Ryuthela; species Ryuthela nishihirai. The sequence continues at coordinate 2,976,614 of JAWZYU010000020.1, read as the reverse complement.
GTTTAGCATTACTTCTGGTGTTCGACAAGGGTGCATTTTGTCTTCTTTTCTCTTTAGCTTGGTTATTGATTATGTTATGCGTAATTCACTTCAAGGGAAAGATTTTGGCCTTAAATGGGCTGGAGATGCGAAAATTTCTGATTTAGATTATGCTGATGATTTAGCCCTTTTGGCAAACGATGTTGATGAGATGAACTCTTTCATTCGAGCTGTTGATGAGACTGGTAGTAGAGTAGGTTTGGTTATAAACAGAGAGAAAACTAAAGTGATGAAAATTGGTCAGGCAGGCTGTGATTCAGTTAATCTGAATGTTGCAGTCTTGGGCACAGTTTAATTATCTTGGGAGCTATGTAACAGATAATGGTGATGTGCGGCATGAGATTAACAGACGAATAGGGATTGCTGCCGGGACTTTTAAGAATCTATGGAGATTGTGGAGAAATAGGCGTATACACCTAAAGACTAAAATTAGACTGTATAATAGTTTGGGTCTTTCTAGGGTTAGTTATGGTAGTGAAACTTGGACACTTTGTAAACAAGATAACAGGAAACTAGATGCTTTTGATTCCAGATGCTTACGCAGTATCTTGGGCATTAGGTGGTTCAACTTTGTAACTAATGATGAGATTAGGCAAAGGAGTTTGCAACCTCCTTTAAGCAGCATATTGTGCAGAGAGAGACTCCGTTGGTTTGGCCATGTTGCCCGTATGAATAATTATAGATTGGCGAATAGGGTTATGAACAGTGTGCCTAAAGGCCTCAGAAAGAAGGGGAGACCTAGGATGCGGTGGGCAGACAATGTCAAACAGGACTTTGTTAGAATTGGTGTACAGTGGCCAGATGCAGTAGATGTAGCTCAGGATAGACTTGCTTGGAGAACTAAATTGCACGGTCTGGTTGGACCTCCGTAGCCCATGGCTGCTTGAGGAGGAGGATGATATTTCTTTACAATGTGCGTTTAGTATCATTATTATTATATTATCTATGTTTACATGTAAGAATAATAGTAAACACAATAATAATAACTCATTATATTTCAATTTTTCACTCCAAAAAAATGTCTACAGTGGGTCTAAATCTAATATGGGGATATATAATTTTATATGCGGCCCACGGAGTTATGATGCATTTCCAAAGTGGCCCACAAGATCATTTGGGTTGGCCATCCCTGGATTAAATGCTCAAAAACTGATTTCTGCTCAAAAAGCGATGGGTCAACCAGGGGGTCTTGAAAGAGGGGAGGGCTTAAATTATAGGTGGGTCAACCAGGGGGTCTGAAATCGAGACTATTCAAGAAGGGGGCCTAAAATATAGGTGGGTCAACCAGGGGGTCTTAAATCAAGAAAAATAGAGATATTCGAGAAGGGGGGCTTAAAATATAGGTGGGTCAACCAGGGGGTCTGAAATCAAGAAAAATCGAGACTATTCGAGAAGGGAGCATGGTCGGTTGCGACATAGGGGTCAAAGTTCAATCTGAGAAGGCAACGTGGACGATTGCGACATAGGGGTCAAAGCCAGGGCAGTTGCGACATATCACGCGACTGGGTGGTGGTGCCATATCCCATGACAGTTGCGACATAGGGGTCAAAGTTCAATCTGAGAAGGTAACATGGGCAGTTGCGACATAGGGGTCAAAGTTCAATCTGACAAGGCAACGTGGACAGTTGCGACATAGGTGTCAAAGTCCAGGCGGTGACGTCATAGGGGGGAAAGCATTGTGGGGGATCGCTATTCTGCGACGCCACTACTGACAGCCTAGCAAAGACTTTGCACTACGTGGAAAGGAAATCTCTGAAGGTCGGAGAGAAGAATGTGGAACACCTAGCACTGGCAGACATGCACAAAATCCTGCTACCGTCCCTATACATCTAACTCAGTGTGATGAAAACCTTTGTAAAATCCATGGACCGGACTGCATCAGCTTTCAAGTACTTGGTTGACAAATTCCCTATACTTAGCGAAGCGAAAATTAAAGAGTGAATTTTTGTGGGTCCTCAGATCCACGAGCTGTTCAGAGAGCAGATGTTGGACAACCTGCTTCAGGGTGACGAGAAAAAGGCTTGGGACGCGTTTCGTCTGGTGTCAACCAAATTTCTCAGGAATGTCAGGGCAAACAACTACAAGAAACTGTTTAAGGACATGTTGTCTCTGCATTACAAACTTGGCTGCACTATGTCCTTAAAGATCCGCTTTTTCCATTCCGACTTAGATTTCTTCCCGACTACTGCGGCATGGTTAGTGATGAGCACAGTGAACGTTTTCTCCAGGACATTGCAATAATGGAAAAACGATACCCTGGAAACTGGTCCACTTCAACGTTGGCTAATTACGCTCGCCAGAGATGATTCTGTGCAACTGTGCAAGCGACGGGCAAAGCGATGTTGAAAGTAGATGACGAGTATTACCAATAAATGGTAATACTCCGTGTATGTATTACTCTATCATATAAGAAACTATTGTGGCTTTCTCAGAAATCGTAGCCAGTTTTTCATTTTCATTGTCATATTCGTGTTTAGTACCTTGAAATCTTTAACAAACGGTAACTTTTATCTCAGAGGCATGACATTTATGAAAATTTGTTGCCCAGTGTAATTTGCCCATTACGTGTATGATATATTATTTTGTTACAACAGATGAACGAGCAACAGTGACTTCATGACTTAACGTGACTTGAACACTCGTGTGTGCTTCTACGTGAGATTAAATTTAGCCAACGAATTAGAACTGAGAACGATTCGGAAAAATAAAAAAGATAGCAGTGCAGTGTGTTAAAGTTGTGAGATCTGAAAGGATGTTCAGATAGTATGAGTCAGTGCGCGTTAAGTGAAAATATTTAGTATATTTATTAGTGTGTGCGCGGGTGTTTGTTTTCTGTTGTTAGTAACAAAAGTTTAGTGAACTAGCACAGGATGAGAAATTGTTTACGTCTGAAGGTATTCAAGTGACATGGTAAGCAAAGTGAAGAGGTAGTATTTTAGTACAACAGACAGAGCTGATATTGTATGCTCTGTACAAAAAGGGTAATGACTTATGTATGATAGTAGTTAATTTGTTCATAAGATACTTCATCCATATTTTTGTAACAATTTGCATTGTATTGTAATTGGTTTGAAAATATAGTTATTAGTGCTCACGCTCAGTGCCTATCCATCTTAAAATTCCAAACATTTGGTGTCTAGGAGTGTAAATAATTTAATTGAATGCCTTTAACTAGAAATATGGATGAGTTAGTAAAATTAATAACTGACCTTAAAGTGAACTTGTTAGACAAAGTGGCGACTTGAAAGCCGAAATGGCTATACAGATGACTGATATAAGAGGTGAAATTGGTGACCTTGCTAGACAAAGTAATAGCTTGAAAACCGTATGACTACACAAAATAATGAGTTGAGAACTGAGATAGCTTCTCAAAAAGATGACTTGAAAGCCGAAATGGCCGCACAAAATAATGAGTTGAGAGCTGGAGTGGCTTCTCAAATTGGTAAGATTTCTGATATGTGTAAGGACATTATGACCGAACTAAATAGTGTAAAAGATGATCTTGATAATGTTAAATTAGATTATAAACACCAAATCGAAACTGTAAAAACTGATTGTGAAAGCCAGTTTCAGATTTTGAGAAATGAAATGTTACCTTCTTCTTGTGATAATATTAATTCTAGTGAAAATAATGTTATTACACATATCGCTAAAAATGCAACTAAACCTTCTACATATGATGGTCAATCATTTTGGACAGTATTTAAAACACAATTTGAAGTTATCCCTAGAGCTAATGAGACCAGTTTTCTTGCAGCTTCCTTACGAAATTCTGCTGCTGAAGTTTTGCAGTCTGCTCCAGAAGAAAAACGACTTGATTATCAAAGTCTAGTTTTTGCATTAGAACTTAGGTTTGGTGATAGTTATTTAAAACAATATTATGTGACTCAATTTAAATATCACATGCAGAAGAGTGGTGAAACTTTGCAAGAGCTTGCTAGTGATATCGAGCGTCTAGCTAGATTGGCTTATAGTAACTGTCCACCGGAAATTCAAGATAACGTAGCTCAATTACAATTTATTGATGCTATTGCTGACCCTGACACTCAACAATCTCTGTGGATGTTGGAAGGTGAATCCTTAAAGTCAGCTGTGGTACATGCTATGAAATACGAGTGCTCCAGGCTTTCCTCCCGAGCGAACAAACGTACAGTGAGATTTGTAAGTGCAGAAGAAACTGTAGAAAAGGATAATGAAATGAAAGAACTAACCAAAGTCATACTATCCGTTTTGAGACATAAGAGGTTTTTCTTCAAAAACTACCGCAGACCTTCAGTGTTGGAATTCTGGCAAGTCCGGACACATTCGTACCAACTGTAATAGGAAACGAATGAGGAGTCCGAGTCCATCTACTAGACAACAGGATCAGGGAAACAGAAATTAGTCAGTCTTCTGGAGCAAAGGCTGGATGTTGATTGGTTGGCCTAAGGGGAAGTCGCCCAAGTTTCAACATTACATAGTGATAATAATGGATTAGTAGCTGATGGAGCCATAAATGGAATACCTTGCCGTATGATAGTCGACACTGGTGCAAATGTAACTTTACTCAGAACGGACATAATAAAGAAAATAATTCCTCACCTAAACTTGAATACTACACAGTCTAAAATAAGCCTACAAACAGCCACTGGAGATCGTGCTAAGGTCCATGGATAAGTCCCATGGCCGAGTGGTTAGCTCGCTTGGCTCCTGATCTAAGGGACCTGGGTTCGAGCCCCGGGTAAGGCATGGATGTATGTGTCGTTTTTCTGCTGAGGTCCTGCCAGCCTCACAGACCTTCTACTATGGCATATAAACTGACAGGCTCCTGTCAGACCTCTGTGGCAAGCAGCTGCTTGAGGGGGTATTTATTTTTTTTTATTTTTAACATCCGAGTTGGTAGCTGTCTGGTACACCACCCTGTTTACATCGCTGACAACCTACTCATCTATAAGACAGAAGAGATTCCTCTGCTTAGCCGGACATCTGATTCTTTATCAAGCGTAACTCCAATATTAGTGACGGAAGACACAGAAATCCCAGCACAAAGTGAAATTATAGTCCGTGGACATCGGGCGGAGACTTCTGGGGCCTTCCGATTGGTAGTTACTGATGCCTCTGGTAAAGGAGCTTTGGTTCATGTATCCTGGTTGCAAGGACTTTAGTTAGAATAGCTAAAGAACAGATTCCTATCAGAGTGATGAACTATAACAAATCCAATAGAATATTGAAAAAGGGTGAAGAATTAGCAATATGTAAACCTGTTATCTTGGTAACAAGTATAAATAAAATAAAAGTTACTGATTTAAACCAAATTCATACAGACATCCCATCTCATCTTACTGACTTATGGAGAGAAACAAAACGAAAAATAACTAAAAACCAAGCTGCTAAGGCCGAAAAACTATTGAAAGAATTTTGTGACATTTTTTCTGCCACATCAAATGATTATTGCCGTACTAATCTGACGGAACATAAGATCAACACTGGCGATTCTCCTCCAGTCCATCTGCCGGCAAGAAGGCTTCTATTGGCAAAAAGGGAGGAGACGGAACAACTCATAAAGGACATGGAAGCTCAAGGCATTATAGAACCATCACAGAGTCCCTGGACATCACCAGTAGTTCTTGTCAAGAAAAAGGATGTATCTAAACGATTTTGTGTAGATTATCGCAGATTAAATGACGTAACAAAGAATGACTCCTTTCCTTTACCCAGATTGATGATACACCAGACACTTTATCTGGGTCAGAATGGTTCTCAACATTAGACTTAAAGAGCGGATATTGACAGGTTGGTATACGTCCTGAAGACTGTGAGAAAACAGCTTTCACTACAGGGAATGGACTTTGGCAGTTTAAGGTGATGCCATTTGGACTTTGTAACGCACCTGCCACATTTGAACGACTAGTGGAGTCGGTGCTCAGAGGTTTGTCTTGGGAGGTCTGCCTGGTTTATTTGGACGACATCATAGTTCTTGGAAGAACGTTTGAAGAACATTTGAGAAATCTTCGTCAAGTATTTGAAAAACTTAAGGCAGTCAAGTTAAAATTGGGACCGACAAAGTGTAAACTGTTCCAGCAAGAAGTTCATTACCTTGGTCATGTGATCACTACATCAGGGATTAAGACTGATCCTAGTAAGATAGAAGCTGTAAGAGACTGGCCTTCACCACAAGATGTTCATCAACTTCTAGTTTTATTGGACTTTGCACCTACTATAGAAGATTTGTCAAAGGTTCCTCCAACATCGCAAGGCCATTATATGGTCTGACAGAAGAGGGTCAGCGGTTCATGTGGACCACCGAAAGGGATGTAGCCTTTCAACAGCTAAAGAAAACTCTTTCCACAGCACCAGTGCTAGCGTACCCACAAACTGGAAAGCAATTCATAATAGATACTGACGCAAGTAACACAGGAGTTGGTGCTGTACTTTCACAACAACAAGACGGATAACAGAAAGTTATTGCATACTTTAGTAAAACTTTATCCAAACAAGAGCGGAATTATTGTGTAACACGCAAAGAACTGTTAGCAATAGTAAAAGCAATAGAACATTTTCATCATTATCTCTATGTCCAGAAATTCCTTATACGCACTGATCATGTTGCACTTAGATGGTTATTAAACTTCAAAAACTCTGAAGGACAAATCGCTAGGTAGATACAACGATTACAAAAATACGATTTCTCCATCGAACATCGAAGTGGTAAAATGCATAAGAATGCAGATGCTCTTTCCAGACGTCCGTGTATTGACAACTGTAAACATTGCTATAATGCAGAATTGAAATTTGGAACTAAAGAGATAATGCCCCTAAGACAAATAGTATCGACACAAGCAAACAGTGATGCCCCTAACATCTGTAATCCAATTGAAATCAGAAAGGCCCAACTAGATGATGAAGATATAAAACCAATAATAGAATTGATTGAAAAATCTGATGTAAGACCTAATTGGGAGCAAATCTCGAGTTACTGGGCACAGTGGGACTCCTTAAAAATGAAAGACGGTGTATTATACGGAAGATGGGAGAATCCCACTGGACGGCTGATCCGTTGGCAGATAATCCTTCCTCGCTCCCGAGTGGAACTAGTGATGAAAGATGTAGTGATTGAGTGAGTGGCAACTAGTCAGTAAACACCATGGAGGTAGGAAGATAAGAGGAGGAGCCCTAAGCACTTGAAAATGATGCTACGGCAGCCATGTTGTTCTATTCAAAACATTGATCAGTAGTTACTCACCTGTACTAATTTTTGTCGACATTTGTATTTTGGCAGCCTGTTCAGCTTAGGGCTGCACGAATCGCACAGTAAAACTGAGTGTAAGTAGGCTTGATTGCAGCGGCAGACGGTTTGTTTTGAATGCAACAACATGGCTACCGCAATGCTGCGTAAGCATCATTTTCCTTCCACAGGGAAAGCGCTTTAGGGCGTCTCCTTATATTCCTACCTCCATGGTAAACACGAAGAGTTTTGAGCTCCTGAGTTTTGCCTTGTTATTGAATATATATTTCGAGTGCAGACCTTGAGTTTTCTACAGAGATTGATGAACATCTGGACTACCAGTTGGTAAGTTTTTTTATATCAATTAAAGGCGGATATCTACAGCTGGATCAGTTACTTTTGATATTTAGTTTTCCTTTGTGCAGTCAGCATCCAACATCACCCACGCTTCGCACTGCACACGACCTTGAATCTGTAGCAACCTGAGACTCTCCACCATTGTCTCTACTGCGACCTCTCCCCACCCCTAGAAAGCATTTGACACCCGCTGCAATTTGGAGTGTTCCTCCCGGAGCTGCACAATAGATTCTCGTGCTAAGATCCGGAAGTGCGGGATGGCTGCCACATGCGGAAAGGGCGCTGACCGAGTGGTGCTCATTGATGAAATAAAATGCACTGCTGAGTGTGGCAAGAAATTTCATTACGCTTGTGCTGACATACTGGAAACGAATTTTCGAAAGATGTCTTACGAAAGAGTCAGTAAATGGAAATGCATTAAATGCATACAAATTGTAAAAAATAAGAACTCAAATAATCGAAAATCTTTGGACCGGCAAGAATACGTTAACTCTAATGAAAGTATGTCTGCGGAGGTAGAGCAAAAAACTGATAATCCTGAAGTAATGAGGGATGTTGACTTAATTATGCTTATTATTTAGTATAGCCGATATAAAAAAGACACAACTTTAATAAAGGATATTGAACAAAGTGTAGATTTTTTGAGCAAAAGATATGTTGGGATCATTACGAAAATGGATTTGATATTGAATGAGCTGTCTGATTGTAAAAAAGAAAATGAAACCCTGACAATCAAAAACAGGGAAATGGATTTAGAAGTTCAGAATCTATCAACTAGAATTAACGATCTTGAACAATTTAATTGTAAAAGAAGTGTTGAGATTGTGGGAGTCCCAGAATTGCAAATGGAAGATACTTCTATGCTGGTAAATAGAATTGCTACAGCTTTAGAAGTCAAAATTTGCCCTGATGATGTCAGCTCTAACTATAGAGTGGGTAATAATAAAGACAGGCAGAATAAGAAACCTCGCCCAATAGTTGTAAATTTCAGTAATCAAAGAATTAGAAATGATCTATTAGACAAAATGAAACTTAGAAAAAACTAAATACATATGAAGCTGGCATAGTTAATGAAAAGCATGATATATACATAAATGAACAGCTTACACAATTTTATAGAGATTTGTTTCATAAAGCAAGGAAACTAAAATTTGCTAAAGGATATAGGTTCATCTGGACAAGAAACGGACGAATATTTCTAAGAAAAAATGAAGGCGACCAATGTATCCAGATTAGTAACGAATCAGACTTGGATAAGATTTAAAAATAAATAAGTAAATTGGTGAAGACTAACTTTACTTGTCAACTTGGAGGATGATGTGTATATATCTTTGGAAGATTGTAATAGAGTACTGCTGTAGAGTACCTCTAGATCTACCTGCTGTAGAGGAACCTCAACTTTATTTTACATGAATTCTAGAAGCTTAAGGGCAAACTCAGATGGAATTTTGTCTACACTGGAAATCATGGGACATCAGTTCAATTTTTTGGCATATTCAGAAACTTGGTTAGCAAATGGTGAGTCGTTACATATAGAAGGATATCAGTCGGCCAATCTAGGAAGAATAAACAGAAGAGGCGGAGGCGTAGCAATCTATTCATTGAATGGAATTAATTATGACATATGTGACTCCCTGATGATACTTCACAACAGTTATTGAAACGATTTGTATCAAGACTGATACAATGGTGACAGGAGTAGTATACCGACCACCAGATGGCAATTTTGAATATTTTTTACAAGTTATGGAAACAAATTTTGATAAATTACAGAAAATGAATTCGAATTTCATAATTGTAGGAGACTACAATTTAGATCTACTCAATTGTACAGATAAGAATGTTTTGGATTTTAGAGATTTAATTAATTCGTATTTTTACATGATTACACCAAATGACAAACCAACTAGATTAACAAATGTGAATGGCACACTGCTTGATTATGCAATTACTAATATGTCTTGGAAAAGTAAAATATTACAATCGGATTTAACTGACCACTACCCCGTAATTTACTTTATTGAAGATTCAAGGAAACATTTAGAAAATGATATAACTTACAGGACGATGACACATAAGTGTGTTTTACATTTTCAGGAAAAAATAAGCATTATTAATTGGCAGGATTTACTACAGATTACGGATGTGAACCAGGCACATGATCACTTTCTTACACTCTTTATGGATATGTATAATGTATGCTTTCCTAGAATTCGAAAGAAGAGATCACAACACCCTGGTTATGCTCCTTGTATAAATAATTATATAAAAAATCAGATTAGAAAAAGAAACAGACTTGCTGAAATATATAAGAATTCCAGTGATGAAATGGACAAGGAAAGGCACAGAATTTGCAGAAATTATGTCACTGGAACTGGTCATAAGAGAAGCTAAACAAAAATACTATGAAACTAAATTTAATATATATGGTGATACTTCGCTGAAACAGAAATGGAGTCTGATAAATAACCTATTGTCTCGGAATAAACACAAAAATCTTAGAATTGGGGACATTGAGATGGCTGAAAATGTACTAACAGACGATGCGCAAAAAGCTACAGCTTTCAACCAGTATTTTTTAAAAGTATAGCAGAAGATCTAGCAGCTGATTTCAACACAAAAAATCAAGAGCAATATAAATATTATGGATACAGTTTTCCAGACAGTTTATATATTAAACCTTTTTCTGAAGATGATATATGTCATGTTATAAGTATAATAAAACTTAATACTTCTTGTGGGCCTGATGATATCTCAATAAACGTAAATAAAAATGTTAAAAATGAAATTAAGATCGCCCTCACATATATTTTCAACTTGTCACTTCAGAAGGAAATTTTTCCAAATGAAATGAAACTAGCAAAAATAATACCTATTCACAAGAGTAAAAACCTGAAAGATATAAAGAATTACAGACCAATTTCTTTACTCTAAGGTTTCGCCAAGATTTTCGAGAAATTAATGCATAAATGTATATATAAATTTATATCAAACAGAAAGCTAATTATACCAGAACAATATGGTTTTCAACATGGCAAATCTACACAAGGTGCTATTATAGATACCTATGATTATATTGTTCATAATCTTAAATATCAGCGAGTTGGCTTGGCTGTATATTTAGATTTGTCTAAAGCATTCGATTATGAAGATCATGAAATTCTCTTGGAAAATATTAGACACTATGGGCTTCGAGGGAAAATAAATAATTGGCTTAAAAGCTACCTATTTCAAAGACCAGCGTTTGTACAAGTCAATAGGACTATATCTGAACAAATCAAATTCAATAGGGGGAGTGCCACAGGGTTCTGTGCTGGGACCTTTATTATTCCTTTTGTATATAAATGATATTCAATCACAAAAGGGAGCAGCTAAACTAATTATATATGCAGATGATATAAATGTCATTTCTTTCCATATTGATGTAAGAACTTTAGTAGAAGAAACAAATACTCTAATTGGAAACATAAAAAACTGAATTATAACGAAATAAATATTTTGATGAATGATCAAAAGATAGAAATATGTGAATATATAAAATTTCTTGGACTCTGGGTAGATGCTAATTTAACTTGGAACTATCATATTAACCAGCTAAGAGCTACTATTTAAAAAAATATTGGATCGATTGGGAGGATTAAAAAATATGTAAATCAACAAACTTTGAGAAATTTATATTACGCATTAGTGTACCCACATTTAATATATGGAATTAGTGTTTGGGGAGATACTAGTTCAGCCAATTTGAATAGTTTATTTTGTCTGCAAAAGAGAATTATGAGATATATTTTAAGATTAAATTACAGAAATCCGATACAACACTTGATGGCAGAAAATGGAATACTAAAAATATATAATATTTACAAGTATGTTATGGGGAATTTTGTATACAGAGTGAAGAATAAAATGACAGAGTACTCGGAACTTTACTGCTGCTTAGAAAGAACGAAGACTTTCAGTTATGATACTCGGCTTACGAACAAGATCATGTTGCCCCTTTATAAGAAATCTATAGGCCAGAGATCAATACGGTACATTGGCATTAAGATTTGGAATGACGAGATACCAGAGGATACTGCTGCAATGGAACAATATAGAACTTCTAAATATAAATATAAACTACACTTATTATCAAGTCAATGATAGAGTCAGACCACAAAAATTCATGTGCGCAAATAAATGTATAAATGTATAAATTAAGGTCACCTGCATTGTTTTAAATTTAAGTGTATTTCAGGAAACATTTATTCAAAAGCTACGGCTTATTATGTTCTCCTTTTTCACCTGTGAACTTGTCTGTGTTTTATCTACCAATATATGTATGTTTGGGTGAAATAAACTTATTCAATTCAATGATAGTGCGACTGGACGACACTTCGGTGTTAATATAAGACATTAGCCAAAGCCAGGGCTTTGGTTGAAAAGTAGGGCAGGCGTTGAAAGATGGTGTAGGCAATGTGAAGCCTGTCCAGTAAAGAAAGGCCCTAAGACTAGGAGTCGGGGTAAGGCTGCAGACGTATAAAGTTGGTGCCCCTTTTGAAAGAATAGCCATTGATATAATGGGTCCATTTTCTAGAACTGATGATGGAAATCGATATTTATTAGTGGTAATGGATTATTTCACAAAGTGGCCTGAGGTCTATCCCATCCAGGACCAGGAAGCAACAACAGTGGCAGAGATGACAGTTAATAATTTGATTATTAGGTATGGAGTACCTTTACAACTCCACTCTGACCAAGGACGGAATTTTGAATACAATGTGTTTAAAGGCATCTGTCAATTATTTGGCATTCAGAAAACCAGAACAACTCCCTTACATCCTCAGTCGGATAGTATGGTTGAAAGATTCAATAGAACAATTGCACAGCATCTAGCATTATTTGTGAACGACCATCAACGTGACTGGAATCGCCATATACCACTCCTTTTGCTGGCATATAGAACGGCAGTGCATGGGACAACTGGACAGACACCTTCCATGATACTTTTTGAAGAGATACGTCTTCACTGTGACCAGAGCAATGTTTGTGTCCGCTCCATCACTCCATCAGACATAACATCAACTTAGCAAGCGACAGAACCAAAACAAGATACGACAGTAAAATAAATAGAACTGTTTTCAATCAAGGACATCTTGTCTGGCTATACAATCCACGTAGAAAGAAGAGGCTATCTCCAAAACTTCAAAAACCTTGGGAAGGTCCATATATGATAGTTAACAGGATTAACGACGTGGTGTATCGCATTCGTCGACGTCCAGCTACAAAGTGTAAGGTGGTTCACGTGGATCGTTTGGCCCCGTTTCATCAAAGAACTGAAGAAGCTTCGGAATCCAGAATTGTTCGGGACGAACAAGACCTAAGGAGTGGCCAGTGTTACGACAAATGAATGAGCAACAGTGACTTCATGACTTAACGTGACTTGAACACTCGTGTATGCTTCTACGTGAGATTAAATTTAGCCAATGATGTGAAATAAAATATACGTAAAAGAACTGAGAACGATTCGGAAAAATAAAAAAGATAGCAGTGCAGTGTGTTAAAGTTGTGAGATCTGAAAGGATGTTCAGATAGTATGAGTCAGTGCGCGTTAAGTGAAAATATTTAGTATATTTATTAGTGTGTGCGCGGGTGTTTGTTTTCTGTTGTTAGTAACAAAAGTTTAGTGAACTAGCACAGGATGAGAAATTGTTTACGTCTGAAGGTATTCAAGTGACATGGTAAGCAAAGTGAAGAGGTAGTATTTTAGTACAACAGACAGAGCTGATATTGTATGCTCTGTACAAAAAGGGTAATGACTTATGTATGACAGTAGTTAATTTGTTCATAAGATACTTCATCCATATTTTTGTAACAATTTGCATTGTATTGTAATTGGTTTGAAAATATAGTTATTAGTACTCACGCTCAGTGCCTATATCCATCTTAAAATTCGCAACAATATATTTATGTCAATATGTCAATTAAATTTATATGCATTCAAATAACACTTTAAAGAGAACATCTTTTAAATTTATATGTTCCTGATGCACTCAAGTGTCTCTAGTCCGATAAATCTGGGTGCTTTAAGAAATTTTTAAATCATGATACTACTGTATTTTAAAAAACCTACGCGCTCGGCAGATTGTTTCATTAGATTTCATTTATTCACTTCTTAATATTATATAATGTTTATTTTAGCAACAATTCATTTATGTAAAAACAAATAAGCAAATCAACATTGAAACATGCTTCAACTAAATCATAATCAACAGTGAAACATGCTTCAACTAAATCATAATCAACAGTGAAACATGCTTCAACTAAATCATGATCAACAGTGAAACATGCTTCAACTAAATCATAATCAACAGTGAAACATGCTTCAACTAAATCATAATCAACAGTGAAACATGCTTCAACTAAATCATAATCAACAGTGAAACATGCTTCAACTAAATCATAATCAACAGTGAAACATGCTTCAACTAAATCATAATCAACAGTGAAACATGCTTCAACTAAATCATAATCAACAGTGAAACATGCTTCAACTAAATCATAATCAACAGTGAAACATGCTTCAACTAAATCATAATCAACAGTGAAACATGCTTCAACTAAATCATAATCAACAGTGAAACATGATTCAACTAAATCATAATCAACAGTGAAACATGCTTCAACTAAATCATAATCAACAGTGAAACATGCTTCAACTAAATCGTAATCAACAGTGAAACATGCTTCAACTAAATCGTAATCAACAGCGAAACATGCTTCAACTAAATCATAATCAACAGTGAAACCTGCTTCAACTAAATCTTAATCAACAGTGAAACCTGCTTCAAATAAATCATAATCAACAGTGAAACCTGCTTCAAATAAATCATAATCAACAGTGAAACCTGCTTCAACTAAATCATAATCAACAATGAAACATGCTTCAACTAAATCATAATCAACAGTGAAATATGCTTCAACTAAATCGTAATCAACAGTGAAACATGATTCAACTAAATCATAATCAACAGTGAAACTTGCTTCAACTAAATCATAATCAACAGTGAAACATGCTTCAACTAAATAATAATCAACAGTGAAACATGCTTCAACTAAATCATAATCAACAGTGAAACATGCTTCAACTAAATCATAATCAACAGTGAAACATGCTTCAACTAAATCATAATCAACAGTGAAACATGATTCAACTAAATCATAATCAACAGTGAAACATGCCTCAACTAAATCATAATCAACAGTGAAACATGCTTCAACTAAATCATAATCAACAGTGAAACATGCCTCAACTAAATCGTAATCAACAGCGAAACATGCTTCAACTAAATCATAATCAACAGTGAAACATGCTTCAACTAAATCTTAATCAACAGTGAAACCTGCTGCAAATAAATCATAATCAACAGTGAAACCTGCTTCAACTAAATCATAATCAACAATGAAACATGCTTCAACTAAATCATAATCAACAGTAAAATATGCTTCAACTAAATCATAATCAACAGTGAAACATGCTTCAACTAAATCATAATCAACAGTGAAACATGCTTCAACTAAATCATAATCAACAGTGAAACGTGCTTCAACTAAATCATAATCAACAGTGAAACGTGCTTCAACTAAATCATAATCAACAGTGAAACATGCTTCAACTAAATCATAATCAACAGTGAAACATGCTTCAACTAAATCATAATCAACAGTGAAACATGCTTCAACTAAATCATAATCAACAATGAAACATGCTTCAACTAAATCATAATTAACAGTGAAACATGCTTCAACTAAATCTTAATGAAACATGCTTCAACTAAATCATAATCAACAGTGAAACATGCTTCAACTAAATCATAATCAACAGTGAAACATGCTTCAACTAAATCATAATCAACAGTGAAACATGCTTCAACTAAATCATAATCAACAGTGAAACATGCTTCAACTAAATCATAATCAACAGTGAAACATGCTTGAACTAAATCATAATCAACAGTGAAACATGCTTCAACTAAATCATAATCAACAGTGAAACATGCTTCAACTAAATCTTAATGAAACCTACTTCAAATAAATCATAATCAACAGTGAAACCTGCTTCAACTAAATCATAATCAACAATGAAACATGCTTCAACTAAATCATAATCAACAGTGAAACATGCTTCAACTAAATCATAATCAACAGTGAAACGTGCTTCAACTAAATCATAATCAACAGTGAAACATGCTTCAACTAAATCATAATCAACAGTGAAACATGATTCAACTAAATCATAATCAACAGTGAAACATGCTTCAACTAAATCATAATCAACAGTGAAACATGCTTCAACTAAATCATAATCAACAGTGAAACATGCTTCAACTAAATCATAATCAACAGTGAAACATGCTTCAACTAAATCATAATCAACAGTGAAACATGCTTCAACTAAATCTTAATGAAACATGCTTCAACTAAATCATAATCAACAGTGAAACATACTTCAACTAAATCATAATCAACAGTGAAACATGCTTCAACTAAATCATAATCAACAGTGAAACATGCTTCAACTAAATCATAATCAACAGTGAAACATGCTTCAACTAAATCTTAATCAACAGTGAAACCTGCTTCAAATAAATCATAATCAACAGTGAAACCTGCTTCAACTAAATCATAATCAACAATGAAACATGCTTCAACTAAATCATAATCAACAGTGAAACATGCTTCAACTAAATCATAATCAACAGTGAAACATGCTTCAACTAAATCATAATCAACAGTGAAACATGCTTCAACTAAATCATAATCAACAGTGAAACATGCTTCAACTAAATCATAATCAACAGTGAAACATGCTTCAACTAAATCATAATCAACAGTGAAACATGCTTCAACTAAATCATAATCAACAGTGAAACATGCTTCAACTAAATCATAATCAACAGTGAAACATGCTTCAACTAAATCTTAATCAACAGTGAAACCTGCTTCAAATAAATCATAATCAACAGTGAAACATGCTTCAACTAAATCTTAATCAATAGTGAAACCTGCTTCAAATAAATCATAATCAACAGTGAAACCTGCTTCAACTAAATCATAATCAACAATGAAACATGCTTCACCTAAATCATAATCAACAGTGAAACATGCTTCAACTAAATCATAATCAACAGTGAAACATGCTTCGACTGGTAAATGACAAGAAAGATGCAGATGATGTACCAATAAGAGCTTTTCAATTGCTTAAAAACTTCAAACTATCGTCTCTGATAAATATTAAACTCTCGTTTTGAAAGAGAATAAAATTTGCCATTTCACGATTTCAGAAAACCCCTAAAGTGGAAATTAGGATTAACGGATGATTCAAAAGTTGCAAATCATAATATTTAACTGTTAATTAACCAAAAAAGAATTTTTTCATTTGTCTTTTGAAGTAAATAAATAAGTACCCCTCAAGCAGCTGCTTGCCACAGAGGTCTGACAGGAGCCTGTCAGTTTATATGCAATGTGAGGATGGCAGGCCTCAGCAGAAAAACGACACAAACATCCATGTCTTACCCGGGGCTCGAGCCCAGATCCCTTTGATCAGTATCCAAGCGGGCTAACCACTCGGCTACAGGACGGCCTTGAAGTAAAATGGTTGCATTTTATCGCCTCCCTGCTGGTAAGAAGTCTTTAGCATCAACAGATCGTTTAAAATATGATTTTAAAAATGTTAGCATTTTCAAACTTTATGGCTTCTAACGGTGAAAATGAAACAAAAACATTTTTCTCTTAAAACAAGTAGAAAAACACATATGATCTTTGCCAAATATGGGATGCTTTTCTCCAAAGAAGATGAAGATTTTCATTTTCCAACTTTAGCAGCCTCTAACAATAGAAATTTGGACTAATAAATAGTTGGAAAAATGCAAAGAGTATTATTTTATCAGCCCTCATAAAAAGGCACATGTGTTGTTTTTCTGCTTACAGACCCTCTACCATGGCGTATAAATTGACATCCTCCTGTCAGACCTCTGTGGCCAGCAGCTGCTTGAGGGGGGGGGGGGGGGTACTTATGTTTTATTCATTCATTTTAGAGAGTTAGGAGAAATGAAACCTTTGACATCTACGATGCAGATTTTTGCAGAACAGCTGCTCGTTCTGCAATAAATCATTCAAAATTGGCGGATATTGGCGTAATTATTAGCCGAAGTGCTTAAAATGTTTCTATGTAGTTTTAAGTGTTTTAAATTGACTTCTCATATCAGTTACTTCAGCTGGCATTGCTGATGCTAAGTATTATAGCTTCTGTTATGTTTAAAATACCGAGAAAAATAAAGATATTGATTTGATTAAGATCTTTAATTTTTCCATAAATGTCTTATTTAAAAATTGATGAGTTCGCGCCCTGTTTACCGACACAAATCTGTTTAACGTTTATTCATTTTCCAAAAGGTTCGACTTCTAAAGAGCGCTATTAAGACTATTGGTCGATTCGAAAAGTAGGGGTCATAAAATTTCGCAATACCCATCCAATGCAGAGAAATTTTTCTTTAAGGTTACTTCACTATATCGGACCGGAACGACGTTTCAATATATAATTTTTCCCTCCGTTTTATCCTGTTTTTAGTATACCAGACTCCACTTTCTCAGTCTTTAGTATCTTTTTTTAAAATAATCTTTTTATGAAACAGTAGTGTGACTATGAGACTAAATATAAAGATCTCATTCCTCAAATTCTATTCACTTTTCAAATCTATCCCATAATTATTTTATTCTATTCACTTTTCAAATCTGTTCCAAAATTATTTAATTCTATTCACATTTCAAATCTGTTCCAAAATTATTTAATTCTATTCACATTTTAATTTCGAACAGTATTAAATTCGGTATTAAAAGAGTATTCAGTATAAAAATTCAGTATTAAAAGAGTTACGGAAGTTTGAATACTTCAACAGAATGTCAGTCGAAATAATTTACTTTAGAAGTTAATTACAGATATAGGATAATTTGACGTATTATTAACAAATGCTATTTAAAATAATTTAACAAAAATATTTATATTTTAGAAGTAAGTGTAAACAATTCTCTTAATATTCATCAGTTCTATTAAAGTTTCTTACACTAATATAATTTTCAAGATCTTCTTCAATTCTTATTCCATCTTATAGAAATGTACCATTTAAGGTTATTCGAAAAACAATGCAATGAAACGCCGTTAACATTTGAAACTGAAATCTTAATTCTATAATACAGTTTCCATAAATTAAGATAAAATGAGAAAAATCGCGATAATTCGGCAAAAAATTGTGCGATCCTCACCACACTTGTTCGTGTAACCAATAAAGTAATGCCGAGTGAGCATATCGTATGCAAATTCAGTAATTTTCAAAATTTTTTTCAATTTGCGTAATTGAACAGCGGCATAAAACGGGTGCTTTGGAGTGAATCGTTATTTTGTGTTGTAAATGTGAGTAAAGAAATTCGAAATAGCCAATTTGTAGGAATGACCTCGAGACATCATTTGCCAAATGAGCTGCGGTGGAGAGCTGTTGGCCGGCTCAAAGCAGGCCGAAGTCAGTCAGACGTGGCAAGGTGGCTGAATGTGCCGAGGAAATGCGAGTTACGACCGCTGTACAAGTTCTTACGCTGGTGCAATATGTGAAACATTCATCTTACAAGACGATAACGCTCGTTCACACAGAGCTCGACTAGTGGAACAATACCTTCAAGAAGAGACCATTATATGCATGGAGTGACCAGATCCAACCTAAATCCGATTGAGCATGTATGGGATGCTCTAGGGAGATGTGTTGCTGAACTCAACCGGTCACCTGAAACAAAGGGGGAGCTTATTACAGCTTTAAAGGAACAATGATCGTTACTCCCTACTGAATTGATTCACAACATCATAAACAGCATGGAACATCTCTGTCTTGTTTGCAATGCTGTAAGGGGTGTCCACACTCCTTATTAAAGGACTTTTCTGACACCTCATTTTTGGACAAGTTCCTGTAAGTGTTAGTCTTTTGGTAAAAATGTTTCTGTGTAAAATATTTTATGCCATTCTGAAACTAGCACTGCAATTCATGTTCTCATCAAATTTCATTAAAATCATTCATATAGTTTTTTGTTTGACATAATTTTTCTGAGTTTTCCTTAATTTATGGAAAATAGTGTAATTATTGTAATTGATTTTTTTACTGTTTAAATGTTATAAAGTGAAAGGCTCTTTTATTATCATTGCGCATTCTAGTACGAATGGAATAATTTTTTATTTATCATGCTTAATACTTCTGATAACATTTTCATTTATACTTTCCCTTGTAAACCCGCTTATAAAATAGGGTACATAACTTTACAATTGCAAATCTTTATAGCTACACTGGTGATTTAAACTAAAGGAGAAAGAAATAAAGTGTACATAGCGCAAAACAGTTTTCCGTAAATACAATTAAATATTGTATAGAAAGGTAGTAATCATCCTTGACAGTCACAGAATTTACGCAATTCGTTTTCATACTGCTATTAATGAAGTTTTATTCATTTTTTTCAAACGACGGATATAACCCAGAAGCTCAATAAGGTTTGTTCTGGTTTCTCACATTATACGAACACAATCATGTCATCATGTGACTCGAACCTAGACTCGGCAGCTGCAGTGCCAACGCGATACCACTATGCAACCGAGATCAGAAGTAAAGCCCACCCCTCCAGGAAAGATGATCTAAGTTAATGGAGATTTCCGGGCTTCACTTCCCCTGGGCGTCCTCATATGTTCAATTGATTCAGATCGAGGAATCTGGCTGACAACTCTACCCTATGAACATCTCTAAAAAATCAAAATAAAATATCCCCCCCTCACGCAGATGCTCTCCACAGAGCTCTGGCAGGAACCTGTCAATTCATACGCTATAGTAGTAGGTCTGTGAGGATGGCGGGATCTCTGCAGAAAGAGAACACCAACATCCATGCCTCGGGATGACAAAAATGCGGAATTTATATTCAAAGAAATCGTCGACTATATGAACCCTACGGAAACGGATTTTGTTGTCCATTAACATGTAATCGGGTCTCGGATAAAATCAGAGCTCACTCCATCCGAGACCCCAGAGAAACCTCGCAGAGGGAGCTAGAACACACTACTCAGTAGTATGACAGAGTGCCATCATCGTATCGACTAACTTTTCCGGTAAGCTATACCATATCACGATAAACACACAAAAAAAAAACCTCTTTGACATCTACGATGCAGATTTTTGAAGCTTTAAACATTTCTCACGAATCTGCCCAAATTAAAATATTTTATTTATGTATCCCCTACCACTTCTGAATCCATCAACCAAATTCATAATTATATTAAGTAAGAATAATTGCACAAATAAAATCACTTAAAGACAAAAATTTGTTGTCAACTGTGTTTTAATTTTTTTTTGAATCCTTTATTTATTCAGACAAATTCAAATAAATCATTTCTATTTACGAATATTACGCAAAGCTAACAGCTTATCTGCAGGAGAGAATAATACATTGACATAATACTTTTTCAGATGAAAATTTCTACATTAAATAATATGCTATCTTTACTAAAATTTGTACCTTTTTTCGTTTAGAATATTTCAAAATAACATTGGAATTTTTATATTCACATTCAGCACTACATAATTTGTTAGTAGGTGTTAATATTAATTTTTTATTTTTTAATAAAAATCTGTTTAATTCGTGTTTTAATTCTCTGAAAGAACTTACGGCTAGCAGTTCCCTTGGAAAGAGATTGAAAATGTATGAAATTTTGTAGGCCGCTTGTGCACTTCCCATAGTTACTTGTAAAATTCGGTAGTTGAAAATAATTTTTTTCTTTAAATCTTGTGTTTTTATCATGCTGGACTCTAATTTTATGTGTATTGTCAAAAAAATTACTTATAACTATGTTATATATATATAGTATAAGCTCTGAAAGGTAAAATATCCAACTAAATAAATCTGTCTTGGGCTGTGATTAGATGTGGAGGTTTTTAATTGGTATAATATTTTTAACTATTGAGGATTAAATGCGTTCTACTTTTCTAATATTTCTTAAGTTGGTTGTACCATGTATCGTTATGGCATAATTTAAGAGGGACTCACAGATTGCTTTATAAAACATAATACGTGTGTTGGTATCCATAATATATCGTAATTTATTTAATTTCAAAGTAATGTAATCCTTATTGTATGTACTCTGTCAATTTTTATGCAGCCATGAGATGGGTTATTTTTTCTGCAGTTTAATTTGTGTGTTTTAATAATTAAGTTATTGTTAATTTTCAAACCAGGTGAATGAAATTCCATATTTGCTACTTAAATAAAATGTTTTTTTTCTATTTAAATTACAATAAATATTATTATCTAAATATCTGTAATGCTAGACACTTTCTATTGATAATCGCACTCTTTATTATTTACTTCACTATTAATGTCATGAGTTTATTCCTATTTTCAAAATATGATTTCGTAATTCCAAAAAGAATAATTTCACTTTTTTAAATAAGTGACTAAATTTTTTTGTCGTTGAATCAAATTTGTCATATAGCAATTTTTAAATCTTGAACACAATTCGAAAATATTTTAGAAAGCTTTTTCATTAAAAGTTATTCATGCTTTCTTGTAACTCTATTACTAAAGAAACATGCCCGTCCATTTTTTTGTCACGTAATAGCAAGAAGTGAGCATAGAAAGTGTCGAGTGTATGAAGTGGAAGAGCAACTGATAGGAAGAGCCATTTCGCTATTAACTGACGAAGTTCCTCAGCAGGGAGTTCAACTGGTGAAACTGTTCCTAGCTGATCGAGGTTTTGCAACATCTCCCTTTATGAAGTGGAGCAGCATCGAGGATGAGCACCCTGTGAACGAAACGGCCGCCCCAAGTGACACAATGGCTTCACGAAGTTAGCGTTTCTCTGTCAGAACAAGAGTTCAGCCCGAAGTACAGCGCGCATGCGCAGGATGTGAGGGCAGGCCAGTGGTCGACAAAGAGTCTGGGTCGGTCGAACGGATCTGTAACCCCTGGCCAGCAGCTTCCTTGTCCTCGGCCATGACCCTGCGCGCAGACAAGTATCGATTTTTTTTTGTTACTAACACGTGAACGAGGGACGGGAGTTTCTCCTTTTTGTCTTCTGCAGAGAGAGCGTCGTTGAAAGCATTTCCTTTTCGTTTTCTTTTCCGAATCTTTTGAATATGAGTATTAGCACTCAAGATGAAAAATTAAAATACTATAAACACTATCATCAAGAATTATGTCCAATGGTTTCAGTGTACTAATGATAAAGTTTATATTTTAAAAATAATGAATGAAATTAGTGAAAAATGTTTGATGTTCACCTTGAAAAATTCAGGTTGTGAAGATATAATTCATTCGTTTCTGTCTGATGATTACTCACAAATGGTTTTAATATCATAGATATCAAATCTATCAAACCAGAAGAAATCGGTCAACTGCTTAATCATTTGGACGAGGCTAATTGCCTTTATCATTTCGAAGGAAAAACTAGCCATTTGTGGGCCATTTTTACTCATCAGCTCCCACGATAAAGCTCTAAAAATGTGTAACCTCCGACGTAACAGAATATCAAAATATCAGGAAATCAAAGCAAATGCTTCTTTCAGTGCATCATGCTCGGAGGAGTGTTCTTCCTTGGCCAAGGTTTTTCCAACTCAGGCTAACTATCGATTATTAGGTGACGAAGGTTATTCAGCGATTTTTAGCTACAGGTGAATGAAAAATAACATTATGAATCAAAAAATAAAACAAGTATTTTTTTTTTCCAAGTAACTTCAGTGTGCAGTTATCTTTTTCTAGTTAAATGACAACTAGACATACACTGGAAGGAGAACTGTTTATAATTACCCTGCGATGATGCACAGATCACATCAAGTCGAGCATCTAAAGTCCGACCCAGCCTTCTTTTGGTTCAGATGGTTCTTTCAAAACAATATATTCACTTGTGGAAACGAAAGGAACCAGATAGTCTCTTAATATAGACTTCTATGGCCACTTTTACCTTTCTCCACTCTATTAAGGAGTGGTCAACTTCGAAGGGTTATTTTTGGTTATGACATTTATACTTATCAGACTGGACAATGGATGTGAGCTTGATTATGAATCCTGAATTTTGTGGTGGGCTTCTGTTTGATGAAAATCTAACGCTGTGTTTTCCGTTTGTTTCTGATTGCCAATTCCGAGCGAATAAATCCACAGGATACCTCAGATGAGCTGCTGATTAATCCTGATTAAAGGCCATTTCAGGTACCTGAATCCTTGCTTCTAAAATCATAGCCAAAAAAAAAGTTCTTCCATTATGGGTGACTTTAAGACTCTAGCGGTGGAAGAACAAGTCTGTGATTAGGGGACTCTCATATTGTCAGCACTACATCTCTCAACATGGTTTCCTTAAAAATCCAACTGTTTTCTTTCCACGTGTAAGTGGAATATGAGGACACTGCATAAAAATTATTCTCTCGATGTCCTCACAGAAGAATTCCATCATTATAAGCTACGTATCCAGAGGGAGACGACGGTAATCATCTGCAAGTCATTATCAATCATTAAGTTTGTCCGTTGCGTTCGAAAACTATAATGGAACAACTGTTTTAACAAACCCACAAACTGAAGAATCTCAGTTGTTTATGATTATACAACCTATATTCCTATACAACCTGTTCTGATGTTGTTCGAAAAACTTATCTTTCTTATTCTCACTCCTCAATAGAGAGTCCCTGAGTCCTCAATAGGATCATAACAGATATCATTCAAATTTTAATCCTTGTTTTAAATTTAGGTGTAAAAAATCTTTCATTGATTCATGCATGTCCCAAATACATGTTATCAGCTTATATGCATATCCACAGCTTATATTCATATCCAATATATAATATAGCTTATAATTTTAAAACGTTCTGTAACTTTGGCAAGTATGAAAATATTTCAGACTTTTTTACTTATTTTGACATTTAATTTGCTTATTTTGGCTAAATGAACATCACTGTCATTCCAGCTGAGAAGCACAACTCTCTTTGTAAGTGTTTGCTATCATCGCATCCTAGAATAAGAAATGTAAGATCATCTTTAAATATTAACCTTTAACTGTCCATCTGCAGTTTTGCAAGCTCGAATTATCAAGGTGGTAGTGCTGAAATTCCTCTGAAGACATCCAGAAAATAATCTCCGTTAATGAGTCTTCGCGTTCCAGATAGCTGTGGAAAGAAAATAGTTAGTAGGTTGTCTTCTTTTCATTTCAAGAAACTAGATTTATTGAGAAAATCATTGGAGATATGAAACATCTCCGTAATCACAGATGTGCAGGTTTCGGCAAAGTTTTGTTCCCTATCTAACATCAGAATCCACTTGGTTCTTTCGGGAAGCCAGTGTCCGAGAGATATTACTCCAGTTTAGAATCAAGATAATAGAACTGGTTTCAAAAGTTCAGTACCTGTGATGACACCTGATTAGAATCATCTGTCAGCTGATATAAAAAGTCTTGTGTAATTTTTCAGATGGGGCTGTCAACTCACAAACCAATATAAAGTACAGCAGAAGATTCTCTGTTAACAGAAGCCACCAGTGACAACTATTCACAATGCAAAATCGAAATCACAGCTAGCAGACAGTAGGGATGGTATAAGGGGTCAGCATCGTAACCCTCTGAAGCTGACCACCCTCAGTACGCAGTGGAAAAAAGTGACCACAGAAGTCCAAATCAGTGGACCAATCAGTCCTCCACTCCATGAAAGCTATTAATAATCTGTACCACAAGCAACATAAGATTGGTTAAATGCAGATGTCAAGTTATGAAATGGTTGATAATGGTTGATTTAATTGATTTCCTTTCCCCCAAGATTTTGTCATCTGCCTTTTAAAATTTATACTGAAACATTTTTTCGACACGGTCATAATACGCAATAACATAATGGGATGCAATTTCTCGTTGTCACATACAGGGTGAATCTGAAAAAGTGGGCAAAACTTTACAGGGTGGTAGAACGCAGCTATACGAGCAATATTCGTCATAGAATGTATGGTCGGAACGCAAGCGGTGAGAAGTTAAAAGGTAGTTTTCCACTGTCACATTTAAAGAATGAACACAAGAAGGAGAGGAGATACTTCAGAAAACATTTTATTAACAGGAATGTAATTGAGGTACATGCTCAAAGAAAGTGCATATCCGCCATTTCGTGGTTAGTATAACCAGCCATCCTCTCGGCAATCCACGGTAGAAATGCCGTTGGGTGCGAGGACCGACCCTTTTATATCATTTCCAACGCCACCTAGCGGCTCGCCGTTTGCGTTCCGACCATACATTCTATGACGAATATTGCTCGTATAGCTGCGTTCTACCACCCCGTAAAGTTTTGCCCACTTTTTCAGATTCACCCTGTATAATCGCTATTTCACAAGGTGTCGGTTTTAAAGTCTTCAGTGCAACATAGCAAGAGCAGATAATGGAGTGCGCCAACGATATCGGTGACTATGACAACGGTCAGTGACCGATGATGACGGTTACTGAAAGATAGAATTGCACTCAGGTGGAGATCTCTTTCAAACTCTCAAAATGTCATTTTTATCCAATAAAGAGGAATATTCAAACGCAAAATAAAAAGGCTGAACTTTTCGTTACCCTTAACCTTTCTGAAAAATGTAAGTCTGTTTAGTATTCGAATTGAGGTAAACGAGCAGAGTAAATTCAGTACACAGTTTTTTAGATTAGTTTATCCTTTTAGCATTTTTATTTTTGCCAGAAGCTGTAACAATTGAAACTGCAAAATGTATTTTAGCCTATGATAACAAAAATGACCTGTATATACTAGAAATTTATAGAGCTCATGAGTATTCCATGAAAAAGTTTGTGACTGAATTGAAGTTGATAATTTCTATATTAAACATAATCGGGTTATTTTAGTAGTAGACATATATTGATATTAGTTTAAAAAATAATGATTTAAATTATTATCTAAATTTTCTTGCTCCATTTCGATTTCTTTCATACATAAATTTGTATACAAGAGTGACTAATGTTTCTTACAGTTGTTTGGACCACGATTTATTAGATCAGTTGATAATACTTTAAATTTCAATTCGGCTGTTTATCGGAATGATATTACCGATCATTACCACATTTTATTAAAAGTTATTAAAAACACAATTACATCAGAATAAAACAAAGAAATTTGCGAATATTATATAATTACAGCATATTTGAAGATTAAATTAAAAAATTGAATTTTTTATATGTTGAGAATATGCAAATAAATACAATGTACAAAATTTATATAGATCAAATTAAGTCTCATTCGACATACTACTAAGAAAAAATTTTATCTACATGTTTACAGTTCAAAATGTCGTAAATGGTGGATAAATTTGGAAATTATTTCATTGATGAAGAAAAGGGAAAAAACATATAAATTATACAGGAAATATTCATTAATATCAGTTTATAAAAACGAATATCAAAAAATGATAAACTTGAGCGTGGTAATTATAAAAAGAGCAAAACCTTAATTTTATGTAAAAGAATTTAATAATTGTAATGGGGAAAAGTAGCAAACAATGGCAAGTTATTGATGGTATCTTAAATAATAAAATGAACAATAAAATTTCCTTGCCCAATGTTAGTAAACGTGAGAAACTGGTAGAAAAATTTAATAAACTTTTTATAAATGTAAATATTTCAAATTTATGTTCTAGCAACTCAGATTTTATATATATCCTACTGGATTAATTCAACAAAACTCAATGTTTATGATAGAGACAGCAGAAGAAGAAATTAGTTGTGTTATTGGTAGTCTTAAAAATAATAAAGCTGCAGGATATCATGTATGATGGTAGAAATTCAAAAATAATTCAAATAATGGTTAAATAGCTCTACGGACTCGATCGACTAGGGCGAGTCAGGGGCACCATTTTCCTGCAGAGCGTTGCCCAGCAACAAGAAGGGCAGCTCCAGGCCGGGCTGAAAAACAATATATGTGTTTAATAAAGTTCGCGCTTGGAGTTGCATTGCAGAAAGGTCCTTAAATAAAAAGTAAAAAATATCCCTTCAAGCAGCTGCTTGCCACAGAGATCTAACATTAAGTTGAAAGTTATTCAAAATAACTATTGCCACCGATAAATTTGAAATAAGGAATGCAACAAACTAAATTAATTTCGCTTGATATAGTCATTGTTCAGTTTGTTGGGCAAAAGCACGAGAATCCGCAGTTATTGAAGTCCTTCTGATTAAGCACGAGCGGAACACGAGATTCTTTGCTGAATTTAAAGCTCCAAAATCTTTCCCTTGAAGTGAATTTCGCATAACATAACCAATAACCAAACTAAAGAGAAAAGGAGACAAAATGCACCCTTGTCGAGCATCAGAAGTAATGCTAAACGAATTGCTACAAGCCTTACCAACTCTCACACACGACTCAGTGTTATTATAGAAAGCTTTCATTATATTAACTAACTTGTCTGGTATACAATATGATCTCACAATCAACCACAAATTATGACGATCAACAGAGTCGAAAGCCTTTTTGTAATCAACAAAGGTAGCAACCAAAGGTTTCTGAAACTCTAAACATTTCTCAAGAATCTGCCTAAGTGAAAATATCTGATCTACACATCCCCTATCATTTCTGAATCCACATTGCTCATCACGCAATTGACTGTCAACTAGATTCTTAATTCTATTAAGCACAATCATGCAAAGAACTTTCCCTGGAATAGAGAGTAGGCTGATAACCCTATAGTTATCACAAGAACTGCGATAACCTTTTTTGAAAATAGGGATAATAATAGCTCTGGTAAAATCCTTAGGAACCATGCCGCTATCATAAAAGATATTCAAAATTTCAGTTATCCAAATGGTAACAGCATTTCCGTAGTAATTTCATCTACCCCTAGTGATTTATGAAGTTTAGGTTTAGGAGTAGCCAAAATAACTTCAGATTGTGTTATAGGGCCAACATTAAAGCCACCAATACATCTATCATCATTGCAAACAATGGAAGTAGAACTAACCACATTGTTAAGAACATCACTGAAATGCTCAGCCCACCTAGCCATGACAGAATCCCCACCTTCTATAACCTTACCTTGTTTATCCTTCAATCCTTGTATGCCGGTCAGTTTTCTACCACATAAAACATTAACTATCTGGTACTGCTCTCTGCTGTTGTGCTGCCTAACTGCTTCCTCAGTTTTGTCAGCCAAGCCATCAAGCCAAAGATTCTTATCAGCAGCTAACTGATCCTTTACCCGTTTATTAAGCTCCCTGTAATGCTTTCTGTTAGGACTAGTAGGGTTTGATTAAGGACATACCTACAGTTCTTTCTTCCTGAAATAAGCTCAAGTGACTTATCACTTAAAGATTTCTGCTTCATCTGCTCCTTTTTTCCTAAAAGAGTAGTGTTAGTTTCCAAAAAAGCCTGTTTAAAATGGTCCCATTCTTCCTCAACTTCAGTAGTCAGCAAACCATGACTGTCATAATGACTAAACTACTGGCTATAACTGGATCTTTCAGAGCTTCAGTATTAAAAGTAAATTTTTTAACCCTAGCACAACACTTTTTAAGTTTAAGTTGCAACACACTTTTAACAAGGTAATGGTCAGATCCAATTTCAGCTCCCTATATGCCCTGGTATTCCTAACAGAACTAGCCCATTTGCTGTTAATTAATATGTAATCAATCATATTCTTATGCAGCCCATCAGGTGAAACCCATGTGTACTTATGTATGTCGCGGTGTTTGTAATAAGTGTTAGTTATTCTGAATCCATTGAGTTTATTTACCTATAGGAGACGTTACAGAAACGGAAATCTTCATTTTTTTCTAGCGATTTAGATATTATTGTAAGCTAGTTTAACAAAAATGGATTAAAAATTAACTCTGATAAGACAAGCTTTATTTATTTTCACTCACCCCGACAACATTTTTTAGTAAATTACAATATCTTTGTAGGCATTGTGTCAACACAATTCCTTGTGACTGCCTAGAAATCAAACAAATTAAAACTACAAAATATTTGGAAGTTGTAATAGACAGCAATATGAAATGGAAATTGCATTGTAATAGGATAGTAAAAAAAGTACGATTTTATATAGTTGGATTGTACCATTTAACAAAAATTATCCCCGTTAAATTTTTAATTACTCTTTATTTTTCTTCGATACAATCTCTTTCAAAATATGGTTTGCTGATTAGCTGGGGATACTTATATGAATATTATTGAATGTGTTACTAAAGTACAACATAAATTCTTAAAAGCTATAATATTTCATAATAGTGTCTATATGAATAAAATTATTTGTGATTATAAAATTCTTAGTTTGAGATCGCTATATATATTACAGCTGTTTTTATATTTAAAAACGCAACAATTTTACACGTTAAATGAAAAGAACATGCTACTCTTCAATCTGGTATTTTATTTCTAATTCCTAGAGTAAAGAAATAGCTCATAAGCACTATTAATTTTTATATGCTTGAATATTTATTCCTTACCTTTAAATATTAGAAATGAACGTTCATACAGTGTTTTTAAATTGAAAGTGAAAAATGAAATTCTTATGCTTCAAATATTGATGATTACTTGAAAGTTATGGAATAATAATTTGTGTTTCTAACGTAACCAAACACGTTTTTTGACACTAAGGACATCTGATTGCAAAATTTTAAGTTGGCATCCTAAATGAGCAAACAGTTCAAATATCTGCTATTTGCAGATTTTGAATTTTAGATTTGGAACATTTTGGTTGCTAAAAAATGACAAAGGGAACCAAAAGAGTGGAATAACAAATTTCCTAAAAAAAGACAAAAGGAACCAAGAGTTGAATTTAGAACATTTTAGATTGCTAAAATGTAAATATTTATTTTGATTTGTTTTGTATATATTTTATTGTTTTTTTGACTTGTGCTAATATTGTTTTTTTGACTTGTGCTAATATTGTTTTCTGCTTATATTTGCAAGTCTCTGCAGTCTTATTTTGTTCTTATTAAATTATTACTAAAAGAATAAAAAAATTAATGCACGATGTTCATGCACAAATAATTAATTCTTCGGTATAAGAATTTTAAAACTTTAAATGATTAAAAATCACTAAAAGTTAAGTGGAAGGTGCAGAGATGTCAAAGGTTGATGAATGAATGCGTTGTAGTATAGGTTATGCTCACATGTCGGTTGCACTCTTTCATGAAGACTACTTATCTTTTAGGATGGGATTGCAATAATAAATGAACAGTGACATTCTTTAAAGGTGACTTTGCATTGGCAAGATTTCAAAATTGTACAATGTATAAAACTGCGTCATTAATCACGCTTTTCCTACATTTTATTTTTGCCCTTTAATGACTTAATATTTACCATTTCAAATAATATAATTAAAACCTCTGCAAGTTTCTATTGATTTCGATTTCATTTTTTAGCTTCTTTTAAAAAAAATAACGATCTACTGTTTTCACTGCTGTCTGTAGATATTCCTTTTTTGTTCCTACAGAAAAAATTTAAATTCTTTTTATATTAAATGGCTAGCGAAAATGCTAGAATTCGCATTACTGAATCTTCCAATAGTTTTAACTTCCACCGTTAGAGGGCCCTAAATTTGTAAACTGTAAATGCTGAATGAATATTACAAATGATCTATCCACGTTAGAGAGTTGAGATTTTTGTGGTTAAATTGACATTCATAAATACGATAGCAGAGGTTTGCTCCCCTTTTCACAGGGGAGTGAAAAAACTACCCTTTTTTATTTCACGAGATGAACGAAAAAAATACTTTCTAGGTTGGATAACTGCTAATGAAATATTACAATCTGCATTTTCGCGTTTTTAAAATTAGTTATTATATTAAAATTAGTTAATCTGTTTTGCAATTAAAATTTGCTAACACTTCAGTTAGTTCTATCTTCATCATTCCTGCTATATTTCTTATTGCGTTCGCATTATCAGATTACTTTCCAACTGATACGACGGCTGCAACATCACCGTCATGTTACCACTGTACAATGACATATTTAAAATGATGATTAGCAGTGATATTTACAATGTTGCTCATTTAACTAATTTGTAAATTTACTTTCTATTCATAACACTTTGCAATAGATCAGTACGTTCAAATCACCATTTAGAATTTTATCTACTCTTTCGGTAAGTTATTTACCGAAAGAGCAGATAAAATTCGGTTGTAGGATATGGCTGAATGAAACTTTAATTGAAATTAATGTGTAAGCTACATTAGAATAAAAATATTACGAAATATTGGTGTTATTCCACTCTTTTGGTTCCCTTTGTCTTTATTTTGAATTTACATTATTTACCTTTATCTTCCTTTTGCAATTACATTTTATCCTTATCTTTATTTTGCATTCACATTCTTTACATTTATTTTTATTGGTATTTATATTCTTTAACCTTATCTTTATTTTGCATATACATTCTTTACCCTTATATTCATTTTGCATTGTAAAGGAAGGTATCCCTCTTAGTTTAACGTCGATATAAATTTTAGAGGAAACATTGTCTTGAGTCGGGTGGGATACGAATTCATGCCCTTCTGATAACATGTCAAGTGTTCTGACCTCAGATCTTGATCGGCGGCCGGTAGCTCAGCGGTCAGAGCGCCTGACATGTTATCAGGACGTCGTGGTTTCGTATCCCATCGGGCTCAAGACAATGTTTCTTCTAAAACTGATATTGATGTTAAACTTACAGGGATGCTTTCCCTGACAGTTGAACAAAAACGTCGAGAAATTTCTTCAAGTTATTCACTTTGCATTTACATTCTGCACCCTTATTTTGATTTTGCATTTTAGTTTATAACAATATTATCAAATAAAATAAAAAAAAAATATTCAAACTCAGAAATGTTTTCATCAGTTTTATTAGATCATGACATTTAAAAGCATACAAAACACTTTGCATAATAGGAATAGGGTTTTATAGAAAAACCAAGCTCTCTGCACATTGGGTCTAGATGTAATGCTTCATCCGACAAATGGCGCCCCTTTCAAATCCATTAGTGTATTTTTTTCTCCAAGAAATCTGTTAAGTGACTGATATGAGCCATACATTGGATCTTCCAAGGTTTTCTTCGATATGCACAGATTATTATGGCTCTTCCGCACAAGTGTCATATTATAAAGATCCATTGGACGAATTACGGTCTTACTTTTCTTACCAAGCAATCTGTCAGCTGACTGATACAAGCCTCACATTAAGCCCTCCAAGGTTTTCTTTGATGTGCAAACATTATGGTTCTCCTGCAAGAGTGGCCACGATTTAATGCTCCATCAGACGAATGGCGCCCTCTCCAAGTTCATTAGTGTCATGTTTTCGCCAAGAATTCTGTTAGGTGACTGATATTACCCATACATTGAACCCTCCAAAGTTTTCTTTAATGTGCACAGATTATGGCTCTCTCGCACAAGGGCCCTATTATAAATATCCAACCGACGAAGATCGCTCTTCCAAGTCCATATGTGTACCTTTCTTACCAAGAAATCTGTAAAGTGACAGATACAAAATTCACATTAAGCTCTCCAATGTTTTTTCAATGTGCAAACATTAAGGCCATGATTTAATGCTCCATGCGACGAATGTCATCCTTTCCAATTGTATTAGTGTAACGTTTTCGCCAAGAAATCTGATAGGTGACTGATACTAAGCTCACATTGAGCCCTCCAAGGTTTTCTTTGATGTGCACAGGTTATGGCTCTCCTGCACAAGGGGCCATGATTTAATGCTTCATCCAACGAATGCCAATAGCATAATCTTTTCCGCCAAGAAATCTGTTAGGTGACTGATACAAGACATTGAAAGAGCAATGAAGTTCTTATTATTTAGTAGATATTGTTTTAAAGTAGGTGCTATCTTAGTTTTGGAAATGCAAGAAATGTAGAACAAATTATGGTTAAGCAAAATTAAGCACATCTTACTAACAAAGACCTAACCCCTAGGAAATACTTCCCCTAATAAACAAATAAATAAAAATAAAAGTACCTTTTAAAAAATAAATTTCTCTTTTATCATCGTGTTCATTCTTATATTGGCCGTAGTCAGAGAACCCAAAATATTTAAATTTTTATTCCAAAACCTTCGTGTCCCAATTTTTTTTTTATCGTCGACATGACTTTCAGTTCAAATAAATTTTCTTTTGCTCTGAATCGTTTTCATTTTCAGATCGTATTTTTCGTGTATACTCGGTCGACAGTGAATCTTTCAAAACATAAGACATCAGATAGAATGAAAGAGGTAACGGAACGTGAAACTTTATTTCAATCTGTAATAGGGTCTGTTTCTAAGAGCACATAACTGTTCAAGTTTCGAACATAATTTTTGTTTTCTGGATAATACTGCTCCCATAATTCATTTGTCAGATCCGACTAGTTTTCCTTACTGATGATGTTTGCCAACGCCAGATGGATGTTTTTAGTTTTCCAATTCACGAGACGAAAAGGGGAAATTGGCTAGTGTCCATATTCTCGTAAATCCGGTTTGAGTGAGTAGTCAGGTGAACATTATAATGATAGTGTTGTCTAAGCTTGTTTTACTTTGACACAGTGCAAAAATGCATTATTACCCTTTATAGGGCATTGGTTTAGTGGTTGTCTGTCTTTTTAGCCCTTTATTATTTGCCTCTGTTAGATAAATCACTTTGAGAAGCGTTGCAATGTTATCAGAGCTTGGCTTTCAACGATAATTTCTCACCTCTGCTAATGTAAAACAACTCTTTATTACACGCTTGGTGAAAAATGCCCACATAATAATTCATAGATGTTCCTTTTGTGGCCAGAAGCCTTCGTTTCGTCTCTATTACGACATCGTTTCTTCTCGATGCTCAGCTGCGCTTTGTGCAAAAGTGATGACTGGCGGGTCAGAGTTGAAGCAAATGGTTCATGACGTCATTCTCGTTGACGGATGAAAATAACTGAGAGTCTGAAGGGGTAAATGTACAGTGCAGATGACACCAGGCGCTAGGATTACAATCTCAAAGTGAAAGGAAGCTCTGAAGAAGATTTCGTAGTGAGAGATAAAGTCTCGTGTTTATTATCATAAAAATGTTGCTTACCGTGACTTGGGCCTGATTTTAGGTTGTCGATATCTTGATTCACCTGTCTCTACTCCACCATCGATTCACTTCAGGCTATCGTTAAATTCTTTATTCCGCTAAAGGCGGAGAAATTTTCTCACGGATAGGTCTGCTTCAGTTAATTTTTGCAAATGAAACTTTTCTTCAATCTAGTTTGCTTAAAATGATATAAACGTTTTCATACTTTACAGTCAAATTATCTCTCATTATCGATATTTTCAAACCCAAAGGAAACAAAGGAATATTTGAGTATAATGTCAGAATATGGATTCAGACAACTTGTGAAATTACGGCATTAATCCATGGTCCTATCATCTGTCACAATTGTAATGCCTGAAATTAACATTTTTGCTATCATTGTTAACAATATTTCCAATAAAACAATTGGATATCCCAATAACAAGATAATTAACAACCAGAATTTGGAAAGTACGTGAGATATAAGACTAGATTTGATACCGATACGAAACGCAAATGAAACATATAGCATACGATTTAACGATTATTTCCGATCACTGTTTTGTGGATGATCCAAAGGAGGAAAATAGAAAACAACTTGATTATGATCCATTACTATATATAACAGCTAACGATATGAATAGTTATTCCAGTGATCCTGCTATTCACAGAGGATAGGAGAGCTGATTCACAACAATTTTTTGCAATATTTAGTACAGTGTGACTCAAGTTTAAAGCATTTACCTGATATTGTTTATTTACAAAACACTGATGAATGTGAAGCTGCTTTCAATTATGCAAATTAGTAGAAAAATAAAACACATAATTGTGATGGAGCTGTTTAAAATATGCTGAAAAATTCTTCCAAATATCAGTTAAAGTTTAAAAAAATGTAAGAATATCTTATGCAATGATACATTTTTAATGAAGTAAAAGAGAATAGTTAATATGACGATGTAAGAATTATATTTATATATTACATGTACGCATAACATTTTAATGAAATCAGGCAAGTGAACTCTTTTTGCATAACAATCAGTAAAGGCTCCCTCGTAAAACACTGGTTTGTCCGCTAAGGCACCAAGTGTACAGTTGATGAATGACAACAAATAGAGGTAGGAAATCACTTTCTTTACCTAGCTGCAAAATTATATCAATGTTATTAAGCTACAGAAATACGGAATGGAGTTAATTTAAATACATTCAAAATCAATTTTAAAAACTTTTTATTAAGAGTTTCAAATTTTGAACTTTATGGATTCAATAACAAATGATCATATGTTTAGACTTTTTGGAGTCCTCGAAGAATTATTACGAATATTCCTGTTGCCACAGATATATGTATATATTATTATTCAAATATAGCCGTCCGTTGTGCCCTTGTATTCATTTTACATTTTCTAGTATTTAGTTTGGCTTTGATACTACCAATGGCGGATCACGACTAACATTTTTGGTGGAGTACTTCGAGTACTACAGACAGCTCCCGGATGTAGGGGAAAAAATTGGGGAGATGCCTGATATTGAACTGAGCGGAATACGACGAAAAAAAAAACATTTCGTAATGCATATATATTCCTTTTTTTTAAGTTATTCTCCAAATGCATTGCTTAACAAAAAATTTCGGAAAGAAACAAACTGAAAAAGGTGTTTTTATCCTTTCTACTTCAATTCCGTATTTTGTCATCCACTAATAATTACCGATATATGTGTAGTATCCCTCGCATAATTGAATGAAATTTTGTTGTTATATGTTTTTTATAAGTACATAAGATATTAGATGTCATGGATATTGATACTTTAATGATAATTTCCATTTTTTTATATGTATTTGTGATATGGTTGTATTTGTATATGTATTTTTATATGTATTTGCGATATATTTGTTTTTGTGATATGGTTGTTGCCTGTAGCTGTTGGCTGGGATGTTAGTGATGACACTGCACCTAGTGCAGGAAGGGAATTGAAAGTGTGAGAATTAAGGAGGTGACCTACTTACTATGATGATAGGAAGGGAAGCTGCTGTCATTGCGGGCGGCCTTGATAAGTCACCCTCCCCCACCTTCTCTTGTGCAACAAGGTGTGGCCACAGGCCGGCTCGCCGGATGACACTTTATGGCACTGCTGGGTGAGCGCGGACGCAGTTGCCACCTTGAGACCTGGTCGACCTTCAGGACATCAGCGGGTGGAGGGAAAGGGTGAAGCGACGTGAAGTAGACTCATATCGGACGTCAAGGTATTGAGACGTGCGTTTCTCGGGAGCCTGAGTTACTGTAGGTCTCAGGGTGGATTAGCTGGATTGTACCCAAAATATAGTTTATGTGACTTAGAAGAATTAGAGGTCTGTGTGACCAGATATGTATCAAAGTCTGTGTGACCATATGAATTAAAAGCTGTGTAATTAACCACAATCAGTCTGTGTGACTAAAAGATAGCGAATCACTAGAAACGATAGCAACCTCCTAAGACGTATCCCAGCAACAGGAAGGCAACACTGATGAGAAGGATATAATAAAGCTCATGTTAAGTTAGCAACAAGTATCTTCTATTTATCCATCGATGAAAGGCGAATGCATCGCGGCGGAATAAGATTCCTCTCAAAGGTTGCGTAATATTGGGCGACTGTCAACGGGATCAACACTCAAAGACACTGGCACTGGATTAAATAATCCTCGAACCTTAATATATCAGTTCAGTTTTATTATAATAATAAGGTTACAAACAACATATATTTGTAATAATCTTATTAACCCAAGAGCATCTAAGCTCATGTAGGTTAATTTACAAATTATTTAAATACATAATTTTGGCAACACTGACACTCAACTTTACATAAAGAAAAAAATATACATACAAAAACAACACAGAATTTATAAAAACGAATTAATTTTTTTTACTTTAACACTGAAAACAGGCTGTCTGCATTTGTAATGGTCATTAGATAATTAGCAGTGAGAGATCTGAAATGCATAAAAATTAGTTTCATTTCGAATTATAATCGGTAAAGAATTAAAAATTTTAGGGGCCAAATAATCAAAGTGTTTGTGCATAATTTCTTTATTTGCAAGTGGTAACAGAAACCTTTTCACATTATCTCGCATAGAATAATTGTATAATGCAGCACTGCATTATTGTTTTTAAAGAAGTAATTTAATGTTCTATAAACAAATAAATGTCTCAGTGGAAATACACCTGAAATGGTATACTTACAAAAGATGGTAACAGTTTTATATTTATTTGGTAAAATTTGGAATATAAATTTATTTTGCATTGAGATTAGACTCCTTAATGATGAAATGTATGTTCCTCCCCAACTTGTAATACCATACTGTATAGCAGACTGGACCCAAGATTTGTATAACATTATTAACATTTTATTACTGAGGATTTTTTTTTAAATAATAAAATCTATATCACATCTGTCTAAGTGTGTTTGTTAGTTTTCCAATATGCATTTTCCAACTTAGGGAGCTATCAATATAAACGCCTAGGTATAGTAGACTTTGAACCTGATCAATTTCTTCACAGCAACAAGCTGAGTAATTATTGCATGAAAATGTATGCAATTTTAATTTAATCAAATTTGGATTGTATGATTTCTTTTTTAGGTTAAATAGAATATACTAGTCTTTTTCATATTTAAATGTAATCCATTTAAATCCAACCATTTCATCACACATTTTAGATCAGTGTTATGTTATAAAGGAGATTTTCCAGAGAATCAGCACATAAAGTTAATGATGTGTCATCTGCAAAAGTGTTACTATAGCTATTTATTTTTAATTTACATAGATCATTTATGAATATCAGAAACAAGGTTGGTCCCAGGACTGAACCTTGTGGTACGCCACATGAAATATGTTTTGGGTTACTAAGTGTATTAAAAAGACTAACACATTGCGTTCTGTGCTGTAAGTAGTCTTTAAACCATTTTAATACAACACCACGAATGGCAATATTTTCTAGTTTGCTAATTAAAATTTCGTGATCAACGGTGTCAAAAGCTTTCTCCAAGTCCATAAATACGGATAGAGTAAATTGATTATTGTCTATGGAATGAAACACCTTTGACGTATAATTCAACAATGCAGTTTCTGTACCTCTACCCTTCCTAAATCCAAATTGGTTTTCAGAGAGAAAATTTAAACTATCTAAAAAATTTATCAGTCTATTATTAACTAGTTTTTCTAACATTTTTGAAAATACTGGGAGAAGAGATATCGGTCGATAATTCTTAAAATCATTTTTATTTCCCTTTTTGTAAACTGGAATTACAATAGCTTTCTTTATTAAATCTGGAAAAGTGCCAGTTTCGAAGGATAAATTACAAATGTGAACCAATGGTTGAATCAAGTTAAAAGAACATTTTTTTAACAGCGATAATGGAAATATTGTCATACCCAGCAGATTTTTTACTTTTAAATCCTTTTATAATGCAATCAATTCCTTTCTACAAGTTGTAGCTAAAAACATGGATTTGACATTTTTACTCATATGGCTATTTTGATTTCTTACAATCCTATTCTTTGACAGATTTACTGCTATATTTACAAAGTATTCATTAAATTGGTTTGCCAATAACTTAGCATAGAAATTTTAAGTGCTGAACGTCCCCTACCCTTACCACTGAAGGCCAGCGAAGTGTTACATTAAATGAAGATAAGAGAGATAAGAGGACGCGAAAATTTTTCGTCTCCTTTCTAGTGTATGTGTCGTTTTTCTGCTGAGGTCCTGCCATCCTCTCAGATCCTTCTACTATGGCATATAAACTGACAGGCTCCTGTCAGACCTCTGTGGCAAGCAGCTGTTTGAGGGGGTATTTATTTATTTATTATTTTTTCTAGTGGCATTTTAAAAAACTATTCGTGAAAATTAAGTTTACTATATTTTTGACTCTGCTTTGATTATAAATTTACATTTCTTATTTTAAACTGAAGTATTCATTGTAAATTATCACTTGAAAAGTTGTCTCTTTCGGTTATATTTAAAATATGAATTTATTATATTGTTATGAATTTAAACAGATGAAAACTGAGCGTGACTTCTAAAGTATATTTATCAAACCAAAGTATGAATGAAGTAATTTATTACAAAGGCACAAAATCATGCAAATAAATGAATCTTATCTAAACACAAGTATTTCTCTTCCTCTTAGTATAAAGTCAAACCATAAAAAGAACGATTTACAACGTTTAACTAATTTTCAATGTTTAAACTACAGCTTTGTCAATATTCACCTCCTATGACAAAATAGAAACTATTGCCTTGTAACATTCAAACAAACCAATTTTTATTGAATTTTATTTGTGATACAAGACTACCTTAACAATACTTTACACCTTATAGATGTGACACATCTAACATTGATCTCCCCTGATAGAGGTCTCAAGAAGAAACTTTAGTCTTGATTCCCTTTCACCATCGGAACCAGGCTTCATCTTGAATCAAATAAGAGCAGTTTTCTTACGTAGCATCACACAACACTAATATAACACCCTATATCCTTCTTCCTTTACTACTCCACTATAGCTTTCGCTTTTTCCGCCTCAATTCTTGTTATTTATAGCATCTCTCCTTTCTAATCAGTTGATAACGTAATCGTCACGCTGAAGCATTCGCGAGCGTTCATGGCATATCTACCATATGTTCAATGTAGCAAGTTCATCTGCCGTCACAATATATACACCGAAGAGCCAAAACATTATGACCAACGCGTCTTTATGCAAATAGAAGCAACTGCAGGTAAACGACGGTGCTTGTGATGGTCATGAAAAGGTATAAATAATACCTGATACTCAGCTATGTTACTCAGTGTTATTCTTGTTCTTCAGATG
Source organism: Ryuthela nishihirai (assembly GCA_038380435.1). Taxonomy (NCBI): domain Eukaryota; kingdom Metazoa; phylum Arthropoda; class Arachnida; order Araneae; family Heptathelidae; genus Ryuthela; species Ryuthela nishihirai. The sequence continues at coordinate 2,936,141 of JAWZYU010000020.1, read as the reverse complement.
GGAAAGGCAGTAGACCTAAGTGAGTCTGACAAAGGCCAAATAGTAATGGTCAGAGCATTTCCGAGACGGCAAAGCTTGTGGGGTGTTCACAGTCAGCCATAGTTAGTACCTTCAAGGAGTTCAAGGAGGGAAAAACCACGAACTGCCGGCAAGCTGTGGACCGTTCATGGCACCTCAAAAAATGCTAGAGGCGAGTGAAGACTATCCCATATGTTACGAGCCAACAGAAAGGATACTGCAGCGCAACTTGCCCGTAATTTGAATGCTGGTGATGGGAGTAATGTGTCACAACACACAGTACATCGAACCCTGCTGGAAATGGGGCTGTGTAATCGCTCCTAGTGCCCATGCTGACCTCGGTTCACCATCGCAAACGCCTACAATGGACACGCAAGCATCCAAACTGGACCTTGAATGATTCGATGAAGGTAATCTGGTCCGATGAATCTCGTTTCCTGTTGCATGTGGACTGCCGGGTACGTGTGCATCACTTACCTGGAGAAGTGCTGGCACCAGTATGTACCGTGGGACAAAAACAAGCTGTTGGAGAAAGTCCACTTCGTACTTTCTCCAACGGCTATATAGTGTATATACACTGAAAGGTCAATTTGTTATGCACATCCACCTAATAATGTGTGAATACATATTTCGATCTCACAACAGCAGCAATACGTCATGGCAGCAGTGGTATTGTGGCACATTATTCCTGGACAGCTGTCCATAATGCACTGATAGTTGCTGGTGGTGACATTGGGCAATGTTCTGCTGGGAAACCCTGGGTCCACTGATTCATGTGCAGGAACTATGACATTTACCACCTACCTAAACATCATTGCAGAACAGGTACATTCTTTAATGGCAATGGCATACCCCTCTAGTAGTGCCTTCTTTCAGCATGATAATGCGCCATGTCACACTGCCCGGATTGTTCGAGAATGGTTTGCGGAACATGAGGAAGACTTTCAGACCCTGGCCTCCAAATTCACCTGAATCAATCCAATCGAGCATCTGTGGTTTGTGTTGGAACACCATATCGGATCTGCGGTGGCTCAACCAGGTAACTTACAAGAGTTAAAGGATCTGCTGGTAACGTGTTTTTACTAGATACCACAAGACACCCTTTAGAAATCTTGTAGCATCATGCCTCACTGGGTAAGAGTTATTTTGGTGGCACCTGGAGGACCAAAATCATATTTGACAGGTGGTCATAATGTTTTGGCTCTTCGGTGTACATAAAAACTATCCAGACACTCCTTCTGAGTAATTGATTCTCCCATACACGCCACAGCCATGGCCCAAACAGGTATAAAAGGACGCACGTGGCCTGAAAAACCATATAGACACGCAAGAACAGGAGAATAGTTCGTATGGCAGAGCTCAGTGACTTTCAACATGGCATGGTAATAGGTTGCCACCTTAGCAACAAGGCAGTTCGCGACATTTCGTCCCTCCTGCAGTTGCTCCAATCAACTATAAGTGATGTTATTTTGAGAAGTGGAAATGCCTAGGAACAACAACAGTGCAATCGCGATCTCGTAGACCATGTAAAATGACAGAGCGGGACCGCCAACTGCTGAAATGGGCATTGTGACAAAATCACCAGTTCTCGGTTGCAACATTAACCAGTGAGTTCCAAACTGCCTCTGGAAGCAATGCCAGCACCATGACAGTTCTTCGTTGTGCGAGCTGCAGAAAATGGGTTTCCATGCCGAGCAGCCACACACAAACCTACCATCAACAAGATCAATGCCAAGCGTCGGTTGGAGTGATGTAAAGCACGGCAACAGTTGACTCTTGAGCATGGAACTGCATTCTCTGGTATGATGAATCATGCTTCATCATCTGGCAGTCCAACAGACGAGTCTGGATATGGAGGATGCCAGGTGAACGCTACCAGCCTGACTGTTGTGATAACTGTGAAGTTTGGTGGAGGAGGCATCCTGCTCTGGAGCTGGTTTTCATGATTCGTGCTGGACCCTCTAGTTCCATTGAATGGTACTATGAATGCCACGCATATAATGACCTTCTCGACAATTCTGTCCATTTATGACAACAGTTGGGTGTAAAACCTTTCCTGCACCAACATGGAAATACCCCCATCCACAAAGCAAGGACTGTGCAGGAATGGTTTGATGAGATGGGTATGGAAGAACTTGATTTGCCTGCACAGAGCCCTGATCTCAACCCTATGGAACACCTTTGTGATGAATTGAAAAACTGACTGTGAGCCAGGTCGAAACGCCCGACATCAGTGACCGGTCTCATTAATGCTCTTGTGACAGAATTGCAAGCAATTCCCACAGCAATGTACCAAATTAAGTGGAAAGTCTTCCCCTCAAAATGGAGTCTGTGGTAGTAGACAAGGATGGACGAATACGATATTAATTGCTCTCCTATTTCCAAGAGATTGTGAATGAGCGAGTGTCTGGATACTTTTGATCATATAGTGTATATACACTGAAATGTCAATTTATTATGCATACCCACCTAATAATGTGTGAGTCCATATTTCGACCTCACAACAGCAGCAACACGTCATGGCAGCAGTGGTATTATAGCCCATGATTCCTGGACAGCTGTCCATAATGCGCTGAGAGTTGCTGGTGGTGAGTTTTGGGCTCGAATGTATTGCTCCACTTCGTCTCACAGCTATTCAATGGGGTTCAGATCCGGAAAGGGAAAGGTCAATTCTAGGGTTGTGAACAGTTTGGAATGCTCTTCCAACTAGTCGTTTGCCGAATTGGAGCGATGAGACAGTGCATTGTTGAAAGAAGCCATCCTGAAGTGGAAAAATGGACATACATGAGTGTGAAATGGTCGACGAGTACGTCCATATAGTCTTGTGCGGTAATGGTGGCCTCAATAAGTACAAGATACCCCAAGATGGCCCAAGTAAACATGCCCCAGAACATTACACCATTCCACTAAATTGTAACACCCTGATTTGACAGTTGGGGGTCCATGTGGTCTACACTACACATGCAACTCCATCAGCATGCTGATGTTGGAACCTCCATTCTTCTGACCAAGCTGCCCGTTTACAGTTTACCATGGTCCTTTGGTGATGTTCTTTCACTCACTGCGGCCTCATAGTCCGGTGATGTTCTTTCACTCACTGCGGCCTCATAGTCCGGTGATGTACTGTTAACAAGTGTACTCGATGTAGGCATTGGTTGCCATAGCAGAGTCGTGTCATCGTACATCGAATGGTCGTTGCACTAATCTTCATAGTTGCTCCATCACTGAATGCTAACTTAGTTATCAGCACTGCGTCCCTCCATTCTGACATTAAAATACAGGAGACCCAGAGCACACCTCGTACATCAATGGCCCAGTTATGACCACATATTCCTCGATGGCCACAGGTTTTGATGTTTTTTTTACTGGTATCGTCCCGTGGCCGAGTGGTTAGCGCGCTTGGCTACTGATCTAAGGATCTTACCCGGGGTTCGAACCCCGGGTAAGGCATGGATGTGTGTGCTGTTTTTCTGCTGAGGTCCTGCCATCCTCTCAGACCTTCTACTATGGCATATAAACTGACAGGCTCCTGTCAGACCTCTGTGGCAAGCAGCTGCTTGAGGGGGTATTTATTTTTTTTATTTTATACATGAGCAATCTTTTCACACGTGTTGGGTTAATTTACCTCTGAGTGGAACTTTTTTTGAACACAATGAGCTAATTGGCCAGGTCACAAGGAATCCGAGGGCTCAGAGAAGGTTGAGGGACGGGACCCACTGGCCACTGTCAAGGCCAAACATCGTGTTCTTTAAGTGCAGAGGATAAGATTCTCCCACGCACTGAGCCATGGTTTAAAGTCCCATCCGATGGATGGCGGCCTTTCTAAGCCTATCGGTGTTTCCCGATTACTGACGGCAGGGTGAGGACACTTAAAATAACCACTGTAAAAGAGTCACAATATATTTATTCCTGTTGAAGATATTGTTACAAATTAAATGGATGAAACTGAGCGCGAGTTCAAGTAAATAGTATATAGCAATGATAAGTTTAAAACAATGTAATTTATTACAAAAGTATGGATAAAATCATTTATACAAACTGAATTCAACTAGTGTTTTATCATATATGTGAGCAAATCTACAATCTATGGAGGAAAACCTTACCAAATCTTACAAACAACTAAATGTAATATAAAACCAGCTCTGTCTACTCGACTAACATATTACCTCTTCATTTTGATTACATTCATTTCTCTTGTATAACCTTCACTTCCGCATAACAATCCTTTGTCTTTTTTTTAGATAGATAATTTTTATTTCGAAAAATGTTTTACAGTATACAAAAACTTTTGTCGTCACATTGAATGTAATACACAAAAAAACGAAAACAACTCAAAACAAAAAATTTCTAGTAATCCAGAAGTCTGAAAGTCAGAATGGAAGAAACATTTAATATCCATGTTACATATAAATAGTTCTAGTAGTTTAATGCAAAAAAGTTTCCACATCAATCTTACTAGTTTTACTAATAAAATTCTACACTGATCAACTCTTTTAACATCCCGCGCACTCACCATGTAAAATACTTCTTCCTTAGATTATTTTATACTAAATTTCCTTTTGCACACCAACTGCGTTTCATAACAAAACTTTATTCTTTATTTTTCAGTTAGTTTTTCTCCGTTCGAAATCGCTTTTGACGTAACTCTCACGCGAGCGTTCATGACGCGTTTATCACAAATTCATTGTAGCACATTCATCTGTCGTAACACTATGTGTACATGTGCTGTAATTCTTAAACACTTTTTTAAAAGGGATTACAAAATAAACTTAGATTTCGCGATTAACACCCGGGGTACGTGGCAATTATTACTGCCAAGTCCCAAAGTTTAGCAGTAGCTACGGTAAACGAAACAGGAAATATACAGTTTCTCTTATTTTTAACTCTTTACCTAGAGAACTATGTATCATCCATCCTTAGGCAATCAAAACTTAAATCTGAGACCAAAATTGGCTTTTGAAACGTTAAAAGTATAAAAGTGCCCTTTCCTAATTTAAAATTAATTAGCATTATATGATTAATATTATATAGATTATATAGAATAGTAGATAAAATAGCAGATATATATGTCTTGTCGGTGTGTGCTGGATTCTTCTCGAACCCTCTGGAGCCATATGTGTACGATGGTGCTAGGATTGTGGCCAAAATGGTTGGCCACATCTCTATACGACAAACCAGCTTCTCTAAGGCCGACGATTCTTCCATGCTCAAAGTCTGTTAAGTGTTGGAACGGCTGGCGACGTCTGCGTAAGGGGCAGCTTTAGCGGTTCAGGAACATTTCCGCCGCGTTTGTCAACCACTGGAGCTTTGGTTGCCTTTATCTGCGTTTGACTGCTTCGCACCTGGGACTTCAGCTCGAGCCTGTCCAATGGTTTCGATCGTCTGGCAAACCTAATCATTTCCATATAATACCGCTTCCCTGAAATTCGTCGCATTTGCATAACTTTTTGCAAGTGTTGCATTTTATTATTTCCTGTAGTGTATTTGTAACTGCATATATTTAACGTTTCCTGCGGATAAGCTACATCAAACTTCGCGGGGATTTTATTAACATTGTTTCTCAATTAAAGTGTATCTTTTATTTTCTCTATTAACTATATGTGCTATTTGTAAGGAGTCTGTGTGCAGCATTTATTCTTACAGTCAAGATCTCAGAGTTTTCTACGATCAACTCTGCATACGTAAATCCAAAGGAAATTCTTTTATTTTTATTCGTGATTAATTTTGGTCTGGCAGTTCTTCAGGTGGCCTAATGGACGAACTTCCCCTGGTTACTATATAGATCTGCATAAACTAGAGAAAAAATGAGTTATCAAGCAATATCATAAATCTCCGACGACAGAAATGGGCGAAAATCATGTATATTATGTAATATACGACACAGGATTGAACCATGGCCAGGATTGAACCATAAAAGCACGCGTTTCAAACCTATTTTGCAGCTCTCCTGCGAAGTGGAGTTGTGGAGAGGGGAGTTTTCTTTGGCAGATCTACAAAGCATCATTATCGGAAGGAGTATGGTAAGAAGCTGTAGGTCAGCGCGAAGCAGGCCAAATTCCATTACATGTTGCCAGATGGCTTAATTGAGTCCTTCAATAGTTCAAAGACTTTAGTACGAATTCGAATAAAGACAGAGTGCATCCAGACGATTCTCTAGTGAACAACGACTGGCAACAGCCAACACTTACTAGATAGAAGGACAGATGGCATCCAGACGATTATCTTGTGAACAACGACTGGCAACAGCCAACACTTACTAGATAGAAATATAGAGCGCTTCGAGAAGTTTTTCTAGTGAATAACGACGGGCAACGGCTCACTTACTAGATAGGAGGACAGAGCTCATGCTACGACGATTCTCTAGTATAGGGGTTCTCAACGTCGGGTAGGTGGTAAATTTTTTTGGGGTACGCCGTGAGAGCTCAAACGTTGCTAGATCTAGTAACAAAGTAAAAATAACCATTGTTATAGTATTTGAGAACCACTGCTCTAATGAATAACGATGGGCAAGGATAACACTTTCTAGATAGAAGGACAGAGCGATCCTGATGACTCTAGAGTGAACAAAGACGGGCAACAGCTAACACTTACTAGAGAGAAGGATAGAGTCACTAAATAGGAGGACAGAGCGCATCGAGACTATTCTCTAATGAATAACGACGGACAGCGGCTAACACTTACTAGATAGAAATATAGAGGGCTTCGAGAGGTTTTTCTAGTGAATAACGACGGGCAACGGCTCACTTACTAGATAGCAGGACAGAGCTCATGCTACGACGATTCTCTAGTGTAGGGGTTCTCAACGTGGTAAATTTTTTTGGGGTACGCCGTGAGAGCTCAAACGTTGCTAGATCTAGTAACAAAGTAAAAATAACCATTGTTATAGTATTTGAGAACCACTGCTCTAATGAATAACGATGGGCAAGGATAACACTTTCTAGATAGAAGGACAGAGCGATCTTGATGACTCTCTAGTGAACAAAGACGGGCAACAGCTAACACTTACTAGATAGAAGGATAGAGTGCATCCATATGATTCCCTAGTAAATAACAATGTCAACGGCACAACAGAGCGCAACCAAACGATTCTCTAGTGAATAGAGACGAGCAATAGCTAATACTTACTAGATAGAAAGACAGCGCATCCAGACGATTCTCAATAGAGGAACAACGGGCAACGGCTAACACTCACTAAATAGAAGGATAGAGCGCATTCAGAGAACTCTCTAGGGAACAACGACGGACAATGGCTAACTGCGAATCGGTTATTGATTCAATAGATTTTTCAAGTTGAGCTTTTTCCACATCTTCATATAAGCCTTTGCTTGAAAAATTGTTGAACCTAACGGAATATTAAGTTGGGCATTAACTCCAATAAAAATATTTAGACGTCTCCCCATTTCAATTACTGGCTTGACACTAGTTAATTTTGTTGCCTGCAGTGGATCAGCTAACTATTCCGCTGCTAAAACTGATTCTTTATTTTTGTTTAAAATTTTTCTTACTGTGTATATTTATAGTCCTAAATTATTGCACAGATCGACTTGCAGTTCACCAGTACAAACTCTTTTCAAAACTTCTAATATAGCTGCTAAACTCAGACTTTTCCTTTCTTTCTTACCGATACTAGAAGTTGATACTCTTGCACGCTTATCACCCTTTGTCACAACTTAAAGAACTTACTTACTATTTACTTATGTTGAAAAAAGCGCTAGAAAACACGTTACATGCGAAGCAATCCATCCTGATCCAGGGGAGTAGCGAAGGACTATGGTTGGGGGGGGGGGGAAATATAAAACTTTCCAGCTCGAAAATCAAATCTTGCCAACTGAGAAAATAATGTCTCTGTCTGGTTCGTACCTAGATTTTCACTCCGTATGGGGGTAATTTTCACAACTCTACTGCATTTTGCCATTTGACTTTTGACTTCCATTTTTGCCAACTGGCCATAATTTTTCAGAAATAATCCCAATATTTACAACTCGCCTGAATTGTAGCAAGTCAGTGTGAATTTTCTCAACTCTCCTTGATTTGGCCAACTTTCCTGAATTTCACAAAACCGATCCCAATCTTTACATCTCTCCTAAATTTGCCAAGTCACTTCAAAATTTTCAAACTCCCCAAGATTTTGCCAAGTTTTTTCGATTTTGTCAACTCTCCTTAATTTCACAAACCCAATCGCAATTATCACAACTCGCCTGTATTTTACAAGTGGATTCGAATTTTGCCAAGTCCCCTACATTTTGTTAAGTTTCCTCAATTTTTCCAACATTCCTTAATTTCTCATAACAAATCCCAAATTTCACAACTCGCCTATATTTTACCAAGTGGATTCGAATTTTGCCAACTACTCTAGATTATGCCAACTCACCTAGATTATTCCAACTTGCCGTAATATTAGAGAAAAATCGCAATTTTTACATCTTCCCTGAATTTACCAAGTCACTTTGAATTTTATCAATTCTCCTTAATTGCACAAGAAAGGTACAATCTTCACAACTTCCCTGTATTTTACCAAATGGCTTCAAATTTTGCGAACTTCCCTAGATTTTGCCAAGAGTTCTCGATTTTTCCAACTCTCCTTAATTTCATAAAACCAATCCCAATTTTTACAATTCACCTGTACTTTATCAAGTGGTTTCCAGTTTTGCCAACTTCCCTAGATTTTGCCAAGTTGCCTCGATTTTGTCAACTCTCCTTAATTTCACGATAACAATCCCAATTTTCACAACTTGCCCATATTTTACCAAGTGTATTTGAATTTTACCAACTCGCCACCTTCACACTCGCTTCACAATTTTACAGAAAAAAAATCACGTTTTTACATCCTCACCTGATTTTTGCAGTCACTCTCAATTTTGCCAACTCCCCCAAGATTTGCCAAGTCTCCAAGATATTGCGAAGTTGCCTCGATTTCGACTTTTACATCTCACCTGAATATTGCCAACTCCCTACAATTTTCCCAAGTCACTTCGAATTTTGCCAACTCTCCACGATTTTGCGAAGTCACTCCGAATTTTGCCAACTCTCCACGATTTTGCGAAGTCACTCCGAATTTTGCAAAGTGACCCTAGATTTTGCCAACTCGCCATAAGTTTACAGAAAAAAATCCCAATTTTTACATGTCACCTGAATTTCGCCAAATCACTCCAAATTTTGTCAACTCCCCAAGATTTCACCAAGTCACTCGGAATTTTGCCAATTCCCCAAGATTTTACCAAGTCACTCGGAATTTTGCCAACTCCCCAAGATTTTGCCAAGTTGTCCCGATTTCTGCCAACTCATCTGTATTTTACTAAGTGGCTTCGAATTTTGCCAACTGCTCTAAATTTTGCCGTCTCTCCATTTTCCAAACTGCCCTAGATTTGCCAAGTTGCCTCGATTTTGACAACTCCTCTTAATTTCATAAAAAAAAATTACAAATTTTCACAACACACCTAGATTTTACGAAGTTCTTCGAATTTTTTCAACTCCGAGTTACTTTGGGGGGGGGGGGGGGTGAGAGTTTTCGGGGTTCAGAGTGACTTTTCAAAAATCAAGTGAGGATGTAAAAATGTGATTTTTTTCTGTAAAATTGTGGCGAGTTGGCAAAATCAAGTTACTTTGAGCGTTGTAACGAATTAGCTCTTAGCGAACCGCGTTATAACGAGGGATTACTTTCTATGGTTGGTTACGCATTTTAATAATGCCAGGAAATATCTTGCAAGGTTAATTTATAAGCTTCACATCTTGTAAGGTTAATTATATACCTGGATATATCTTCAGTTTGCCAAGAATGAAGAATTGTTCAAGAAATGGCAGAAAGCTTCTCCAAGGGATCACTTCCAAACTACATCATACTAAGATAAGCTTCGTCTTTGGCAAACGTTTTTTTTTAATATATTTTTCAGGTTATTTTTTAATTTCCGAAGAAAGAATCTAAGTAGCGAATATTCCCTGCTACTACTCTTGTTAGTGTAGGTATAATGTTTCTCAGCAGCTGCGTGCAAGGTCGTACCCCCTTTCCCGCCTCCCCCCTGTATTCCGTCTCTTCTTTACGAACTTTCGAACTTGTAGACCGGCTTCCAAATCCGAAACAGGAATCTTCGCATAATCCTATTTTAGCCCCATATATGTGGTTGACACTAAGTATAAATTTACGGATAGAACCGGATATCGTTTCCGGCGCATTATCGCAATCTCGTTTTCAAAGAAAAGGGAAGTTTTTTGTTTACCTACTATTTCGTCCTGAAAACTTTCAATTTTAACTAATGGGTGATGCGGAGGGAAATGCCAATAATAGTATCTTATTAGTACTTATATAGCATATAAAACATTTGTCTTTTATTCCTTCAATTTAAAAAAGTTGCTTTTCTAAGAACCCTCTGAGAAAAGCGGACAGAATGTTGTTGTCAGTGGAAAATATCTTGACACTCTACTACAGAAATTGTAAATTTCCAGGTAAACAGATCACTTGCAACGTTCATTAAGTTTTGCCGTTTCCATATTTAGTGACCTATAACGATGTAAATTAAAATTAACTAAGGATTTGAAATGCGAATTACAATATTTCATTAGTACCAATCCAAGTAAAATTTCGAATCATATGTTAAAACAAAAAAGTTGCGTTTCCCACCCACCCTGTATGTAAAGGGTCAACTCATTGGTTTCTATGGAAACCCATTGTTACCAATGAAATCTTCATGACCGTCACATTCTGCCAACAAAATTTCAGAATTCTAGTATAAATACATCTTTTGCAATATTAGTTTAAATTTTTGAAAATTTTCACCGTTAGAGGACGCAATTTTAGCTTTCGGGGGACTCGAATAATGCGAATCTTAATATTTCGTGCATCTAGCTAATTGCAAAAGAATTTTTAATTTTTCTCTAAAACCGAAAATATTTGATGTCTACAGACAGACGGATAGAGAGAAGACAAAGTGAATGACAGTTAACAGAGGTGAGGTTTCTGCAGCAGATTCAGCTTTGCAATTACTGCCACACTCCAAATGGGCTTTAATCATTAAAAATAAGGGATACTTTGGAGATAGTAGAGAGAATGAACAGGTGGAATGAGAAAATGGGCTTTTGAAGCATTGCATTATAGTGGAACATAATGGGCATAATGATACCAATGAAATTGGCTGTTGATTACATTACATGGAATAATCTCTTATTTATTTACTGATAACGAATGGTGTATAGGAAAATATTTATCAGTAATAAGTAACCTGAAAGGAAAAGTGAATTTTTTGAAAGGAAGTTATTCTAGTTGCATCTTTTCAACGTATGGAAGGATAAATTTTGGCATAAACTGATTTATAAGGTAAATGAATTCAAATTTTTAGAATACGATTTTGTTTTTGGTAATCTGTGTGCAGAGAGTGACTAGAGGAACTTTGCATTTCAAAATTTGTTATTTTATTTCGAACAGCAACAGAAAAAATATTCTTTGGAATGGAGAATATTTTTAAGTGAACTAAGCTGACTAGTAATTCTGTTATATAGTTTTAATTCAGTTTTTTTTCCCCTCGGCAAATCACACATCGAGACATGTAGCACTAGTTTACAGTTATTGAAGCGTCACTCTGATCGTTTAACATATTTTTGTTTTTCAGAATGAAGTTCAACAAAGAACAACTAAGACTTGACATAGAATTAAAATGAGTACATAAGAGATTCGCTGTCTCCGAGGTGTGTGTGATAAGACAAGTCCGTACAAGATTTAGATACTGTGGATGTTGGTGTAATGAACACAGCAGAGACAAATGCAATCAGAAGATATTATCGTATTCTAAAATTCATTACGTCTGAGCTGTGTTATTAATATCTGAATTGAATTGAAAAACGTCACACCTGATTGGAAGATCCTTCTTCAGACTTTCCCATTTTTGGATTTTGTAGAAATATATAATCATATTTTTTTAATAAGTAATTTTATATTTTTTAAACTTTTTTTGAATAATTTTTCAAATAATTTATATATATATATATTTAATAGTTTTTTTATTTTTAAATTTAAATTTCAATTAAAAAATTCTACTTTTTTTTCAAGTAAGTTTTAAAGTTTTTTTTGGTTATTTTTTGTTATTTTTTTTTAAATTTCTCATAACAAATTCCAGAGATTAGTTTCAAGGAAGAAGTGAAGAATAAAACGGAAAATTAAAATTTGAGTTTTAAAAATTGGATAATTTAAAAGTGAGTCAATAGTGAAATCCGAAATCCTATACTTTCCAAGTTGTTAAAAAGTTTTTCACTTTGGGAAGAAAATTTAGTACAGTTCAATAAAATAAGATTGGAATTTTCAATTAAATTACAAGATGTGCAATTTGGAGAATCACTGATTTTTAAATAAAATTTTGATTTGTTTAATAAGATTGTGTCTGTTCTTAGTCGTAAAATAATTTTATATTCTTGTCTAGAAAAAGGTAATTTTAAAATATAGCTAATATTTTTTGATAAGTTATATCTAAAGTTTGGTTTAAAAAATGCATCATGCAGTTGAAAATTTCTTTCAGTAAGGTTAAATTCCAATAGTTTAAGATCTTTTTTAATTAATGTAAAAAATCTGAATACTGCTACGATCGTAGTAAAAGAGTGTGCATTTACTACGATCACTTTTAGCAATTCTATCTACCTCTTCATTTTCTTTAATACCAGAGTGACCTGGAATCCAGTTTATATTAATAGTATTATTGTCGGTTTTAAAATTTGCAGTATTAAGTTCAAGTATGGTGTTGATATAATAATTGTAGGAAGAATGTAGAGGTTCTTGCATTAAAGATTGAATGGCTGCCTTGGAGTCAATAAAAATAGCAATTTGTCTATTTTTAATATTGTCCAAAAGCCATTTAAATGCAGCAATAACTGCATAAATTTCTGCATGTAAAATAGATGTAAAATCTGGAAATTTAAAAGCCATAGAAAAATTAATTGAAGGAATGTAAACTCAGCAGTGGCTTAACCAGTTTCTTGAATAACAGACCCATCTGTGTAAATTTCTAAGAAGTCATTAAATTTCTCAAGTTTAAAAATGTAAAATAGTTGAGTAATGACCTCAATAGAGGAATTGTGCTTAGAATTTAATAGAGGTATATCAGGATTATATTCAGGTGAATAAAAACACCAATCTGCTAGGAGACCTGGTATGTCTCCTCGAAGATCATCTTTAAAAGGTTTTTTAAAATATTCAATTAATATAGGATTTTTTTTAATTAATTTATAAAAAGATAATCTCTTGAATTTTAGATAAAAAGGATGATCTGGAAGTTTAAGAAGCAATTTCAGATAATATTTTAGAATTAATATTAAATGTCTAATTTCGAATGGAGGAAATGCTGTTTCAGCCAAAAGGGCAAGAGTAGGACAAGAGTTTGGCAATCCCAAAGCACTTTTTAAACATTTATTCTGAATAACATTTAATTTTTTAGTTTGTTAATGCATGGTTTATCAATTAAGTTCAAGGCCATACTCCATTTTGGCTCTAATTAAGTTTTGATATAAAGTAATTAAACATTTTTGATATGTCCCTTCTTTTTCAAAAGCAAAAAAATTGAATATATTTAATAGTTTGGATCCAGAAGAATATGCATCTTCCAAATGTGTATTCCATAATAATATTGAATCCAAGTAAAAACCAAGGAGTTTACATTGTGTAACCTGAGTGATTACACTTGAATTGATTTTTAATACAAATTTAGGTGAAAAATATTTTGATTTGTAAAAATGGATACAGTAAGTTTTATTAACATTAATAATTGTTCCATTTTTCCCAATATTTAATAATTTTATTTATTTGGTCTTGTAACTTTTACTGCAAATCATATTCATTTTTATCAGATGTCCAAAAAGTAAGATCATCTGCATAACCAGTAAAGGTAAAATTTCTGTCAAAATTTTTTTAATATCATAGAGATAAAAGTTAAATAAAATAGGTAAAAGTGTAGATCCTTGAGCTAAGCCCTGTGAAATATTATATTTTTATGATACAAAAGAGTTTAGCTTAACTCTTAATTTTCTATTTTTTAAATAGTAAAACAAGAATAAAATTAAATTGCGATCAATTTCTAGCTTTAAACAATTTTAGAATTAAATAGTCAATTGACACAGTGTCAAAAGCTTGTGACAAATCTAACGATACAGCAAGTAAAATGTTTTTCTTTTTATTAGCAGGGTAAATATCTGAAAGTAATAAAGATATACATTCTTTAGAAGAGCGGTTCTTTCTGAACCCGAAAAAAGTTTTGGAAATAAATTCTTTGATTCTAATTGCCAATTTAATCTTTTAAAAATAATTTTTTCAAAAAGTTTAAAAGTGTTGGACAGTAAGGAAATTGAACGAATAGAATTTAAGTCTATAGGTATTTTGCCAGGTTTTTGTATAAAGATAACTAAAATTTCTTCCCATGACGGAGGAATTTCATGTGAGGTCCAGATCTGACTAAAATGTCTAATAGTTTTTCCTTCCATAAAAATGGAAGATTTTAAAAAAATTTATTAAGAATCTGATCTGGTCCTGGAGCAGATTTTAAATTTAGTCTGTTAATTGCTCTATCTAGTTCAGAGAAAGTAAATGGAAAGCTGACCTCTGTATTTACAATTTTGAATTTATTTATCTGTTGTTTTAAAAGGTTTTGTTGCTTAATATCTAATGGAGAAATTGGTTGAACAATTTTTAAGTTTTTTGCAAAAACGTCTGTGGTTTGAGCAATAGTAATTTTATGTTGTACATTATATTGTGCTATAGATAAAACTTGTTTTTTTTTTTTCTTTGAAGATGCTTTTAAAGATCTTCCAGAAATTTTGTCCTGGAGTAAAAGTTGTTAACTGAGATGTAAATTCTTTTCAGTTTTCTCTATAGGAAGTTTTTAATTTTTTTCTTACTTCTGCCTTAATTTTTTTTAAAATCATTTATGTCTTGAAAAGTTTTAGTTCTTTTAGATTTGTTTTCGGCTTTCTTACGAATAGCCACAAGTCTATTCATATACCAAAAGTTTCGTTTAAGTTTTGGTATTTTATTTACTATAGTTTTGAAGGCAGATTCTGTGTGATCAGCAATAAAATTAAAAAATCATCATAGTTAAAATTATCAGAAGGAGGTTGAGTGCTCTCAAGTATATTGTTGAAAGAAATCCAATCGTTTAATAAAATATGTTGTTTAAATTTTAAGTATAACCTTGAGGATAAAAGAATCTGATAATGGTCACTGCCCTTTGTGTCAGGCAACAGTGACCATTCAAATCTATCAAAAAGTTCAGGATAAATCAATGGAAGATCAATTATAGATTGATTGTTAGCTGGATTTTCATGTGTAGTTTCCTTATTATTTAATAAAATAAAATTAGAATTTGTAATAAATTTAGATGAATGCACTCCAGCAGGATTATTAATATAAGAATGCCAAAGGGCATGGTGTGAGTTAAAGTCACCCACAATTATTAATGGTTCATTAAGTTGAGAAATAATTTCATTAAAATATTTTTCAGCTATGGTTAAGCAAGGATTGTAAATATTTATGATAGTAAATGTAAAGTCATTAATTAAAATTTGTAAAGTCAAAAGTTTTAAATAATGCATATCATATTTAAGATAAATAATTTTGTGATTAATATTTGATGAATTAAAAATCCTACTCCACAACTACTGTGTGGGGAAAAATTAAAGTAAGAGATGAAATTAGGTATAGAAATATGTTTTTCGGTCTTAATTTCTTGAATAGCAAAAATATTTATATTATAATATTTAGCAAATAAGATGACTTCCTCCGTTTTAGAGATTAAACCCCTACAATTCCATTGTAGGAGGTTTACTTTATTATGTTTTGAATTGCAATAATATGTCCATTATTAGTTTGTACACTTCTTCAGTTGGACATATAAATTTGAGTAAATGAAACACTAAATCAATAAGCAGATTGACAGTCACGTTTTCAGATTTCAGTTCCTTTGCAATTGTATTTGGCGATAGTGTGTGTTTGGTTTTGTTAGTTTGCACATTTCTATTAGCGAGTTTTTTTTTTTGGTAACAGTAGCATATGATGGAGAGTTCAAAATATCATGCTGATTGTGTAAAACAGTCCGTCCAGAGCATACGTTTCCTTAGAAGTAGAAGGAAGTGACAGAATTTTATCAGTTTTGTCAGAGTCAACAGCGTTTTTCTTTTCCGACACAAATCGTTTTTTTCTATATGATTATATGAATCTAGTCCGTACAAAAGTTCACTGTTAATAAATTCAGTCGTATGTAAGGTTCCTCAGTCCCTTCACAAAATTAGTCAAAATATGAGAGTCATATTCATGTGAGTTGAAAACGAACAAAAGTTGACGGATTGAAAGTGGAGTTTATGCGGACCTGAGAGTGCGCTCTTGTTTCCCGGACCTGAGAGTGCGCTCTTGTTTCCCGGACCTGGTTGAACTCTTTCTTAGCTAAGCTGAAGGCAGAAATCCAACTGCAGTGCATCCGATTTTGAATTCTCATAGCTCTACATGCATTTTTTTTTAAATTGACAACCAAAATATATTGCTGGATGTCCACCGCCGCAATTTGGACAGACAAAATCAGTATTTTTGCATGTTTTGTAGCAGTGAGGTCCACTACAACGTTTACATCGTATCCGACTCCTACAACTGGTGGCAACGTGGCCCCATCTCCAGCAGTTACTACACATAGCTTGGCGATCCAAAATGTTCCTTCACATAAAAATTTGAGAATCCAATGTTTACGTTTCTTGGAAGTTTATTTTTGGTGGAATATATTACCACATTTTCTGTAGGTTGTTTTAAATACCCATCATTGGAGTTTGGTAAATATCTATACATGCGTCTTACACGATAAACATCATAAACTTTAAGACATTGCAAAAGGTAGTCATCGCTATATTTCAATTTAACGTTAACAAGTAGTCCCATAGAAAGGTCCTTATCTGGGAATCTATATGAAATTTCTACACCAAGTATGTTATTAACATTTTTAAGTTTATCTAAATCATTTTCATTATCGGGGAAAACAATTACGTCTCCTTTTCTGGTAAACGACCCTTTATATCTTTGTTAAGAGTTTTATAAAAAAAAAAAGTCAGTCACCTTTTCATCATCTAAGCCAACTAATTTAGTGTTTTCACTTTAGAAGATAATGGCTAGTTCTTTTTCTGTCTTCTTCGGGATGGTAAGTTAGTTGTTTCTTCATCAGTCACAAAGTCTTCGTCGTTGGAATCGCCGTCATCAGAGGAGGCATCCAGTTCTTGGCACAAATCGGGATTTTGTAGATTTTTACGAGTTTGAGAATTCTTTTCACCTGGGGTAGTGGTCTTCTTTTTGGAGTTTCGTGCGTATTAAAAATGTCACTAATTTCCAACACATCATTTAAATCACCAGCAGAATATGACTTATGTTCACTGGCTAATTGGGATTTGTCAACATGTTTGCACAGTTTTTTGATTGTCCCTGTTCAGAGGACTTTATAGGAATTCCTTTAGTTCGTTTCATTTTATTATTCAAATTATTCGTTTTCTTCTTGCCGCCCATTGAGAAATGAAGCACATCACAAACGTCAAAACATTAAAGAAGGCACTCATCAAATCTAATCAAAAGCCGCAATACCACTCATCAAACTGTAGACACAAGCAGGAACCAAAATTTAACCGACCGATCACGCCAATAGCTCGAGGCGGAATCCCCTCAGTAGGGGGAAAATGAGAGTTCTAACTCAGAGTCGGATCAATATTAATCCTATGGGATCCGCCTCCATGTGTTTCAAAGCGGACGTGGGCCTTTTCGTCACACATACAGGTCATCAATACATATTTCCCCTCAATAATTTACATAATTACAAAAAATTTATTTTTAAATCAGAGATTTTTTTCTTTTCACCGATTTTCTTTAATTAATTTATTTTTTCATTTTTAACCAATAGCATTATTTCTTTCATTTACTGCGGGATAGCCTTTTAAATCAGTTTCTGTGGGATAGTCCTTCTTCTAGTATAAATACGACATCCATCAGTCAGAATCCTCATTTTGTTGTCAGACCAAAGAATGTATAAGATAAAGAAGTTCATCTTTGACAAAGCGTAAGTGGCGACCTCAAGCGGTGTTTCGATTCCTGTCGTGCATTTGATTACACTGAGAAACAAACATTAAAGGGGCAAATGAACTATGCATAAAAAATTTATATTTAAAAAGAGGAAAAAAAAACCAACTGTTTTTGAAAAAAAATAATAATATCGTGATTTTAACAAAGGTTTATTTTCTCCATTGGAATCATTTTTTGTTGAACCAACAGTTATAAATTAAACGAATAGAGAATATTTCAATTAAGCCTGAAGTCTATTTATACAATAAATTATTACAATTAGAAGCTCTCTAGGTACTATACAAAACAGGGAACAGAACTGATATTAATATATTCTATAATTTATTAATTTGTAATTCCTACGTAGGAAAAGCGAAGAGAATGGAAGCTGACGGTATTACAGAAGTGTTCGTCCGCTGTAAAGTTCGTTTCACCCCTACGCCAAATGCACGATACTCGATTTTACATTAATCTCTATGGAAGCTGAACTTCTTCTACCTCCACATTCTTTGGTCAGACGTTGATAGTGACAGTTCTCTGCTGCTGCGTCGCCGTGATTTTTTCAACTGTTAGTAACAGTTCTCGACGTCCTCGTATATATAAATCAATTATCTAACAAGTCACTGCTTCATAATGTATCCATGTGATATATGTGAGAAGGCTTTCCTTCATCAGACCCATCTCATTCGTCATAAGAGAAATCATGATGGAAATAGCCTGTTTAAGTGCTATCAATGCGAATCGACATTCTCATTGAGAATGTGAAAACTCATGAATCGACATTCATCATGACGTCGACGGCATGAGTTAACCCACACCTCCAGGAAAACCTATAAATGCGAAGAATGTGCAATGGAGTTTGGAAGAAAAGACAAACTTTTACGACTTCAAAGAAAGCCACACATTAATAAGCGAAAACGCTCTGAAGATGAAAGGATTCCCCAGAAGAAACAAAAACCAGACCCTGAAGACCCCTGTCAGTTTACAGAAGAAATGAAAAGGACCCTGTAACACATAAACTGATGGCAACGGAAGAAACATCTGTTGACCTCATCTTTTTCCTCCAGTCCTTGCGGGAGTCACTCGTAACACATCTGAAAGAAGAATTGACCTCGAAAGGTAGCATTAAATGGTACCTTGCTGTACAAGTGCGCTTCAGGCAAAAAGTTCCCCCTTCTACCTTCGAACGCTGCAACCCCATTTTTCCGAAGTAACTGTGTCACAAGTCTTCCTACATCATCCCTAAACAGAGAATTGGATTCAGCGTATAAGAAGATTAAGGCCTCATTTGAAGAATTTGAAGGAGCACATAGTGGATGCATACTGGATGCCGTACTCCACGCTGAAATGAACATTGGAAAATATACCCCCTCTTGCAAAGTCTAGTTATATCCCTACCCCAAGAGAATTACTATTAAAACGTGCTATTGTTAATGTATGTAATTCTGACCAAAAATGTTTTGTATGGTCTGTTTTAGCCTCTTTATATCATGCACTGAATGCCTTAACACTGAACTCCTTAACAAATGAAAACTGAACGCCTTAACAAAAAACATTTAGGAAACACTGAACGCCTTAACAAATATAAACATTTAGAAGAAAAATTAAACACATCTGGCCTAATTTTCCCTATAACAATAAATCAAATATCAAAATTCGAAAAAATGAACAACATTTCTGTGAATGTTTTTGGATATGAGAAAGAGGTGTTCCCACTCTACATCACACCATTCAGATTTACAGCGCACGCAAATCTCCTACTGTTATCAGATGGTGAATGGAAACATTATTGCTCCATTAAGAATATGAGAAGACTTCTCAGTCCTCTCACCAAACATAACGGTGTAAGTTTCTACTGTGATTACTGCCTTCACCGTTTCGCAAATGAATCACTCTTGAAGGATCATATCCCCTATTGTCAAGAACATGGACCCCAGAGAGTAGAATTCCCAACTGAAGAAGAGAAATGGCTGAAATTCACAAATTTCAAGTTTCAGCAGCCCGTTCCATACGTGATTTATACCGACTTTGAATCATTCCTAGTGAAATTGGACACTTGTATGCCTAACCCTGAAAAATATCTCACCACTATCACAGTAAATCATGAACCCTGTGGATTTGCATATCTTGTTGCTGGACCTGAGGCGGCAGCTATAAACCTCCAGTAATTTATAGAGGCCCTAATGTAGCAGAAGAATTTTTAGAAAGTTTGCTTAAAGAAGACATCAAAAATTTACTGTCGATGATAAAGTCAATGCAACTCTCGAATTATGAAGAGAAACTGTTTCATATTTGTATGCGTGCCCTAGGAGCAGATCGTGTGAGAGATCATGATCATATAACAGGTAAATTCCGAGAAGCTACCCATAATTCCTGTAATCTGAACTTTAAGTTAGCCGATAGAATTCCAGTCATCTTTTACAACCTCAGAGGATATGATAGCCATCTTATTATGCAAGGAATCGGCAGAATCAAAAACAAGAAAATTAGCTGCATTCCCAATAACATGGAAAAATATATAGCCTTCTCCCTGGGTACATTACATTTTATAGACTCCTATCAGTGTTTAAGCACATCTCTTGAGAAGCTAGTAAATAATTTATCACCAGGTGAGTTCTATATTTTAAAGGACCACGTTGAACCCGAAAGGTTACATCTGGTTCTGAGAAAAGGAGTTTACCCCTGTGATTATATCGAGAAGAGTGAAAAGTTTGAAGATACAGTATTACCTCCATGTGAAGCATTTTACAACCAACTCACAGAAGAAGCGCTAGGGGAAAAAAGACTACATCCATGCAATAAGAGTATGGAATGCATTCAATATAAAAAATCTAGGTCAGTACCATGACTTGTACCTGACGACTGACGTGCTCCTCTTAGCTGATGTTTTCGAAAGTTTCAGAAAACTATGCATCAGATACTATGAAATCGATTACTGTCATGTTTACACGGCTCCTGGATTAGCCTGGCAAGCATTCTTAAAATTGACAATGTAAATCTTGAGTTGATAACTGACCCTACAATGTACCTTTTCCTGGAAACAGGCATACGAGGGGGAATTTCTGTGATATGCAATCGTTTTACTACTGCAAGCAACAAGTATTTGAACACCTATAATCCTGAACTACCATCTAAATATATTACGTATTTTGATGCTAATAATCTATATGGATGGGCAATGTCACAGTGTCTCCCTCAGAGCGAGTTTCGGTGGCTTAATACAGAAGAAATTGATCACCTTAATATTATGTCAATTGATGATGACTCTGATAAAAGATATATACTAGAGGTGGATCTCGACCATTCAGTTTCTCTTCACGACAAACATAATGATTACCCCCTAGCTCCAGAGAAACTTCAGATTACGAACACAATGCTATCACCATATTGTCAAAGCCTTGCTGAAGACCTCGGAATAAATACGACCCATTCAGCTGTGAAACTAGTCCCTAATCTGTATTCAAAGGAAAAATATGTTGTACATTATCGAAATCCCAAACAATATTTGGCCCTAGGTTTGCAACTGAAACAAATTCATCGCATTTTGGAATTTAGGCAATCTTGTTGGTATATTTTTGTTCACTGTGTTTTTAATACGTTTGAGCTATATTTTAATATGTATAAAAATATTATGATTTTATCCGAATGTACGCATAATTTTTTTGTATAACAACTGTATATGTAAAAATATTGCATGTGATTATTATATGTAGACAGCTGTATGTAAAACCATTTCCTCTTTTAACCTACATTTTTTTGTAAGTTTTTGTTTGAATCCTTGTCAAATCTACTCGACAAGGTGATTTGTTTATCAAGCAGTCTCTGTAATCCTTGTGACGAAGGGTTCTTTTTATGATGTATTTGGGGACTCCTTTCCCTGTCTTCTTCTCCTGTTGTAAACTTAGAATAGAATACATTTTAGAACGAAGGCCCACAAATTGATTGATAGGTACTCCTGAAAGTTCATCTTTCATTTTACCTAGTACCTTTTCATTATGCATACTATACAAAACATGATCTATGTGATAGTCGGACGTATCGAAATGATCTATATCAGCTTTCATATCGGCATACACGTCCTCGGTTTGAAGCTCGTAGCACAGTGAATCTATATCATTGAACAATAATTTAGCTTTTTCTCCATATTTTAGACTAATATAGTCATAACGAAAGCTATACATCAATATTTTACTAATATTTAGAATACTGAAACCAGCATAAATAGGCCTGTTGAGTTTCAATTTAGTTTGCTTTGATTGTACACATGCAAGGTCGTTGTCAAAAACGCGAAAAGCGTGAAAAGCAGGTGATGCTACGAGTTTACATACTCTCTTTGGGTTCTGAGTCAATTCAATTTTCACTCGATTTCTCAAATTTTCCATCGTTTTTCCAAACACAGCATTATTCATCAATTTGAAGAAATCCTCCTCGAAGTCATTTCTAGTTTCCTTGCGTTGACTTGTATTGAATTCAATATATGGTTTCAACCAACAAGTTTGCCTAAATTCCAAAATGCGATGGATTTGTTTCAGTTGCAAACCTACGGCCAAATATTGTTTGAGATTTCGATAATGTACAACATATTTTTCCTTTGAATACAGATTAGGGACTAGTTTCACAGCTGAATGGGTCGTATTTTTTCCGAGGTCTTCAGCAAGGCTTTGACAATATGGTGACAGCACAGTGTTCGTAATCTGAAGTTTCTCTGGAGCTAGGGGGTAATCATTATGCTTGTCGTGAAGAGAAACTGGATGGTCGAGATCCACCTCTAATATATATCTTTTATCAGAGTCATCATCAATTGACATAATATTAAGGTGGTCAATTTCTTCTGTATTAAGCCAACGAAACTCGCTCTGAGGGAGATACTGTGACATTGCCCATCCATATAGATTATTAGCATTAAAATACGTAATATATTTAGATGGTAGTTCAGGATTATAGGTGTTCAAATACTTGTTGTTTGCAGTAGTAAAACGATTGCATATCACAGAAATTCTCCCTCGTATGTCTGTTCACAGGAAAAGGTACATTGTAGGGTCAGTTATCAACTCAAGATTTACATTTTCATTTTTAAGAATGCTTGCCAGGCTAATCCAGGAGCCGTCTAATTATGACAGGGGTCGATTTCGTAGTATCTGATGCATAGTTTTTGAAACTTTCGAAAACATCAGCTAAGAGGAGCACGTCAATCATCAGGTACAAGTCATATTACTGGCCTAGATTTTTTATGTTGAATGCATTCCATACTCTTATTGCATGGATGTAGTCTTTTTCCCCTAGCGCTTCTTCTGTGAGTTGGTTGTAAAATGCTTCACATGGAGGTAATACTGTATCTTCAAACTTTTCACTCTTCTCGATATAATCACAGGGGTAAACTCCTTTTCTCAGAACCAGATGTAACCTTTCGGGTTCAACGTGGTCCTTTAAAATATAGAACTCACCTGGTGATAAATTATTTACTAGCTTCTCAAGAGATGTGCTTAAACACTGATAGGAGTCTATAAAATGTAATGTACCCAGGGAGAAGGCTATATATTTTTCCATGTTATTGGGAATGCAGCTAATTTTCTTGTTTTTGATTCTGCCGATTCCTTGCATAATAAGATGGCTATCATATCCTCTGCGGTTGTAAAAGATGACTGGAATTCTATCGGCTAACTTAAAGTTCAGATTACAGGAATTATGGGTAGCTTCTCGGAATTTACCTGTTATATGATCGTGATCTCTCACACGATCTGCTCCTAGGGCACGCATACAAATATGACAGTCAGTAGCGTTGTGAAACAGTTTCTCTTCATGATGCGAGAGTTGCATTGACTTTATCATCGACAGTAAATTTTTGATGTCTTCTTTAAGCAAACTTTCTAAAAATTCTTCTGCTACATTAGGGCCTCTATAAATTACTGGAGGTTTATAGCTGCCGCCTCAGGTCCAACAACAAGATATGCAAATCCACAGGGTTCATGATTTACCGTGATAGTGGTTAGATATTTTTCAGGGTTAGGCATACAAGTGTCCAATTTCACTAGGGATGATTCAAAGTCGGTATAAATCACGTATGGAACGGGCTGCTGAAACTTGAAATTTGTGAATTTCAGCCATTTCTCTTCTTCAGTTGGGAATTCTACTCTCTGGGGTCCATGTTCTTGACAATAGGGGATATGATCCTTCAAGAGTGATTCATTTGCGAAACTTTGAAGGCAGTAATCACAGTAGAAACTTACACCGTTATGTTTGGTGAGAGGACTGAGAAGTCTACTCATATTCTTAATGGAGCAATAATGTTTCCATTCACCATCTGATAACAGTAGGAGATTTGCGTGCGCTGTAAATCTGAATGGTGTGATGTAGAGTGGGAACACCTCTTTCTCATATCCAAAAACATTCGCAGAAATGTTCATTTTTTCGAATTTTGATATTTGATTTATTGTTATAGGGAAAATTAGGCCAGATGTGTTTAATTTTTCTTCTAAATGTTTATATTTGTTAAGGCGTTCAGTGTTTCCTAAATGTTTTTTTGTTAAGGCGTTCAGTTTTCATTTGTTAAGGCGTTCAGTTTTCATTTGTTAAGGCGTTCAGTGTTAAGGCGTTCAGTGCATGATATAAAGAGGCTAAAACAGACCATACAAAACATTTTTGGTCAGAATTACATACATTAACAATAGCACGTTTTAATAGTAATTCTCTTGGGGTAGGGATATAACTAGACTTTGCAAGAGGGGGTATATTTTCCAATGTTCATTTCAGCGTGGAGTACGGCATACAGTATCCATCCACTATGTGCTCCTTCAAATTCTTCAAATGAGACCTTAATCTTCTTATACGCTGAATCCAATTCTCTGTTTAGGGATGATGTAGGAAGACTTGTGACACAGTTACTTCGGAAAAATGGGGTTGCAGCGTTCGAAGGTAGAAGGGGGAACTTTTTGCCTGAAGCGCACTTGTACAGCAAGGTACCATTTAATGCTACCTTTCGAGGTCAATTCTTCTTTCAGATGTGTTACGAGTGACTCCCGCAAGGACTGGAGGAAAAAGATGAGGTCAACAGATGTTTCTTCCGTTGCCATCAGTTTATGTGTTGACAGGGTCCTTTTCATTTCTTCTGTAAACTGACAGGGGTCTTCAGGGTCTGGTTTTTGTTTCTTCTGGGGAATCCTTTCATCTTCAGAGCGTTTTCGCTTATTAATGTGTGGCTTTCTTTGAAGTCGTAAAAGTTTGTCTTTTCTTCCAAACTCCATTGCACATTCTTCGCATTTATAGGTTTTCCTGAAGGTGTGGATTAACTCATGCCGTCGGACGTCATGATGAATGTCGATTCATGAGTTTTCACATTCTCAATGAGAATGTCGATTCGCACTGATAGCACTTAAACAGGCTATTTCCATCATGATTTCTCTTATGACGAATGAGATGGGTCTGATGAAGGAAAGCCTTCTCACATACATCACATGGATACATTATGAAGCAGTGACTTGTAAAATAACTGATTTATACTATACGAGGACGTCCAGAACTATCACTAACAGTTGAAAAAATCACGGAGACGCAGCAGCAGAGTACTGTCACTGTCAACGCCTGACAACAAAATGAGGATTCTCGTAGATCGTAGATCGGTCATTCATTTTTTAGAGTACCAGGTACATGGGTACCCATAACCTCTTCCATCTGAATCTGTGCCTTATAGGCATCAGTGTAAAACACAACAATGTAAAAATAAACCACCACTGGTAGGTCCCGAACGACAGCAAATGAGGATTGTGATTGATGGATGTCGTATTTATACTAGAAGACGGACTATCACACAGAAACTGATTTAAAAGGCTATCCCGCAGTAAATGAAAGAAATAATGCTATTGGTTAAAAATGAAAAAATAAATTAATTAAAGAAAATCGGTGAAAAGAAAAAAATCTCTGATTTAAAAATAAATTATTTGTAATTATGTAAATTATTGAGGGGAAATATGTATTGATGACCTGTATGTGTGACGAAAAGGCCCGCGTCCGCTTTGAAACACATGGAGGCGGATCCCATAGGATTAACATTGATCCGACTCTGAGTTAGAACTCTCATTTTCCCCCTACTCCTCTCTATTAATATCTGAACACATTTCGCTGCATAATGCTTTAAATGACCAACTGAACGATTCCGTTTCAGAACATGAGACAAAGTGGGTTACTGATTTGCAGAATGAGTCTAAAGGTATTGGGTAGGGAAGTGTGAATGAAAGAGATCTTGTGTGGAAGCTGTGAATGTTGAAGCTCAGCTGCTTTAAAAGATAGGAGCAAAAAATTTAGTATGTGATCACTAAAATATAATTCAGGAATTCTGTTTTTATTTTGTGTTACCGTCGCATATTTGGAATCGACATGGGAATTAGTATCTAAAAATAAGATTGGAAATTATAACCTAGGATCATTTATTTGATTCTTTTTAAGATGAAAGATATCCAGGAATGATGATTTTTCACGATCTCGCACAAACACGAGGCCTTCAATTCTTGTTTGAATGTCAGGGTTCTAAGATTCATTGCAACCGAGCCATTCATTCGGCCACAACGGGACTTAGAGGTTAATAACCGACCTCTGTCCTCTGGGATTTGATTACTGGAGCTGCGAGACACGCCATGTAAGGTCA
Organism: Ryuthela nishihirai; assembly: GCA_038380435.1. Taxonomy (NCBI): domain Eukaryota; kingdom Metazoa; phylum Arthropoda; class Arachnida; order Araneae; family Heptathelidae; genus Ryuthela; species Ryuthela nishihirai. The sequence continues at coordinate 2,909,436 of JAWZYU010000020.1, read as the reverse complement.
GTGAGTGCAAAGTGGAAAGAGATGGGTCCGATGACAGATGGGAGTAGAGGGAGAAAGCCTCGACCATTGGTAGCTTAGGGTCGGAAACTGTTGACACAACGTGGTCGTTCAAGTTGCTTTCTGTCTGATATAAGGTTACATAGAATAACAAAATCAGTGGTAAACGAAAACTTGAAGTTTTTTGAAAACGATACGATGATACGTATTAAAAGTGTGTTATAAAATGAGATATAAGTATTGAAATTAGAGATGGAAATTGGTTCGCAAGAATTCAAAGAACTAATCATTGGAGGGTGATTCATTTTGTTAGATCAATCGAGAAGGTTTCAAGTCATCTTTTGCCTATGAACAGACTCAGCCAGATGTTATGAAGTGGAAGGGGGGTGAAGCTAGCCTTAAGTAAATCGCTCAAGACTCCAAGAACCGCGAAAAAGAGCATGCAAATGTTCACTGGGGAAAAGTTTAACTAGCTGAAAATACTGACAACCGACAATAAAAAAACTGGTATTAGCATCTATCTGGAGCTTGGAACAATGAAGGCTGTGGAATCCTGTAGCTACAGATATGTTCTTCACTAGACGGAGGATGATAAAAACTAGAAGAGCAACATATCGCCTCTGGCAAATATAAGATACTCCCTTTCAAAGGAAACCGAGTTTTTTTTTTTTCCTAATTTTCCATCCTTTAACAGTAGTAATTCGTAATAATGGGTAATTGAAAAATGTAAATAATAATGTACTCTTAGCTCTATATAACATAATGAGAAATTCTCATTTATCCCTTAGAAATGAAAAAAAAATATGCGTTTTCTCATCCCCTACAGTTATGTGCAAATCAATCGGTGTATATAACATGATTTTTTTTTATTTTTACTATATTTAAATGTTATTGAAAATTTTAAAACTAAACAGTAAATATTTAAAAATAAAGGCAAGTCGGTCGAATTTTAACCAACAATAATATTTATTAGGTTGTTGCATATCCAACGGCAGATTTCGCAGATGCGTGAAGTTTTCGTTGTTTTGAGGACTGAAAATGTTACCAGATGGCGTTTGTGATATGTTGTATTTAGAGATTCTGTATAGTTAGAGGCTGGCCATCTCAGTAATTCACTGCCATTGGTTGATTGAGTCACGTGGTTTATGGGCGCCATGTTTTGTTGTACCGTTAGACAAAAGCCTATGAGTTAGTGCATGTACCAAGTTAAAACTTCTCGGTTCTTATAGTTTTATATATTTCTACCTTTTTTTTTGTTTATAAAAGCTGTCATATTTTATGAATGCCTCACTGCGCTGTCTGTATTTGGGTGGAAAACTTTCACTCAAAGAAATAAATTAATGACCGAGAAACTCCCTCAGAAGACGGCAATCGGCTGCAAAAGTGAAGTGAGCTAACTGAAAACCAACAATTTCTTTTCAGGTTCTTTTGAAAAACGAACTAATATTTTCACTTTGTCGTCTGCCTATGCCAACACTTGTTCGTCTGTCTATCCGTCTCTCTGTTTACTGTTGTCTGTCCGTCTATAGAAAATCAATTTTTTATTTATAGAGCTAAATGAATTTTTTTTGTTGGTTTGGATAAATGTCGAACAAATATTGCGATTCGCAATTTGAAACTTTCTCGAAAATTTCTCGAAAATGAAACTTTCTTTAAAGAGATAAGCAAAACAATATATATATATTTGTTTTACAGGCATTAAAATATTAACGATTTAAACAACATTTGATAATCTTAGCGTTACCTGTAAACGTCTATAAATCAATAAATGTTTTTTGTGAAAAAAGCCGGCGTTAGTTCAACAGGTTAAAATACTCTGGCATGTTTCTGGAGAGATTCGGGTTCGAATCCCGTATGTCGGCGAAATTTTTTTCCAGACAAATATTAATATTTACATTTTTCGAATCCCCATCAGTGGAATTTCCAGTGTTAGAGAGTGCTAAAGGCGGTAAATAAAAACTCAAAAGGCGACCTCTAGCGGCGAAAAAAAGCTGGAAAATTCCAAATTTTTAAATAAATATTGCAAACGATCTATTTTTGCTAGAAACTAAAATTGTTGGTCATAGAGTGTAATGATCAAGTGGTTTACACTAATAGCAATGATTTGTCCCGTTGATAAAATGCAACTTTTCTGCTTGAAGAGATAAATGAAAATTTTTTGCATCATCATCATCATCCTCAAGCAGCCATGGGCTACGGAGGTCCAACCAGACCGTGCAGTTTAATTCTCCAAGCATATCTGTCCGGAGCTACATCTACTGCATCCGGCCACTGCACACCAATTCTAACAAGGTCCTGTTTGACATTGTCTGCCCACCGCATCCTAGGTTTCCTCCTCTTTCTGAGGCCTTTAGGCACACTGTTCATAACACTATTATCCAATCTATAATTATCCATACGAGCAACGTAACCAAACCAACCGAGTCTCTCTCTACACAATATGCTGTCTAAAGGAGGTTGCCGACTCCTTTGCCTAATCTCATCATTAGTTACAAAGTTGAATCACCTGATTCCCAAGATACTAGAATCAAAAGCTAGAATCAAAACATCGAGTTTCCCGTTATCTTGTTTACAAAGTGTCCACGTTTCACTACCATAACTAACTCTAGAAAGAACCAAACTATTATACAGTCTGATTTTAGTCTTTAGGTGTATACGCCTATTTCTCCACACTCTCCATAGATTCTTAAAAGTCCCGGCAGCAATCCCTATTCGTCTGTTAATCTCATGCCGCACATCACCATTATCTGTTACATAGCTCCCAAGATAATTAAACTGTGACACCTGCTGAAGACTGCAACCATTGAAATTAACTGAATCACAGCCTGCCTGACCAATTTTCATCACTTTAGTTTTCTCTCTGTTTATAACCAAACCTACTCTACTACCAGTCTCATCAGCAGCTCGAATGAGAAAGTTCATCTGATCAACATGCTTTGCCAAAAGGGCCAAATCACCAGCATAATCTAAATCAGAAATTTTCATATCTCCAGTCCATTTAAGGCCAAAATCTTTCCCTTGAAGTGAATTTCGCATAACATAATCAATAACCAAGCTAAAGAGAAAAGGAGATAAAATGCACCCTTGTCGAACACCAGAAGTAATGCTAAACCAATTGCTACAAGCCTTACCAACTCTCACACACGACTCAGTGTTATTATAGAGAGCTTTCATTATGTTAACTAACTTGTAAGGTATACCATATGATCTCACAATCAACCACAAATTATGACGATCAGCAGAGTCGAAAGCCTTTTTGAAATCAACAAAGCTAGCAACCAAAGGTTTCTGAAACTCTAAACATTTCTCAAGAATCTGCCTAAGTGAAAATATCTGATCTACACATCCCCTACCACTTCTGAAACCACATTGCTCATCACGCAATTGCCTGTCAACCAGATTCCTAATTCTATTAAGCACAATCATGGAAAGAACTTCATCGGGAACAGAGAGTAGACTGATACCCCTATAGTTATCACTGCGAACTGCGGTCACCTTTTTGCTTTTTGTGATCACCTTTTTTTTTATCACTGCGAACTGCGATCACCTGCGATCGCCGGTGAACTGCGATCACCTTTTTTGAAAATAGGGATAATAATAGCTCTGGTGAAATCCTTAGGAACCATGCCGTTATCATAAAAGATATTCAAAATTTCAGTCATCCAAATGGTAACTGAAACATTCCCAGATCTAAGCATTTCCATAGTAATAGCATCTACCCCTGGTGATTTATGAAATTTAGGTTTAGAAGTAGCCAAATTAACTCCAGATTGTGTTATAGGGCCTACATTAAAGCCACCAATGCATCTATCATCATTGCAAACAATGGGAATAGAACTAATCGCATTGTTTAGAATATCACTGAAATACTCAGCCCACCTAGCCATGACAAAATCCTCCCCTTCTATAACCTTACCTTGTTTATCCTTCAATCCTTGTATACCTGTCCGTTTTCTACCACACAAAACATTAACTATCTGGTACAGCTCTCTGCTGTTGTGCTGTCTAACTGCTTCCTCACCTTTTTCAGCCAAACCATCAAGCCAAAGATTCTTATCAGGAGCTAACTGATCTTTTTTTTTTAACTGATCATTGCAAACAATGGGAATAGAACTAATCGCATTGTTTAGAATATCACTGAAATGCTCAGCCCACCTAACCATGACAAAATCCTCCCCTTCTATAACCTTACCTTGTTTATCCTTCAATCCTTGTATACCTGTCCGTTTTCTACCACACAAAACATTAACTATCTGGTACAGCTCTCTGCTGTTGTGCTGTCTAACTGCTTCCTCACCTTTTTCAGCCAAACCATCAAGCCAAAGATTCTTATCAGGAGCTAACTGATCTTTTTTTTTTAACTGATCATTGCAAACAATAGGAATAGAACTAATCGCATTGTTTAGAATATCACTGAAATGCTCAGCCCACCTAGCCATGACAAAATCCTCCCCTTCAATAACCTTACCTTGTTTATCCTTCAATCCTTATATACCTGTCCGTTTTCTACCACACAAAACATTAACTATCTGGTACAGCTCTCTGCTGTTGTGCTGTCTAACTGCTTCCTCGGCTTTTTCAGCCAAACCATCAAGCCAAAGATTCTTATCAGGAGCTAACTGATCTTTTACACGTTTATTAAGTTCTCTGTAATGCTTTCTATTAGGACTAGTAGGGTATTGATTAAGGACATTCCTGCAGTTCTTTCTTTCCGAAATAAGCTCAAGTGCCTTATCAGTCAGATAATTTTGCCTCTTCTGCTCCTTTTTTCCTAAAAGAGTACTGTTAGTGTCCAAAAAAGCCTGTTTAAAATGATCCCATTCTTCCTCAACTTCAGTAGTAAGCAAACCATGATTGTCATAATGACTAAGTAACCTATCATGGTAAGCTTTGGCTATAACTGGATCTTTCAGAGCTTCAGTATTAAAACTAAATTTTTTAACCCTAGCATAATACTTTTTAAGTTTAAGTTGCAATACACTTTTAACAAGGTAATGGTCAGATCCAATTTCAGCTCCCCTATATGCCCTGGTATTCCTAACAGAACTAGCCCATTTGCTGTTAATTAATATGTAATCAATCATATTCTTATGCAGCCCATCAGGTGAAATCCATGTGTGCTTATGTATGTCGCAGTGTTTGTAATAAGTGTTAGTTATTCTGAATCCATTGCGTTTACTTACCTGTAGGAGACGTTGCCATTACCATTTGCCATTGCCATTGCCCGTTGCCCATTGCCATTGCAGCTACCAATACCAAAAGGACCTATTACTCCTGCCCAAAGGTCAGAGTCAGTACCAACTTTGGCATTGAAGTCACCAAGAACAAGGATAATATCTCCTTTCTTGACAGAATTCAAAATATCCTGAAGATGTCTGTAAAACCTATCCTTCTTAACCTCATTCGCATCCTCAGTGGGGGCATAACAGCAGATAACATTCAGGGCTTTAACGCATGTCTGAAATTTTACTGTAAGTAACCTTTCATTAATGCACTCATATCCTAGAAGAGCATCACTAGCGTGTCTGCTGAGAAGCAGACCCACGCCTTGGTGATGCTTATTGTCGTCCCTCCCTGAAAAGAGAAATTTAAGATTATTTTTAAGAATCTGACCTTTATCTCTCCATCTGGTCTCTTGCAAGCCGAGAATATCTAAATTATAATGGTGGAAGTGTGACTAAATTATAATGGTGGTGTGAGGACATCAAGAGAAAAAGCTCTGTGCAGAGTCCTCACATTCCAAATACCTATGAAGAGAAAATGGTTAGTGGTATGTTTAAAGAAACTATGTTTATTGAGAGAGGGAATGCCGACAATATCAAACAGCCCCCTAATCGCAGACATGGGACAAAGACCCGTTCCCCCGCTACTAAAGGCTGAAGCCATCTACACTGGAAGACTTCCTCCAATGTAGAATTTGACGATGCCAATAGAAGCAAAGAGTTCAGATGCCTGCGATGACTTCTGCTCAGGATTATCCACCAGCTGATAAACATATCCCGTGAATCTATTCACTTGGGGCTGTCAACCCACAAACAAACAGAAAACACAGCGGAAGATTTTCCCTCCACAGAAGCCCACCAGTGCAGCAAAATCAGGATCCATAATCAAGCTCAGAGCCATATATCTGTCCAGTCCAGTGGGTTTATATGGTCAGCACCAGGACCCTGTGTGGTTGACCACTCCTCAGCAGGGTAGAAAAAAAAGTAGCCATAGTTGTCCTGATCAGTAGGCCACACTAATTTGGCAGCCCTCCCCTTCCGTTCACTTCCACAAGAGAGTATCTCTTTTGAAAGGTACTAACGGTCTGCACCACGGGAAGGCGGGGTCGGACATTAGGTGCTAGGCCTGGCCGGTTCTATGCATCATCAGAGGGGATTGGTGCATAACTCTCCTTCCAGTGACTACCTAGCTACCATTTACAGACCTTTTTTTTTGCATATTACAGGTAATAATAAAATATTAATAGCTTATTTTCTCAATTGTACAATAGTTCGAATTTCCACTGTCAGAGGGTACTGAAAATGCAAACTAACTAAAAGAACTCATGTCGCCTCTGGCGCATATGAGAATCTCATTTTAAAAAGAGAATGAAGTTCTTCCTTTGTCTACTTTTTCACTCCTTAAAAGATTTAATTATGGATGTTCTTGCTGCTTTTCTGCTGAGGTTCTGCCATCCTCATGGACCTTCTACCATGGCGTATAAACTGACAGACTCTTGTCAGACCTCTGTACAAGCAGCTGCTTGAGGGGTTATTTATTTTTTTTAATGCATGGGGGAAATGCACATAGTAGTATTTTATTAGTAATTATAAAACAAAAAAAAGTATTTGTCTTTTAGTTCTTAAATTTAAAAAGTTGCTTTTCTCTCGCTCCTCTGAAAATAGTGGGCAGAGCATTTCTGTCAGTGGAATTTCTCCATAACAGACTCTACACACAGAAATTTCTACCATAAACAGATTATTGAAACTTTCGTTAAAAGTTTTGCAGTTTCGATATTTAGTGATCTCTAATGATATAAATTAAAACTACCTTTGAAAATGCTAATTACATGCCATAACATTTTTTTAACCAACTAAAAAAGAGATTTCCGATTATCTTAAAACAAAACCGTTCCGTCTCTTACCTATATTGGGCTTAAAATCAACTCATTGTTGCCAATGGAATTTTCAAGACTGTCACATTACATGACCAAAATTTCATCGTTAACTACATCGTATAACAAAACTACATCGTTTGCAATATTCGTTTCAAATTTTAGGGTTTTTAGATTTTTTTCCACCGTTTGAGGGCTCAATTATAGCTTTTGAGAAATTTTGCAAAATGCAAATTGCAATATTTTATCAATACCTGTCCAACCAAAAAGAATTTTTAATTTATCTCTAAAAACATACACTTTTTTGTTGAAACAAAAAAGCTGCATTCACCTCCCCCTCTGGGTCTAAAGGGTCAAGTGATTGTTGTCAATGGTAACTTCGTAACCTTCAATTTCAACACCAAAATTTCAAACTTCTAACATAACTACATCGTTTGGAATATTCGTTTGATATTTTGGAATTTTCTACTTTTTCCACCGTTCGAGAGCGCAGTTATAACTTTGTGAGATTTGAAAAATGCAAATCGTAATATATCATTAATAACTATCTAACACAAAAAGAATTTTTTTATTTTTCTGTTAAACAAAAAAGTTTGATCTGTACAGAGTGACAGACAACAAAGCGAAATTACATCATTTTTATATTAAAAAAAATGTCCTAAAATTTACTTTTCCTTTTTTAGCCGTTTTCTAAAGTGGTTCCAGTCATGAACACTGAAATCTGTATCAAATATTACCTTACCCTTTTCCGGAATCCATAAGTATCATTCAGCTATGCACGCTAAACAACCCGAGCGACGACAAAACATGGCGTCCAATTTTGAGATGGCCAACGTCTACCTATATAAGGCCTCTAGTTGTATTAAATCATAAAGCCTGCTTAAGATAACAGAGTAGCCATTTCGCCAGTGGATTTTGTGGAAAGTAGAATGTAAAGAGCTTAAAGCGAACTATAATGGACCGCAGTCGAATTCGTGCTCTTTTCTTATACGAGTTTAAAGTGGGACATAATGCTGCGAAGAGAACTCGCAGCATCAGTGCAGCGTTTGGGGAAGGTGCAGTTAGTGAACGGACAACACGATGTTGGTTTGAAAAATTTCGATCGGGCGACATCAGCCTTCAAAATCAGCAATGGGGTTGACCCGGAGAAGACATTGATAACCATCGATCGAAGAATTTAACTGAATCCGACACATGCCAAACTGTGTGAGACATCGCAGGCAAATTAGACATGCATTATTCAATAGTTTCCAGGCAGCTGGAAGCCATTGGGAAGGTGAATAAGTTGGATAAATGGGTTCTGCATGAATTAAAGGACACTCTTAAGGCACGTCAACTTGAAGTGTGCACTTCCCTTCTCACACGAAACCAAAGGCATCCGTTTTTGTATATAATTTTAAAGTGTAATGAAAAATGGACCAGATTGATGCATCAATGTTTGAACGTCGCAGAAGCATCCAAACACATGCCTAAGCCTTATCTTCACCCGAAGAAGGTTATGGTGGCCGTATGGTGGTCTGCAGCCAGTGTTATCCATTATCCATTCATAAAACCGGGTAAAACAATAAATGCAGAGAAATATTGTTTAGAGCTCCAAAAAATGCATGACAAATTATGCAAGAAGCAGCCTGCTTTGCTCAATGGATATGACGTCCTACTGCTCCATGATAATGCTTGACCCTCACATCTCACGGTCTGAAAACTCCATCAGTTACGATATGAGATTCTTACTCACCCAGAGTATTGAATATACCTGTCGCAAACTGACTACCACTTCTTCAAGCATCTCGACCTCTTCTTAGTGGGGAAAACATTCAGCAATGAGACAGCTGTTAAGAACGACTTCGAAGAGTTCGTCGATTCCAAGAACTCAGATGTTTTTACAACGGCATAAATGCACTAGTTTCGTGGTGCAGAAGTGTATTAAATCTGCTGGTGCGTATTTTGATTAAGCAAAGTTATTTTTAACAACATTGTAGCTGTTGAAAGTTTCACCAATAATTTTTCTCTTTCATTTGCAACAGCCATAATAAATATACATAAAGTACACTAGTACTCAGGATACTCGGACATTCTATCACTAGAATTTCTGATTTCTGTCATAAAGTATCGTTTGCAATGTTACTTCAAGTTTTATATTTTCTACATTTAGTGCCCTCTAACGATGAAATTATCACCCTTTGGGGGATTTGAAAACTATGAATCATCATATTTCATTAGTACCTATTCAACTCAAAAAATGAAAAGTTGGGTTATCCCACTCCCTGGAGTTGAAGAAACAAATTGTTGTTGCCAATGAAACCCCCTTGATCATCACACTCCACCACTGAAATATCGAATTTCTAAACCGAAATAGATCATTTGCAATAATCGTTTAAAATTTTGAAATTTGTAGCATTATCCACCGTCAGAGAACGCAATTTGAGAGATCAAAAAAATGTGAATCGTAATATGAAATGGTTAGCTGAAAAAATGAGTTTGCTGTGAGTGGTATAGATATGATGTAGTGGTCAGCGCGCCTGGCATGTTTCAGGGAAGCTTGGGTTCGAACCCCACCCTCGGCGAAACTCATTTTTTCAGCTAACCATTTCAAGAGTCTCATGTCTACAGGATATCACTTGTGATACTCTACTAGTGAATCGTAAGAGTTTATCAATACCTATCAAACTCAACGAAACTTTTGATTTATCTTTAGAAACGTATAAATAATCTCTTAAAACAAAACAAAAATACGTCTCCTATCACTTATGGATAAGGGTGACAATGCAAACTTTATGACCTTCACATTTTGGCACCAAAATGTAAAATTTCTAGCATAATTGCATCGTTTACAATATTCGCTTAAAAGTTTGTCATTTTCAACATTTTGCACCGTCAGAGGGCACAACTACAGCTAAGGGCTAATAGCTGAAACGGCGAATCGTAATGTTTCCTCAATACCTGTCAAAGCTAAAAGGAAAATACAAAGAAGCTGAATGTTCACAGACAGGCAGATGACAAAGTGAAAATTATTAGTTTGTTTTTCGTAAAACGAGTAAAATTGGGCTTGATAATGACATCATGCTTCGAAGAGCGTAAAATTAAAGAGGTAGGATTTGATGAGTGATGACAATTCATGAGCCATGACAATTCCTCCTCTTGCATTGGAAGATTATTAAATGTGGTTGAATAATCATCCCTAGCTAAATCAGATCCTTGATATGAAGAAAGCGTACTTTTCACCACTCTAAAGCGAAATGGGAATGATTTGGTGGAATTATTGAGCAGCTAACAGGAATGATGGAGTGGCAACAACTGTGAAACTCTTTCTGACATTTCACATCGTCATTGTTACGATTCAAGGAGAATCAACTGTCAGATCACGAGTGTCAAACTTACTGGCGGGCAGCATACAGCTTCAGAGACCATTTTGTAAGGCATCTGATATTTTTCACAGAATGGATATTATAAGTAATATAATACGAATATAATATGACTTGCTAACCAAGAATTCGAGATAAAGAAAATTGGAAACTTACCTTTGGGAATCCTTATTAACGATTACTATTTTAAATATGTATACGTAGAATGGTCTGGAAATGGTAGCTAGGTATTCACTGGAAGGTGAGCTTTGAAACTATCCCTTGTGATGACACACAAAATCAACCAAACCTAGAACCTAAAATGTGATCCCCACGTCTCGTGGTACAAACCGCTAGTACCTTTCAAAAGAGATACTCGCTTCTGCAAGGGAATGGAAGAGATGTTCTGCCAGATCAGTGCAGACTATTGATCTGAACTACTGTTTTCTCATGTTTTTTATTCCACCCTGCTGAGGAGTAGTCAACCACGTAGGGACCATATATTACAAACAAAGATGGAATAATGGCTTTGAGCCTGATTATGGATCTGAACTTGCTGCACTGCTGGGTTTCTCTTGAGGGAAAACCTTCTGCTCTGTTTCCTGTTTGTTTATGACTGCGAGCATCGAATGAATAGATGCACAGGATATCTTATATCAGCTAATCGATAATTCTGATCAGAGGCCATCGCATGTACCAGACAGACAGATACAAATCGACAATTGAATATTCCTGCGAGGTATTCCTATCCTCGCAGACTCATTCAGTAAAATTTTTGGCTAACTTTTTAAGATCTTTCAGAGATTACAATGCATTTAACATATTAATTTTTTTGAGGTAATCAACAAGAAGAGAGTAGGAAATAGGTGTCATTTTTTGATTAGAAAGTTCCAAGATATTTTTAAGATCAAAAGTAAAAATTTTCAAGTTCCTGAGTTTAACAGTAAATTCTTTTCTTTCTTTGTTGTAAAAGTTGCAATCAAATAGTATGTGATTAATATTATGTATGGAATTGCAGAAGTTGCATTTTGGAGAGTCCATTTTTTTAATTTTAAAAAGATATGAGTTTGTTTGAGCTCTATTAAATTTGTTCTTAAAATAGCAGAAATTTCTTTTTTATTTAGACCGAAATTGTTAAATTTTGAAATTTTAGTGGAAATTTTGTATCTATGTGTATGGGATGCGTTATTTAAGTACCATTCTTATCGCATGTACCTGAGCCCTTTTTTCTACAGGCCTACCTACACTAGAAGAAGTTCTACCAAAGTGGGTGGCTTAAGTCTTTAGTAGTGCGGGGAACAGGTGTTTACTCCATGCTTGCGATTAGGGGGGTTGTTTAGATATTGTTTGCACTACCTCTCTCTGTAAACATAGTTTCTTTAAAAATCCCAGTAATCATTTTCTTTCCATAGGTATACGTGGGACGTGAGGACTCTGCACAGAGAATAGAAGGAATTTTAGTGTTTTAACCTCGATATTCAAAGCTTGCAAGAAACCACACTTAAAATTAATCTTAAATTTCTCTTTCCTAGGATGGAGGACGGAAATTATCTGCAAGGTGTAGTTTTGTTTCTCAGCAGACACGCTAGTGATGCCCTTCTAGGTTATGAGTGCATTAATGAAAGATTCCTTACAGCTAAATTTCAAACGATTAAAATTTCAGTGTTATCTGTTGTTATGCCCCCACAGACGACTCTGATGAGGACGAGAATGAGAGATCTTAAGGACAACTTCAGGATATCTTTAATTCCGTCAAAAAAGGCGATACTTTTATGGCTAGTTGACATCAATGCTCAAATAGACACTGACTTTGACCTTTCGGGAAGAGTGATAAATTTTTTTGTCATTCGTAGTTGCAATGACTATAGCGAACGTCTCCATCAGGTAGGTAAACTTACGGGGTGAATCTACTTTATATTCCAAATAAAGTTTTTTATGCGATTGTGCTTAATAGAAATGTGAATTTGATTGATGGATAACTGCGTAATGAGCAGTGTGAATTCAGAAGTGGTAAGGTGGTATACTATAATAAATATTTTCCCTTAAAGATTTGAGAAATGTTTAGTATCAGAAACCTATGGAAACTAGCTTTGTAGATTTCAAAAACGCTTTTGGCACTGTTTATCGTCATAATTTGTGGTTGATATTTAGATCATATGGAATACCTGGCAAGTTAGGTAGCATAATGAAAGCTCTCTATAGTAACATTGAATCGTGTGTGAGAGTTGGGAAAGCTTGAAACATTTCGTTTAGCGTTGCTACAGACAGGTATCTCAAAAGGGTGCATTTTTGTCTCCTTTTCTCTTTAGATTGGTTATTGAGTATGTTAGAGGAATTCACTGCAAGAGGTAGATTTTGGTCTTAAATGGTCTAGGGATTGGAAAATTCCTTATTTAGATATTTACCCAAATAACGTCGATGAGATGAATTCTTTCATTAAATCAGATGATGAGTAAATTTGGTGATAAATTGAGAGAAAAGTAAAGTGATGAAAATTAATCAAGCAGATTGTGGTTCAGCCACTCTGAATGGTTGCACCCTTCATCAAGTGTCTCAGTTTAATTATCTCGGGAGCTATGTAACAGGTACTGGTGATGTGAGGCATCAGATAGTGTAGGGGTTGTTGCTGCGACTTTTAAAAGTTCATGGACATTGTAAAAAAATAAGCGTATGACAAAAATTATCTTATATAACAGTTTAGCCCTGTCTAAAGTAAGTTATGGTAGTGAAACCTGGACCCTTTGTAAACAGGTTAAAAGGGAACTTTATGCCTTTGATTCTGTCTAGAGGCATCTTGATAGAATGTCTGATGATACCTTGAACTTCAGGATTTGACTCTGTAAGTAACGATGCCGTTAGATGGAGTCATCAATCTCTTTTGAGCATCTTACTGTGCACAGAGCCATGTTGCCTGTATGTAGGGTCGGATCAAAGGGGAGGAGTCAAGGGGGCCGTACCCTCCTCCCTCTCAGAATGCTAATAATGGTAAATGCGGCAAAACATTATGAAACCTTTTTATATATTATGCATTTTTCAAGAAAATTTTTAAAACTTGTAAAACGGAACGAGAAATATTATATTACATTGGAAATTCAGTCTTTTGCCTCCCCTTTTTCATTTTGTTTCCTCGATTTGTTTCTAGAACCGGGCCTACCTGTATGCAGCAGGATTTTAGCGAATAGGGTTAAAAATAATATGCCTAAAGACCCTAGGAGAAGAGTAAAACGTAGGATGCGGTGGACAAACAATGTTAAACATGATCTCGTAAGAATCCTCCTCCTATGGGCAAATGCAGCAGCTGTAGCTCAGAACAGATATCTTTGGAGAACTAAATTACATAGTTCGAGTGGAACTCTGTAGCCCATGGCTGCTTCAGGATTTTGTATGTATGTATGTGCGTTTCTATGTAGCTGTCCCTGTAGCCGAGTGGTTAAGATTCTAACAGGTGTTTGGCTAATGATCAAAGAGACCTGGGTTTAAACCCCGGGTAAGGCATGAATGTTTGTATTGTTTTTCGGCTAGGTCTCGCCTTCCTCACAGACTTTATATTATGGCGTATAAACTGACAGGCTCCTGTTAGACCTCTGTGGCAAGCAGCGGAAATCTGAATCTTTGTGAATGATATGAGCCAATTGACACTAAAGAAAATCCGAATCTCTCTGAGTGAGGGAGGCAACTGAAAAGCGAGGAATTCTGAATCTTTTTGAATTATATGAGCCAATTGAAACTAAAGAAAATTCGAATCTCTGTAAGTGAGTGAGGCAACTGAAAAGCGGGGAAATCTAAAATCTCTTTGAATTATATGAGCGAATTGAACTAAAGAAAATCCGAATCTCTGTGAGTAAGGGAGGCAACTGAAACGAGCAGAAATCTGAATCTTTGTGAATTAAACGTGCCAATTGACACTAAAAGAAATCCGAATCTCTGTGAATGAGTGAGGCAACTGAAACGAGGGGAAATCTGAATCTTTTTGAATGATATGAGCTAATTAAAACTAAAGAAATTCCGAATCTATGTGAGTGAGGGAGGCAACTGAAAAGCGGGGAAATCTGAATCTTTGTGAACGATATCAGCCAATTGAAACTAAAGAAAATCCGAATCTCTCTGAGTGAGGGAGGCAACTGAAAAGTGAGGAATTCTGAATCTTTTTGAATTATATGAGCCAATTGAAACTAAAGAAAATCCGAATATCTGTGAGTGAGTGAGGCAACTGAAAAGCGGGGAAATCTAAAATCTCTTTGAATTATATGAGCGAATTGAAACTAAAGAAAATCCGAATCTCTGTGAGTAAGGGAGGCAACTGAAACGAGCAGAAATCTGAATCTTTGTGAATGATACGTGCCAATTGGCACTAAAACAAATCCGAATCTCTGTGAATGAGTGAGGCAACTGAAACGAGGGGAAATCTGAATCTTTTTGAATGATATGAGCTAATTAAAACTAAAGAAATTCCGAATCTATGTGAGTGAGGGAGGCAACTGAAAAGCGGGGAAATCTGAATCTTTGTGAACGATATCAGCCAATTGAAACTAAAGAAAATCCGAATCTCTCTGAGTGAGGGAGGCAACTGAAAAGTGAGGAATTCTGAATCTTTTTGAATTATATGAGCCAATTGAAACTAAAGAAAATCCGAATATCTGTGAGTGAGTGAGGCAACTGAAAAGCGGGGAAATCTAAAATCTCTTTGAATTATATGAGCGAATTGAAACTAAAGAAAATCCGAATCTCTGTGAGTAAGGGAGGCAACTGAAACGAGCAGAAATCTGAATCTTTGTGAATGATACGTGCCAATTGGCACTAAAACAAATCCGAATCTCTGTGAATGAGTGAGGCAACTGAAACGAGGGGAAATCTGAATCTTTTTGAATGATATGAGCTAATTAAAACTAAAGAAATTCCGAATCTCTGTGAGTGAGGGAGGCAACTGAAAAGCGGGGAAATCTGAATCTTTGTGAATGATATCAGCCAATTGAAACTAAAGAAAATCCGAATCTCTCTGAGTGAGGGAGGCAACTGAAAAGCGAGGAATTCTGAATCTTTTTGAATTATATGAGCCAACTGAAACTAAAGAAAATCCGAATCTCTGTGAGTGAGTGGGCAACTGAAAAGCGGGGATATCTAAAATCTCTTTGAATTATATGAGCGAATTGAAACTAAAGAAAATCCGAATCTCTGTGAGTGAGGGAGGCAACTGAAACGAGCAGAAATCTGAATCTTTGTGAATTAAACCTGCCAATTGACACTAAAACAAATCCGAATCTCTGTGAATGAGTGAGGCAACTGAAAGAGGGGAAATCAACTGAAAAGCGAGGAATTCTGAATCTTTTTGAATTATATGAGCCAATTGAAACTAAAAAAAATCCGAATCTCTGTGAGTGAGTGAGGCAACTAAGACAAGAGGAAATCTGAATCTTTTTGTATGATATGAGCTAATTAAAACTAAAAAAATCCGATTCTCTCTGAATGAGTGAGGCAACTGAAACGCGAGGAAAACTGAAACTTTATGAATGATATTTGCCAATTGAAACTACGAGAAATCTGAATCTTTCTGAATGATGTGATCCAATTGAAACGAGAGGAAATCGGAATTTTTCTGATGATATGAGTCAAGTGAAACCAGAGGAAATCGAAATCTTTCTGAAATATGTTAGCCAACAATTCGAAAGTTTTCTTGGCTTTGTTCATATTTTTATTCAGCCTATGTTCAGCAAATTATTAGTGTTCAGTATTATCCATAGTATTCAACAAACACGGAAATGGCATTTCCTTATGAATAAAATAAAAAATAATTTCTCCAAATTTTCTCTAAAGAATAGAAATGAAAACTCAGACGTTTGGATTCATTTTCAGGAAAAACATTTTCTCATCAGTGAAAAAAATTTATTTTGCTACTTAAAATTAATTAAAATGACAAATTCAGCTTAAGAATTCTGTTGAAAAAATGCAACAGAACAAATATCAATTTAAACTTGTTATTTATTAACGATCATTTTTATTACATATAATTTTTTAATTTAATATTACCTTTGTTTTAGTTATATTCATATAATGATAATTTCGCTCTTTTCTTTTTCGTAGCATATGTAAACGTTCTGTAAGTTGGAGTAGAGTAGAATCAAGGAATTATTCTTGATATCGAAATGTCGAAAGAAATTTCTGCAGTTTTGTGATCATAATAGAGTGAAATTTTGCCCACATATATTTTGGGCCTATTCCTTCAAAACAGCGAATGTCTGTTAAAGCAAATACAATGATATAATTCTGCTGAGATGAAGTAGAGGTCATTAATCCCAAACGTGCTCTTTCATCCTTATCGAATAGCAGAGTTCGAAATTAAACGGATTCAAACAAGCAATAATTCAGAGATCGGAAAAGTGAAAACAACTGAAAGAACTTTAGTAAAGAAATAGGTTTAACGAAAACACCTGACTGATAAACCTTTATTATTTTAAGGCACGAGAACTGTATTTATTAAATATTATGGGGAAAAACATTTAATTTTCATTTGCAAGATAATCCATTATTTAAAGCAGGTGTCAAATGCAATGTTAATGCAGGTTAGAATATCGAATTTTCGACGTCTCGATAAACGACTTTCGCGAGCCAAAGTTTTTTCGACGTCTCAATCCTCCTCCGTGGGAAAGTCATTCCCCTTCTTTCGTGCTTCCCGAACGCGGAAGCCAAATCCGCTGGTCTGGTGGTCAAGGCCAAGGCTGATAATTGCCGGATTAAACCTCTCTCCTCTCTTGAGCAGATGATCGTTTCTCTCGTCCCACAAGGCGAGCGATGCTCATCTCCGATTGCCTTGACATTCTCTGCCCAAACGTTTCAAAGGAGGAAAGGAAGAGAAAAAAAGTGAACAATCAAGTCAGATGGACACCAGTCGTTGCCAGAAGCACGAAATAACTCTTGCAGCTATCAAACGTAGCATTGCGGAAAGCCGTTGTTTGACGTGACGTATCTGATTGGCTGGCGGGAATTCCGTCACCTGCTCCATTCTCAAGGGCGCATTCTAACCCGTGCCGGGTGATGAGCCTAGAACGCCTCTCTTCATCTCATCTGGTCAGATTCTCTCTCTGCTGGCCGAGTGGCCCTCCAGGTCAATGACCCCGCTCACCGCCGTCACATCGCGCTCAGCAACGATCGAATTTCAACACCTGCTTAGGCCTAACGGTCTGTGTCTTAAACAGAAAACCATGTCAGCTACAAGTATACATCGCCATTCAACACCAAACAATTAAGTATTCTGCTACTGAATGAAATGTTCTTCACAAAAATATCTTGAAGTTTTTGCGGCAGAACAAATAAAGTGATATCATTTAATTCCGCAAAGCAGCAGAAGTGGCTCACAGTGCCTGTTGCGAAATTAACGAACCTACTATCTATTTATCTGCTCGTCATTGTATTGTTTTCATCCTGCCGTTCATTTAGGGCACATTCAATGCTTCTGCTTTAGAGAGGAGTCATGTAAATGACCAAACAGAAATAAATCAAGTAAAAAAAACAAAGTGAAAGAGGTATAAAAACTTATATATATTCTATAACGAAACTGTCCCCATTAACTGGAATTTTGTGCCCAAATCAAACATTGAACATGATTTCTGTCTTCAACAGGAAATCACGTTAGCTTCAAACAACTGAAATAAATAATAAGCAGCTGCTTGCCACAGAGATCCGACAGGAGCCTGTCAGTTTATATGCCATAGTAGAAGGTCTGAGGGAGGGCAGGACGTCAGCAGAAAAACGACATACTATACATCCATGCCTTACCCGGGCTCGAACCCAGGTCCCTTAGATCAGTAGCCAAGCGTGTTAACCACGCGGCCACGGGACAACACTGATATAAAAACATTTTTTCTTTCAATACACAATGCAGCGCCTCCTCGGTGTCTCAATGGCATCGCATTGACTCGCAGTGACACTGTGACTGTCGGGATCTGTTTGAGTCCCGGGTGACGTTTTTTCTGTAATATTATGTTGTGATTGCCCCTCAGAAAAAAAGTTCACTTATCGAGATGTCAAAAAACCCTATTTTCTCACATTGAGACATAAAACGACAATTGGCTATAAATCCCAGAAATCAATTTAAAAATAAACTCAATACAGCTCCCTGAGCACTGAGTTTAAGAGCTCTCATCTAGCCAATACCAGCACCGTTTCATTCTGAAGAAAGTTTTCGTAGCGGAAAAAGTTTAAAATGCTCACAGGAATGCATAATATATTTCTTTTTCTGCTAAGACAACGAAATTTCTTCACTTCTAGAGCTTCAAGGAAAGCGAAATTTTCAGTAGAGACAAGAAAAATTTCGAAATTTCTAAGTTTTTCTGTCGGTTTCTGGGGTTGGTAGAATGTAATTGATCCACAGCGCCCACAGGTAAGGAAGTAAGATTTGGTTCGTTCTATATTGGGTCTTTCGACGTTTGAGAATTGCAGAATGATAACCAACTCCAAGTTTAAAACAGCAACAAAAAGATTTGTTTCCGAAGATATTACAGAATCTCCCGAAGTACTGACGTTGGCTAAATGGCTAAGTTGGTTACAAACAATCATATGCGGATTGCTCAGCAGGTTGCGACTCTACGCACCTAACAGAGGAGAATCTATCACCACGTGAATTATCAATTCACCGAGCAACCCTCTTCTACGTCTGCTCCAGCCAGTTGCTAACTCAAAACTGCCCTCCGACGCTCGGCATCCTGCTCCGACCTCCCCGTCCCAAGGAACGGTCATCAGGCCAGCGCTCCTTGATCAATGGAGCTGGGCCGGAAAGAGGACCGATCACTGTCACCATAAACCTGTCTTGCTGATTACAGCAAGACACATTAAACATAAACAGCTTAGTCAGTGGTGGGAGGAAGGAAACGGTTTCACATTAAAGAATTATAATGCAGGGTCACATACAAATATAAACATGAAATGACAAAATTATATTAATGTATCGCATCAAAACCTGACAGTTTCATTCATTTAATTGCGACGATGATTTTATAATGATTATGTTTTTTTCCCCATTTTGAATAAAGCATTTGTTACTATCCCTTTCTAAAAACGTGTCAGAAGAAACATTGACTTAGAGAAATGCACATTTTCTGCGTTGAGACGAACGACGTTGAAATGAATAATGGTAATTTTAGGAAATGGTGCTAGAGCAAAACACCATTAAGTGAGGTGATGTTTTAATCCGCAAATGGTAGTAAGAAGAAATTGGGAAGAGAATTATACGTCATTCCAATGAGATGATGCATGGATAAACTTGATGTAGAAACTAATAGAGAAACTCATCTTTAATTGATTTTTGGAATTCCTCAGGAAATTCAGTTTCTTGTGCTGAGGAATTCTTCGGCAAGATCAATTTTAATCCTTGCTTTCATCTTTTGTGCCCACATTTTCTGCAACTGGCGAGGAGTTATGGAATTCATAAGCACACAATGATAAAAATTCCAACCAATCAGACTTGGAATCAATTTTCAGTATCAATGACTTGCTATAATGTCAGACTTTTCTGTGTGAGAGTCATTCGCTGCGTTTTCAATTGATATAGTGAATTATCCAAACCAAGTGAACAGATGTAAATGATACTCTGTTTCAGTTGGAATCTGATTATGATCAGAATGATTTGAATGTTTCTGCTTTTCAAAACATCTCAGATTGTAAGCAGATATAATGTGTCGCAGACAGGTAGGTCTCTTTGGTTTGCGAAAGGTTCACCTTTGCGGTGGTGTTCTGATTCTCGTACAGCATCATGGCAGCTGTCTTCCTCATTAAGATAAACTCTTTTTTCATTAAACTATACAGACCTTTATATCAACAGAAAACTTAAACGTGAGGACTCTGTAAAACATGATGACGCTCTTCCATCTTCTCATAGAAGAATTCTGCCGGCTGAAATATTTTTATTGCAGAAAAATAGAAGAGAGAAAAGGTGAGAAATTTCTCTCTTGTAGCCAAAGCATCAGTTTAGAAAGAAGGCCAATGATGCTGTTTTAAGGTATAATTATAAAATGAACGATTTCTTAACGATAAATTTTAAACAGGGATTAAACAGATGTCATTATAAAATAATACCTATATTTTAAAGTGCTATATTTTATTAAATATTTATTAAATATATATATATATACATCTTATTAAATTAAATAATTAAATAAAAAAGTGAAAAACAATTCTCTGAATTCTGTTTTGTGTTCGACACACTTCAATGTAGGAATCTTTGGTTTCGTGACATTCAACTTCCGTCCATATTCTACTGAGCATGTCTGTGTAACACTTAAACAGCTGAAGTGATTCTTTCCCTTAAATTATGCAAATTAGGAACTGTTTCGAACAGAATTATATTTTTAATGTATCTTTCCGACCAAAAAAAAAGAAAGAAATCCATTGGTGTCGAATCGGGGCTTTACGAGGAGCACAAGTTCGGTCCACCTGTACCAATCCAGCAATTTGAAAAATTGGCATTTAAGTCATTACATCTCATACTAACGCTACCTTGTGTGATTACGCCCACACTGTCATAATGAGGAAACTCTGATAGCTTCCTTGATATTTTGGACGCACAATTATTTTGGACACTTAATCATTTCATAAAATATAGTCCTTTAAAATTTGGGCATTCTATTATAATGCCCCTGGACTTGAAGATACTTGCTGATATGTCCCCAGTTCTGATTCTAAGTGAAAATAAAAGAACATGCTTAATGGACAGATTCGGATACTTTTGAATTATCTTAGAAAATGAGATATTTATCTTGTAACAGGTGATTTCATTGTCAAAGCTAGGTACTATCAGGAACTGACACAGATCTTTGGGATATAATGATAACATTTTGAGAGTAGCAATGCAAAATGTCTTCAACAGTTAGCTAAATCACATAACTATGCATAAACATATTTCAGTTTCACATTAGGGTTGCCTAAAAATGTCATAGATTATTTATCTGCATTCAAACCATCTCAGTATGCTTAAAATATATAAGTCTATTTCACTAAACTTCCTTGGATTTACACAACGTGAAATAGTGCTTGGTAGAAAAGTGTATCCTATGATAGAATAAGTATCAAAAATAAATTTCAGATATTACTAAATTACATACACTGATAACGTGAACGTGATAGATAAGATGAACACATATAATATAAGAATGAAGCGCTATAATAGATAATATAATTAAAATTAAATAGACTAAATGAATTACTCAGAGAATTCAATCAGGCCTACAAATCTATAAATTTTTCTGTTACATACGAAAATAACAAAACTGTTTCATTTTTGAACATATAAATATATCGTAATAATTCTTGTTTTGAAACTGCAGTTCATAAAAACCTTCATCGAATATCTCTCAAGTAAAGATTCTCCGGCAACAACTACTTTTTGAATAAGGAATTATCATTCATATATTCCCTATATCAAGACGCAGGCCATTCTAAGCACTTCATATAGCAAATTCGCCTCTCTGCCGGAAATAAAATCAACAAATTACACCTCCAAGACGACAGTTCTCAAGATGTGAAATATACCTCCTCCATTTTCCAGCTATCAACATCAATACACAGAAGAAAAAAAATATTAAAAATATAGCAACAGAAATACTATATTACAAAAGGTACGTTGACGACTGCATACTTATATACGATAGCCAAAACTTGATATTGAGAATGTTAGAAAAACTATGAGTAATGTATTTCTCACTATTGAATTAACTTGTGAAAAAGAAATTAACGATCAACTCCCATATCTCGATATTTTACTGAGAAAGGAAAAGGAATGTGTATCACACAAGAGTAATCATAATCACAAACCAACAGCTCCATCCATACTCATTACCCTTAGATTCGAACCAATCACTCATTCATAAAAAAGCAGCGTTGAGATCCATGTTTATCAAAGACTGTAGGTAGGCTAATATATCAAAATTATATCATTAAAAACAGTTCTAATCATAAAAATATCGCGGAAATCAAAATATCCAAAAAATAATAAAGGTGTTTTAAAAAGAAGCCAAAATTAAAAGGAATCTCAGTTCGCAACCATCTGCAAGACAACAGAATAATAAAATTAAATATACTACAAGTATTCCAAACTTGTC
This sequence comes from Ryuthela nishihirai, assembly GCA_038380435.1. Classification (NCBI taxonomy): domain Eukaryota; kingdom Metazoa; phylum Arthropoda; class Arachnida; order Araneae; family Heptathelidae; genus Ryuthela; species Ryuthela nishihirai. Next base: position 2,886,916 of record JAWZYU010000020.1, on the reverse strand, counting down.
ACGGTTGAATAAAGAAATACTAAATAAGGCCATTATATTGAATACTGGAAGAGTAGTAACAAGAACGAATCGAACCTTGATTCAAGAAATTAAGACAGATCGGGACAAAGGAAACCGGTTGGAGGAATATATGAGGTCCCAGGAAATGAAACAGACTTTAAGCATTACACAACATATAGGAAAAATCAAAAGGACCACTGAATTCAGAATCAAGGAGCACAAACGAGATATTAAATATAATAAAGAAAATACGGCACTATAAAGAAAAACAATTAAAGGGGACTTCCACCCAAATTTTAAAAACGTTAAAATCGTAGCAACACCAACTACAATTTATCAATTAGGTATAGCCGAAAAATTTATAATTTACAAGAACAAAGAAAAATACATCAACGATGAAATTGTAATACCTCCTCTGCCATGGACATTATTGATAGATAAGGAAGAAAAAACGACCAGAAAGACAAGGAATAGCGAACACAGATTCAACAATAAGAAACTTGAATCCATCCCGAACACCGAATGACCAGGCCCACCAGCAGTGACAGCAGCTTCGGAGACGCGGGAACTTCCATAAAAGGGGAAAAAAACTCTCCCTTCTGAAGATACTTTTCAGTAAACGAAACGCGTACAGAAGTAGTTTTTTATTTGTGGGTATCCGGCCAGGGCTAGCACCGATCCAGTCCGATCCAGCCTTCTCGTGGTGCAGACCGTCAGTACCTTTCAAAAGAGATACTCTCTTGTGGAAGTGAGCGGAAGGGGAGGGCTGCCAGATTAGTGTGGCCTACTGATCTTGACTACGTTTCTTTTTTTTATCCTGCTGAGGAATGGTCAATCACACAGGGTCCTGGTGCTGACCATATAAACCCACTGGACTGGACAGATATATATATGGCTCTGAGCTTGATTATGGATCCTGATTTTGCAGCACTGGTGGGCTTCTGTGGAGGGAAAATCTTCCGCTGTGTTTTCTGTTTGTTTGTGGGTTGACAGCTCCAAGTGAATAGATTCACAGGATATATTTATCAGCTGGTGGATAATCCTGAGCAGAGGTCATCGCAGGCACCTTAACTCTTTGCTTCTATTGGCATCGTCAAATTCTACATTGGAGGAAGTCTTCCAGTGTAGATGGCTTCAGCCTTTAGTGGTGGGGGAACGGGTCTTTGCCATGTGTCTGCGATTAAGGAGCTGTTTGATATTATCGGCATTCCCTCTCTCAATAAACATAGTTTCTTTAAACATCCCATTAACCATTTTCTCTTCATAGGTATTTGGAATGTGAGGACTCTGCACAGAGCTTTTTCTCTTGATATCCTCACACAAGAATTCCACCATTAAAATTTAGACATTCTCGGCTTGCAAGAGACCAGATGGAGAGATAAAGGTCAGATTCTTAAAAATAATCTTAAATTTCTCTTTTCAGGGAGGGACGACAATAAGCATCACCAAGGCGTGGGTCTGCTTCTCAGCAGACACGCTAGTGATGCTCTTCTAGGATATGAGTGAATTAATGAAAGGTTTATTACAGGAAAATTTCAGATAAGCGTTAAAGACCTGAATGTTATCTGCTGTTATGCCCCCACTGAGGATGCCGATGAGGATGAGAAGGATAGATTTTATGAACAACTTCAGTATATTTTGAATTCTGTCAAGAAAGGAGATATTACCCTTGTTCTTGGTGACTTCAATGCCAAAGTTGGTACTGACTCTGACCTTTGGGGAGGAGTAATAGGCCCTTTTGGTATTGGTAGCTGCAATGGCAATGGGCGGCGTCTCCTGCAGGTAAGTAAACTCAATGGATTCAGAATAATTAACACTTATTACAAACACCGCGACATACATAAGTATACATGGGTTTCACCCGATGGGCTGCATAAGAATATGATTGATTATATATTAATTAACAGCAAATGGGCTAGTTCTGTTAGGAATACCAGGGCATATAGGGGAGCTGAAATTGGATCTGACCATTATCTTGTTAAAAGTGTCTTGCAAATAAACTTAAAAAGTGTTGTGCTAGGGTTAAAAAATTTGCTTTTAATACTGAAGCTCTGAAAGACCCAGTTATAGCCAAAGCTTACCATGATAGGTTACTTAGTCATTATGACAGTCATGGTTTGCTTAATACTGAAGTTGAGGAAGAATGGGGCCATTTTAAACAGGCTTTTTTGAAAACTAAGAGTACTCTTTTAGGAAAAAAGGAGCAGAGGAGACAGAATTATTTACGTGATAAGTCACTTGAGCTTATTTCAGAAAGAAGGAACTGCAGGAATGTCCTTAATTAGTACCCTACTAGTCCTAATAGAAAAGATTACAGAGAGCTTAATAAACGTGTAAAGGATCAGTTAGCTACTGATAAGAATCTTTGGCTTGATGGCTTGGCTGACAAAGATGAGGAAGCAGTTAGACAACACAACAGCAGAGAGCTGTACCAGATAGTTAATGTTTTATGTGGTAGAAAACGGACCGGCATACAAGGATTGAAGGATAAACAAGGTAAGGTTATAGAAGGTGGGGATTCTTTCATGGCTAAGTGGGCTGAGCATTTCAGTGATGTTTTAAACAATGTGATTAGTTCTACTCCCATTGTTTGCAATGATGATAGATGCATTGGTGGCTTTAATGTTGGTCCTATAACACAGTCTGAAGTTATTTTGGCTATTTCTAAACTTAGACTTCATAAATCCCCAATGGTAAATGAAATTACTACTGAAATGCTTAGAGGTGGGAATGTTTCGGTTGCCACTAGGATGACTGAAATTTTGAATATATTTTATGATAAAGGCATTTTTTCTAAGGATTTTACCAGAGCTATTGTTATCCCTATTTTGAAAAAAATTTATCGCAGTTCTTGTGATCACTATATGGGTATCAGTTTACTCTCTGTTCCAGGTGAGAACTTCACCTGGAACAGAGATTTCCATGATTGTGCTTAATAGAATTAAGAATCTGGTTGACAGGCAATTGCGTGATGAGCAATGTGGATTCAGAAGTGGTAGGGGATGTATGGATCAGATATTTTCACTTAGGCAGATTCTTGAGAAATGTTTAGAGTTTCAGAAACCTTTGGTTGCTAGCTTTGTTGATTTCAAAAAGGCTTTCGACTCAGTTGATCGTCATAATTTGTGGTTGATTGTGAAATCATATGGTATACCAGACAAGCTAGTTAACATAATGAAAGCTCTCTATAATAACACTGAGTCATGTGTGAGAGTTGGTAAGTCTTGTAGCAATTGGTTTAGCATTACGTCTGGTGTTCGACAAGGGTGCATTTTGTCTCCTTTTCTCTTTAGTTTGGTTATTGATTATGTTATGCGAAATTCACTTCAAGGGAAATATTTTGGCCTTAAATGGGCTGGAGACACGAAAATTTCTGATTTAGATTATGCTGATGATTTAGCCCTTTTGCAAGTGATGTTGATGAGATGAACTCTTTCATTCGAGCTGTTGATGAGACTGGTAGTAGAGTAGGTTTGGTTATAAACAGAGAGAAAACTAAAGTGATGAAAATTTGTCAGGCAGGTTGTGATTCAGTTAATCTGAATGGTTGCAGTCTTGAGCAGGTGTCACAGTTTAATTACCGTGGGAGCTATGTAACTGATACTGGTGATGTGCGGCATGAGATTAACAGACGAATAGGTTTTGCTGCCGGGACTTTTAAGAATCTATGGAGATTGTGGAGAAATAGGCGTATACACCTAAAGACTAAAATCAGACTGTATAATAGTTTGGTTCTTTCTAGGGTTAGTTATGTCTGTGAAACTTGGACACTTTGTAAACAAGATAACAGGAAACTAGATGCTTTTGATTCTAGATGCTTACGCAGTATCTTGGGTATTAGGTGGTTTAACTTTGTAACTAATGATGAGATTAGGCAAAGGAGTCTGCAACCTCCTTTAAGCAGGATATTGTGCAGAGAGAGACTCCGTTGGTTTGGCCATGTTGTCCGTATGGATAATTATAGATTGGTGAATAGGGTTATGAACAGTGTGCCTAGACGTCTCAGAAGGAGGGGGAGACCTAGGATGCGGTGGGCAGACAATGTCAAACAGGACCTTGTTAGAATTGGTGTGCAGTGGCAAGATGCAGTAGATGTAGCTCAGGATAGACTTGCTTCGAGAACTAAATTGCACGGTCTGGTTGGACCTCCGTAGCCCATGGCTGCTTGAGGATGATGATGACGATGATGAACGTAAAAAGGTTTTCAGAACACTGATTAGCTAAGTACAAGAATAGCAGATCATCTCAACAGAACCTGAGACACTCGTTTTTATCAAAGAGAATTGTTTTAAAATTTTTTAATACCCTGTAACAGCGGAAATTAAAATAATGAGGTTTCGGAAAATACAAATATTAATATTTTTTTAATACTTATAAAACACAAAAATTTGTTTTCCTTTATTTGTTCCTTTATCACTTTAATATAAAGTTGCAGTTTCCGTCCCTCCCCCCTGGCTTGAGGGCTGAAATCATCGCTTCCAACGCAAGTCTCATGACCCTTATAAGCCATCATCGAAATTTCAAATTTATGGAAAAAATTGATCGTTTGCAAAAGTTGTTCGTCATTAGGGGCAATAGGAGCCAAATCCAAGCTACATTTTTCTAATATGAACTAAAATATTTAAAATTGAATAAAATGAATAAGAAAAATCGTAATTGAATAAAAATTGAATTGAGATTTTTACTTATTCAATGAAGGTGGGGGGGGGGAAGCCATGGCGTGTTTTGGGCGAAACCTGAAGTGGCCTTAGAGTACGTGCATAGCTATATGCAATAGATATGTGGTACATTAGTAGAAACTTAGGATCCAATGACACTACGAATGAATGTGAAAGTAATTTCGTTTATATCAATTTTAAACCGAAGTTTACACTTTTGCCGCAAAGGATCTCTCGTTCATTAGACCTTCGACCCTACAGACCCATACAAACTGTGTCATAATTAATACTGCAAGTGTCTTTTACGGCTTTAAATCAACTCTGTCCCATCATTAATGTTTGTTGTGCACTTGTGACCAAGCTGGATTCAAGTGAAGAATTTTTCTTGTAGTGTTTTTTTCGTCTTTGTCCGTCGGGTCATTGGTGCAAGCTTCTGTTCGGCAGTTCAAATCAGGTTCAAAGCAACTAGATACCTTTGCGTGGGATGACTAATCGTCATCTATGAAAAATGTAGGACAATCTCCTCGTCAGCAATAAATATGCAAGAGTGCTGTTGGCAATTCACAATTTCAGTGGTGGCTCGTAACTAAATTTTTTGGTGGGGCACTTTGACTAGCACAGACGGGGCCCGAATGTAGGAAACCGCTTAGGAATATGTCTGATATTCAATTTAACTGAATCAGACTGTACAGATGTTCCATAATGTAAATACAGTATAAATATTCAGTTATTCTCAAAGCGCATTATTTAACAAAACATTTCGAAAAAAAAAAATCTCGGAAAATTTGTTCTTGCCTTGTTTTTTTCAATTTACTGCTTTGCCCCTCTTCTGTAATACAAGTCGTCAACATTGTTTTTACCTCCAGCAATATATTGGCTATTTTCAGTCAATTTTTATGTATAGATTTAGAAAAATAATTCTAAACATTTCACATCATGTCAAAATTTCTATATGTATACAGGGTGAATCTGAAAAAGTGGGCAAAACTTTACGGGTGGTAGAACACAGCTATACGAGCAATATTCGTCATAGAAAGTATGGGCAGAAGGCAAACGGCGAGCCGCTAGGTGGCGTTGGAAATGGTATAAAAGGGTCGGTCCTCGCACCCAACGGCATTTCTACCGTGGATTGCCGAGAGGATGGCTGGTTATACTAACCACGAAATGGCGGATATGCACTTTGTGTACGGTGCGGCGGACGGGAATGCAAGTGAGGCACAGAGTATCTCCTCTCCTTCTTGTGTTCATTCTTTAAATGTGACAGTGGAAAACTACCTTTTAACTTCTCACCGCTTGCGTTCCGACCATACATTCTATGACGAACATTGCTGCGTTCTACCACCCCGTAAAGTTTTGCCCACTTTTTCAGATTCACTCTGTATAGATTTTTGTGTTTACCCGTAATACGTGTATCTTACTACGATATAGTGAACAATATTTAACTACATATGACTATATGGCACTGATCTATTCTATGACCTACAACATAACCGTTTTATGCAAACATAATAAGCAATTTATTATCTTTGCATGAAACTTATCCGTTATGTTGTAGCAACATAATGTTCGCATTTGATTATAGATGACAATAGTGTATCAGAGAGTATCGTTGTTGCTCACACAATTAAAGCTCTTTCAATTACAGAGAGACAGCTAAAATATGAGCACGTGTGCGATTAATTCTGTATCTGTTTGCTACTGTTTTTATCTTCTGTGTTTTGCTTACCGTTGTATGGTTATAATACCGAAGCAAAGGAGGTGTCTAAATCACCCTGACAATTTCTGCAATTTGTGTGGGATGTTTACAGTGAAAATTCCGAGAAAGAAAATCTACAGGATTACTAAACGTGCATATTCTCTGTACTTTGGTTGGAAGTTTCGCGATGAGGACTGAACATGGGATATACGTATATGGGATATACGTATACATGCACAACGAATATGAGGATGTGGCTAACTGGGAAAACTAAAAAATATGCCTTTTGTTGTACCTATGGTGTGGCAAGAACCGATTAATCACCTTGCCAATTGCTATTTCACTGATATTTAAAAAAACAAGCAAGTACGGCAAACGTATTATCTGCAATAAGGCCTGTTCAGCATAATGACCTACCAGTATCATGGGAAGAAGGAAGCAGTAATGAAGTTAGTGCAGATTCTTGTGTTGCAAACTCATCTGAATTATCACTTCTAAAGATTTGGACTACCAACCTTGAAACTGGTAACAAGATAAAATTAATTATTACTCAAGAAGATCTGAATACTTTAATTCGTGACTTAAATTTAACCAAAGAGCAAGCTGAATTATTTTGTTGTATGTTACAGCAGTAGAAATTACTTGAAGCAGGAAATAAAATAACAGTATATCGGCAATGCAGGGAAATGTATTTTACATATTTCATTATGAAGAACGGTTTACGTTTCTGCAAAGTTGCTAATGCTCTTATGAAAGAAGTACTCATTGAGCACAATCCTAGATTTATTGATGCAACGAAATTAAGTTTAAAGGCAGTTCTGCTGCACAATGGAAATAAATTTCAATCAATTTTTCTGCTTCATGCAGCTGACTAGAATGGAACACATGAAAGTATGTGGAAGATTCTGAGTGCAGTAAAGTACGATGACTACGCTTGTCATGTCTATGGGGATCTTAAGGTTTTGGAATACTTACAGTTGAACAGGGAGGTTTCACAAAATATTGTTGTTTTCTAGGTTTGTGGCGCAGTCGGGCAACGGAAAAATATTATATTGTGCTGCAATGAAAAAAGAGAACCTGGTTGAACCAGAAAAGGTTCTTCTCTCACCTTTGCATATAAAGCTAGGGTTAAACGAAGAAGTTAAGGCTTCGGATACAAAAAATAATGGATTCACTTACCTCGCTGACGTTTTCCCCAATACTATAACAGATGCAAAACTGAAAGACGGAATTTTGATTGGGTCCAAAATAAAGAAACTTCTGAAAGATGATCCATTTGAGACGAAGATAAGATACTGAACTTTTGGATTACTTACAGATTACTTGGCGATCCTTTAAACAGTTGTGCATGGATTTCCTTGAAACAGGAAAGAAGACAATTACGAATCCCTGGTGTCTCTCAATGTTTGGAATTCATTTTCAACAGTCACCTCTGAGTTTCTTTCCTGAAAATGTGGGAGCTGTGAGTGATTAGAAAGGTGTAGGTATTCATCAGAAGATATCCACAATGGATAACCGTTATTAATGTCGCTGGGATATTGCCATGATGGGAGATCACTGTTGTTTCTTAAGAGGGCGTGCATAACAGACTATAAGAAAAAACATGCATGGCAAGCATTTCTGAGGACGTAGAAGGTATGTAATAGCATGTAGGATAATATAAATGAGCAAAATTGCTGTATTTATAATGAAAAGACATCATGTTGAAGATTGCATATTATGTGTATATAGTATTTGAATAGTTCTAGAAATTGGCCATTTATTACTTTACAAAAAATTTAAGTATATCTTTTGGTACAAACGTGAAAGATATACAGTATTGGTATTTTTGGAATCGGCACATCAGTATCCATTGAAATCTGCAACTTTTTTTTCCGGAGGTATGAAAAAAACTTTTTTGTTAGTTAGTGCAATTAGTAATACATGTATTTTTCCTCTCTGCTCTAGTGGTAAAACACTATTTGAGAAATATATGTTTATTACATAGGTTTACGTTTTCCTTTTGACTCCGTTTCGATTATCAATTTTATTTACTGTTTTACTTGTAATCAATTATCACCTGAACGATTTTCTATTTTGTTTATATTTAATTTACAATATGAATCTGTTATGCATATATGGATAATTACATCTAATACTGTATATGTATAGACGATTATGAGTGATTGACTGACGGCTGACTGCTGACAGGGATCACTCTGATTCTAACTATGATGCAGAAAGGGTGGAGCATTTACGCATTTACATTTACATTACATATTTTCAACATTTACGCCTATGGCTAATCCGAGCAGTAGATCTCTTGGAAAATCCGAAAGTTGGCCTCCTAACATTCCTTCGAGGTCAATCAGAGGTCACGTAGAGGTCAAACCTTGATCTAGGGGTGCTAGAAATGTGAAAATTTGTGTAGATGTCAGAAACATTACGAAAGTTCAGATCCAGAAAGTCCCTCCAGGTCAAAGCTCAAATTTATATCTACCAGTCAGTACCTACAACTCATTTGAGTCGTAGATCTCGAAAATGTTGGGGAATTTTAGAAGTGATGGGTCCTTCGAGGTTAAAGGTCAAATGCATCACATGCAATGTGATATACCGGTATTAGAGGCCTAAAATTGGAACCTCGTGATGTTCTGAGTCTAAGATTTCATAAATTGTGAAAATTTTGGATGCTATTTTTCCTTCGAAGTCAAAGGCTAAAGTTCTACCTACCGGTGCTGGAGAGTTAAAAATGGTCAAATAGGAGTCAGAGCGACTCTCTAGAAATAAAGAGGTGCCCCTGACTGAAGGCACATTTATTATTTTCGTATTCAATGTTGTTCTTAAATTGTTGATACACAAATATCGTTCCTTGGCAAAATAAAAAGTTGGCAACCCAGGGCAACTTCAGTTCAAACGCATCTTGCAAGATACGTTTAGGCCTATTGAGCCTCGCACACGTTATATGATTAATGACACGACCCAGATGCTCCGCAATAATGCACTAATCGGGATAATGCCATGTTTTACCACTAGCCACCATCGCGGCTGAATAGTACGATAGAAGTACTCAGTCAAAAGAAGATTTTCTCTAAGTAACAAGATTCTTCGACTAAACGGTTGCCTTAGTAAAATCAGCCAAATAAGTGTGTAATAATCAGTATAAAATCAGTAACCGACCTCTTGTACTTCATCTATATTTAAATTTCAGCGCATGCGCATTTCTGAAATCGCTATCATAGATAACGTTAAGATATCCTTAATATATGATATCAAGTTGTTTTAGATATGACACATTATGAAAACTAAATTTTCAATTCCTTTATTATTTCTTGTGGTTATTTTTGGTGGGACAGTGCACCTGGTGGCCTAATGGACAAGTCACCGCGGCACCATTTGCTGCAATCCCTTAGGTTAATATCTGATGCATTGGGCTTAACGTTTTCATCAGCATAGTTGCAAACTGTGTTTCTAAATGTTTAAAATACTTTATGCTACGCTATTTGCTTTATGTAGTGTTCTCTTTATTGTTAAAATGTTTGCTACATTTTCATTCTGATTTGTTTGCTTAAATGTAAATCCTATGTGATGTATACTTAGACTTCACCTTACCGTTCTCCATCTAAATAATAACCCATACTTTCTGCTGAGCGCTGAATTTCAATTCTTTATTGAAACGCATTACTTTTGAACTATTAAAGTATTTTATTGAATATACTGTTAATTTTAATATGCTAAATGAAATTATTTTTACAGACTGCCAATTCAATATGTCTTTGAGCAGATCGCTACGTTGTCACTTGTTCATAAGGACGCCTGTTATGGGAATTCCATTTTTAGTTACTTGTTACTTTTAGCTGGTTCTTTTTTTTTAAAAAGAGAGCAACTGTTTCCATTTGATGACTACAGACGTTCTACTTTTTCATTTTTAGAAACAAATGAAGTCTTTTTGGTTAGATAGATGCTACTGAAATATTAGGATTAGCATTTCCTGAGTCTAAAGTGGAAAATGCGAAATTTTAACGAATATTGCAACCGATGTATTCATATCGCTGTATATCTATATATTCAAACCATAAATATCAAATTTTGGTGGTAAATTGCAACCTCAAGATGTTTTCATTGCTTACCTCAGAGGGATGGGAAAAGGATTTTTTTCCCCTAAAAATATAACAAATTGCGTTTGGATGCGATACGTACGGAAGAAATATTAGGATTCGAATTATCGGAATTTTCCAATAGTTTTATTTTTCACCGTAAGAGGATCTAAGGTTGGGAAAATGCAAATTTTTAAAAGATGGCTTTTTCTAAACCATGGATGGGCAATCGAAATTTAGTGAAATGCCGTTGAAAATCTACTTAAAAAAATCTACATCTCCAGAAAAATTCGTAGACGCCACAGAATATTTCTTACCTTTCGATAGTATGGAAATCGAAACCGAATCCAAGCAAAACCTAGTCAAAGTGTCTGGAAACGCTGAATATATTAGTATCGTTAGATAACTAATGGAGGGGGGGGGGCACAGTTTTTGATATACAGTGAAACCTCGATTTATCCGATTATTGAATTAATCAGTCGAAGTCTGTTGATCGTCGAATTTTTTTTACCGCTCAGTGATGTAGCTTCCTAGCATCGCACCTTCCCCTCAAGACAGTGGTTTTTGTTTCTATCATTGGGTACATCTTGATTTTTTAAAATAATTTATGTAATTGTGCTAAGAAAATTTTTAACGATATATTTATATCCTTTTCTATTTTAAGATAATTCCAGCTTTTATTTACCAATAATTCTTTTAGTTTTTAGTGTCCACTTTTAGTTTTGGTGCTATGTAGTTAAGTTATTTGTTCCGAATTTCAAAAAAAAAATGCACGGTGGAGACAATTATTCGATTCCTTTCTGGTAATATTCTTCTGCCAAATATGATATCCATTCGATTAAATGTAATTAATCATTTTTTGCATCATTTCCTTTTAAATCAATGTTTATATCACCTACTATCAACAAATGATTAATATTTATAGAATCAAATTTATTTCTAATTCATTAATAAGTTTTTTTTAGGTATAGGAATCCATTTGTAAAATGTCATTAAAACACCCAACGTGTTATTCAATTTAAACGCAATTTCAATCATGCCTGCAGTAGTAAAGACATTAGGATATACATAAAACTGCTATATATTCGTTAACAAAAACAATTGTTCCACCAGATCTTTTTTCATTTTGAGATTTAGGATATGTTTTCTTATCTGGTGGTGGCCGAGTGGTCAAAGTGGCATGGGTGTTGTCTTTCTGCTGAGTCTCGCCTTCCTCACAGATCTTCTCTCTGCCAAGCATCTGCTTGAGGAAATTTTAATTAAGTTTAATTAAGTTTCATAAAGAGTCGTCCCATGGCCGAGTGGTTAGCGCGCTTGGCTACTGATCTAAGGGACCTGGGTTCGAGCCCCGGATTAGGCATGGATGTGTGTGTCGTTTTTCTGCTGAGGTCCTGCCATCCTCTCAGATCTCCTACTGTGGCATATAAACTGACAGGCTCCTGTCAGACCTCTGTGGCAAGCAGCTGCTTGAGGGGGTATTTATTTTTTTTATTTAGTATATAAATGCCATTCGTTATTATCAATCCATTCTGTTACAACTATTTTTTCCGAAAAAATCTACTAAATTTGAAAGAGCCAAAAATGATGAATTATTTTTCTTTTGCTTCTTATATTACCCACGATTAAATTTACATCATTACCCCATATTTGGGTTACCATATATCGTCTAAAAGGAGGACATATCCTCCTTTTTCATCTCATGTCTTCTCAGAACTTTGAAATAACATGAAATGTTTTCCTTTTGCATAAACGCATAATAATGTCTCACTCTAAAATTAAAGCACCTTTTTTTGAATTTCCTTTTCTAAATTTCTTGAACCCATAACTATAATATCACTTACTACCGTGAACTAATTTATTTTAACCGTGAACTAATTATAATATACTTTAACCGTGAACTAATTTACTGTAAATGCAAATCGCGTATGCTTAATTAACCCTGTTGATGCTGTAAAAGTTATTTCCTGTAAATTCAATGTTTGCAATTTACGTGCCAGATTGGAAAAGTATGAACTTTATAAAACTGCCAAAAATTTTGCTTCAGCTCACAGATAGATGGAGCTATGAAAGTTGAAAACAGTTTTTTTGCAACGTAAAAGACTAGTTTGTAGGAGTCTTTTCACACAAGAGCTTGCCCTATCAAGACAAATCATTGCAATTCCTCACAGATCTTCTCTGTGGCAAGCATCTGCTTGAGGGAATTTTAATTAATTTTAGTATATAAATGCGTTCCTATGTCTTTACTATTGCAGGCATGATTGAAATTGCGTGATCCTCCCTTCAAGACAAATCATTGTTCACCAATAGCTCAGTCAGAGTTCATGGAAACAGAAAGTTTACCTTGGGCAACAACAGATAATTACTAACATTATACTACTTGCAACATAACTCTTGATTGCTTTATCAAGTAGGAATAAAAACGTCAATCATATATATATTTTAAAATATATTTAATAAGTTTCATGTCTTTTTCTGACTCAACTGTTAGTCGGTACTTTAAATAAAGCACAGGAGGAATAAAACACTTATTTCACAAATTGAAAGCATGTTCTCCTTTGTCCTCCTTTTTTGTTTTATTATCCTTTGCCTTCCATTTCTAGCTTTTTTGTCCTCCTTTTAGAACACTGACATCTGGTAACCGTACCCCGTATTGCATAATCTTTATCAAAATATTATTACGTTCTGTTTTAATTTGATATTGATCACACTGAGCATCAAGAACGAAATCAGCTTGTACCTTAATGTTGCAAAGACACATTTCATTCTCTCTATTATTCGTTTATTTTTACCCTAAAGCGTAATCACATGTAGATTTAAGTCATCAAAATTTTTAACCTAATATATAACGAAGAAAGATTGTTTGTGTGTGTCTTTGTGTGCCTGTGTGCTTATGCTAGACGCTTCAAACTTTACATGAGCACCCCCTTCACCCAGGGGAAGAATATAGGCTATTTGCGAACCCTCTGGGGTCAACCAAAATTGGGGTGGGCGAGTTTGAATTTCTCAAAATCCCCATAAACTTAGCATTAACGGTGAAAACTTCAAAAACTAGGAATTCGTATCGGAGATTAAAATCATTAACTGAAACTGAAAACTATGTAAAAGTTAATAAACTTATATCTCATATGTTAATTAACAAAAGTTTTAATATGTTAAGTAATAAATAACGTTTTTACCATAATAATAATAATTTTTCCGTAGTATCTATACAATTTTTCGGGCATCTCAGATCATGTTTAATTTTTTTTATAAAGTTACATATACCTGGTAAATTGTGTCCGAGGTACTCTGGTGGGTACGAAATGATTTGAAATTCCGTTTTTTGTGTTAGAAACTGATGACGTGGGGATTATCATACAGTGCCTCGAAATAGCTCCATTTCTTTCCTTCGCTAAAAGAGAGGGAGAAATATTAAATCGGAGAGGATTGTTCGTAATGATTTTTATGCCAAATGAAAGCTTCCGATGTGCGGAGTGCCATCTACTCTATATTCTAAAGAGGTTCAGACCCGAGCAACGCCGGGAAAGCTGCTAGTTCTCAATGTTTGGATGTTTCTGTTTTACTACTATAAAATTTTTACGATAATTTCGTATTCTCCTGTGTTAGATTTTCGTTATACGATATCTTCTGATTGGCGTTCATGCCGTTAAAAGGTGCAACAGCGCTAATTTGTGCTTTAAATAATTCAGAGCTAATTTGTGCTTTAAATAATTCAGAGCTAATTTGTGTTTTAAATAATTCAGAGCTAATTTGTGCTTTAAATAATTCAGAGCTAATTTGTGCTTTAAATAATTCAGAGTTAATTTGTGCTTTAAATAATTCAGAGCTAATTTGTGCTTTAAATAATTCAGAGCTAATTTGTGCTTTAAATAATTCAGAGCTAATTTATGCTTTAAAGAATCCAGCGATAACTTTCTCCAGTTAGCAAAATATAGCACGCGATGCATCAATCATCGATATTGATATATCGGCTATTTCATTTTTACGTACTTCACAGTCTCTGGGATTCTTGGGTCAGAATTTCGTACTCGGTTTCTCTCATCCTTAAGAAAACATGAAACATTTTGCTGCTAATAAACCTCATATCACCACAGTACCAATCTGAGCTGTGGGTTTCATAAAAGATTCAAGGTTAGTCTCCCCTTATCTAATATCCTGTTCCCAGTACATATGCCTCCTTAGATCCCGATCACAAATATTGTCATTCCATAATTCTAATGCTGTTTTTCAAATGGTTATCCGTTTGATATCCAAAGTAACACTTAGCAATCGTACATCGTTTCAGTAAACAACTGCCCGATATTTAACGGTTCCACTGAACTCTTACCTCATCAAGGTCAACGTGTTTGTCAGGCTACCTGAGCTTGTTGTTTTCCTCCAAGAAAGAAACGCAAACAAAAATGCCCACAGTTAATTATGACATCACGCGGCGCATACGCACAGTTTCGTCACTGAGAAGTGCTTACAGATGGGAAATGCGAAGTCAGTTGCCATTGCAAAGCGCCGTGACCTTCCACCTGAACCGAACCTTGGCGGGCGGATGCAGTCGTTTCTTTGCTCCTCTGCTTCTAATGCACAGATGCAGTACGAGCCGTGTGGCCTCCGCACTCCGATGTAATTCACAGGAAAGCTTTGACATTTTCGTTTTTTTCCTCTTCCTGTCGCTGAACAGTTTTTACCCAGCTGATCCCTGGCCCATGTCCAAATTCACTATCTTTAAGTGATGACGTTTTTTCCTCTCATTCGACACACTGATTGGGTGACTTCTTATTCAAAAGAAAATGAATATCGATCATTTCCTGTCTTTTCTCCGCTGCCCACAGGGGGTGTTATCGCGCAACGGATCACCGTCGGGATTATTTTCCGTACTCATCTAATTATGATCTTATGAATGGCGGACCATTTTAATTCGCCTAGGTCACCACTCTCAAATGAAAGGATGAAATTTAAACTGTTGACTTTATACGAGGAAACGTAATATATAATACATAACATAATATATATTTATAAAAGATTTCAAATGACGAATCAGTTTGGGAAAATAATCGCGAAACCGACCAAGATAAAAAAATCTGCATGCTATGTTTCGTTTTATATGTTTAATGACTAAACTATTATCGTAAAACGATAGAACTAAAGAAAGTTAAGAAACTTAAAAAAAACCACACATTTTAAATACCCTTGGCCGAGTGGTAGCATACTTGGCTATTGATCAAAGGGACCCGAGTTCGAGTCCGGGTAAGGCATGGATGCTTGTGTTGTCTTTTTGCTGAGGCTCCATCATCCTCACGAGCCTTCTAGTATGGCGTATTGGACTGACAGCCTCCTGTAATCTGTGTCAAGCAGCTACTTGAGGAAATATTTATTTATTTATTTATTATTTAGCATAGGGAGACCCACCATACGTTCCTGTTTTCCGGCATTTCTTCGGTTTTTAAAAAACTGTCCGGTGTCCTTAAAACATTTTCGGAAATTACAAATGTCCCTTTTTTGTAACGACATACAATTAGCTCTCGATTTATGTGGAATTAATGTTTCTTTTTTGAAACAACTCGGTCACTGTATTTCGCGCTTTTTTTTAATTTACGTCGACATTTTTCCTATTGTGGAATAACGCGATTTGTACTGACACCAAAAAATGGTTATAAGTTGGCGACGAAGTTGAGTGATGTCGGTACCCTACTAGTCCTAATAGAAAGGATTAAATAAATAAAAAATAAATACCCCCTCAAGCAGCTGCTTGCCAAAGAGGTCTGACAGGAGCCTGTCAGTTTATATGCCAAAGTAGAAGATCTGAGAGGATGGCAGGACCTCAGCAGAAAAACAACACATACAACCATGCTTTATCCGGGGTTCGAACCTACAGAGAGCTTAATAAACGTGTAAAGGATCAGTTAGCTACTGATAAGAATCTATGGCTTGATGGTTTGGCTGACAAAGCTGAGGAAACAGTTAGGCAGCACAACAGCAGAGAGCTGTACCAGATAGTTAATGTTTTATGTGGTAGAAAACGGACCGGCATACAAGGATTGAAGGATAAACAAGGTAAAGTTATTGAAGGTGATGATTCTGTCATGGCTAGGTGGGCTGAGCATTTCAGTGATATTCTGAACAATGCGGTTAGTTCTATTCCCATTGTTTGCAATGATGATAGATGCATTGGTGGCTTTAAAGTTGGCCCTATAACACAATCTGAAGTTATTTTGGCTGTTTCTAAACTTAAACTTCATAAATCCCCAGGGGTAGATGAAATTGCTACTGAAATGCTTAGAGCTGTTAATGTTTCGATTACCACTTGGATGACTGAAATTCTGAATATCGTTTATGATAAAGGCATGGTTCCTAAGGATTTTACCAGAGCTATTATTATCCCTATTTTCAAAAAAGGGATTGCAGTTCTTGTGATAACTATAGGGGTATCAGTCTACTCTCTGTTCTAGGTGAAGTTCTTTCCATGATTGTGCTTAATAGAATTAAGAATCTGGTTGACAGTCAATTGCATGATGAGCAATGTGGATTCAGAAGTGGTAGGGGATGTGTGGATCAGATATTTTCACTTAGGCAGATTCTTGAGAAATGTTTAGAGTTCAAGAAACCTTTGGTTGCTAGCTTTGTTGATTTCAAAAGGGCTTTCGACTCTGTTGATCGTCATAATTTGTGGTTGATTGTGAAATCATATGGTATACCAGACAAGTTAGTTAACACAATGAAAGCTCTCTAATAACTTGCTTGCTTGATCAAATCACCAGTTGAATACTCTTGTTACCAAAAACTTGTCCGGTAGCAAACTCATCCAGAAAATATTTTTCTTTTTATAGAATATTAAACATTTTTATCTTTTTGATAAAAGAAATAAGAAGATTATAACACTTTCCTTTGTGCTTAGGATTTGCTGGTTCTAAAATGTTCCTAAAATTAAAGGAAGTAATGTTCAGCTTTCTCAGTGCATTAAAATATCTCTCTCTTTCTAAGATAAATTTCCTGCACTTAAACAACACATGTTCCAAGTTTTCATATTCATTGCAAAAGTCACATGCCGGGGAATCAACCTTTTTCATTTTGTATAAAAATGCCTTGGAAATTACTGAGTTTGTTTTAATTTTTGTAATTATATTAATCTCTTTTTTATTTAAGCCAAAATTTTTAAATTTAGATATGATAGGAGAAATTTTGTATCAATGAGTTTGATTTGCATTGATATTATACCAATCTTGTGTATCTTTAAGCATGTTTTTTTTGTTAAGTTTTTTAATTAGATAGAAGAAATCAGGAGTAATCATATTAGGAATTAGTTTTGTGGCTGATTTTGCTCTTTTTTATCAACCATCTCATTATATATTATCCCTACATGACTGGGAATCCATTGAATATGAATTATATTCTTATTAATTAAATGATTCTTTTTTAAATTAAAATATCGTTTAAATAAATTTTAAAGTTACTTTTTAGAGGATCATTGTAAATAGTTTCTATGGCTGCTTTACTATCAGAAAATATGACTATCTTTTTATTATTGAATTTCAGAGACCAATTTATGGCTAGAATAATTGCTGTTAATTCAGCTGATAAGATAGGATTTGCTTTATTAAATTTGAATAGTAGTTCATAATTTTCAGCTGGACATATAAAAGCTCCAGCAAGATTATTTCCATCTTTACTAAGAGAGCCATCAGTGTATATATATAAAAACGTTTTATAATTATTTTCTATTTGAATATTAGCTAATAATTTCAGTAAATTAATATCATGTGATTTTTTGAGTGTAAGTTTTCTATATTTTTATTTAAAATTGGAAATGTTGCATTCCAGAATGGAATATTAATATTATTATCTCCACTAGATTTTTTATTTACTATTTCATTTATGTCATTCTTGCATGATAAGTTATATGTAGAAATATCTCTAAAGTTACCAATAATTTTATCAATAATAGGATGTGTCTGATTTTTAAATGTAATTCTATATATTAAATTATATAATAGATATTTTTTCTTTATTAATAAAGGAGGTATAGATGTTTCAGCATAAATATTGAGACCATTTGAATGTTGGTGAAGACCTAGACAATATTTCAAAATTTTTAATTGTAGATTTTCTAGAATTTTTAGTTTGGTTTTAGAAATGTTATTAATAAATTCTAAACCATAAAAACGTTTTGGAAATATTATAGAAGAATATAACAATAGTAGATTTTTAAAATCACAACCCCAAGTTGAGGTTCCCAGGTATCTAAGAAAATTAAATAATTTGTTTGCTTTAATTTTTGCAGTATCAATATATTTATTCCAAGCTAATTTAGAATCGAAATGAATACCTAAGAATTTGAAATTGTCCTCAATTTTCAACATTTTATTTTTAATTTTTAATTCAAATTCATTAGTTAATTTTTTATTTTTGTGAAAATAAGATAAAATAGTTTTGTCTATTGAAATTGACAGATTCCATTTTTCACAGTATTTTGTTATGTTGTTAATTAATTTTTGGAAGTTATTTTGCAAATTATCAGGGTTTTCATTCATAGCCCAGAAAATTATATCATCAGCAAAAGAACCATACCTCTCTAATAACACTGAGTCGTGTGGGAGAGTTGGTAAGGCTTGTAACAATTGGTTTAGCATTACTTCTGGTGTTCGACAATGGTGCATTTTGTCTCCTTTTCTCTTTAGTTTGGTTATTGATTATGTTATGCGAAATTCACTTCAAGGGAAAGATTTTGGCCTTAAATGGACTGGAGATACGAAAATTTCTGATTTTGATTATGCTGATGATTAGCCCTTTTGGCAAATGATGTTGATGAGATGAACACTTTCATTCGAGCTGTTGATGAAACTGGTAGGAGAGTAGGTTTGGTTATAAACAGAGAGAAAACTAAAGTGATGAAAATTGGTCAGGCACGTTGTGATTCAGTTCATCTGAATGGTTGCAGTCTTGAGCAGGTGCCACAGTTTAATTACCTTGGGAGCTATGTAACAGATACTGGTGATGTGCA